>CADCWY010000001.1:7840000-8440000 GCA_902806535.1 Hypoxylon rickii | reverse complement strand
AAATATTCTTCAGCTTAGCTTTTGCTTTGAATATCTGTAAACTTTTGAAGAGCTGTTCCCAGTAATCGGTATCCATTACCTCATCCGAACGCAGTTTGGCCTGTATCTGGCCCTCGAGCTTTTCCAGCTGCTCGAGATTCTTGGGACCCAGTATCTTCTCCACGTCGGCACGGACGGAGCTGACGGCACGTTGCTCAGGTCCCATGGGCTTGAGCTGCTGTCGCCTATCGGAACATAGCGTCTGCAAGGCCTTCCAGTAGTCTCTGTTCATCTTATTAATCTCAAGAGTATAGTAGGACGTAATATCGGTATCGAGCTCGTTTAGTTCGGACTCCTTCAGGCCATCGATGACGCTGGTGGGGCTTGGTACATCGATATCAAGGTCGGCATCGTCGTCATCGAAGACATCGCGGTCGGTATCTATATATCGCAGGTTGAAAGCTAATAGGTCAATCGGTTTCGCTCGACCCTCTCTCACGCGAATGTTGGCCTTCTTCTTTGCCTGCTTCAGCACGAATTTATCTTCGTCGGCGACGAACTGTCGGGATTGCTCATCTTGACTGAGCCAGTTTTGCGTGTTGGAGGGCGTCGAAGAAGCCGCAGCAGAGGGTGTCTGTTTGGGTTGGGTTGGTCGCGAGGGCTTCGTGATCCTAGTATTGGGATCTCGTCTAGGAGATGCTAAATCGCGACGAGGGGGTGACTTACGGCCATAGATCATAGCGCGTCGACCAGGGTCCATCTTCTCCGTATCGTATCTGCCACTTATTCCTGCGATTCCTTAGGGACTTTAAAAATCGTAAAATGCGTAGAATTATGAGTGTTGCCGGGGTAGAAAGTCGTAGATGTTGGATATCGAAGTAAGAAGCGTACACTTGGATCTGGCAGGATGATCCATTAGTAGTTTTCCGTTCAAACGTTCAAATGTTCAAACGTCACAGACGCATGTACCCATGTACCTAAGAATTTTCCAGACTTGCGGGATGCATTTATAAGGTATTGCAATTAGTTAGTAATACCTAGTACCTAGTAGGGACTAGCCTACTTATGTACATACTAAATACGCTCCGGCCACACCATTTGTAAGCCCGCCCCGAAGGTACAAGGTACTTGATAGGTACATGTACTTACATAATTACATAAGTACATATAGATACATTCCTAGGTACATCGGTACCTACTGGGTGACCTTGGTGCCCCTATCTCCTACCATGAATTGCCTCGCTGACGGATCAGCAAATATCAGGCAAAGGCCTTGTCTATTTATATTTATATTATTAGGAAATGTTTCCTTTGACATGTATTCTTATCTATATGATTCAACTTTTAATAAATACCTAGGTAAGTATCTACTTAATCTACCGGTATCACATCACGATATCGCCGCGGGTGGATATCCATTCGTCACAATATCAGTAGACGGTGTTTGACGGGTTCTAAAATATCATGATACGTCAATATGTAGAATCCATGAATACCTATAGTACCTATATCGTTACTATTTAGCGAGGTACCTAACCAGGAGCTCAGTTGGTACCTAGAAATTCTTCTCGTCGTTACCTATGTACCTAATATTCGCCCAGTGTTCGGCGCTAATAACTACATAAAGATCATTGACGCTTGCCCCTACCAGAGGATATCGTAACCTACCTAGGTATTTAATCACAATACTCAACAACTATTATAGATATTAAGATCCAACTTTTACCCGCCGTACAGTCTTTTACAAACAACAACAAATCCATCCTAACGACTTTCCGCGATCTGTTTTCTGTGGTAAAGCTTCCCATCACTACGCATCAGAAGACACGCCGGAACCCTACCAAGGTACGCAAATATAAACCTTCTTCAAGAATAACAATTCCGCACACGAATAACATCACAAGCAGATAGTACCCAGGTATTATCCTGCTGTGGAAATTCTTCTGACGCGTGATCTCTTTTTGATCAATCCCACCCACTCTTCGTGTCCGTCGCCAACCTAAATAGATATTCTTTGTCGCTAACCTATATATTCTCAGACTCTCAACCCTACAACTTCTTTTCCGATCAACCAGACATCCTATCTCTTCAGCACACCTTCTACAGTAGGTCATCATCCAAACTGTCGTCTCCCAGGAGATTAGTCCTGAATATTGCAACACATCACTGATCCCCATGCTAGAAGATGTCTCAAGCTCCTGATCCCCAGCAGCCTGCCGCCGTTGAGCCCAGCGCCGGCAACGGTATCATCATCAACATTGTAAGTCTGTCACTTTTCTTCTTGTACCATCATTGCCTGGTCTTGTTTTGAGGCCTTCGTACATCGCCGAACCCCCTCCCCCTCCAAGATCGCCTGGAAAGGCGTGTCTTTTATCACTTGAAAATTTCTTGCCCTTTATCCTATCTTCTGCGACGCGCCTTGTGCTCCTACTTTTGTGTTTTCCTTGGGGAAAACAAAGTAAGACGCAAAGCCTAAGCCATTGAACTTTTGTGTTTGCCATTTGAACCATTGACTGACAGACCTCTGTTGATAAGGGCGAACATGCCATCCCAGCTTCCGTCCTCTATGAGATCGTGCGCGCTGTCGTAGAAGACGAGATGAAGGCCTTCGTGGAATCCACCCATCAGACTCTAGGCGGCCAGATGGCTTCCGTCATTGAAAGCGTCCAGGAGGTTCTAGCTACGCACCAAGAACACATTGAACGAGTCGAGCAAAACAGTGCCGCCAGAATCGAGAAATTCAACTCTCACCAAAAGCGATTCGCGCCTTTGTTGGCCTGGATGGAGGAGGTCGTGCAAGTTCTCGGCCAGGACACGAAGGAAGGTCACTTGATGCTCATTCGACGTGGCGGAAAGTTCGCCATCGGTGTCCAGGAGTCCACAAGCCGTGAGCAAATGAAGAAGTTCCTGAATCTCGCGGTACGCTTTTCCAACTTTCTCTTTAGGATTCGTGTTTTGCTAACTTAAGTACGTAAACACAGGTACTCTTCATCCTCTTCACCTTGGTCGAAATGGCATACGTTATGGCGCGCACACATTAAGTCAAGATGGAAGAGGGGGGTCAAGTCAGATTATCTTGCCGCGTGGACTTCCCTCTTTACTAGGCGCCAGGTTGATTTGCAAAGGGCAATCAGACTCTAAGCCCATAGGAAAACCTGAGTGTGCCTCTCCGTTGTACCAATCAGTTAGTTTGCTCACCACGATAATGAAACAAAGGTAGCCCTTTAAAGGGAATGAGTGCAAAATTCCTTGGCAGCAACCATCGTAGTACCTTGTGTGTGTGTTAACGTAATCTCTACCTGATTAGCCACTGTGCTTTGCCCCTTCGACCTTTATACCAAAAGTGCTCAGAAATGAAGTAAATCACAAACCCAGGCTAGGTGGATGGTACGGCCTCAGTTCCAAGAAATATATCTTCCCTTCTACATAATTCAGAGCCACTACGACGCCATAAATTCGTGGAATGTATTGCATGGTCCATAGATAATCTGAGCCCCCCGTCACGCCGCCACCGTTCCAATTCCACCCATATGCCCACCATAGGTGTTCAGATTGCGGAGTGTCCTGTGGAAAATATTCAACGGAACAAGCCCAAGGCAATACCAAGCTTCTATGCCATCCCTTCTTAGCGAAGTCTCAGCATACGCAAAGGACCGTATGGCGCAACGATGAATCGTCACTCGTAGATATACTCGCCCTCCCTTAGCTACTGAAGTTGAAATCACAATAACTTGCTTCTATAGTTAGGTCAGCCACGTAAGAGATAGAGGTTGTGTTGAATCGCCGTCCAAGCAAGCAAAGGGACATGTCTTCATACCCGCCTAGGCAGGTAACTGCTAAACCGTAAAGGCTACTGGGTACGAACGTGGGACCGGCACAGGGCCCCACGAAGCGCGCATGACCAATTAACGAGGACTTGTGGGAAAATACCAGCTATACAGGGAGGAAGGTGGCCGGCTAGTAAGGCGCAACGACGAAATGGGAGAGGAAGTCCGAGAAACACTGTAGCATTGCGTGCCTAGGGCGTCGCGTACGGTGTACGGACGTAGAACTGACATCTATGATACTAACTGTTAGGAGGCGCGTGTTCAATCGGCTGGGACGCCAGGAATATCGGCTCGATGGGTGGACAAGAAAAATACCAAGTGCTTTCCGAGCTTCATCAGTCAATGTTCAATTTCATCTTTTCTACGCGTCTCTTCACGAGGATATACATCTACCTGTTGGTGGCTCCAGAGAGATAGGCGAATGTGGTCGGTAAGATCACCGCACGCTCGAAGTGTCGGGTGCGAGTACGACGCCGGCCCTATCGGGCTCGGATAACCATGGGCTTGGGTTGCCACCTACCCGCCACAGGGAAAGTACTTTGGCGAATTCCAGAAGCTGTTGCGATATGTCGGTACCGGTGATGCATATATGGTAGAAACATGACCGGGCGGACCGGTGAATGTCGCCTTACTATCTATAATCGACTAGAAGAAATGAGAGTTCCCTACATGATATGTTTTCATCGTTTACATGGCGCGAATGGTATGGAATTATAGCCCTCCAAAAGATGGAATCCTCGCGCGCGGGGGCTGTATTGGCCGGGTCGGCCCGCGAGGGGTCGTCGTCGGGGAACACTGGGCATCAATACACAGCACTTATACAAACCTGGCTCAAGAGAGGCCAGGACAAGATCAGCTATCGCCAATTACGTGTGGGTGTTGGGAGGTATTTTCACTGGGTTCCGAGACAATGTGCTTACGGGGATGGATGCCGGTGTAAAGGAATACAGCGATACACTCTTATCAATCTGCCATCACAACACCAAGGTTTTGTTATCATGAGAACTTAGTGTTCTGGGGTTTTTAGGCTGTCAATTTATGGCGACTTGCTATCTGAACATGAGGGGAGTCCAATCCATGACTAGGCCGGTGCTCTCTCACAACACCAGCAGCAACGCAACCGAATCCCAATGTTGTTCAGCTTCCAACAAACCCTTTCCTCCTTAGACAGCACTCAGAGACCACCATGCAAACACCCATTCTCTTTGCAGCTTGCTTGTGTTTAAAGCCAGTCACGACAGAACTCATCGATGAACGACTCGTAGTTGTCGGCGTTGCAGTCACCGCGAATCTTCATGAGGAAGAAGTCCATCTCGAGGGCGGCCTGACAAAGCTCGGAGACGGAGCCATTGCCGACGTAGTAGAGATGGTGGTAGCGAGCGTGGATGAGGGACCAGACGAAACCGACGAATATGTAGTCAGGAAGGTCGCAGAAGATGGGGACGTGGCGGCTGGCGTCAGCGAAGAAGTTGCCGATGCCGAAGGTGGTGTCGAGAAGCCCGAGGACGTTGGCCTGGCGCAGGATGCGGAAGATGGACGCGATCCACTGGTCGACATTCTCGATGTCGCGCGCGGTAGGGCGGCGGACGCGTGAGCGGCGAGAGATGATGCGGCCGCGTTCGAGGGCGCGGCGGATGATTCGGTCGTGCTGCGGGTTGCGCATGACGCGGAATCGAAACTCATACAACAGTCCCCCAGTGGGAACGATGAATCGCAGTGTAACCATAGTGGGCAGTGGGTACGGTGGATTCCGAGCGCTATGATGGACAATATGAGCCCTGATCGTGACAAGAGCGATGTTGGGCTTGAGATGTTGGAATAAAACAGACAGATACGATGAAATATGCGATACTTACTTCTCGAAAGCTTTGGATGCCAAAGTGGAATTTGAATCAGCAATACCGGACACTAAAAGACGTATAATCTAGAAGACTATAGCACGTTCGTGTGGATATGAAGCAATTGGAATTAATGTGTGATGGAAGCAATGAACTGCAAGTTGGGTGTTGGGAGGAAGAAGGAGGTGCGTGAGGATTGGGAGGAAGAGGGAGACGTAGGCTTGTTTATATATTTTCGAAATGTTCAGGATCAGCCTGATTGCCTGCCAGCTGTAGATAATTATTCAATTGGAATATTTCCTTTTAATGGAATGGGGTTATGCGATGGCAATGGGGGATGGCATTTCGAGCCGGAACGGGGTTGACGATAGTCGGAGCCGGTTCATAAACGGTACGGCAAACCACGCCGAAACCGGCTACAGTAAAATAATACTCCGGAGTGATCAATGCCCCCGACCATACTATCGATTTATCCATGAGCTCCTATACTAATAATACAAGTTACTTAACGTGAGGCTCTTCACAAGATAAGCGCAATTATTGACTGTTACAGGTGGCTGAATATCTCCCTGACGTTCATAAGCAAATGGAAAAGGCCGATGTATTTATGAAGCCTATCATTCATTTACAAAGACCAATGCGGAGATACCTATGGTTCTCTTATCCATGTAGGTTAAGCACTAACTCGACAAAAATAAAGAATATACAAGCTTGGTTCTGTCCGACATTACCTATGATGCCAACAAGATATCAGTTCCCACCAAGTTCCTAATCGATACAGCCCAGCTGAAAGATAATCACTCATGGAGAGTATCCAAGGCTACCCCTATCCGACAGTTTGTACAGATTCGTGAAAATTACTCATATATCATAGATGTGTTGTGTTCAGTAGGTAGCCCAGGCTCTGGCTTCATGTTGTCAGGGCTAGGGCCGACTAGATAAAGGTGGCTACATATCCATAGCATAGTTCCAGGCTTCTCGCGCAACAACGATGTTGTTTCTGCGTCTTCTGAGTCTGCTTCGTGACGCATATGGTTTGCTGTTGTATAGATGTAGGGTTAAGCACTCTCACCTCTCCGAGTACGGTTTGTGTTACGCACAAGATTCTATTCTCGGGTTCTTATTCTGCCGCATCCCTAAGCTCTATCAAGATCTGATCATAGCCGGCGATTAACTAAGCGTTGAGGTGTAACCGAGACCAAAGCTTGATGGACGAGATAAGCACTTGCGTGCTAAGCCAATTATCCTCTGAGTGATCCATCGAATTAACTCGATGAACGAATGGGTCTTACCTAGCTACCTAGGTAGGTAGATATTAGGACTGCCGAAGCAAGATACAACAATGTCTAATGGTTTACAAACCTTGTATTCGATGATCTTTTTTCGATATATACTAGGTACTTACCCCTATTCTGCCCCTATTCCTTCGATTACTAATCAGTCTGACCTTATTAACTAAGCCACAAAGGGGTGGTTGAAGCACTATTTCGACACGAAGGTTTCTTCTTGATCAATACGTGGGGACTACTTGCTTGTCTGCAATGGGAACTATACATAAGGATCTTTAGGTGTCGAGATATGAAGCTGTATTCTCTGCTCGTGAAGGCAGGCGGATGTTGCTAACCTAACCATTATTACAATGCAACCCCTGGATGTAACACCATGGTCTCCTACCTAGAATTCAATACCTTTTCCTTTCCTTGCCTCGAAGACTTTCCCTCCATAGGCAAATCACGCTCTTTGACTCGCACCACTGCTTGACGTCTACTGGCGATACCTCACCGTCATACCCAGTCCTTCCCAACCCTTCAGCACTATTCAACCACGCGGCAAAATCTTCCAGTATGATAGGGTCATACAGAAGCATCTTCTCATGCCAAGATGGCCTGGCCGGATCCCGCGACCGCGGCGCCGTGGTGACGGCTTTTGTAATATGCAGGAATAGGTCGGCTTGGTGATCCGTCAGCGACAGCATCAACGACGTTTCGGCATCTTCTAGCAAGGATATATCAACCGGCGGCGGGGACGAGAACCTGCCGCCCTGGCCAGGCGACGAAGCTCTCGAGGATGAAATAGATTCATCTACGTCAGAATCCGCAACTTCAACCTTTTTGGAAGCATCCTTCTTCTTACGGCCGCGAGTCGTCTTCACACCGTCTCCTTTGAGAGTTGAGGCTTTGGTCGAAGAGGCCTCGGCCAATGAAGTCTTCCTCGGACGGCCCCGTCGCTTTGGAGCGGCTTGTGGCTCCGTGGAAGATATTGGTTGTTTCTTCTTGGGAGCATTCGAACTAGATGACGTACTAATTGATTTCGATTGTGTCATAGTCGCACCGGGAATATTGCTGACCCAACATTGGTGAAGAAGCGCAACCATAGCTTGTCGTTTCTTCACCGGCTTGAACCCGTACGATGCGATTTTCAAGGAAAGCTGTGCATCGGTCAACAGATCATAGTCGGGCTCCTTAGTTTCTGGTGTCCAGATGGGTTGAGATTCCGCAGCTGTCTCTTCGCACGTCTGGGCAGATTGTCCACTAGAGGCATCGCGGGGCGGGACAGAGTTTCTTTGTAGAGCGGTTGTTGCTGACTCATCAGCATCGGATGACTTCAGGATGTCGTCGATGTCGACGAATTCTTCAGGTGGAAGCTGCGATTTTCCCTGCAGCGCGGGTGGTGGAGACAAATCGCCCACAATCTCCACGTCATCTAACTTCATGAGATCGCCATCAATATCTCTCGCGCCAGCATGCCAGAGTCCTTGGCTATCTGAGTCAGCAAATGGATCAGAATCAACCTGGTTTGAAGCTCGTATTGCCAATTGAAGGTCTCTAAGCGTGGTAGGTGATTCTTCTCTGACTAATTGGCTTGAAGTCCCAAACAAAAAATCCTGGTTAGACGATTGCTTCAGTGCAGAATTAGGAGACAACAATATCGGGTTTTCGGCCGTGCCAGACTTTTTCTTACGCCTGGGCTTTGCAGGCGCTTTAGGGGCTTTGGCTTTACTCGTCTTCTGAGACATGACAGCTGTCTGATGCTCGACAAGGGCTGTGACAGCGCCATCTGAGTCAAAATAGTTGAGCAAAGATTCGCTAGTGGAAGGACCAGCTAGATCTAGCTCTGGTTGTATTGGTAATAGATAGGGGGCGGTCGCCAGCTCGGTAATCGTTCTTGTTTTCTTCTTCGTATTGGTTTCCTTGGCTGGGGATGGCTCTCTGGAACGTGGGGCAGTTTGATTGCTAGTGGAAACCAGCTCGATCAACTTTCGCTTCTTGAAAATATCTGTTTGCTGCTGGGGCTCTGACGCCGTGGACGACGGAGTCTCTTTACGTCCGTATTGGTCAGCTAGATTCTGAAACACATCCTTACACCTCGTCGGCCTATCAAAGGAGGAAAACAATTCTGGGCTATCCAACTCGGACTCAAGGAGGATCGGGGTATTGATACGCGGGGGTGTCCAATCAAGTCGTCGTGTTAAGGCGGGCTCAGAGCAGGAAGGACCCTGTGTAACCCGTTCTTTTGGCTTGGTAACGGATTTTCCTTTCTCGGATCTACCTTCTACGCGTTTCGTGACACCTTCTTTGGCAGCAAAGTGGTGAGAAACGGTCTCCGTCTTCTCCATTGCTTTCTTCTTGGTATTCGGTTGTGACGTCCGACCTTTCGGCTTGGAGGATCCTTCAGCCTGTTGAGCCCGTGCCTTGCTCTTGAACTTCTGCCACGGTTTGTCATCCGGGGATGACTCGATCAGGATATGCGTCTCTGGGGGGATAGAAGCAGTTGTAGTCACAATCGTAGGGGTCGCCTTTTTTCGACCATTAGGAGGGTTAGCTTTACGTGTTAGGGATTTGGTGATCTTTTCGGTTTTTATGTCAATTTCAGGGGCTTCTCTCAGTAAGCTCGAAGCACTCGTGAACGTAGGGGGGACGTCCTTCGAAGTTTGAGTGACGTGACTTCTGGATTGCGAGGGTGACTTTGGGGGGGCTTTCGGGAACAATTCCTCCAACGAGGGCAATTTTGGCGAGGATGACATAGCATAAAGGTCAAATGCCGCGGTTTTCGTGGGAGAAGCCATGAATATGTCGGTAGTAGACACGGTCAATCGTCGCAAGGGGGTCGGGATGCGCCAAGCGCAACCCAGGAAGCTGATGATCGACAGGATGACGAAATGCTCAAGATTGAAAGGCAATTCCCATAACCCCAATTCAATATCGAATACACGTTTAGATGATAGTCAGTCTCAGAAGAATACGACGCAATCTGATTGTTGGGGCCGTCGCAAGTGTTTATCCTTCTTATCTCAATGATTCCGTAGATGCTGTCATGATCATTATAATGCCATAGGCAGATAAGATAAATAATTGGTTACCGTTACACGAAGGTTTTGTCAACACGCGCGACGGAAAGAATACATGACAATGACTAATCAAAATAGAGGGGCCGAGCGCCAAGATTAATTAAATGTACCTTGGTACGCGATCTTAAATAATCCGATCACCACGAAACTGGCCCGAAGTCAGCTGACAAAAACCTGAAAAGATGCTTATTACCATTGAGCACGTGACTAACACCCGGGTGCGAAACCCCACACCCACCAGACCACAAATTTCTCTTTTTTGAGGAACCAAAATTGCTGGGCCGATTTTAATTTGCTTCAACCACGGAACCACGATACCCTCCAACCTCCTTGCGATTACCCTTCCGACCGCAATTAACCTCGACACATAACAAAATTTCACCGTCATCGCCGTCGAAAAGCTGCAAAAATGGAAAACGACAAGGGAGAGATTGTGGACCTGTGAGACTCTTCCGAATTACCGTATTCGCCCTTTTCCGATTGAACCTTCGCTAACCTAGCTTGCTTTGCTTCGTCCAGCTACGTCCCCCGCAAGTGCAGCGCCACTAACCGCATCATCAAGGCCAAGGACCATGCCTCTGTTCAGATCTCCATCGCCAAGGTTGACGAGAACGGCCGACAAATTCAGGGCGAGAACCACGTCTACGCCCTCTGCGGCTTCGTGCGCGCCATGGGCGAGAGCGACGATGCCCTGAACAGATTGGCCCAGCGCGACGGTCTTCTCAAGAGCGTCTGGAGCGCCGTCCGATAAGTTCCTTCATCATCCGGTGGTAAGCTCGTCCGTCCATCGCACCACGTTCACCACACAGCATTCCCTGACACGCTTTGCGCAGGTATTGGTGTTTAAGGGGAATTCATGACAACGTGGTCGGCATGGGATTGCTTTTTCTGCTGCATCTAGCCGGTTAGAATACCGCCGCATTTGCGTTTCGGAATGAAATAAAAGAACGATTCCCTTTTCCGCAAACCCTGACCCCTTCATCTCCATCTTCATCGTGATAGATCTACAGGTACCCGGCTAGCGAAGTGTTCTCGCATCCACCTCTGAGTGACCCCCATGGGCGAGGATTCTGGGGCTACCGCGATAGCCTCCGTGCCGAAGATTGAAAATGGCCTTGAAAAAGCTGTGATGCTCAAGATGTTCATTATGGCACAGATACGGGTCAAACAAATTCTCATGATTTCCATCCGTCTCCAACATCCACCGTGAATGATTGCATGCCGTAATTCAAGTAGCGACCGACTCATTCTGCTGACACATTCTACTGAGTATCAATGAAAACATGCTATATGAAACTACCTCTCGATTCGATTTTTGACAAATAAATTCGGCTACCGTATGTATATCACACTTCGTCTCTCTCAATCGCAACCCTCCCCTTGAACAGTGCCCTACGATTAACTTGCCAAATTGGGTGACTCGTGCGTCGGATAAACTCTCTCCGTCCTCCGACAGGGAAGAGATCTCCAAATTCATCGCAATTCGCCAAGATCTTCTTCCCTGGATTACCTGGTATGATTTTGATTAACCAGACACAAGAGACCGAGCAGGCACGCCATGAATCTGAATTCTATAAGATCTAACTCCAAAAGGCTCTAAATTCATCACGAACTCGCCGTCTTCGCCTACACGTCGCCGTGGTGGGCTTGCAGCCTTCCATAAAGCCAGAAGAGGAGGGAGCTAGGGAGGGATGGGCGATGTAACCGTCGATCTGGGGAAGCAGGCACGAACCACAAAGCGGCTCATGCACGATGCCAAAATCGGAAGGCTTCCCGTCGATCGCGTCGATCGCTAAAGCTAAAAGCAACCACATCGAAACATCTTCATGTACCAGATATTTACAACACCAAGTTACTTAGGTACCTACTTACCTAGGAATCACAAATAGTTTATATATATAATGATAAGAATACTACGAAATACTTCGGCATAGCCGATAATATTTTCTTCCTCTGTTTAGTTAGACCTTGTATGGACATGATGGCTCTCCTGGTTACGCGGAAAAGCACAGTCACATAAGAATTACAAACGAAGCATGAGGGAATAGAACGTTAACTATTTCGCAAAGCAAGAGGCAACATCATGTTAATCATTCCTCATTCATTCGTTTACTCCAACTCATCATTCCAGTGCATCTCAAAAAACCCTTGCTTCGTCTAGTGTAGACGAAATCTCTTGTTAGCCCTCGCCGGGTACATTGGCGGGGCTGGGGCTTGGTTGGCCGGAGCTTGGCTGGTGCCCTCTCCTACGTCCTGCATGACCTCATCTTCGAGGACCATGCCCTCCATACCCTGGGTTATTCCCTGGGTAGGATCGGCCGCATTACCAGTACCCATCTCGACATCTCCGTCCTGGTCGACGGCAGGCTGGATGGCGGCGGGCTGGCCTGCGTTTCTGTTGCCAGGGGGCCCCCCGGAGACGTCCTGGTACGCGGCCGCCAAAGCCTCTCGGTTGATGATCATTCGATCATCCATATTAACATTCGGCCAGCTCATGGGACCATCGACGTCCCCATCCTCTTCAAACCCGTCGATTGCATCAAAGATCTCGATATCCCCCTTATTCCATCTCAACCTTCCTTCTTTGAACGCGTCAATCGCGTTGGCAGTCTTGCTGTGGAGCTTTGGGTTGTAAGGAGCACGCGGGGCCTTGTGCCATTCTTCACGCGCATCAAGCAGAACAGTAAATAGCTGAATGAAGACCGACTCCATGATCTGGTCGGCCCAGCCGCACAGTATGCGGATTGAGGCGAGGAATTCGATCGGGGTGGCGTTTACGTTGTACGCCATGGCGCGGGGCTCCAGCATGTAGGTGAAAGTTTGAGCCAAGAGCTCATCGACGACTCTCTTCTCCGCAGTGGTTGGGCGATAAGCGGTCGAGATGAAGTTCCCAGCCTCCAGCGCACGGAGGATAAAGTTGCCACGGCGCTGGTGTCCCAGCAGATGACGCTCTTCCGAGTACGCCATGCCTGCCTTGGGCAGATAGTCCTTGAGAACAAATTGGTTCGACATGTTGGTGGCGGCGTCGGATAGATTATCGGCACTGAGAACCTCGAATTGGTTGCAAGGTTAGGATGTGTGAATAGTATGGAAGGCGGTTTGGGATGTGAATGAGTTCAGGTGAGGAATGGGTGCTTAAATACTTTTCAGTGTAGGATGATTACCAGGCGGGAGTACCTAGTAGGTAAGTTGGTAGGTGAGAGTAATACCTAATAGCTTGAGGTTTGTACCTAGTAGGTTTGATCATGAGCAGATTTTTTGGTAGATTCAAGGGGCAAGGGAAAAAAAACATAATGGACACGAGGGAGATACTAGGCGAGATGTGGTTAAACGGTGATGGTATTTGTTGGGGCATGTTGGATGAATGGGCAATGACCATTGATTGCCTAATATGTAGTTATCGTGAGATTAGGTAATCCAAGATGGGTAAGGTCGTATGTAAAGTACCTCAGGTTGTCGACGGCGTGGGTGCTTGATGCCTGGTTTCGGGAAAACGCCGGTCGGGAAATGGGAAAGATCTGGAGTAAGGGTTATATATTCCAAAAACCAATGGATTATCAAGTTCCTCTAGGAGCGTCTTTGGTCATGTGGTATGACAAGCAGTTGCTCAAATCAACTTTAGGAGGGTTGGGGTTCGAATCCCACTGAGTGCGCCACTCTTGTCTAAGATTCCGGGCTATTATTCAAGAGCTGATGGTAACCACCGGATAATTGACTGTGAGCCTCACGGATGCGTTCGTGCCTTTGTCCAGCTTACTTCTGATGGTATACCCGTGGGTTCCGGGGGTCCTAGAGTTGCCTCGCAACGCTTACCTTTTTTTCTTTTTTTTTGTACCAAACATCACCCACCCACTACTCTACTGTCCCCTTGTGCCTCTATTCCCATTCTGCTTCGCTTAATATTTTCTTCCATCCGAAGATGACTCGGTAAACTTCATCCTTCATTATGCCATCCCTACCCACTCTCCACAACATTATTGTCAATCAGTCAATCAGTCAATCAATATCAAGTTATCTTGCGAAACTTATTAGAAAGTCTACCGACAACAAAAGTCGGAATAGTCCTACGACAAACAGCTCAAGCGTAGGTATTCTGCTGCAGACTGCACCACATGCTGGCGGGTAAATACGTGCACCCATATAAAATCCTCCAACAAGACAGACCAACGATCCTCCCGCCTATCTTGAAGTAAACGCTCACAATCATTAGAAACCAATCACCTCGAACAATTCTACTCAAGGTATCACAACATCGCGATCCATCATTTTAAACGTACCTAGTAGTATTCACACATCAATGATACTACGTAGGTTCAATATATCACACACGTTAGGTGTCTTTTAGGTACTCTTCTTAGCTATGGCATCTCTCCCATGTCATCCGGCTTCCTCGCTGCTGCATCCCACCATCTAATCCACCCTTTCCTTTCCCACGATCATATCATATTATGTACCTAGTTTGCAATTTACCAAAATATTTTATTCCTTCCCGGCGTCAATACTACATGAAGATTTATCGTCATCACCATCTACCTACTGGACAACACTCGAAAACGACCGATACCCGTCCATATTCCCTTCCATCTTTATGATCCAATTTGGACTTTTCAGACAGAAACAGTTCGTTTCACGATGCATCTCTGTTGTTGAAGTGAATTTAGAGTTAAGTCGTTGGAATTGCGGCTCGTAGGGCTGATGATCCTTGCTTACGGAGCTACAGCGACGTGATCTAGATCCAGTAGCTCGATAAGCGATAAGCGATCGGCGATCAGCCCGATAGATCCATCGATCTGGGGCGTCGGCGATGACGCATGAGACACGCCGACACGCCGACCCGCCAAACCCTCGTGGTTATACCTCCGTATGTACCCGTACATGGTAGGTACATAGGTATTATTTAGCTACAATGTGCCACACCTCGAACCATTCCTCAAAGCGGCGGTATGGGAAAAAGAAAAACCACCAAAACAACCTTGGAAGTTGGAATGTCCAAGTAGATCAAAACTGCCTTATTGTTGTTATTGTTCCCCAAATTTCCTCTCATCTTGCTTCGCACGTTGGATGTCTCTCTACATATCAAACCTTGTTCTTCTATCTTGTCGCCGCCCTTTCTGTTTATTTTCCCGGTCATTTTGTCACATCCCCTCCTTCAATCTAAAGTCCAAGTCGTCCTACCTCCGTTCGATTCATTCGAAAGGCTCCCTTTCACACATCTCCGCGATGTCATCCAATCGCTCTATCAAGAAGAGAGCTACAAGCGGCGACGACACCGACGAGACGTCCACAAAGAAGCCGAAATTAAACGGTAGTACTCTGGACCCGCTACGGAAACCCCACCATTTCGCCGCCGAGGCTGAAGAAAATGGAATCGTGCTGCGCAAGTACTACCCACCTGAGATGAGTAACGCGCGCGCTCAAGCCTATAACGAGAACGAAATCCCCCGGCCGATGGAGCAGCTCGAAGCAGCGCTGGAAAAAACAGCTTCGGCGCGTCAGGAAATAAAAGTGAACGAAGCTGTGGTTCACTGGTTCAAGATGGACCTGCGAACAGCCGACAACCGGGCCCTCTGGGAGGCAAGCCAGAAGGCGCGAGAAGCTGGTGTGCCCCTTATATGCATTTACATGGTAAGCCCCGAGGACTTCGAGGCGCACTTTACCTCCCCTCCTCGTGTGGATTTCATGGTACGTACTTTACACGCGTTAAAGCAGGACCTCGCCGCCCTAGATATTCCTCTCTACGTCGAAACGGTCGAAAAGCGAAAGGAAATTCCCGAGCGTATCGTGGATTTCATGGAAGAATGGGGCGCCAGCCATCTGTATACCAATATCGAATACGAGGTCGATGAGCTAAGGAGAGAGGCGCGGATGATGAAAACGTGTGCTGAAAGGGGGATATCAATGACGGCGTTCCACGATACATGCATCGTGCCGCCAGGGGCGCTGCATACGGGCGCCGGGAAGCAGTACTCGGTCTACTCGCCATGGTACCGAGCTTGGGTCGCGCACATCCACGCCGACCCGGAGCTGCTGAGCCCCTTTGACGCCCCGACCAAGAATTCCTCCACCGCCCGAAAGAAGGTCGCAGCGTTATTTGACTGCGAAATCCCCGATGTCCCCGAAAGCAAGCGATTATCCGACAAAGATGCGAAGAGATTCCACGCGACCTGGCCTGCGGGCGAACGTGCAGCCGTCGACAGGCTTGAAAAATTCTGCGACGAGAAGATAGGTCAGTATGGGAAACTCCGTAATTTCCCCGCCGGGGCAGCGACGTCGTCTATATCCGTGCACCTAGCCTCAGGGACTCTGAGTGCAAGGACTGCGGTGCGTACCGCGAGAGACAGGAACAAAACGAAGAAGCTCGACGCTGGCGTGGAAGGAATCCAGTCCTGGATCAGCGAGGTGGCTTGGCGCGACTTCTACAAACACGTTCTGGTCCATTGGCCGTACATATGGTAAGTGATAAAGCGCGACCCTGCTCCACGACCAAACCGTTTTGTATTGACAAGACCTAGCATGAACAAGCCCTTCAAACCCGAGTACTCCAACATCGAGTGGTCTTACAATTCGGCACACTTTGCGGCCTGGTGCGAAGGGCGCACGGGCTTCCCCATCGTCGACGCTGCCATGCGACAGATCCAGAGCATTGGCTGGATGCACAACCGATGCCGCATGATCGTGGCCTCGTTCCTGTGCAAGGACCTACTGCTGGACTGGCGCATGGGAGAGAAGTTCTTCATGGAGCACCTCATCGACGGCGACTTCGCCTCCAACAACGGCGGCTGGGGCTTCAGCGCGTCGGTCGGCGTCGACCCACAGCCTTACTTCCGCATCTTCAACCCCCTGCTCCAGAGCGAGAAGTTCGACCCCGACGGCGAGTACATCCGCAAGTGGATCCCCGAGCTGAAGGGCATACAAGGCAAGGCTATTCACGATCCCTACCACAGGGGTGCTGCTTCGCAGGCGAAGAAGGTGGGGTACCCGGAGCCCATCATCAACCATAAAGAGAGCAGGGATCGTGCGCTTCAGTCATATAAGTCTGGCATCGAGAGGGACAGGCCTTGAGGTAGTGCTGTTGGCGACGAGTCGTTACCGATTTCCTTAATTTGGATATTTTATTCGTGGGCTTGAATATCATGGGTACCTAGTACCTGGTAAGTTTCTAATGTTCCCTCTACCAAACCCTTCTACAGCATACAGCATATACGAAAGAGCTAAAACGATGATATTTAGTTGGGCAACTTTTCTCGACGAAATTTAATAACAATCCCAACGAGGTCTCAGACAATTGATTCATGTTGAGTACCTACCTAGTACCTAGTAGGTAGGTATAGATGAATGCAATTTTTGAATGGCTTTTTATCGTGATGCTACTATGTACTGTAATCCCATGCTCCACGTCAAACGGTGTGACCCAAAGACTCCCCGCAAGATTCCCGGTGGGGTCTTACCGCTAACCCAATCCACTATTTACGTACTTACCTCGTAGTATTCATCCATTGCAACCTCGGCTTCACAATGATGACACTTCTCCGACAAAAACACGGAAATGTCTTTTGAAGTTTCTTTTTTGTTGACGCGGTCAGCAAGGGTCACCCCCAGGAAATACCAAGCATTTATACTTCTCCGTGACACTTCTCGCTCTATTGGATGCTGTCGGTCCATCTCATCCCACTCATTCTCTGCTTTTAGGACCACCGCGGTACGAGTGCATAAGGTCTTGGGAGGTGTGAAGCTTCGTTCTAATATACCAAAGAAGCCACTCCACTCCGGGACGAGGCTATTAAAAGAAATGAAGGAATCGGAAAGAGTAATGCCTCGGAGAGACTCTGAGCCGCGACCAAGCGCAAGCGTCATCCTCATATCCCCCGAGAACCAGGTCTTACTGCTGCATAGAGTGAAGAACTCATCCGCATTTGCCTCAGCACACGTGTTCCCCGGCGGGAACATTTCCAATTATCACGATGGAGAAGTTCCGGGGCCGCATGACCCCTTAAATCGACACAGCGACTCCTTCGTGTATAGGATGGGCGCAATTCGGGAAACTTTCGAGGAGAGCGGTATTTTGCTTGCTCGTGAAGGAGACGCAGACGGGAAATTGCTAAACCTACCCAGCACTCAACGCGACGAAGCCCGTCGAGCCATTTACAATAACGAGGTTCGCTTCGAAGACTGGTTGAAGGGTGTAGGCGGAGTGGCAGATACAGGTAATCGTTCCGCGACCAGCGTCTTCTAGACTCCCCTTGGCTTCGCCATAAGGAAACTAAATATCGAGCAGAGAATCTCCTACCATTTACCAGGTGGATAACGCCCGTTAATCAGCCCAGTCGCTATAGTACGCAGATGTATATTTACATGCTACCTCTATCGATTGGCGACGATGATCCCGCTATATCGGCCGCGCGATCCGAGGCCCTGATTCCCACGCCCGATCAAGGCGTAGAGGTTACCGCGTCGAGCTTCGAAGATGTAGGCATGTGGCTCGAGAAGCAGCATAAGGGCGAGATTATTCTGTTCCCGCCCCAATACTACTTGCTACACCTGCTCTCCCGGTTCCTAGCCGGACCTTCCCCGGACTCACCAAGCCCCTCCCACTTGATGGAGCATTACCGCACCCAAAGAGAAAGGTTAAGAGGCTTTCTGAACACAGTACCGACGACAAGCGACCCAGAGGCCATGAAACACCCTACGGCACAGATTCCATGGAGAGAGAAGGTGATTAGTCCTATATCGCTGGGTGTACGGCAGAGCGACAGGAAGACCATATTAGGCCTTGACAAGCCCGGGCCAGAGCTGACGAAAAGCGACAGAGGGGGCGACAGGGCGAGTGTGGTGTTGGTTAGGTTTCGAAAAGGGTCGGTCAGTGGCTTGGAAGTCAGAAGCAGACAAGAGATAATGGAAGAGGAGCGCCCGCAGACGCCAGACAAAGGGGCAAGGTTATGAGGTCGGGTTGCATGGCCCTGACTCCGAGTCCTGGTGGTAGCTACTGGTTACCTGCTCAGGTAGTAGTTATTTGGCCTGGACGTCGTCGGTGAGTCAGACCCCGCAATGCGTATTCGAGTGGTACAAACTCCCGGGAGAGTTACTAAGATGATTAATAGTCAAACTTATCACCGCCAGTCAGGTTTTATCATTTGCCTCTCAAACACGAACCAGAACAATGTCACCCGTCTTGATTGCTCATTTACTCACATACTGCCGCTATGTTTGTGCTAGCGAATGGCATCTTGGCTATCCAAGCTCGACAATTATTCAAATAAATAAGGGCCTGCAGGTTTCTCTGTCAAAACAACCAGTGCTCGAATCCCCATCAGTTTTGTTGTACGGCCTCATCGACAAATACATTTTTTTGCTACCATGAAGTTAATCACCGCCATCCTCTCACTTTTTCTCTGGCATCTCGCCATCATCGCCGGCCCCGTGCGCAGAATCGTCAACCCGTCACGGGTGATCGCCCCTTATCCACTCCACTACCGGAACACAAGCTACCCTAACACACATCCGTTCCCCAAATCAGCTCGGCCGTCAACCAACCTGACAACCATCATGAACGACTCCGGCTACACTCTCCTGAGCACGCTCGGCGCCAGCGCAGGCACACTCACGTCGTACTGCCGCGCGAACAGCAGCACCTTCGTCAACAGCACGGTCGCCGAGTCCCCGTCACCCTCCAACTGCGCCGCCCTCGCCGACGCCCTCATCCCGCAGCTGCCCGCCGGGTTCTGGACCTACACGCGCGCGGAGGCCGCCGGCAGCAACACGACGGGCGCGAAGCTGCTCCTGCGGTCCGGCGCGTGCGCCTTCGGCGTGCAGGCCGCCGACGTGCGTGGCAACGACGGCGTCGTGCGCATCGGCACCAAGGACCTGGTCGATGTTGTGCGGGCCGCTCTGTGGCGCTTCACGAATGCGAGCGTGACGAATGGTACCATGGGCCATTTTGGCGCCGCCGGGGCGTTTGCGTGTGAGGAGGGCACGCTTGTGAATTGGGCGTTGTATCGCGTTTGACAGGGCTGTTCATGACTGAGAGTCTGGCATTTGGGAACTTACTATGTATGACAGTTATATGGGCTAATTCGTTTGGTCAGGGGTGACTGGGTTGGGTGGCTTTGAATAGGGGGGCTGAGATCGGTGGGCTTGGCCACGTCGGAATAGAATCACGATTTTACACTTTTCATAGACCAAGGTAACTTGGGTACATAGGTACTCTGCAATGATGCTTTCTATTTAAACTGCGTTTGTTCTTCCCAATGAAATCAATTCAATATGCCCAACGCCTTGATATATTGAAGCCACCAAGAAACGTCCTACGGCTCTTAACTCGGTTGTAGACATATTTTAGGAGACACCGTATCCCGGTTTGCCCAGCACTGTGCGGCCCGACACCATCGCCCGTCGCTACCCGCCGCCAACAACCATCAGCCAACAGCACCGCGATCGATCCGCTTTCGGCGCACGCAAGCGCGAGTTTAGGCAACCGTAAGCGACCAAAATCGCGCAGGCCCCGAGTACCGATTGATCCATATCGCTTTTCGGAAGAGGAGACCCAAAAAGATGGCCACTACGACACCACCCTTCCACCCGCGCGTCGGCGTCGCCGCCATAATCCGCAACGCGCACGGCCAGTTCGTGCTCGGCAAGCGCAAGGGCAGCCACGGCGCCGGTACGTAGACTCCGCTGCTGGAGCGCCCTTCTTCCCCTCCCCCCGTTCGCCTCTACACCCACTCTACCCCCCCCTCCTCCTCGCCGGTTCATTCACCAATGAATGTCGTTATATGCTCGCTACCAATCTTTGGAGTCTGGAACTAACAAATGTCCGAACAGGAGCCTGGGCGTTCCCCGGCGGACACCTAGAAATGGGCGAGTCGTTCGTGGAGTGCGCGGAGCGCGAGACGCTCGAGGAGACGGGGCTGCGCGTGAAAGCGCTGGACGTGGTCGCGGTGACGAACGACGTGTTCGACGCGACCAAGCACTACATCACGATCTTCATCGAGTGCCAGCGGGAGAACGAGGCCGACGAGCCCGAGGTGAGCACAGCACTTACCCCAGCACCTAGCATCTACTACTGCGCTTGGGTCCGGATTACTAACGAAACACGTCGACGTCTAGGTCCTGGAGCCGCACAAATGCGAGGGCTGGCACTGGAAGAACCTCGACGAGGTCCGCGCGTGGTGTGAGCACCACGACGACGCTGCGACGCCCCAGTGGGCGCAGAATAAGTGCTTCTTGCCCATACGTAACCTCGTTAAGGAGAAGCCGCAAGTCCTGGTCTCGGGGAAATAGATAGGCAACGGCGGAGTTGGTGGAATTCGGTGTGGTCAGGTGTTTAGGTGTTGGATGGGTGGGTAGTCTTAGAAGGCCTGTAGCATGCTAGACTCATAATATGAGCGATTTATCATTGCATCTTGGTAAACAGTGTGATGTTCGTGAGTCTTTCATTCATTTACCATTTTTACATGTCTTGTATTTGGATATGTATATGCCGTACGACTTCTATGGATATCGTCGTCGCTGCCTAATTGGTAGTATTGCACTCATAAGCCTCTCTCAATCTCTGCCAATTCCGCCATTTGAGCTGCAATATTTTGCTTAGCGGCCTCGTTCGGCTCTATGTAGGGACGCCTTGGTTTTAATTTCTCTACCGCCCCTTCGATGCCCGCCGCCTTCGCCGTGTGTATGGCTGCCGCATATTTCGTGGATGCGATGCCTGCCTTGCAGGGCTGTTCAGCTAGAGCTGCCTTCTGATGCAGTGCTAATGCCTCCTGGTATTTCCCTTCTTTGTATAGCTTGTAGATCTGCACGATGGACTTCGGGAAGACATTGGCAAACGCGGCGATGCATCCCGCGGAGCCGACACTGAGACCGCCGATCAGGAAGTCCGATTGCCCCCCGAAAGTGGCAAACCGCTCCGAGGGCAACTCGGCGGCGAGTCGCGTGATCTTGGCCACGGAGCCGCAGGTCAACTTGACGCCTACAATGTTGCTATGCTTATTTGCTAGATTGGTGATAGTTGCCGAATCTAGGTCTACCCCGTTGCAGACCCCTGGGAAATTGTACAAAACCACGGGAAGAGCACTCTCGGTAGCGATGTCCGCGTAGAAGTTGTCGATGACGGCCGGAGTGGTGGCTTTGCCGAAGTAGGCCGGCGGAAGAACTAAGACGTAGTTCGCACCAGCCTCGGCGGCGTCCGCGATGAATTCCAGAACTTGGCGCGTGGAGTGACCTCCGCAGCCCGCCATGATGGGGAAAGACGGTCCACATGCTTTGCGGGCTGTTTGGAGCAGCGTTTTGCGTTCTTCGCGAGTAAGCAGAAAAGTCTCGGCATTGGTTCCTAGGATGACAAAGCCCGCAAGACCGGACTTGGAAAGATAGGAGTAGTAGGTCGCTTGAGACTCGGTGTCAAGAGTATCGGTTTTGGGGTCAAAGAAGGTGACGGCGGGGGCCCAAATGCCGCTTGGAGGAACTTTTGGAAACGACATGATGATTTCTATTGCTGGTATTCTCTTACTCTAATGACTTTGGTTTAATGTACTATAGTATAGTATTACGAATGAAAAACAAGTTGGCGATGTTCCTACATTGACATCGACTATCTATAAAATTTATAGGGCCGCAGATGGGATAGAAACGAGGGGCATTGGGTTGCGTCGAACTCGGTGCATTTGAGCCGATCGATCTCGGTTCCTCTTGGCATTCCGTAGTCGGCACAGGTATAGGTTGTATGGGTTGTTTTCTTGATAGTCTTAGGAATTGAATAGTATTAATCAATAACTACATACAAAAATAGTAATGGCAAATCCGACTTAGGCGATTGGATCTAGCAACTTGTGCCTATCGTGGACGACTTAGGTAGTAGTGCGAATCCTTGGGCTGTGGACTGTCCGGGTCCTGTAACCAAAGCGACAGGTCGAAGCGAGAGAAGGTTATCTACCTGAGTAACCAAATGTTAGTTTTCTCTAGATTTAATTCGTTTATTCTTGTATGGATATTACTTGCTAGTTTCTATCATCACTCATAGTAATACCTAACCCAAGGATTGGCTATTTCCTTGGGTTACAATGCAGAGGTCATCGTCTCTAATATGATATGGTGTGAGAGAAATTAATTGGTGTGTAGAGCTCTCTGGGTAATAGTCGGCAAACCCTTCTGCAACTGGGTACGGTATTGCGACCGCGTCCAGGGCAATGCACAGGCATGCAAAGAAGCTGTAGCCCTTGTGCAGCTCGAACTGCATCCACTGTAATCCACTATACCCACCATAATATAGTGGATTGAGATAACTTAACCAACGCCATCTGAAAACCGAGTACCAGAACCCTTCATTATCGAATGCGCGTCGTGCGACTTGAGCCACTCCGCAACAGAACACTCTCCTCAATAATCTCAAGTCATACATCAATCGCAGGGTGTCTCGAATTCATTCCTTATGGCCTGATGTGACTACTGCGGCCTCCTCTCGATGGGGATCATGAAGCCACTGATCCTGGTAGATACAGTGGCTAGGCCGCGCCATCGACGACATCCATCATGTACAACCAACATCGAATCGTGAGGAGGCTCCTCGGCCGACAGAACCCCGACTCCCCCAACGATGGCAATATCGGTGTCACCAGCTCCCCCGCTACTCAATCCTACCGACCCAATGCCTCCCAGAACGCCGTATACCCTTCCAACGTGCCCGTAACCTGCCTCGATAGATCCCCCGATGGTCATGCTGCCGTGCTGGGCGGTCGCCACATCCTCAAGACCATCCACTTTGATGGTCTGAATGTTAAGGAAGGCGTTGATATCCGCTCCGTCATCACTGCGCAGTTTGCGAACAAGAGTAATGCGGCTAGCTCGGTTTCCGATCAGTTGTCAGTTAAAGACGTGAAGTTAGCGTCGAACCACGGTAGCGATCTTACCGTGTTTACCGCTTGCGCCAACGGGAAAATATTCATGTACGATATCAATCGCTTAGGACATGGGGCTAGTCTCGACTTCATCCAAATCAAAGAAGATTCGCGACAAATCAACAAACTCGATTTCAATCCTCACAAGGGAACGTGGTTGCTATCGGGAAGTCAGGATGGCACGGTTCGCTGCTTCGATGTAAAAGCGCCTATATCCGGGCGGGCCGGTCTCACATTCCGAAACTTCCAGGCCTTCCGCTGCAATGCGGATGGGGTTAGCGATGTGAAGTGGTCTCCAAAGGACGGCATGGTTTTGGCTTGTGCGACGGATTCCGGAGTCGTCTTGAAATGGGATGTTCGAAAGCCCACGGCGCCTCTTCTGAAGATCAATGCTCATGATACGCAGAAGGGAGCCTCCTCCATCTCGTGGCATGCCGACGGGGAGCACCTGATCAGCTCTGGGCTGGACGGTAAATGTTATGTCTGGGACTTGTCCGAAAATGCCGAGAAGAGGCAGAAGCCAAAATGGACCATCAGCTGCCCGGCGCCTGTTACATCCGTGGCGTGGCGGCCGGGTCTATGGTCTGCGACTGCCCGAGGACGCCGCGCTGCCCAAGTTGCCGTAACATATGATGAAGGGGGCCATGTGAAGAAGTATGGTATTAGCTCAGTGCACGTCTGGGATTTGGCACGCCCAACGATGCCGTACAAGGAAATAGACATTTTTGAAAACTCGCCTAATGCCCTGCTTTGGCATGACCAGGACCTGCTGTGGACCGCTGGACCCGATGGCTTTGCTCAGTGCGATGTTGCCTTTGCCCCTAAGGTCATGGACCGCCAACCTCTTTCAAGCCTTGATTTCTCCGCTCGGGGAGAAGTGCTCATGTTTCTCGAGGAGAGGATACAGTTGCCTCGGCCTCGACCTACAATGATCACGCATCAGGGACTCCCTACATCGTCTTATAGTTCTAGCCCTACTGGTCAGATGCTTAGCGTCAGCCGTAGTGATTCTGAGGAGGATGTTATCGGTAGCTTCCTTGGCGCAAGGCGACGAGCAACTGAGAAGCGCCGAGCGAACCATCGAATATCCCAGCCCCTGAGCACTACACCTCCATCTGGTCCAGGCACGGAAGATCGAGTACTTCCTTTAGACCAAGCTATGAAAATCACCGACCCTTTCAGGCCGCAGCAGGTCATGGCCATTGGGCAAATCCCCGCAGCGCCAAGGTTGCATATATACAGTTACCTGTCTAGACAATACCTGGAGATTCTTGAACATTACCTCCCACACTCCGAAGGAGACAAACCATTGAACGAAAGAGTGACCGGGATAATGGAACGGTACGCGCGAGCGTCCGAGAGCGTCAGCCAATTCCGTCTGGCACAAACATGGCGTATACTATCTCACGCAATAGGGCTGCTTTTGTCACGAAGATCTCAGCACCACCTCGAACAACGTTTACACCGCCGTGAGAAGTTTTCTACCAGTGTTGCTCAGGGTCCGTTTGATTTTGGGCTGGTACTTCCAAAGCCCGGTACGCCGTCCGGGCCAAAACTGGGCGGAGAAGACACCCCAAGGAAGGCATCGTCGGTTACGGCTACGGACGGCCGTCACCCCCTAGGAAAGTCACTGCTCGCCGAGGAGATAGACAGCGAGTCGAACGTGCCTACTCCGTTGGCTCGACCGGTCAAAGAAAATACCAGCGACCACGAGTATACCAATGGAAAAACATTGACTCCGGTTTTGGAAATGGAGAGCTTCAACTTGCCACCTACAATTCTTCCAGGAAGTTCTAGTCCACGGAAAAGGCTTGGCTCAACAACTTTGTCAACTCTAAGCCAAGATAGCCAACGATCAAGTACAGAAGGATATGATTTCTACGATTTGGAAGCCATTGAACATCTTCATAAGGGTATTGACGTTCCTAGGAAGAAGGGGCCGCTTAATGTTGATAACGTGGCCCCGGAAAGTCCAAATGGGCGGCGAACGTTAGCCAGGACTGATTCTGATGAGAGCTATGCCCAGATGTTCTCTCTATCGAGCGGTAGTAGGCAAACATCAGTCCTTACTAGTTCGCCCGTCGCGAGTATTCACCTGCCCCGAAAAACGCAACCAAGTGGCACGGAAGACATGGAGGAATACGACAGTAGGATAAGGGGCAGACAAATGGGAGGATCTGAAAATATGAGGTATCCGGCTCGCCACACGCAGGATCGACAAGACTCGGATACCACAACAGACTATAAAATATCACAAACTACAAGCGATACCTTTGGCAGTGATACGTTACACGAAAGTGAGGATCGGCATACTGTGAACTATTCGGTCCCAGGATTAGTCCTACCAGCGCAACTCTCTCAGGAACGCTACATCGCAGACTTACCTGAGAGCCACCCGTCGCCAGATATCACCGAAACTGATTTTCTTCCTTGGGTGAATGATCCTCCATATCCGCATCCTATAGCCGCCGAGTCCAAAGCCAAAGTACCCATCCCCCCTTTCAATCCGTATGATGTGCTGTCGCGTGCTCTAGCTTTTGAGTCAAAGCGTTCTGCTTTGAATGCGTCCGCCATCATACTCCTCTTAAAACCCCTCGTCCCCGACGATGTCATCGATTCTTATCAAGCTGTCTCCATCCTCCGACAGCACCATAGCCGTCTCATGGGCATGAAACTATTCGTGGAAGCAGCCCTGTTGCGCAATGTCTGCGTTCGAGGCTGGCCTGCCGGCCTCGAGGTCTGGGGAGAGAATCATACGTCAGTCTTTATGCCAGCGCAGCAACGCGTTTCGGCAGGCTTTACGTGTTCACAGTGCCACAAGCCCCGGGAAATCGATCGCTCGAACTCCGGTGGTCCCGGAATTTGGAAATGTGAACGCTGCCGCGCCGTGATGGCACCATGTGCAGTGTGTGGACACAGAGACGCCACGGCCGACCCTTTGCCACCCCTCCCAGTTTCCGAAGGCTTGGCAACGCCATCCCCGCACCCGTCTGACGAACCAATACTATCGACGTGGTGGTACTGCCCCGGCTGTTCCCACGGCGGCCACGCAAACTGTCTGCAAGACTGGCACGCCCCCATCACGCCAACCGAATTACCATCCACCCCCTCCTCCCCTTCTCCCTTCGCTGTCGACGGCCCGTTTCCCGAAACCAACAGCGACGGCTGCTGCCCCTTCGACGGCTGCGGCCACGCGTGCCTCCCCGGCCGCTGGCGCAACGAGAGCACCGCCGCCCGGACCGAGGAGCTCGGACGCGCTGTCCGCGAGCACACGCGCCACTCCCTCGGCGCCGCCACCCCGCCCGGGTTCCACAAGAAGAACGGCAGCGGCCCCGCCAAGCAGAGGAAGAACAGCGCCGGCCCTACCCGCGACAGCCACCTGTCGACCATCCGCGGCGACGCTATCGAGGTCCCGCAGAGCAGGGCTGTAGAAAGCGTCCGCGAGGCCCTGTCTGCGGTCGATTTCGCTGCGAATGGCGCGGGGAGCTTGGGGAGTGGGAGTGGTGGGAGTAATGGAGGAGGCGGTGGTGGTGGTGGTGGGCTTATGGGTATCTTGAGTTCGAGTCCCGGACGTACGACTGGTGGCGCTGGGGGCGGCGCGCCGGAGCGCAGGAAGAGCGTTAAGTTCGCTGGGCCTCCGGGAGAGAGGCGGTGATGCTGGCTGGCGGCTATAGCTAGTTGGGTAGTGTATGAGTATGCGCTGGGTATCTTGGTATATATTTGAGCAGGGGGTAAGGGATGGAAGAGTTGGTTATATTGCTTTTCATCCTAATAGGCACACAGGTCGGAAGTATTTTTCGGTTCGTCGTTATACCCAGGTGAAGATACGGGTGCGTGGGGCTAACTCGGGGGTTTGTAAGGGGGGTTGGTTGTTGCGTATTGGATAGAGTGTATGAGTAGTCCCCTGGTGGGTGGTGTGTTACCGTGTCCGCGCGGATGGACTATCAATCGTAATGGTTACTACAGTGCTACCTTGGCATTCCAATTGTTGGCTGCCTAGTTGCCTACGTGCCTGGTATGTGTAACTCGTGAACTGTACGCCCTATTTACGTTCATGGAGACATGGCCGATATCTTAACTTCGATCACCGTTTACTCGTACGCCTGCAACTGCAGAATAGGGACAGATGTCACTCAATAGCAATGACACATAGTCTGGATACGTGTATCTTGCTTGCTATATTACAAGTACATCTGTCTCCTTTTTTTCTCTTTTTTTCCCGTTTCCTATTTTCGTGCCGTTTCCCACTCTCCCCTTCTCCCACCCTCTCATCTTCCCCTGGGCATCTTTCTAGTAAACTGGTTGTACAAATATTAGGGGTATTCCAGGGGGGGTATCTTATGCGTTTCTTCTGATCTTTCGTTTCCTTATCTGTCCTCGCCGTTTCATCCTTTTCACACTTCGTACTCGTCGATTTGCGTTTCGGTCTTCTTGCTCCGAACTCCCGTCTCCATACTGAAATCAAATCACGCATGCGCGGCTCCCACGTTCTCCCGCAGCCCCTTAGTCCGCAGGCTGAGCCTCGTGCTATTCTCATCAAACGGCAAGCCCACCACCGAGCTGCTGGTCCCTGGCGACCCTCCGCCACCATTCTCTTTGCCGATGACGCGCCCAAGCAACTGCTCCTTCTGCTTGACACCGCTATCCGCGCTCCCGGGGCGGCTGCCGGCGGTACTCACGCTAGCGCCATCATCAGCCACGCCGCGGCCCTTCAGGCGACCAGCCCACAACCCGCGGACGCCGCCACGCTTGCGCTCGGGGACCTCGTCGCGGCCGGCGCTGCAGACGTAGAGGAGGTACTTGAGGTTGGGGAGGGTGTGGCGGATGTCGACGACCTTCAGACCGGCGGCGACGCACAGGGCTTCGATGTCCTTGTTGAGCAGGAACCAGGCGTAGTCGAAGCGGTACTGGGCGGTGGCACCGCCGCGCAGGAACAGCGGGAACGCGCGCTGCGAGTCGGGCAGCAGCGAGATGTCGTCGCGGATACTACTGCGCGAGCCGAAGGCCGAGACGGGGTACGGGAGCGGCACGGACAGGTAGAACTGCAGCGAGTGGGTCAGCTGCGCGACGTAGCCCAGGCCGGCCGAGAGGGAGTCCTCGGTCGCGGAAGATAGGGTGGGGTCGTAGTCGGTGTTGGGGAGGGGGACGCCGCAGATGCCGAAGGAGAGGGGCGCGCCCGAGGGGCTGGGCGTGATGGGGAAGATTTGTGCGAGGTCCTCGCAGATCCGGCGCCGCTGGCCGTGGATGCTTTCGCGCGTGGACGCTAGGAGGGCCCGCGAGGCTGGGAGCTTGGACTGCGCGTGCTTAACGTCATCAGCGGCTCGAGCTTGCGCGGCGCGACCTTTTTGGATCGCCGTGCGGCGCGCTTCGATGGAGGCTTGGAGGTCCGCGCGCCGGGCTTGCGCGGCGCGGAGGGCGCGTGTTTGGGAGGATAGATATTTCGAGGCGAGAGAGGCCGACTCCTGCGCCTCAGGGACGGCATCGTGGGGTGTGCGTTCGAGAATAGAGTTGATCTGAGCAGTCAAAGCCTCTCGTGTGGCTAGGGCATCTTGGATAGAATTGTCGAGGTTGGAAAGCTTCATCAACGCATTGTAAGACGAGGTCGGAAGGGTGGGGGCTTGTTTCGGTTCGGGGCTCTTGGTAGATAAACCGAGGGAGTAGACGCCGTCTACCAGGTGGAAAATAAGACAGTTTGGCGGGAAGTGGTGATTTCTCAAGGAGCCAAGGTAGTTCAAGGACCGCATGTCAATTTGTTCCACAAGCAGCAGGGTCCATGATAGCTGTCGCTTCGCCCATACCTTGATCAAGAACTGGGACTGTCTCGTGACACCAGGTCCGGACTGCGATAGGTCGAAAAAGCGAAAATTGAAGTTGATTGCACGCTCACCCAGTTCGCTGATGTAGATGGGGTCGCTATCGCCGTCACAGTGCAGTGAGAAGAACACGTCGGCAGCTCTACCTTCGACGGTATACTCTAACTGCTTCTGGCGGGTGACGGGGCTCGCGTTGACCAGAGTGCTGCGGCGTCGGGGATTGGCTCTCGTGGGCAAAAGGCTCTCGGAAGAATGAGCGTGGTGAAGCTGATGCGGTGGGCCATGATGCAGAGCTTGAGGCCTGGTGGAGGGGAGGTCGGCATCGAGGTCATCGATAGCCCTACCACGAGGTCGTGTGAAGCTTAGGTTGCGCAGATAAATTCCTTGGAGATGCCGCAAGCGGCGATTTTGTGGCAGCATGGTGAATTGTGCTGCTGCGTGGGCAGCGGGCGCCCGAGGAAGCTCATGAGTAAAATCAGATAAGAAGTTGGAAATCAGAAGTTGGTGATGACGAATTGTTTTATTTTATCGAAGCCCAAACGATTAACGATTTTGTTACAGCGCATTGATACGCCTAGAAACTGGGTCCAGCACTGCGTCAATGTACCAATTATACGCCAATTATACCACGGCTAGGTCATACTTACACCTGTACATATGCGCCTAGGGAGTCTGTTAGTGGTGAATGGTGGGTGTATCAGCTGTGTGTCATTAATGCATTGGCCACCTGTGAATAATCTTTCATTTTACATTCATCTGTGTCGTCCATCAAACATCCTATCTTTAACCCAGCGACTTTACTACATACATACGAACTATCTAACCCAGTCCACACGCATCAAGAATAGCATTATGGGATAAGCCTTCTTGGAGGGTATTTTCCTAGCGGATATTCCGTCATGGCCTCGACGCGCCGATCCCCCAAATTGCGCCAGCCTGTACGGATAACGCTACCAAAAGTTTTGTCCATGGGAACAGCTGCAGATCGAGGCACCACCTGTCAGCGACTATCTGGCTTTACGTAATAAAAACATCCGGCACTGTCAGCCACCTTCGAACCAGCAGGCACACAGCTAATCTCACCAGCTTGCGGCCGACGACAGCCGTGAAGGATCTTGGCATCTCCAGCTTGGACCAGCTGCCAAGACCTGGGCAACTGGCTCTATGGACAAAACTTTTGGTAGCGTTATCCGTATGTAACATCACAACCAACAAACGACCGGTCGACGGGACCAGGTAAGCCAATAATAGGCGCCCTAAGCATGTCGTAGAACGCCGAATAAGTCTCAAGCTGCTTCCTACCAAAGTACCTACTAGGTAGGTACTGTAGGTAGATAGGTATCAATGATGTAAGTACCTGAACTCGGTATATAAATTCAGAGCCTTACCCAACCTTTCGTCGCATGCGCCTGCGTGCATACATCTCTTCTCACCTAGGCCCTTGTACCCAGAGTAGAATTGCAATTTCACACGCTGAACATCCGTCATGGCTGAGCCTCTTGGGGTTGCGGCCAGTGGCATTGCTGTAGCCCAACTAAGTAGCCAAGTGGGTAGCGCTGTGTTCAAGCTCAAGCAGCTTTGGGACGAGATAAAAGATGTTCCCGACGACATTGCTGATTTGATGGAGCAGATCGACTGCCTAGATCCAGTTATATGGGAGACGGAAAATAGTCTCAACCAAAGTGCTTTCTCCTCTATCGTCTGGGATGAGACGTCCTCAAGATCAACTACCAGGTATTGCCGTAAGGCTCTCCGGAATTTAACCGAGGTGGTGGGTGAGTTAAGTGCTCATCTCAATAGCTCTAAGAAGAGCCAAAGGAAAATAGCCGCCGCCAAGGTCTTACCGGAAAAAGACTTACTAAAGAAGCTACAAGGCCGGCTTGAGAGCGCAGTCAGAATGTTGCTTCTAGCTCAGCAGTCCTATCTTGTGTGAGTACATAAGTCTGCACATGTTGGCCGTGCTGGACTGCGGCTGATCGTATCCTAGAGCTCTTACACGAGTACAACCTGATATCATCGTCCAAAAATTTGCATCTCTCACGCTCGGAGACAGCCAAGCTAAATTAAAAGCAGCACCAGATCATGTTCCGGCAACGCAGATATCATCAAATACAGAATCGATCCAAACCAAGTCGTGTAAATCTATCGCGGCTCTACGGCCCCGTAGGCAGCGCCAGGCAAGACCTACCACTTCAGCACCTTTTGGCAGGATTCTCGTGGACTGTTTCAATTCAGGCTACACAATCCAATTCCAGGCTCCAACGTGGTTGTCGCGAACTGCTTGGGAGTTATATAGCATGAAAGCAGGTGGTGCCTGGCAATGGAATTTGCGTTCCTACCCGATTCAGCCCGACCAAAGCACGGTTTTCCTCGTTGCACGAAGCCAAACTCCCAAAGATTTACAGAAGCTTTTTGACACAGGCTTAGCATCTCCGTATGTCCAATCCTCACGAGGGTGGACATTGCTCCATGTAAGGCGTTCGCCCATATTTATCAGTTACCTACTAGGTAGGTATTGTTAATACTAATCCGGACCACCGCAGTATGCAGCCATTGGGCTTAATTATGAGATGGTTAAATACCTCATAGGTGTTGGGCTCGGCCCCTTGGAATATGCTCAGTACAATAGGTACGTAGGAATCAATATAAATCACTTCACCACGTGCCATGGCTTAATCGTCCATAGACTGCCAACGCAAGTTCGCCCAGCACACTGTTCTAACGTGGACTTCATCCGGAAGATCCTAGCCGACCCAGTCCTTGCTCCAAAATTTTTACTTTCACCGTTTGACTACCCTGGGGGGCTGACACGAAGTCTCCGTTCTACCTGCACATGCTTCTATTGCTTTGAGGACCTGGAGATATACAAGGCATTAATTCCATACCATTGTCCATTCCACCACGTCACTTCACTCCAGTCGCGGATGTTGGGGGTACCAACCGCATTGGCTCAACGGGGGGCCTCGATTGAGGTAGTCAAGTTAATGCTACAGCCAGAGTTGAGCACCAATACTCAGGAGATATACGCCAGCGGTAAACTATTATACTATCTTGTCATTTTCCAAACAAATTACACTATCAGATCTGCTCCTTCGCTACCCCCTAGCGCGAAAAATCTACCAATAATCCACAAAAGTTATCCTGGTCTGTTCTCATTCGTAGTCGAAGCAGTGAAGCAAACGCCAGACCTCCACAGGAAACATTCCCCTTTCTCCCGGAACGCATTTGGATCAAGGAAAACCCTCCTGATATGTGTGATATACTATTCAGCGACTTTCCTTACCTTTTTCTACTTTCCGCGGCGCCATCGTCTATTTGAAGGTATTCTTAGTCGTCTTCGTCCTCTTATTCGCGCGGACCCTGTTGTGCCTTCTCGTATTTCCTTTCTTCTTGTCTTTCAGGAGCTTATAATATTGAAGGCATTGAGAGTATGGCTCAACGAACTGAGATAGGCTGGGGTTGACCTACATGCATATGGTCGGCGCGAACACCGGATGTTCATTGACGATCGCCCAAGTTATGATCCCCCATAGCCTGGTTTGAGCTGCAGATATTTGCCGGTGTTGGTGGGTTTCCGGTACGGCCCCAAGCCGGAGGACTGGAAACTCTACTGGTCTGAGCCAACCGACGAATTTGCTGGTGACTTCTGGAGATTGATCGAGGACCCGCCGATTTCGATTCCAGGGTCGTGGGTCGATGAGGAACAAGACGAACTCATATGCACATTTAGAAGAGGAAAATAGCTAACATTGGTTCCAAGTCTCTCTAGCTTTTTCCGCGGATGAGAGGATGAAAACTACTTTATATGAGCGACAACGACATCTTCGTCTACCAGCCAGTGGTTCAAGGGTTTATATGAATGGTACGAGCATATCAATTGAATCCCCGGCTCGATATATGTGTTTCAACAACACTTGCCATTCAATTAACGCTATTTACCAGGCCGCAGGCCCTACAATAACTCCTCATACCTAGTATCTATAAATATACCACTCGAACCAGCCAATATCTAAGCCGACGGCGGGCGCTGGCCCTTGCTAAGACGAGGGGAGCGATCTCGCTTACGAATCTTGGCCGGCCTCGACTCCCTCGGATTCTCCTCGTTCTGTCTCCGCCGTTTCAGCAGCATGCTGTACGAATCAGCCACAATCTTTTCACACATTAGGGGCAGAAAGGGGAGCGTACATACACTCTACGCAGGTCCTCCGCCCGTTCCTCGGGCGTCGTGTTCTCGTCCCACTCTGGAGACTTGATCCTCTCCATCAACTCGCGCAGTTCCGCCGCCGACGACGTCTTAGGCTCCGTTAGAGGACTTCGATCGGAGCTCTGCCGAGGACTTATGTTTAGACCAAAGGATGATATGGTCGGAGACACGCCGTTTTGCGTGGCCCCGTTAGCACCATTGGAGTGTTGCGCCGGTGTCACGGGCCTCATATTCCGCGCAGAGTCGCTAGAAGCGATTCCAAGAGCAAGTTGCTCGTGCGTCTGCGGGTCAAGGCGATATCGCGTTAGAGGACACAGCTCTTCTCTTGTATGGGATGGCATGTGTCGTTGTTTCATGGAGAGAGCACTGCGGCTTAATGTTGGTGAAGCAGTGGATGGTCCGGCAGCTGCTGTACCTCCGCTGCGGTTCTGAGATGTTGATTGGGGCGTGTTACTGTGCGACACCTCCGTAAATGCAGGGATGGGGCAGGTGTAGCTATCAGAGAGTCGATTAGATTCTGTCATCCCTGATTGTGTGCGCCGTCTTACAGCGTTTGTCCATCGTCGCTCAAGCTGATGACTGTATCACCCGGGGAAAAGTCCCGAAAACAACGTTCACTTCCCACGGCGATCTGACCGTCCCCTCCAGCACCCGCGTACTCGATATCGTCGGACTCTGCCATGCCTGATGCAATGCCCAGGCGGTAATCGGGGAAAAGACGAAGTCAATGTCTTCCGAATTCCTGGGTCACGCTAGAACCCCGCGCTCTCTATATATATCTGACATGCCGAAGAGCCAAAACAAGATGGATGAAGTACCAATCGACAGAATATACTCGGGGTCGTCCACAGCGTACGACTCGACGCTAGACAAAAGATTCCTAGCAGATTTGAGCCGCCCCCGCGACCCATCCGACAGGGGTTGGGAAAGGCATCAACTAGTTCGTCGCCTTATTCCACCTCGTGCCTAGGCGAACCCAGCGGTATGGATCTTCTTCTAGCGGGGAGGGCATTCCGTCCCCCGCGCACCCAAAGGAGAGCAGGGAACGTGCGAGAAGGGTACCATCCAGCCGGTCACGGCTCGGTTCGAGGTCCCCGGTCGCATGCACGCCAATGGAGTGGGAACCGGTGTGCGTCGCGCAATGCCCACGCTGGGCAGCGCTCGGACCCCTGGCTCGCGGGTGGGTGGGCGAGCCAAGTAGCTGGGAATTGCGACCCGGTGATCTGGGTGCGGCATGTCAGCCAGCCAGCGAGCGAGGGAGAGAGCAAGCAGCAGACAAATCTTACGATTCCTTACCTGCTTTATCCGCCGCCGCGGGATGAATGGCGTAAAAAGCGGTGACACCATAACGAGTTTTTGCTCATTTTATTCGTTCTGGGAATGCGGGGTCGTGTTTCGTAGGCGAAGCTGCCTTGTTTCTTCCAAGATTGTCCATAGTGGCTTTATCTGCATGCTTACTTGTCTTCAATGACGCTTCTCTCGGGTTAGTGAGTATTAGTATTCACGCACCCTTGATCTTTCCAAGGACGACTACCCAGGGTAATATCCAGCATCCAAGCATTAGCATTGATGGGTACGTGTTTTACAAGTCGTCACTACAGTTGGAAGTCTCGTCAAGAAAGGGCCGCATTAGCCCACCATCCAAGCTATCAAGGGAGGCAGCTACCACTGTGGACATCATAACAGAGACCGGAAATGAAGGTGGCTTGCCGCGAAAATAGGAGATGAGGAAACAAATGACTCCTTTCCGAATGCCGAAAATTCCTTGACAAGAGCAGTCCCAAGACCACGGACTGGGGCGGTTTGCTGCAGTGCGACATTGTTCCGCGCATATTTGTCATACCAGGCTCTTGGAGAGGGCAGCGAGAAGATGCACGGCGTGTCAGGGGTAGCAGCGTATCATAGAGATTCGCTTTAGCTCCACCGTAGACCGCCAGAAGTCCTAGATTCTGCAGAAAGATACAGTACATTAACCAGGGACCTAGACATGCAGCAAAAGTGCAATTCTTAAGGAACTTTTTCCACAATCAAGGATACGTGGTTCATTATCGCCTACCTAGTAGGCACTTGACCGCATTTCCGGCATGCTCCCGTGGGACTGGTCCGGGACTCTGGGAGACAGGGTTTGCGAATTTTCTTCGACCCTCCTTGGCGAATAAAAATAGAACTCGAAGAACCCAACACCACAACTGCCATTGATGTCCATTCGCAGCCATGCAGTCGGTAATGAAAGCCCAGCTTGTCCGCAGGGTTACAGCGTAGCATTGCTTTCACTTAAACCACCCCGGTTCGCTGGGACAGCCAAGGTTACTCTCGGCTAACATCGCATCAATAGTTCTGCTTGTCAACGTAGCAGCTGCATAAATCTTTGCCGATGGACATAGTGGAAAGACGGGAAGCCCCTAGGTTTGCTTAGCGTCGCGAGGCGTCAAGCTCCAGGGGAGACCAGGCCATGAATAATCTTAAAGGATATTAAGTATGCAGAGCAACTTTCGATGTGCCTAACATTAGGACCCTGGATGGCGAACAACACATTGTGAGGAGTAACTTGACATGTGTGTCTCGAAGTTTCTCAAATTACACTCTTTGAACGCAAATGCTTGTTGTCCGTCTCCCCACCTCTCTACGAAAATACCAACTTCGAGAAGTGCGAAGTTAACTACTGGGAAGCGGTATAATTCCTTGGCTAAGTGGGATTGCTCTATCAAACTCAAATCGCAACTCGGTTGACCTTAGTCCGGGGGTGCCAACTTTGCTCAACTCCATAACCCCACGGTAGATAAGGGGTGGTTATTAGACTCCTTATTCAGGTTTAACCGAGTGTTGCACACCCGTCACTTAGGTACGACACGCTGGCGACGCGATGGATCAGCGACTGTTTAGATTAAAAGCAGCCCCAAAAACAGCAAACGATAATTCCCAAAGACTACCTAGTACCTATTCTAGTCGGAATGCTCTATACAAGCCTGAGTACCAGCACGCATTATCCTCGGCTAGGAAAGAAGATACCCGGATTTATTAGGTACCTTAATAACTCCCTACTCTAGCTGAAAGAGCTCTAATTGTACCTCTTCTGACTGCGGCCTGCAGACAAAACTAAAGTAGGAGAGTCAAGTATTCCGTGGCAAGCACAATTCCCAGCATACACTACCCTAAGCTGTAGTCAAATATGAATTCCCCAAAGTCCAGACAAAAGCCTCCTAGATATACAATGGTGATCACGCGTCTCTACGTGGTTACAGCGCCTCCTCGATTTTCATAACTGCGCGTGGACTCAGTTCGAGCGGCACCGTCGCTGTCAAGGGTTCAATAGATAGCATCCACTGTGTGACGCCATCACCACTTTATACATAGGCGTTATACATAGGAAGATGCTGGATAGGATCTTTTCATGGAGCCATACGCGGGTGCGCTTGTACCTAACCAACATACCCCTTCGTTGTGCGAACTACAGAGGAAGATTAATGTTTATGGCTACGCCATCGCGTGAAGCTACGCCCCTCGTGAACCACCCCCCTCAGGACTACCCAAGTGACGGTCTTCTCAATAGTGCGAGAGCTTAAGTGAACGGGTAATTTACCCGTATGATTTCGAGGACTACAGCGATCATCGCAAGCGACGATTGACTTCGTCCTAGGCCATAATGAGTCCATCGTGAGAGAGGGGTTCGGGCCTAGGAGGCAGGACATTCATCTTAAGCAGTAGAAAGTATATGCTAGGTATAGCAGAGACGCCCCCAGGGGAACATGTAGTCAACTTAAACTCCGTAACCTCACCTATGAACCACCGCGTATCTTAGCCTCTATGGACGGCGTTGGAGTTTTTGGCGTAAATAAGCTTCAACCTTCTCCCATAGCCCAACGCTTCTAGTCATCTATTCCGAAGAAATGGTTCCTATATATGAACGGGTCGGGCAATTCTTCTTGTCTCCCCAGATTGATTCTCTCTCTCACATCGATTTCTACAACTCAAACACTTCTCTGCAGAAATCGTTGCTCACATCCGCACTTCAAACATCTATCTCTATCAAAAAACCACTATTACCTTGGCTCCCACTTGCCTCTACCAAAAAAAACATCTACATCTCAATCCGCAACAATAAGTTGCTTCAAACTCTTCATTCACACTTCAAATTCATCTCTATCCGAAAAAAAAAAACTACTCTTACCTCGGCCCTTGCCTCTTCTCAAGGACCATCTACAACTCAAACACGCAACAACTGTTGCTTCATACCTACCTATACTCTTCATCACTATCAATATCTTCAACTTAACTATCTTATCCAACGCCTAAGAAGCCGACCCCCTTTACGGTCCCTTCTACCACAAACAAAACAACATCTCATTCTCTATCACATACTATATCACACTACAGCCTACTCAAAGCAAGCAACCATCAACAGCTACGATAGGACCTCACCAAACCTTAGAACAACCGAGTTCGTACATACAACTTCACCTCCCCAGACTCAGCCATCTGCCCACAAGCACGTAGCCATCACATCTCAATCAAACGCAAAAGGCCTCGACGGAGAACGGTCTCGCAAGTTTCTAAACAACACCGAATAACACTTTATTAATTACCTCGACAAGTCACTTGACTATAACCAAGACACCCCATCACCATCATCCCCACCACCACCATCATCATCATCACTACCACTATTACCACCACCACAATCACCCACCACATTCTACCCAACTCTACCCAGCAAACCTCATCACCAACCCATCGAAATGTCTGTCTACACCACCACCTCGGCAGCCAGCGAAACCATGTCCGAATTCGACCCGGAGCACAACCCGCGCTCCATGCCCGCGCCCCCCGCCACCATCGGCGAGCAGCGTCCCCTGACGGAAGAGGAGATATGGGAGGAGTACTGCTACAACATGCTGTACCAGCGGAAGAACTTCGAGGACGCGTGGTGGTGGCGCAGGTACCCGTTCGTCTTCGAGAACCTCGACGACATATACCGGCGGCCGTGCAACGAGACGTGGGACGTGCACCTGCTGGCCCTGCTGAACGACTGGACCTACTTCCTGCAGCAGCTGGTCCAGCGCGAGATGAAGTGCCCCATGCGCCAGATCTGCTTCCGCGAGCGCTTCGCCTTCACCCGCCTGCTGGACATGGCCATCCGCATGCGCGACATCCTCGTCGGCTACATGATCGGGATCGAGTCCCTGCGCCGCACCAGGTCCCACCACTGGACCTACGCCACCTACACGCCCAGGAGCGACGTCACGCAAGTCCGCTGGGCCATCGCGCTGCTCGCCCGGCGCGGCTTCGGCACCTGGCTCGAGCAGCTGGCGGAGCCGGATGCGTGGCCAACGCGAATTCCACCATGCCACAGTTTTTCTTTCAACCCGGCCACAGCAACAGTAGGCTGGGCTGACACCGACGACAATGGGGTTGGGGCCTTCGCCTCCAGCCCAAGATTCGACCTCTTCCTTGCATTCACAGACTTGCGGCCAGGAAACCTAGAGATTGGGGAGCAGGAGGCAATGGCTCGAAGAATATCGTCACTCCGCCACGAGCCGCTTTGGCGCGGCCACGAAAGCAGCAGCAACGAACAGCTCGACGAGTCGATTTTCAAGTGGCTTGACGGTATCAGCGGTCCTTATTTGGAGGAACCCGAGCCCATCATGGAGCTTGAGAATGGCATCCGCACAACAAGCGACATCGATGATGGCATCGACGCGGGATATGAGGCCGACGTCGGGTCTCTTCTAACCGGTTCGCTTCTTGCGCAACTGAATATGGAGGATGATATGGAGGGAGACACGGAGGAAGACATGGAGGAAGATATGGATGAGAACGAAGACGAGGACGAGGACATAGAGGAAGACTTGGGGGACATTGACGACGAGACAACCATCGTCGGGGATGACGACAGTCTCGACAAAGATGACAAAGATGACAAGGACAAGAAGGACGACAAGTACTTCTTCCTTGACGAAGACTTCAGCTTCGATGACGACGACAGTTCTGAGTGGGACGACAAGAAAGACAAGAAAGATGATCTCGACGAAGATTGCGAGACACTCATCGACGAGGATGACTGCCCCGAGATAATCGACGACCTAGGCGACATATATGGCGTCTCTGATTCATCCGATTCAATTCACTACTACTCCGACGACGAAGACGACAGCAACGAGCAATTTGACACCGCCCCCGAAGATCTCGGTCGGGAGGAGAACGATCAAGAGCGGGAGCCCCTGATTCCCTGGAGGTCCTCGCTCGAGTAGCCAACCCGTTCAGTAGAACTTTTGTGCTGCAGCGGGCAATTTGGGGGTTGGCTTCAAACCTACCAAGAGCGTCCTCCCTATTGGTTGACTTATACCGAACCGATCAACAACCACGGGTCTAATGGACCAAAAAAACGAAGTCGAATTGAAACGATGGGCGCTGGGAACGAATATTCGGGAACAAACACATTGGCGATATGAAATCCGATGGGCGCACGAAGTTGGCGCAACAGGGATCTTATAGGGGGATATGGGCAGTTATCCACTGGACGCGGGGCGACACTGGCCTACGGGCATAATGTTATGGCGGGTTTACTGGACATATGGGCTTTGGGGCAACTGGAAACTTAGCGGGGATACAGCCCTGGAGCCCTGGAGGGAATCGCGGGGGTTTGGGTTTGGCGCAGCAAGAGCTTCGTGGGGTATTGGGCGCGGGGATATGATGGACGGATGAACGAAGCTCATGCTGGACCACAAGTAATCGACAATTACCTAGTTATCGAAAAGTTATTCGGCATTTTTGGTATAAATTAGTGTTGGATCTTAAATGAACAAATCGAGATGGATTTCTGCCCACTCGAATGCCTAGTAGATGCTGTAATGTGACTGACCTATCATTGATGTCTTTCTGCCTCCCCATGTCGCTCAGCCTACTATGCAGTAGCCATTGAGCCTTGGTTAGACTGATCTTGTGTTGAAATTTGGGTAACATAGCCTCGAGAGCTTTCGCTACGGCGAAAGATTAGCCCGACCTGAGTCTCGCGAGGCGTTTTCTATTCTTCTGGTTACCGTTCAGCTGCGTTCGTAAATATCAAGATTTTGAATCGAAACCCCGAGAGCGTCGGTGACCCAACGTGTGTCTAGTGCCATAGGACTAGCGCTGTTCTACTGTATGTCTCAAGGCGGACCACAGGGCGAGACATGCTGACGGGTTCAATTCGACAACTGAGACAGCGCCACAATCACCAGCGCCATGCTACGCAGTAGGTTCTCGGTGATCTGTTTTCATGATCTAATCGCATTCCAGTGTTGAAGGCTTCAATGTTGTCTGCGCTGCCAAGTCGAACCGGCATATGATCTTAGTCTATAGTGGTTAGGCAATCAGATGAAAAGGGGGGGGCGGGACTCTCTAGAAGCTTTGGAAGGATTCCAGGCTCCAAGGATGTTGGACTAAGAACCCGCGGTTGACGACGATGGCGCAGATGTCGATCGCAGGCAACTGACCACGGGAAAAATGACGTATTATTCTAAAGTCATCGAGACGATTGATCTTGAAGGATTGAGAATCGCTTGGTTTTTGTGTGTGTGAATGAATGTTTCGTATATACGAGTTCGTACCAGGCATGATATGGAAATACAGAGTTATTATTGATCTATTGATCTATTGATAGATTCGGAAAAGAAGCGAGCACAGTTGCAAGATGTTATTTCAAGCTTTTTGGGTCCGATGGCGAGAAGATCAAGCCAAGGCCCCTGCAAGTTTAGAGTCAGATTGGAGTCACAAGAACGAAGAGCCCTGAAGCTGCGTCTTTTCGGGTAACACCAAGTACGTCACCCCCGCAACTTCAAACGAATCCTTCCAAATTTAACCAATGACATATTATGATATCCAATGGATTATGATATTCCAACAATCTATGGAGATTAATCTGATCCTTTCTACACGTAAGAATCGTTGCCCCGTCGCTGATTTTCTGACTTCTACCTGATGTACACGCCATATACCTAGTACCTACATACCTAGTACCTACCTATAGGCACCACATGGATTCGTTCCCGCTCACACTGTTGATCGATTGATCCATTTGGTGCTCTTAGGGACAATAGCGCGGGGAGCTGAACAGTAAGATCGCGCGCTATGTGGTTCCGGTTCGGTAGCATAATGCCGGGCGAGCCACTCTAAGCCACTACCATGATCAATAAAATGCCCTGTTGTACACACACTTAACTCCAGCTACAAACGCCCGGTTCGGCAACCTTGACAAGATCAATTCCTAATAAATGATTGATCTGGATTTCTATCATCCCATACTCTATAAGATTACATGAGTCCCGACTCCAACATTCCCACCGAACCCGATCCTTGCACCCCCCCTTTCCTATTTCTTTATCTTCTATACTGATGCCTAGGGAATGACTAGCCAAGTACCTACCTAGCATTCCCTATTCATAAGCCGCCACTCTGTTTCCCAACTCGATGATATAACATTTTACTCTCATGGTTGTCGTTGCCATCTTCGTTTCTTACTATCCCACCTTCCTCTTTCCCACAACTACTCCTTCATCATGACCAAGGCAAACCGTTTCTCCAAGAAGCCCGATGCCACCAATGGCGAGAAGAATGGCAGTACGAACGGCGAGGCGCTACCGCAGTATAGTGCAGCAAACGGTCAACCTGTATCCAATCAACCACCTGATCTATCAGCGGATGAGTTGCATTCGGCTTTTTCGTCCCTGAGCCTTTCATCCCAGACAACGGATGTCACCCCTGACACCTGTTTGGCGCATCTCAAGCTGCTTGCTGCCTTTGAGAATCTGAAGGAGGACGTCGGTTATAGCGATGGTCTATGGGGCTTGTTCGATAGCCGCGTCCTTTCCAAGCATGATAAGCAGGCCAGAGTGGTCGAGAATGGCCTAAAACTCGAAGATGAAACAGGAAAACGGTTGGCTGGCCTTCGCGAGAAGCGCTGGGCCCTCTTTGTCGCGAGGGCCGTTGATAGATACGAAGCTTGGTGGAGCAAGCTCTCCACGACCTACTTGACAGAGGATGACATGGAAGACAGGTCAGAGAGATACGCTGAGTTCACCAGCAAGAGCAATCCCCTCTCGTGGGCGGAGAACATCCTGCCACCACTAGGTATATCTCTATTCCATGCCCGAACAAGGCATATACGCTAACCTTAATAGACGTGTTGATGGTTTGGCACGCTCATATGCTTAACCCCAGGGCATACCTCGAGGACTGCATTCTTCACTGTCTGAACGGGCTTTGGAAATCTGGTATGCCTTGGAAATTCGTCAGCGATGCCATCGACGCCGACTTCAACTATAACGTCTCTAGAGAGTGCAAATCTTCATGGGAGAACATTATAGGCCGGAGGTGGGAGAATATCGAAGATCCAATTGTCAGGACTCTCAAGTGCCCTTCCTGTTCTGAGACCCACCAGGTTCCATGGACTACGTGCGGGCTACCGGAAGAGTTTGATGGTGAAGATCCAGGACTACTTGGAGAAGGCTACGGAGACGGCAACTTCCAATTTTTGTGTTCGAAGTGTGGGAAGACTCTTACAAGGGAATACCTGGAGGTGGGCAAATTTGTGAAAGACGTCCAGGAGCTGCTCTTCCACAACCGGCCTATGCCAGGCACAATATTGGATAACACGGCGGGGCTGCCAAGTTCGATGCCTCGATCTCCCATATTAAGAGACAGGCACGGGCGCACATTTCCAAACAGATTGATCAAGATGCATCTTCGCAGCAAGTTATTAGAGCTGACAGCGCCCGAGAAGTTCCCAACTCCGTCCATGAACAATGTTCGTGTTCTCATTGAGAACGCACTTAAGGATAGCAAAGTCATCAAGGAAGTAGAGGGTGTCACAGGTCGCGACGCAATCAAGAACTATCGACTCGGCTTGGAGGCTAAAGCACACATACGGAAGATGATGTCACGGTACTGGGGGAACCCTTCGCCCTTCGCTCTTGATCTTAGCGGTGCCGTTCTGCGGCAGGGGATATTCTCAGAAAAGATGACAAAGGTAATCCATTGCCATACTTGAACTGAAATCGTCTGTACATAATTTACTTACCTTCTTCACAGATAGATTGGGTACACAGCCCGGCGGCCCGAAACACGATGGAGCGCCTGATCGTGAAGTATCAGCGTTTCGTAAGGATAATGACCTTAAACCCGAAGCAGGTCGCCGTCCCTACGCTAGATGTCGACCTGGCGTGGCACACCCATCAGCTAAGCCCTGCCCTTTACGCGCAGTGGATGGTCGCGAAAACGCACCTGCTGATTGATCACGATGACAAGATCGACGAGGACAAGCTATCTACCTCGTTTGAGTGGACCAGCAAGGTGTACCAGGAGATTTACGGCGAGGTCTACTCGGAGTGCACGTGTTGGTACTGCGAATCCATCCGCGCGGCACACGTCTCTCCCGTCGGTAGTGCCCTTGGCATGTCGAAAAACGAGAAGAGTATGTTGCATCCTCCCTCCCCTTTTCGCTTTACCCTAACCCCCGCGAGAGAAATCCTAACCCCATCCCCCTAGTCTCGGAATCCTTCCACGCCTCAGGCCAAGCATCGCTGTGCCCGCCAGACAACAGCGCGCACATCTCGGCGCACAACTCGGTGCGGTTCCACGACCTCAGCACGCACCGCGAGAGGGTGCACCGCCGCCTGCACATGTCGCACCAGGACCACCTCGACAGGCACTACGCCAAGGCCCAGAAGCGCGCCAAGAAAAAGGGCCGCGACCTGCCCCCCCGCGACCAGTACTACTACTCCTACTGGGGCTACCCCTACATGATGTATGGCCCCTTCGTCTACCCCGTCTACTTCACCCCCGCCTACTACCCCTGCGGCGACCCCGGCGCCGCCACTTCCGGCCAGGGCGCCGTGGGTGGGTGTGCGGCTGGTGCGTGCGGGCAGGGCGGCGGTGGGTGTGGTGGGAGTGGCGGGTGTGGGGGTGGTGGGAATGTGAGTCTAGTTCCAAAGCTGTTCCTGTTGATGTAACCATTGATATTCTAACGGTTCCTAGTGCGGTTCTTCCGGTCCGGCATGCGGTGCAGGAGGAGGTGGTGGTGGGTGTGGTGGCGGCGGAGGCGGCGGCGGAGGTGTAAGTCCCATCCCAACCCCCTTACCCTTGGGCTTTTATGGCGTGTTCGACTATCGTGATGCTAACTCCTCTCTCAACAGTGCGGTGGCGGCGGCGGCGGCGGCTGTTAGGGACGCTGGTTGTCGAACATGAATCCCACCTACTAATGTCTACCTGCCTTTCTGCGTAGCTAGGTTGGGTATTCATCACCCGCTGCACTTCTACGTACTTACTACTTTTCGCAACATAACATAATATCGACATGGGTTATGGATTAAGGTTAATTGGTATTGTTTATGACGTTGGTCTCGCGGGCGTTGGAAATGGCTTAGGTATAGCTTTCGTAGCCAGTTCTCATATACCCCCCGTTTTGTGACCTCGATGTTTTATGTCGTCGCCCGTGACTTGGGGACTTTATGAATGGCGCCCGAGAGTGCTGTCTGTAAGCCTGGTATTATGGATATGGGTGTAGGGTGAGATGGTTATGAATGGTAGAGACCTAGTAGATCCCGAGATTGGAGAGGCTAAGTAGGCGTATCATACACCTAGGTTAGGTACCTAGTACCTATGTTTGCGTCGTTTTCCGAAAGAGCCTTCGATAGAAGTAGAATCTTGATGTAACTAGGTAAGCATTAGCATTACCACGATTTGACTAAACCACAAGACCCCCTTGTGTTTACCGCAGTATACCAAGGCGGAGCATTCACCAATATCGAGGGCGGTTAGGAGAACGCAGACTGTCTATTTTCTAAACTTCGCACACTATCTAACATCACCAACTCGACTCAACTCGCAACCTAAACAAGACGAGCACCGTATTTTCCCCTCCGTCTCATAAGCAAGCGTAATCAAGAGCAACAGGCGACAAAGGAAACACCGGCGGAAGGCAAGGGCGGAGCAGCCAGAGACAGTGTGGCTCATCCGGAGGCCCCTATGCCGAATGACAAGAAGTGTGCCCAAGCGAAACGCAGACCCATATTCCAAGGTATACTAGGGACGTCGGTATAGACCAGGTATGTGGCACTGGACAGGTATTCGCTAGACGGGTAGGCAAACACCTGATGGGCAAAACCGGCCATGGCGACTACGCGGCAACCTGTACGACGGATTAGCAGACAGATTCAGAGCTCCTGGAAGACAGGCTTGTCGGGATTCGAGTCGGTGCTGCGACGGCGGCGACGGTGACAGTGACACAGCGGGGGCTGCGCACCAGGATCGTCGCGGACAGGCAAGGGCTCGAGTGCGGAGGGGGTGCCGAGGGCGCTCACCTTGAGGGTGCCGTCGCTGATCATGTCGAGGACGGACTTCTTCTTGCGGAGGGCGGGGGGCGCAGCAGGCACAGGGGTAGGGAGGAGGAGCTGGGACTCGGCGGTGCGCGCACTCTTGCCGCCGGCGACGGCATCGACGACGATAGGAACCACGGCTTTGATGACGGCGGGCGCCGTCTCCTTGACAACCGACCCGATCTTCTGCGCGGCTAGCTTGATGTAGTCGATGAAGCCTTCCTCGTGCACGTCGCCGTTCTCTTGCACCAGCGTCACCTGCTCGAACTCGGCCTTGCGCAGCTTCATGACGGCCTGCAGAGCGGCCTCACCCATGATGGCGCGCTTGGCCACGAGCTCCGCCGCCTGCGTGTCGTCGTGGTTGTCGAAGCTGCTCTCGGTGTCGAAGGCCGACTCGGCGAGCGCCTTGTTCAAGGCCTCGAATCCGAACTTGGCACCCTCGCGAAGTAGGGGCTTGCCGATGCGGACGGCGGCGCTGAACACGCTACCCAGGGACCCGAAGAAGGACTCCTCGCCCTCGAGCGGCTTGGTCGGCTTCAGCATGCAGTCCAGGAAGTCGTTTGATGCGAAGGCCGACTCGGAGGAGTCGGGAACGTGCAGCGGGCGTGCAGGCAGAGTGGTACGGCGGCTGCTGTTCTTCTGGGCGTAGTTGTGGTTGGCGCTGATCCGATAGGCAGATTCGCGGAGGCTGGGCGCGAGCTTTGGGGCAATTTGCTTGACGTTAGGAGCCAGAGCTGTGTACGTCTTGCGCATATCACCTAGAAGGCGCTCAGCAAGTGGATTATGATCCATCTTGAGGACGGCCTGGAGCGAAGCTTCGGCTAAGATGGCTCGCTCGGTGCTTCCCCTGACCACGGATTCGAGAGCAGCAGGACGGGAAGCGCCGACGTCTGTGAATGATTCGGCGCAGATATTCGCAACACCACCAAGGGCTGCGCCGGCAATAGCAGATATGGGACCGCCGAGAGGGCCAAGCATGGGCGAAACGAAGGGCAATGCGGTTTTTCCAACGGTAGTTACGACTCGTCCTACGGTTTTTAGTACGTCCAAGAATCCTTCGGCCTGGGGGTCAAAAGCGCTGGCTTGGCCGTTGGTGATGGAAGCGAATCCGCTCTGCGAAAACCCATTCGATTTGATAACATGCATGGGTATGGTCGACTGGACCGAAACAACCTTGGCCTCTAGAGTACCATTCAAGGCGGCACCCGAGGGGTTCACAAGCTTAATGCCCTCATAATCGCCCACGCTAGGAAATCGTTGAGCTAGGGCAGTGAGCAACGTATCGTAGTCATTTCCGAGCTTGCCGATTATGCTGGCCTGGTTCTTGTCACCTCCGCCGTAAACGTGGGTAGCGATAGCCACTTGCTTGGCGTTCTTACGGATCACTGGCGCTCCCGATTGGCCTGCCGAAGGAGTCAGAGAGACATAATCAGCACTTGAAGGATGGTGGGTCTTGTAACTTACCACCGAAGGTAGAAATGCGATACTTAAGCATGGGTGGGTTGTTTCTAGGATCATCCAGGTTGTATTGGATATCGTTAAACTGCTCGTACATCAGAGCACCTTTCTCTTCGCGCCCGTCTTCATCGGTAAAGGATTTGTCTGCAGGATACCCGACGACGCCGATCATCTCATCGCCCATCTTGGGGGTAGGCTTGTATGAGAAGACGCGCAAGTTCCCCTCGAAAGGACGATCAACCTGGATGAAGGCCACATCACGATGGCGGTTATCTTTGCCAGTAAGCCATTCAGCAGTTGTGACGATGTTCTTTGCCATGCGCTTTTGTACGATGGGGGAGTTGATCGAATCTCTACCGTGATATCCAATGTAGCAGTTGATGTGGACAGCTCGGCCCAGCTTTTCGTCGTTGCCGTAGCCAGACCAACTATAGACATTGTGGCCGGCAGTAACAAGAAGGTCAGGCCGAATGAGCCAACCGGTTCCCATAGCGTAGTTCTTATCATCAGGGCCCTGTCTCTCGTATCGCATTTGGAGCTTAACGATGGCTTTGCAAAGAGAGTTAGTTACGGTGTGTGCTCCTAAACAATGGTAGAACGGGCGTTACCAAGCACTTACATCGATATTTTCCACCATCCTTGAAGTCATTGTCATCAACAAGAGAGCGATGGTCAGGATCAAAGACAGACTCGGCGGTTGTATCCGTGCTAAATGAGCTTTCGGCAGATGGGACCGCACACCCTAGATCCATTGACCAGATTCCAGCAAGGCCAGCGTAGTGAGAGGGAGCCATTGTATCAGGGGTGTTGAGAGAGCAGTAATAGCTTATAATGCTGTAAACGATGTAGGAAATTGAGATGAGACTGTGCTTTGGTTGTGCTTTATTAGATTTAAGGGGGTAGCATTGGATACTTATAGTCGTAGGGTTGCTGTCCGTTGGGTTTATTTGCCTAAGCCAGGTCTCCGAATTCTGTTGAATGCAACTATTCCAGCTCCTCTCGCCATCCTACTAGAGCATGGTGTCACACATCATTGCTGCACTCGCTCGAAACCCGACGATGCTGCTGCAAGAACTCCGAGCATGAAGCCATTATCGCGGTCGGTCGTGAGCTGAACAGCAGTCTAGCCAGGCCCAGCCGCGCAATGTTTGTCGGTCCCACCGAAGCCACGAGCCGATTCACAGCATCTGGATTCTGGGAGTGTCTCCGAACGAAGCTTTCGGATGTTGAGACAGAGTCTGGCCATGCCACAGAAGTCTTCAACACAACTATGGCTGTCAAATAGCCTCGGAGGTATGGACAAGATGGGAAGCCTACATATGCTTGCATTAGTGTTGGCTAAAAATTATGATGAGTATAGATGGCGAGTCTCCTCAAGCCACAAGTCTAGATATTATAATGTAGTGCTGCAGGTCTCATATTGATAGGTAGGTACCTAGTATCCAGGTAGCAATTTGCCGTCTTCATATCACGGCTAACCAAGATACTTAGCATATTAGGAATGGATGGCGTCAAAAAACCAGGCGTGCAACGCTTCTGCTTTGAATCATGATTGGGATACGCCACGGGTCTGATAAGACCCCTATCCCGGCGGTTCCGTCCTTGGGCTCCTGCGTAAAAGAATATCGACACTTCGTTATGATCTTTGGGTATAAAAGTGCTCCCACAAGCGATTTGGCTAATAGCCGAAATTCCTGTATAGGACCAAAGATGGGAGACGAAACTCCGGGGATGTCGCTCACCGCATAGCTACCGTCAAGTGCCACGAGCGAATCAGTGGAAAGAAGAAATGAGCTGGATTGCGACAGCGGGTTGGTTGGTGCGCCGGAGCTGAAAGCTCTTGAAGCCTCATCATGCAAGGTACCCCGGAGCTAAGGAGGCTCCATAAAAGAAGCCATCGTCAGTCAGTGCCATTTGACGGGCTGGATGGGTCTATTTACTTGGAAGCTCGCAAGGGCTGGGCTTCTACCCCTTGTATAGCTCTATTTCCATGCGGAACTTTGCGGCGAACACGGCAATGGGAACAGCCATCGCGACTCTTGATACTACATCATACTATGTAGGTATTCGGGTTCCCCGTATACACACCAGCTACTTAGTGGGCACCGTAGTATGTACATACCTACTGGGCAGAGGTACCCAGGTGTCCAAAAAAGGGTCAGTCGAGGGCTACCCTACCGAAACGAAACCGAAAACAAAAGGCTCAGATTTCACGTCTTATGTGGCTTCTCTGAGTTTTTCGTAGCTTTCCTGCTAGGTACCTAGTAGTTGATACACTGATGAATTTGTAGATGAAATCTGAGTTGCCGGGCTGTTATGGTAGAAGCTTCAGTAAACGATACTATAAAATGGTCTGTGCGCAGTGCCATGCTTGGTTACCCTCCCAGGATGTACTTATGTACCTGTTTACCTAACAGCGGCTGTTCCGCGGTCAAGCAAATTATTCTGAAATTTTCTCTTCCTCTTCAATCGAAAATTCAAACCGAAAATTCAAACCGAAAATTCAACACCAATTCAAGCTCTTCATTCGAGAGGAAAAACTATAAGTAGTATCTAATTCGAATGGCCTTCGAGGTTTGTATGCATCAATAGTTTGTTTTTATTTTTGACAGCAGCAACCTAACTCCAACCACTCGAATTATCCCACGAGTCTTTCATTCGATTGATCTTGCTGCCATGATGCGTCTTGCGTCGTGGTCCTGAGAGGGTTTGGAGATATAGGGCAGATGGTGCTCGCACCGTCCGTTGACAGAAATGCTGCAAGAATGACGATATCATGGACCATCATAGTCCACGCTCATCTTGTACTTACTTAGTTCTGTACAACTTCTCACATGAGCGAGGCTCCAAGAGCTCCTACATTCCCATCTTGATGTTACCTCAGTGCTGTCTACCTACATGCATAGCATATTCTGTATCACCTAATAAAATCCTACAACACTCTAGCTTCTCCTCGACTTACCTAGTAGTTCAAACCCGCAGCGATCCCCGCCCGTTATTCCGTTACGCGACTTCCATTCGTCACATATTCGCCATGTTAGACCTTTGAACGACGTCATTCTACATGGGGTCAGCTTCGTCTTGTAACTAAACCCTGAGATTCCGCAGTCAGTCCCAGTCGCACGAAAGTTGTGCGACTGAGCTCTATTCTTGATTGGCATTTTTCGAACAGCACAGAGAATAATACCATGTAGCAATTCTGGTGACAATAATCTGTGATAGTATTCCTTATTACAAGCCTTTTTCACAATACCTACCCCTTACTCAGTTAACATTAGACCTTGTTAATATAATATATTGATGCATCTTGCCCGTTCGTTCCTACGAACCTTGAGACTCCACCCTCTCAATCTCTCAATCGCCTTGCTTTTCATGCTACGTCCAGCATGTCGGCGAATACCAAGACCAAGTTCTCGTATCTACCACTGAGTACCAGTGGTCCGATAGAGTGCGCTGTGACTGGAACTGTCCTATTGAATACGCCCTATTTCAACCGTGGCTCGGCACACTCGGCCGAAGAGAGGCGCGAGTTCAATCTCACCGGCTTACTGCCTACTAGCATCCAAACCCTCGAACAGCAAGCAGAACGCGCCTACGAACAGTATTCTTCAAGAAAGGATGACTTGGCCAAGAACACCTTCCTTACCTCCCTAAAGGAGCAGAACCTCGTTTTGTATTACAAGGTAAGAATACCTTTCGGCACTAACTCGCGATCTCGCCCGACTACCATGTTGTTTTCGATCCCTACGACAATACTTGAGTCGTGTCACTAACGCGCTACAGCTGTTACAAGACCATCTGAAGGAGATGTTCAGTGTTGTATACACACCAACCGAAGGCGATGCGATCCAAAATTTCTCTCGTTTATTCCGCCGACCTGAGGGTTGCTTTCTCAACATTAACGACATTGATAGAGTCTCCCACGATCTGGCGCAATGGGGAAAGCCTGAGGATATTGACTACATTGTCGTGACAGGTATGTCCTCGAACTTGGATGGCTAGTTCTCTCATATCAATATGACGCTCACCAAACCTAGACGGCGAGGAGATCCTTGGAATAGGAGACCAGGGTGTCGGCGGGATTCTCATTTCGGTCGCCAAGCTAGTCCTAACTACTCTCTGCGCCGGAATACACCCTAACCGAACCCTCCCCGTCGTCCTAGACTGTGGAACCGACAACGAGAAACTGCTTGATGATGATCTATACCTCGGCTTGCGCCAGAAGCGCGAACGCGGAGAAAAGTACGACCAGCTGGTCGATACCTTCGTCAAATCCGCCCGCAAGCTGTTTCCTCGTGCTTATATCCATTTCGAGGATTTCGGCTTAACCAACGGTTAGTATTCTCAAATCGAAGTTGTGCTCAAGGCGCTAAACGAAACTCCAGCTCGCCGCATTTTGGATCATTATCGACCAGAGGTTCCATGCTTCAATGATGATGTCCAAGGCACCGGATGTGTGACTCTCGCTGCCATCATGGCCGGGCTCCATGTAACTAAGCAAAAGCTTCGGGATACCAAGATGGTCATCTTCGGTGCGGGTACCGCAGGTGTTGGTATTGCCGACCAGGTCCGCGACGCTATTGCTACGGAGAAGGGGATTGGCAAGGAAGAAGCAGCAAAGCAAATCTGGTGAGCACAAATCCCTCCGCCTACGTCCAACTATATTAATATTTCACAGGCTTATTGACAAGCCTGGTCTACTAACCACCAAGACTGAATTGGACCACGGCCAACAGTCTTACGCCAAAGACGACTCCGAGTGGGGTGGCAAGGAAAGATCGCTATTATCCGTTATCAAGGAGGTCCACCCCAACGTCCTAATTGGTACTTCCACGGTACCCAAATCGTTTACCGAGGAAGTCATCAAGGAAATGGCCAAAGGAGTCGAGCGCCCCGTTATTCTCCCTCTCTCGAACCCGACCCGCCTCCACGAGGCCGTACCGGAGGACATCCTAAACTGGACTGAGGGCCGCGCCCTCGTGGCCACCGGCTCACCTTTCGCCCCCGTCAAAGGCCCCTGGGGCCCCGACGGCCGCGAGGTCGAGATCGAAGTCGCCGAGTGCAATAACTCGGTTGTGTTCCCGGGCATCGGGCTAGGCGCCGTGCTCTCCCGCGCCAGCAAAGTCACCGACAAGATGCTCGTAGCAGCCGTGCACGGCGTCGCCGATCTCAGCCCCGCGCTCCGCGACGACACCGCCCCCCTACTCCCCGGCGTCGAGCACGTGCGCCCCGTTAGCGTTCGCGTCGCACGCGAGGTCATACGCGCCGCTGTGGAGGATGGTGTCGCAACCGAGGAGGGAATCCCGGCGCGCAGCGATGAGGACCTTGATGAGTGGATCCGCGAGCAGATGTGGGATCCCGTGTACCGCCCCCTGAAGCGCGTCGAGCCCGCTGGCGCTAGTCGCGCTGCGAAGGCCGAGCTTAAGGTCGTCGGGAGTTTGGAGAAGGTTGAGAATAAGGCGGCTAGAGAGTAGTGCTCTTATTGTTGCCTTGTTGCTTGATCTATGCTATGATTTACGGAGGCGTTGCTTTTGTTCGCGTCGTGGGGTGTGGAGGGCGCGGTACCGAGGATAGATGGCTACGCTATTCTGCCACGCGCGTTATGCGCGTAGAGCCTTGTCTATAGTTATACTTCCGCATTGTGGATAGCTAATATAAAAGCTACGTATACTATACTATTTTCTTCTCTGTTTCCGCGTTTTATAAACACCCCGTAGTACTGTCAGTGCATACCTATCTGTATAATCTCAACAAGCGGCTAAGAAGAAGGTAAAGGCAGAGGAGACGGGAAAAACTCGGCCTAAACTAAACACTGTTGAAGCGCTGCGACTACTTCTAAGCTTGTGTTAATGAACTAACTCCCATTATGAGAAACCTAAGATAAATCCAAACGTAGAAGCTATCTTTTCTAACGTAGTGTCGCCAGATGCAAGAGAAGGGGCTACGGAACCGCCGCTTTAAAGAGAGGCCTAATCATAATGAGCCCTAGACGGCCTGAATCGTGCCACCGACATCTCTCATGTCGTTTGGTTGTTGAGAGCTACCATTATGACTGGTATCATCAATCACTGCCTACCTAGAGAGTCTGAGTAAACATCGGCTGTTGCCCATTAATCCCCTGTGGGCTGAGTATTGTCCAGCAATCTGGGATTTGAAAATTACTTCACATCTTGTAAGAAGGGTAGAAACTATCATCGCTGGATGCCCCCGAAAGCAACATACGTCTTAGACCTAGGCATTGTTGCCCAATTTTCGATATGGCGTAACTCTACATATAATAGATACCTCAGTAGACCAACATACCTTCGTGTGTACCGACAACCATGATGTTACACCTAAAGTCGTGGAACAAGTTCTAGAAGAATATAACATAATATCTTAGAGCCAGTCAGCTACCCAAGCCAACATACCTCGCCGTATCTATCTTCCTCCTATAGCTCACGCACTTCCTGGGCACCTACGTATGATACATTAGGTACGTAGACTTGATATAAGTAACGTACACACAACTAGAAACTCAAGATATTATATAAAATATCCTATTGTCTCATCACGGTTCCACCACTCCAAAAACCCATATCGGGATAAACACGTAAAGGCTTAAAATAGCTACAAACAAGCCAAAATCGTAACCAGCAAGCAAAAAATAGCTCCATTGACTCCATAAACGGGAATATACAGCAGGACCCTAAAACAACAACCGCCACTAGTCCCACGCGGGCCTTTGAGAATTCCTCGGAACCCTCTACACCCGAACATGAAACCTCCTGTCAAAAGACAAATTTAGAGCAACCCCGCCCTCGCGGCCTCACCAGCACCCTCCTGCACCAGGGCCTCCATCTTCTGCTTCCCCTTCCCCAGGCCACCCTCGCCAACGCCCATGCGCCGGGCCACGTACCGCTGGGCGACGACGCCAACACTCAGGCTGAGGGTCTCCTCGACCCACTCGGCGACCCATTCGCGGGGGTCGACGCCGCCGCTCTCGACGATCTCGCGGATCTCGTCCGGCACATTTATGGTCTCAGCGTCGCTGCCGCTGCTGCTGCCGCTCTCGCCGCTAGCCGGCGTCAACGGCGTCGGCGCGTCGAGCCAGCGGATCCACTTGGCCGGGAGCGACTGGCTGACGGTGCTGTAGACGATGTCGTGGATCGGGTCGAGCACGTAGACGGCGAAGCAGACCTGGGTGTCGGGGGTGGGGTCGTCGGCGACGGCGCTCTGCTCCTTCTCCTTCTCGCCGGCGGTGCTGCCGGCGAACAGCGCGGGGTCCGCGTCCAGCGTGATGGGCTGCACGGCGAGGAAGATGTCGCTGGTGCGCACGGGGTTCTCCTCGCTCACGGGCTCCAGGGCGCGCTTCTGCGCCTCCGTGACGCCGCCGCTCGACGCGAAGTAGTCGTGCGCGTAGCTCTCCGCGCTCACGCGGCAGAGCTTCGTTCCCTCCACCAGCCCCTTCACCGCCCCCAAGTCGCGCGGCGAGTCGGCTTGTCGCCACCAAGGCCCGTCGCGCCAGCCGGCGGAGCTTGAACCACCCCGGTAGAAGGCGTCGGAGGGCCGTCGCGCGGTGTTCTCGTGGCCTCGTTGCACGACGAGGAGGTCGCCACCCTCGACTTGCGACATGACCCGACTGAATACTCCGTAGATGAGGGGATCAAGGGAGGGGTAGCCGACAATGTCGTGGGTGATGTGGATCAGAAGCCGCTCGTGCGAGGAGATTGGCGGAGCAAGCGTATGCAGGATGTTGGCGAAAGTCGGTAGAGCACGATGGCGGATACCGTCGCCTAGGGTAACGGGTTGTCAGTTCTTAGCTCGGCGGTCATCTAACGGCGTGGTTTTCTTTAGAGCATTGCGCTGTAAACCTACCAAGACCCTTCAAGGCACCGACGTTCCCCTTGACTTGCTCGGCCCATTTCTTGGCCTCTTCGTTCTGCTGGATCTCCTTATATGCGGCCTCGGCTTGCTTCATGGCTGCATTAGCCGTGGCACTTGCCGTAGCAAACAATCCACCCCACCATCCGCCTCCGGCAACTGATGCGGCTGTCTGCTCGACAGGCCCCTTCTTCTCAGCATCCTGGAGCTCGGAACTGGTAGCACTGGGGGTGAAGCTTGCGTGCAGGGAACGGGCGCTGTCGACGGATTTGCGTGCTACGTTGGCTGGCTTGTCTTCCGAAGCCCGACCGGCACCGGGCGGAGGCGTTGCTGTGCTGGCTCGCTTCGAGGGTGCTTTTGACGAGGTGGTTTCCTTGACGCGGGGAGTGTGGGGTCTCGCGACCTCTTCCCCTTCGAGCTCGTCCTCGAGTTCGGCGAGGATGTCTTTCTTGGTGGATTTCTCGCCTCGACCTTTGGCAGAAGCGACGGGCTTAGATTTATTAGAAGACTTCTTGACCGCGTTCTCGTCGCCGATGCCTTCGAAGAGCTCATCAACTTCATCGTGCGTGGTCGCCTTTGCTCGCTTGCCTGCCATGGTGGATGGGGAATGGTCTGAATAGAGAGACAGAGAGAGGGGTCGGCTGTCAATTTAAATACGGATTTTAATCTAGTACGAACTTGAAGCGAATGAGTTTGATTCAGCAACTATCACTTACTTCTGGAGGGTAATGGGTTCAATGTTAATGTTACAATGTTACAAAGACTCGACACAGTCGAGTTTGTGGAGAAGCGTTGTTGTGATGGAAGTTAAAGTAACAGGATTTATGTATTCTGTACCACATGTACGTACTACGTATGTATGTACATAAGGTGATCGTGATCCATTGTAAGTGGTTGGTGACCAAAGATAGCGGTAGCTAGCCCTGGCGGCCACTACTATCTACTAGGTAGGTACTAGGTACGTACTGCGTATCTGATCCATCGATGCTTGGTAAGGTCGGGTGGCCAATAGTTTCGAAGGAACCCACTGTGACCAGGTCCCTACTAGATACCTAGTATCCACCGACTGATCACTGCACGTATCTATATTGATCTGTTCCGGCAGATGTAGGTCATGGAGCAATGATACCATAAATTTAGATCGATCTCTAGATATCATTGATCATTTATATCTTGATGCTTGCACGGTTTGGACAAAGCTAGAACCTCACTAAATGAAGGAGACTCGAAGACTGCCCAGGCGAAAGGCGTCGGGTACCTTGGTAGGGGTCGAGTTGATGTATTATTGACACTTTCAGTGTTGGGCTTGGATACCAGTGGGAGGGAGGGTAGAGTACTGCATATAGGCACTGTAGCCCCTAGTAGTAGGGTACCTAGTAGACTGCTACCTACCTATGTAGTAGGTACAAAAAGTACTTCAAGTGTATACTAGATACATGTACATTAATGATGTACAGAAAAGGTGAAAAGTCTCGGGAAAGGGGACGGGGAACGGGAGACGTCACTGAGCCGGGACCCACCGGGGCTAGCGAACTTGCATTTAACGAGCTGTTTTATTGTTATTGTTGCTATTTTTTTCTATATCATAATTCATATATCCCATATGATAGAAACTGAATATATTCATTATATGTATCTAGTATATACCTATGTACCTATGTATTTTACTGCTGTATTAGATATTAGGTACCTAGTATGGATTTGAGATTAGATATCCAATGATCTGTGTGCAGTACCTGTAGTCTCGCTGTCTCGCTGTCTTGTTGGCCATGGATGCACTACAGCCGCTACAAGCACCACAAGCACCACAAGCACCCCGGGGCACTGGCAAGGGGGATCGCAGAGCTTACCCAGGGGTACATAGTACATGTTCCAAAAGTAGCCTAGATAGGAATTCGGGCGAGTTGGTGTTATCCCATTGGCTGGAGACCGCTGCCCAAAATGCATAAGCGTGGTGGCTGAAGTATCCTGATTGGGAATCATGGGCAACTTGGAAGTACATAATATGTACATACCCAGTATATGTATGGGCAATTGTGGGCAATTGTGGGCAATTATGGACAATTGTGGGCATTGATGGGATCTCATCTTGTGGCTTGTGAGCACCTGAACCTTAAGAACCTTAAGAACCTTAAGAAATTGGCAGTTCAGTAACCTTTTGGTGCCTTCAGTCGGCTTCAGTGGTGTACATTGATATGTACATGTACATAACGTTGTGGCATCAGAGACGTTGACGACCCAAGTACTAGGTAAAAAGGAACAACATCAAGCCTTCGCATATTTTCATATTTTCCATTGTCAAAGCTTCGATCAGGAAAAAATAAAAATAAAAATACAAGATCAGATTAAATCAAATCAGGTGCTAGGTATTTAAGCTTGATCTCTTTTTTTGATTTTCGACTTTTGATTTTTCTCAAAAGTACGTACCGCACCAGCAGACTTGATCTTGATCTGATCTTGATCCCGAACTTCAAACTTTCCATACATGCGCAATACATAAACACATCTCCCATCGCTTTCGTCTTTCCCATCCTTCCATTTTACAACAACAGATTCTTTCCAGTACAGCTTGCCTGAACGCGCTCGCCTTTCCTTGCAACAATATTTCCAAAGATTCTGCTGCTTCAGCTTCTATTCTTTTCGGTTTTTACCATCCAGCCTTCTTTTCAACTTGACTTGAGATAATCCTGATCCTACCCTATCAATACTGATCTTCAGTTCTCGTCCCTCAGCTACCCGCTACAACTGACTGTCCTTGACAATCTTCCAACAGCCAGTTTTCAACCTCTAGCTTCCCAAAGGTTCTACCAGCTCGACTGACTTGACTGACTTTGAGGATATTCCCACTTTCGATTCAGGTACTGGCTAGCTATATTTACGACCTTTAAGTGCATCGCAGCACTCAGCAGCCTACCTTTAGTACACCCTCTATTTTCTCTACCCATTTCCCCAGCCTATCTAACGTCTCGACATTTTCGCGGTCTGCCATACCGACAGCTTCTACTCTTCGCGTACCGTATTTATTCATTCGCGTCTCTAGGTAAGATAGCTTCCCATTCTCTTCTTTCTCCATCTATCCATCTATCCATCGCTTCCTGTCCTCGGTCTCGATATCTTTCGCGATCACACCCTCAGCCCAAGCGCATTCCCAGTTCTTTTCCCCACTTACATAATCTCCGATCCAAAACTTCTTTCACCTCTACCTTAGCTATCTCACTTATACATACACACACACATACACACGCATACACACGCATACACACATGTTTACTCACATCCCCATCAAATCGGCGTCGCGCTCTCTTGCTTACTTGAATTCTAGTTTACACACGTCTGTACTCATACGCTATCAGTATTGTACATTGACATTAACATTGACATTAACATTCAATCATCGACATCTCAAAGATATCCAACAATGGAATCTTCTACTAGTACTCGAGGTCGAGGACGAAAGCGTCTAGCTGTCCCTTCCTCCAACACCGTACCCGACCAGCCTGAGAATCCGGCTTCTATTTCATTGACCACTGGCATGCCTTCTTCAACCCTAACATTTGAAAGCCCTAGTCCTACCGCAGCCAAAGACCCAAAGAGCCGTGGTCGCCAAGCCGAGGGTGGTAACGCCTCTCCGGATGATCCCGCCAACAAAGGTGGACGTTCTCTCAGAAAACGTCCCCGCGTGGATTACACATTTGACCAGTCTGAGGATGTTGATGCCGCTGCCTCTAAATCATCACCCAGCACCGCTCGCTCAGTGAAGCGACGAAGAACTGACCTACCTTCTAATGATAACGAGATTGACGAGGAAGCCGAGATTCGCGCTAAGAGACGCGCTTCTGAGCAACCCCAATCTAGCACTCGTCGACGTAACATTACCCAAAAATCGACAGTAGAGCCCCAGGTCTGCGTGCCTGAACAGCAGACTGAGGACGTTGAGGTGCAAGACACTATCGAAGTCGGTGGACATCATAGTGAAGAGTCGGAGGAGTCCCAGGTCTCCATACCTCAGCAGCAAGCTTCCAGCTTCCAGCAGTCTCCCCAGAAGACCTCCGCGGGCCAACCAAGTTCCACGGTCCTGAACAACCAGTTTCCCTACGCTATGGGCAACCCAGGTACCAATCCAGATATGGACGAAGATGAAGCCGAGTCACAGAAGCCCAAGTTAGACAAAGGAAAAGGAAAGGCTACTGCCGAGGACCTCCTTCAAGAGGTTAACGATGCTAATAACGCGAATAATCATAATGCCAACGGCAACAATGACGCGGACGAAGAAGACGAAGTAGACGAAGAGGAGGATGAAGAATTCCCCTCACTGGATTACTTGACACCTTACATTTCGGGCTCATATGTACATTACCCTGTTTACGACGACGACGAGCCCGAGCCGGACGCTGAGCCCGAAGCCCAGGCAGAAGCCTCCCAGGATGCCGAGGTGGATCCCAAAGCAAACGCAAACGATCAAATCGAAGATGACGCCGACGCTCGTGCCAACGCCGATATCATGAACGGTGCTACAGCTGGTCCTGTCGGTGTCAACGAGGATGACGCAGGTGATGTGGTTGTCGAAGAAGAAGCGGCTGTCGAAGCCCAGGCAGACGGCCAGGTGGATGAGACACCAGCGGATAGTGCCGCAAACTCTCCTTCCGCTGAAGCCGAAGCTTCGGCCATCAAGCCTGAGGCCAAGAAGCGATTCGGATTCAAGAAGACCAGAGATGCTTCAGAATTCACCGAGTTGCTGGCGGATTACAAATCCCTACCTCCCACAGAGCTTCACCGCCGCCTCGAAAAGATAAACGAGGCCCTCGATTCATGGCAGAAAGAGTACACTAAGTGGCGATACTGGGTAGACGACGAAGATAATTCCATTCGATACAAGAAAGAAGAACGTGCGTTTGAGCGACGTTATGCGGCCGCTATCGCTAAAAATCCCAACGCCAACCCAATCCAGAAGGATTTCATCGCCAAGGGAATCAGAGCCCCTAAAGAAAATCATGAAACCAGATACGCCAGGCAACAGGACAAGATCCAAGCCAGTGCCCATGGTTTCGAATATGACCCAAGACCCAACAAGATAGGAGCTCAGGACCCCATCGCACAGCGATTCGGTCTAGGCAGAACTTCTCGGCTTCGAGAGCGACCCAAGCAGACTGCCAAAGCGGCAGAGGCCGAGGAACCCGTTGGCTTACCAGCAAAGCGAGCTAGGAAGGTCCCGGAAAGGTACAATGGGGGCGAACCTTCTAGTAGAGGTTCTACCCCGGCACCACCACAGCGCCGGGGACGTCGTGCCCAAGCTCAGGAGAGCAGTACCAGTCAGAACAAGGACACATCGCAGCCTCAAGCCGAGGCCGTGGCAGCATCTGAACAGCCCCAGGAAGCAGCAACGAATCATGTTGAGCAGCAGGCACCGAAGAGGAAAGGAAAAGGTGGACGGCCGCGCAAGAACCCGGCTCCACAAGCCGCCCCCAGAGTTGAGCCTGCCGAAGTGGTTGAACCTAAGCCTCAGCCTGAGCCTGAGCCTGCCCCTGAGGCAAAGCCAAAGCCCGCAACAAAGTTACGGTTAAAGAATGCACCTAAGGCACAATCAAGAGCTCGCTCCGGGACAGAACCTGTGGCAACACCCGCCGCCGAGCCCATGGCTCAGTCGAAGTCCGGACCAAAGAGAAAAGCCGAGACCGACTCAGTCGAGCAAGAACCAGAGCAGGCTCCCCGAAAGCGCAGGCGTAGAGACCCCACGCCGGCACCTACAGCTACATCCGCCTCTACATCCGCTTCCGCGCCCTCAGGTGCCGCGGCTGTAGCTATAGAAGAGGAAAAGGTACCAAATGGTACAGAGATCCAAGCCCCTACAAAACCGGCTACTCGCCGAAACAAATCCCTAAAAATTGGGAATACATCAGGGCCATCAACAAGCCACGCGGAGGAGCATCGCCCTCCCACGGCATCATCTACTGCAACAGCAGAAACGACAGCATCTACCAACACCTACCAACTCCGCGAAAAGCGGCAGAGGAAGTTTACCAACGACTCCTCCTCCTCAACCGAGGAGCCAAAGCCAAAGCGTGCTCGAAGAGCAGCGCCAAAAAGGCAAACCAAGGCAGAGGGGGGCGCTGCTAGCAGCGCCATTGCTACCGTTGCGGCAGCCGCGGCAGCGCCCCCTAATGCTTTGGTTCCGGCCCCGGCTCCGGCTCCTGCCCCAGAGCCCGGTCGAACGCAACAACTTCGACCGCGGCGACAGGAGCCGGCGAGCCAGCCGGCGGGGCCCAGCAAGCTTGTAATATTAAAATACAAGCAGGGCCCCGCGCCGCTTGCCCCCATGGCATCCTCGGACACCCACGCGGGGCCGAGTGCCGCGGGGGCAAGCGGCAGCAAGGACTACACCACCATGACCAAGTCCGAAAAAATGTCAAACAGCATGAAGGGTATGTAAAACTCCCGATCAACTTCCATAAGGACAGCAATGCTAACATGAAGGAATCTTAGCCCGGTGGGAATCCGGCTCAATGGCCAAAGCGGTGGAGAAACGCCGCAAAACTTTGGCCGAGAAGAAACAAAAGGCCTTGCCAGAAATGGCAAGGTCTTCTGTTTCTTCTGCCCAGCCCAGCGGCGCTCTCCCAGAGAACTCTCGGGGGCACGCCGCCATCGCCAGGCGCAAAACGCCTGGGAAAGATGGCGGTAGTGCAGCCACCAAACCATAAATGGTAAGGTGGTGTCCCGGGAGGGAAGGGGGGAGTGGCCGTTGGGCCACAGCCGCTGCTGGTAGTGTGTGCGACGTGCTTGCCACGACGCGGCACGCTGCTGGCGGCGACTGTCCGGGGATGGGACGGCGGCAAGGGAAAACCCATGCCAGTCTGTGGGGTGGGTAGACAGATGGGTAATTCCATTCTATCTGCCCACCCTATGTCCTCATGGCCATGGGGTGCCCTGGATGCTGGGTCCGGGCTCCTATCGGCCTGAGGTACGCCTCCCATCCCCGGAAGCACAAGGAGGATGTGGGGTGCCGCATTCGGCCGCCTCCACACGCCTTCCTTGTGCTGGGCTTGTCCGGATGCCGGGCCCCCCCCGCCCAAGGGGTGGGGGCTGGCTGGTGGTGGTGGTGGTGGACTGTTGTACGTGTTACACGGGGGATCCCGGAAAGGGGGAAAGGATTGAGAGTTTCATTCAAAAACGAGCGGACGGGACGATAGAATCCTTGGGCTTGGAAAATTTCGCACATCATACCTGCATATCAAAAGCGAGCGAGCATTGGGCGGCATTCTGGCATGGAAAGGAAGCATTAGAAAGGCATTTGGATTTGGAAATGAAATGAAACGACTATCACACCTCAACATTCAGCTGTGCCGAGTGATCTTATTGAACTGTTACGTGACTCGCCCTCAGTAAATGTCTGGAGAGAACCCATGTAGTCCCACCAGCGCATCCCCCGTAAGAATTCTGCTCACCTGGTATTAACTAGGTGAATAGCAGGCGGTATACCGGATTATGTGCTTGTTACCCAGACCTAAGCCTCATCTCCGGCCCCGAGATCGCCAAGCCCGGGTGCCCCGGCGAAGAAACCACGGCCTTCTGGTCTCGCCTTGCTTTATATCTGTTCGTCTTCTTTCCGCCTCGAGTATCAATACATATATACCCGCTACGAAGCACCTGGGCAATCATCCGCAAACTCAATTCATGGTGTTAGCCCATAGATATCCTTTATGCCCAGCGCGGAGTTCCTACGCAGAGAATCGGTACTAGGTGCCGGGTGAGTTCCCGGCTGCCTAATTCCTCGGTGTAAATTGCGAGTAGGGCGTCAATGTTCAGTTCCGAGGTCTGTGTGCACATGCTACAGTAGTATCACCCGTGGTGGAAGAGTACCTATAACGACACAAGACGTGGGGTGTATTATTAAATGGGTTAGTTATGAGATGTGAAATGCCCACTTGGATAGCGACGGCCCATCTGGAGCTTGAGGTTGCCCATGAAACCTCCTAAAGACCCATATAATACCAAGGTGGTCTTGGGAACGAGATGTATGCAGTTACACATATGGATGGCTTCTGCCAGATGGACCGCTTGTCTCCCGTCAAACACAAATCACGATATTCATGACACGAGCAGGAACCGAGCGATTCATTTGTCCAGGATGCAGTTTATTTTGGTATGTCTCCCTTACGCCCCGTAGCCGTAGCCGTAGCCGAAATGCAAAGCGACCAGTCCTCCTACCAGCAGACACGTAAAACTAAAACTGATGTCATGCCATGCATCGTCATCTCCCCTTTCATCTATCGTGAAAGCGGCTGGCCATGTCGGTGTCTCCCAATCGTGATGACTTTGTCGTCAATAAGGTAGGTAGGTAGGAGGGTAATTTGTATCCGCCTCTCCCCAGTGCATGCTCTCCCAAAACACTCTTCCTTTACATCACAACACCGGAGTTGCTGGCAATACGCTGCGTCGTACAAGTTAGCATATGGAGGTGTGGGAAAATGTGGTTTGGTGTTACGTACGGGCCATAACTCAGCAGCCTCCTTGCCGACGGGGCCGGTGATGGCGGAGCCCTTCATCTCACCCTTGGGGTTGACGATCTGCGACTGATTAGGATCCAATTCGGGAACAATTTGCGTGGGGTGCACCTACGACACCAGCGTTGTCCTCGAAGTACAGGAAGACACCGTCGGTTCGCTTCCAGGGCTTGGACTGTCGGACGATGACGGCGGGGTGGACCTTCTTTCGCAGCTCGGGCTTTCCCTTCTTGACGGTGGCCATGACCATGTCGCCGACACCACCAGCGGGCAGTCTGTTCAGGCGCGCACCGATACCCTTGACGGAGATGATGTAGAGGTTTCGGGCGCCGGAGTTGTCAGCGCAGTTCATGATGGCACCGCTACGCCCGCTGTTAGCATTCGGAGGTCCAATCGCTTCCGGAGAGTATTCCTGCACTTACACGGGCAGACCGAGGGTCATCTTGAGCTTGCCACCGGGGGCACCACGCCTGTGAATCGAGATGTTAGCATATCCGTTCCGTCAGGGTCTGCCTCTTCTCGTCTGATCATTATCCAGCTCTTGTGGCCCGTCTGAGATAATCCCGACTGTGTTTCTTGCTTTGGAGAATCTAGTCAATTTGCGCGTTTTATTGTCGCAAATCCAGACACTTGACTCTTGAAAAGCTCCTCCGCGGCAGGTGTTGTCTCGATCGTCGGTTTGCTTCCTTGCTCGTCCCCCACCAATTCAATTCATTCTCGCAATTTTTTTCTTCCCGTTTACCCCTCCAGACCCCCAGCAGGAATAGCGAAATTCGAGTATCGAACGAGATAGACTTACGAGATCTTGGCCATTGCGAGTGATTTGTGTGCGTAGTATTAAGAAATCGGTGGTGGTGATTGAAAGAAAGAGACGACGGTCGGAATGGTCGAGATTGTCGAGGGTATTCGAGATGGACGTTCGTGTCAACGGTTCCGTAAATTCGTTAGTCGCAAAGTGCAAAGTGCAGGTTGTACGTAAAACCGAAATGTGTGGCCGCTGAGAAAAAAAAAAACCCTAGGGACCCACAAAGCTTGAGAAGCGATTTTTAAGCTATCAAAACCACGTGATATCACCTGGTCCTAGCGCCGGTAACTCAATTTTAATATAGGATTAATTGAATTGAATTGAGGATTGATGTTGCATCTATGGATTCTGCTACCACCCAAGCATGCAGTTGAAGCAGGCTGTGAGATTTCAATATCCGCTCATACGATGGAACCGATGGCTTCTCCCCGTTGGACATTTTCAGTGCTTTATTTATACCGGTCTCGCCAACAACTGATGGCTTGATCTTCTAGTTGAAGCTGAAAAGGTCAATATCTACTAGGTATTGATGTTTTTTATTCCTCGGCTCACTTTTACCTCGAGTCAACTTGTCCTTCGCAATTACTCGCTACGGATTAGGGTATCCGCAAGTCATCGCCTACTAGATAAGTACATCACGCTGATCTAGCTTTTGGAATACACCCGAATGTTTGGTCAATTTTTCAAATATATCCTCAAAGATACCCTAGAGGTACCCTATCGAGTCTAGTGATCATCTCTCTCCGACCAGGGCTTCAGAGCCTCCAGAAGCTTCAAGTGAACATCTGCGTCTCCGCTCGCCTTCAGAAATTCCTGGAATATTTCTTCGCCAATGCGGCGGACGAAGATAAGACCTCCTGCCCACACGAAGTCGACAAAGCCAACCGTCTTTCCATCGAAGAACGGGCCCTCAGGCTTCTCCTTCAACAGAGCTGTGACCTTCTCTAGATGCGGCTGCGCAGCTTTCAGCGCTACTTGTCCGCCTTGCTCTTCAGCGTACTTCTCCAGCGATACGCCAATCACCTCTTCCCGAGTCCTGCGGAAGTATTCTTTGCTCGGTTCGTTCAAGAGCTCGTTGTGAACTCCGGGTATGTAGATGCCACCGATGCCCTCAAAGACGCCCCCAAGGTTTTCCTTAAGTCTCGGGAGGTACGGTGAGTCTAGGTGTATGGTTGGCTCGGGGTACTTTTCCTCCAACACTTCGGCAATCTTCCAGGAATCCGTCACCCAAGTGCCATCGGCGAGGATGATGGTTGGGATGGTGTATTGCTCTGTGTCCTTCGGAAGACTACACCACCACCGTTAATAAGTGCTCATCGATACCCGGCGTTTGTTGCAAGGTGATGCCCAGCATAGCTGTGTTATAAGAAATACACTTACTGGTCTTGAAACCTAGGCTTGATGTCCGGGTATTCAAGCTTATCACCGAGGTCAACAAAGTTCAAAGCAAGCATCTCGAATCACGGTACAAACATACCCATTCGGTCTTGTAGGGAATTCCCTTGTAGTTCAGAATGAACCGAGCTATGCTCTGTTAACCCAAACCCTCGGCTGTTACTCGAGATGATGATGGGACATACTCTTCCACGGATTCAAGGACCAGGCCTTGTTTGGCGCCTTAGAGGGCAAGTCAAAGAGTACGACTTGACCAGACATAGTGAGTATAGGTATTAAGCAAATAGCTGATGAGCAATTTAGAAAGCCTAGTAAAGCGTGGTCTACCACAGAGTATAGTAGAGAAGGGTGAACGAGTACCTTGCTGGAAAGAGGGGAACAACAGCTACTTATATCTTCATTATAGTGTCATGGCAACACACTCCTCACCATGCCGCACTACGACCGCGGGGAAGTTCGATGCAACTCCTCCTGGGCTGTATGTAGACTATTCTCTTAGCGCTTCCAAGCTACGGTGGGTTTCAAAAGATGCCGACAAGGGACTTGTTGATCTAGCCGGTAGATCGGAACCCCACTTCGAAGGGTACATCAGCCCAGGAGTCTACTGCTATACGAATCAGGCAAGGACAATTCCATCATCTCTAGCTCAGCTCATTCGTGTGAAATTTGACGTCGCAGTATCGGGTTGAGAGCTTCGCCATCTTATTCCATGATGGCGCACATCGTCGCTATCTTGGTTCCTTTCGGCATTGACTCATATTTTAACGCGTCGACGCGTTACGTATCTTTGCCGTCTTAATTGCCTCGGTATTCCTATAGGTACCACATATAGGTAAGTAGCCCCAGGCATATGCGAGGCAAAGGCAGTGTTGCGGTATAATGATTCTCCAGTATTAACAATCAGAGCACTAACAGTCTACCCAGGCCACCCACTTACGTGAACATGTATAAGATATTATCAATCGATTCTATCTGTCAGCATATATCAACCTATAGACGCAGACGTATCTATTGAGTCAATAGCATTACGGTGCGGCCATTCACCATTGATCAAATCAAGACTCGGTGCCGGTCAAATCAAGCATATCCGGTTTCATGTGTGACTCATGAAGGGACTCAATACGCATCTACGCTTGTTATAACAGGCCGTGTGTATGGCATTAACGCGTATCCCATCTCACTTACATGCAAACCCCGAGGAGTTTCTAGGAGTTCCGAAGCCCGATGGCTTCATGGAAAATAATAGGCAACCTTCGTGTAATTACAACGCACCCTGGGCCTGGTATTCGGTGTTTGGAATGCTGTCCGCAGACAAAGTCCATAGGCACTAGTAGGTACTATGCAACGTCTTGAGTCTAGACTTGACCCTACATGTGGACATACGGGCATCTTCATGTTATCGACTAGGTTTATTGGGTATACAAACGGCCTTCGAGTTCTTCTCACTTCAGCCCATACTCTTCTTTGACCAAATCCGCCGCCCGCTCCGCAAACGCGTACACGGTTGCCTGCAGGTTCCCTGTCACTACCAGGGGTATGGCACTCGAGTCGACCACGCGCACGCTTCGCACCCCGTACACCTTGAGTCGGTTATCGACAACGCCGGCCAGGCGCTCCGGCAGCATTGCGCACGTGCCTGAGTGGTGGCACATGGAGATGGTGCTGGCGCGCAGGTACCGCTTAGCCTTCTCCACATCACCCCCGAAGTCCGATGCCGGGTCCCGCGGCCGCGGCGGCTGCTTTAGCAGCCCGCTCAGCGGCGCCGACTGCGTCAAAGTCGACTCCAGGTGCAGCATGTGCTGCCCGTACACCTCCGCGTCGATCGCGTTCGAGAAGTATCGTGGGTCGATCGCCGGCGCCGCCCCCGCGTCTCCCGACGCGATGTGCGTGTTTCCCCGGCTCACCGGGTGCGCCAGCAAAGCCCCCAGGAAGATGTGCTTTCCTGGTGTCGGGCCAGCGGGCGAGTCCGAGGCAGGGTCTACCGGCAGCGGCTGCTGTCCAATAAGCGTTAAGTGGGCGCCGGAGGGCTCGGTGGTGCTGAGGAGCACGCGCTTGGCAATGTCGTGGTAGGCGCGGGCGCGGCGATCCTCGGGGCGGTCGCCGGTGGGTGGGGGCTGCGCATCGAAAAGCTTCTTAACAGCAGCGCGGCCAGACTCGGAGTGAATGGGCAAATACGCGTACGTGTTGATGCCAACAGAGGTCAGCGGGCCAGTCTTGTTCTCTGTGTAGTCTTGCATTGCCTTCTGCAGAGCCGCAGGCTCCTGACAGACGAGGGCGTCCAGGGTCTCTACATCATCTTTCGCCTCGAAGGCCACGCCACTCACCAAGTGGTCGTGCAGGTTCTCGCCGACCGAGGGAAGGTCCCTGATTACCTTGATCCCGTGTTTGCTGAGGATCTTGGAGTCGCCGATTCCAGATAGCTCGAGGATCTTGGGGGTTTGGAAGGCACCGGCGGCGAGGAGGACCTCTTTGGTCGCATTGATGGTCTTTGTCTGACCTTCCTGGCTATATTGCACCCCAGTAGCTTTCGTGCCTTCGAAGAGAACCTTTTCGACGACAGCGTTGGTAAGCAGTTCGAGATTCGGTCGTCCCTTGATGGGGTTGTAGTACGCGGTCACTGAGGAGACTCTTTCCTTCAACACAGGATGGATGCTAGAAAGGGAGGTAAAAGACCCGACCATCGGATCGGTCGATGACGTTTCTCGGAACGGGCTGTTCGACATGTATAGGCCTTGTTTCTTGAACGTCTCGGCATATATCTCACGGATGGGATGGTCCTGGCCACCGGCGAACGATAAGTGAAGAGGGCCATTGGTGGAGCCGACCGGTGTCGTTTTGTTGTATCCCTCTACTCCTAGCGTCTTTTCCATCGATTGCTCGACAGATGGAAGGGTGAAAGACTTGGCAAAGTACTTCACGAGTGTCTCCCGGTTCCATCCTTCGTTCCCGAGAATCGTCTCCCAGTCGTCGAGCGCAGTCCAAGTAGGCGGCACGAAGACCAGAGCGTTGATGGCGCTGGAACCTCCAAGTGCCTTGCCCTGGGGTAAGAAAACCTCCCTTCCATTCATGTGTGTCTTCAATAGACAATTAGCCCATGCGGTCCTATCAGAGTTTGCAAAGGGGAGTCTGGGTATACCTGGGGAGCCGCCTGGAAGCACCAATCAACGTCCGACCGCAAGAGCTGCGGGTAGAAACCCGGGACCTTGGTTCTCAGCTCTTCGCTGGTATCGGCACCTGCTTCTAGGACCAGGATGCGCTGGCTCGGGTCTTCAGAGAGACGGGAGGCGAGCACAAGGCCAGCAGTCCCACCCCCCACGATCACGAAATCATATGCTGTTGATCCCATGTCTTCGAAATTTCCCAGGGCTATGGTAAGTTGTATGGTTGATCCGTGCAGGTGTTGGGCTGTTATTGGGACAGTGCTGGAGCAAGAGGGCAGAGGAGGTCGTGAATTAATCAGGCACCATGCTTAGATTTATGTCCCCAAAGCCCCAGGGGTCTATGCAATGGTCTTTGGCCCTACCACGGTTCGCTTGCGACACGTCAGAGCCGTGAAAGCGAGTTGCGTACGCGAAGCTGGCGGACCGTCGGAGAAGGACGATCGGAGGAGGATCAGAAGGCGGTCAGAAGGCGAGCGTGAGCCGTGGACGAGCGTCCGATCCCGTTTCGACGTGGTGGCTCGCGCTTCGCTTCTTCAGAACGTCCTATCCACACCTTGAGGAAGAAGTAACTTCTTTCCATGTTCTCGCTATGTCGTGCCGAACTAAAGCGTATAATACAAAATCTTGGATTGGAATGGTGGTTTATGATCGGCCGAACTTGCAGATAACTGCATTGACAAGAATGCAGGTCCCGTATCCCCAGTTTTACCCCCCGACGGTACGGGGCTTAGAGATTGGTCGAAAATCCCACAACATACGACAGGACACTCTGACCATGGAAGAACCGGCTGGGTCTCTTGGTATTGAAATAACAATAGACCCTCACTGCCGTTTCTGCATTCGGTGCAACTTTGCCGTCTTGTTGTTGGTAGGTTATATCGAGCGTTTCCCAAGCTTGTTGAGCAGTTCGCCCTGGGGATACCGGAGATACGAGCTTTTTTTAAAGCGGGCTGGTTCGTTGGTACCTTTGTTTCTAAGATTTCAGGCACTCATTCGATCAAGTAATTCAATCGGGCGAGCAGAATTCGATGCAGTGACCAAACGCCGCATTGCTCTTCCTGGACGGAATCTTAAGACTTGGGGAATTTACTGCATACTACGAAACTACCAACTTCCTTGTTTTTATGACATCTCTTAAGTTTTCCGAGTCATTTCTCTTCGTCGTTGATTCCAATGGCTCGTCCAGTTCTCAACTGGGTGTTGGTTCCCCGGTAGCCAATTTCTTCGGAATTAGAAAATTAGAAGTCGCAATAATGAAATTCAGTACATTTCCTAGCTCATATTCAATAACTACGACAAGAACGGCAACAAAGGATATTAGCCCGGTGTATCCCGAACCGAATTAAGATCTCCCACCATAACTGCGATGAGGACGATCCGGGGTAAATTTAGTAGGTTAGCCCTGGAGAAATTCCATCGCCGTTATCCCCAGTGAGAAATTTGGCAACTTCTGCTGGAATCACATGAGCTAGAGGTATGTCGGCGGCGCATAAGTCTTGTCAAAATAGAGTTGTGAGAAAGCTCGGGATATATGGGCATTACGAGTGGCGGGGCTTATTTAATTGGCAGATAACAGTCGGTTGGGCGCACTCCCCGACTTTGCAAAAGAACATTGCATACTGCTGAATCCATTTATAATGTGGTCGGGTAAGATCTTAAGTCTGTCTGGCGAAGTTATCTACTCACGAGTTCTTCATGGGGAACGCGTGGCTTATGAGAATCCCAACGCCTGATACAGGCCCTCACCATTTTGTCGCAATGAAAGTTGACTGTCAATAGAGCATCCCTGCCTAACATGATATTAAGGTATTAAAATACCCGCGTGAAGCCCAACCCTGAGTATGAGTTGATGAGTCGCAACTATAAATCACCCATTCCCGCGGAGGAAAAGGACATAAATGATTTAATTCTTTTTTCCCCGTAGAGACAACTGCAATGGGCGTGCCAAGGTTTCGGACCAACCGGTTCCCTTTGAAAGTAGAGACGGAGACTATGGGATATTGTTCTGGAAATCGAGTTTCCTGACACAATGCAACTATTGCATGCTCTAGATGTAAAACATGCTTCTTAACCCTTCCCGAAATTCTATGTATCTCACATACCTATGGGTAACAGGTAGGTATCTAGGGATTTAGCTGATTTGATAAGACTGCGAATATTCAGAATACCTACCTACCCAGGCAGAGAATCGCTAAAACGCGCACCCCTTCTATCTGGCATCCTTGCTTTGAATTTAATATCATATCATGGGGTCACAGCTCTGGAGGCGCTATCCACAGTTGCTTTGGCACAACTATTTCGTAGGGCTGATGACTTATAAGGCATAATAATCCTCATATCTAATGGCTGGGTTGATATCCATAGCCTAGCGATTGATTCGAAGCGTGTCCGAAGTGTGCAATAGTGGTTTCGAAATATATAGGTACCTAGGTAGTATTTCCAACAACCCAGGGCTTTGAGAAAGGGTAGTTATAGAGGGATAGTCATCATACTAAATAAACCTTCATGTTGAAAGCAATTATAATAACTTCAAAGCCATTAATACTTTACATCGAACGGATATTTTGATAGAGATGAAACGATCCGCATAATTTGGACTATAGCTGGCGTGCTGTGCTTGGTGAATGGCAATTAACGCGCTGCATCTATTGATGTTTATCTGGAGCTATTATGTTCGAACGTTTTCCATCTAGATGTTTCACCATTTCCAAGGGAAATAAAACACCCACCACCCTGTAGGAGCGTGGTTGTGAATGGCCACATCGTTGGTGCCATTCGACTAATTCAACCTCGTTGTCGTATAAGTCATACTGTTGATATTTCAAGGGAACAAAAAGAGGCAATCAACAAGCTTTAAAGGGGATTAGCGCATATCAGGTTATATGGACCGCCCTATAGGTACGTACCTCAGTATATCTTAGCATATCAAACAAGATCTTAGCCAGATTCGCACTAGCGCAAGACGCTAATGATATCGATTAGCAGGGAGGATGAGGTTACACCTGCAGGTCGAATGGCCGAAATCATTTAATCGGTTTCTGCTGTTGCTTTCTAAAGTTTCCCTCCTCCACATTCAAATCATAATACTCATCACTCTTTAACCTCGTTGTCTCGCTCTCCTTTTTACCTTACCTTTGCCATTGCCCTTGTTAGTATCACCTTTTCTTCATAGCATTTCCGTTTTGGCTTTTCTTTCAGGCCACCACTTACAACCACCAGCCATTTACCATGGCGCACGCTCCAGTGGATATCACGAATGGTAATGGCATCGCCTTGGGAGCTTCGTCTCCCAAGAAGGTGGCCTACTTTTACGACTCTGACATCGGCAATTTTGCCTATGTTGCTGGTCACCCTATGAAACCCCATCGTATCCGTCTGGCGCACAGCTTAATCATGAACTACGGTGTATACAAGAAGATGGAGATCTACGTAAGTTTCTACCCATCGCTACGTAATTTATCTGCCGAAGGTTCATTCATTTGCTTATTATCCTCCCAGCGCGCGAAACCCGCGACTCGGTTGGAGATGACCCAGTTCCATACCGACGAATATATCGATTTCCTACAGCGAGTCACTCCCGAGAACATGGATAACTTCCAGCGGGAGCAAGGCAAATACAACGTGGGAGACGATTGCCCTGTCTTCGACGGTCTTTTCGAATTCTGTGGCATCAGCGCGGGTGGTAGTATGGAAGGCGCCGCTCGCCTCAATCGGCAGAAGTGCGATATCGCTGTAAACTGGGCTGGCGGTTTGCATCACGCGAAAAAGTCGGAGGCTAGCGGCTTTTGCTACGTGAATGGTATGTTTTAGGAATCCGGCTCTGTTCGCGTCTTTCCGCCGCCGCTAACCACACTTGCTATTCAGATATCGTTCTCGGCATCCTCGAGCTGTTGCGATTCAACAAGCGAGTTCTCTACATCGACATCGATGTCCACCACGGCGATGGTGTTGAAGAGGCGTTTTACACCACCGACAGAGTCATGACTGTCTCTTTCCACAAGTACGGCGAGTACTTCCCTGGCACGGGCGAGCTACGAGATATCGGTATCGGCCAGGGAAAGTACTACGCCGTCAATTTCCCCCTCCGAGATGGTATCGAGGACACCTCTTACAGGTCCATATTCGAGCCCGTCATCTCCAGCGTCATGGAGTTCTACAACCCTGACGCTGTTGTTCTGCAATGTGGTGGAGATAGTCTGTCGGGGGATCGCCTCGGTTGCTTCAACCTTAGCATGGACGGCCATGCCAACTGTGTTAAGTTTGTCAAGAGCTTCAACCGCCCGACTCTTGTCCTCGGTGGAGGCGGCTATACCATGCGTAACGTTGCTCGCACCTGGGCATTCGAGACCGGCCTTCTTGTAGACGCTGAGATGGACCGTAAGTTGCCATTTAACGAATACTACGAAGTAAGTTACCTTTTTATGATCTCATATTTGATCCGAAGCTAATTAGAAATAGTACTATGGTCCGGATTACGCTCTCGACGTGCGCTCCTCCAACATGGAGAATGCGAATAGCCCCGAATATCTCGAGAAGATCAAGAACCAACTAGTCGAAAATCTCCGTCGAACAGCGCACGCACCATCCGTTCAGATGCAAGATGTTCCCCGCCATTCCATGGGGGCGATGTCCGACGAAGAGGAGGCTGAATTGGATGATATGGATGAGGATGAGAACAAAGACGTCCGTATGACACAGCGACGTTGGGAGCAGCGCATTGAGCGGGAAAACGAATACGAGGAGAGCGATAATGAGGAGCTGGACCGCGCGAACGGCGTCCACCGAAACGGCAGCACTCGTCCATCGTTCCTTGACTACCGTAACTCGGATGGCGAAGCAGGCAGCGGTGCTGCGACACCCGCTAACGGTGTGACCGAGGGTGTTGTCAAGTCTAAGGAAACCGACGATGTTGTCATGGAAGACGTGGACAAGGAATTGGAGGCTGAACCGGAGGCCGAACACCGCGGCACTTCTTCCAAGCCAGATGAGAAAGAAGTCGAAGAAGTTAAGGCTACTACTGCATCGGAGGAGAAAGAGACGTCGACTGAAGCGCAAGATGCGGCGAAGCCTAACGAAGATCGTGCCGAGAGCGAGAAGACCGCCACAGCCGACAATGCCACTGCGAGCGACAAAACGGAGACAGTGAAGGAGACTGATGAAGTCATGGAAGACGTTGAGGAAGCGAAGGAATCTCCAGTAGCTGCTCAAAAGGAACCCAGCGCAGCGGCAGAAACCGAAAATCCGCCAGAGACGGCAGAGGAGGTTGACCGAGATGGCGACGTTGACATGGACAAGCCATCCGCGACAGAGCCAAAAGAGACAGAAGAAGCGGATACCAAGAAGGACCAATCCCCGGAGAAAGGCAACACTCCACGCCAAACACCACAACCTAGCCCGACAGATACAACAGTCCTCTAGCAAGGGTCAGATGTTTGCTTTAACGGTTAGCATCCCTATTTCTTGGATGAGTGTCTTGTTTCATGTTTTTACGTGAGCTAAGACACTAATCACGAGGAGTACGGGACACGGGGTGGATGGAAATAGGAGGGTTGCTTACAGACGCTTCGATCAGTGTATACCTAGCCAGGCGAGCGGCGTTCGGGTTCCGGTAGCATCGTCGAGGGCCAAAAGGAAGGCTACGGCTCCTTTCGCCTCGACTTGGTTTGCGGTTTTGACATTGGCTCTTACCGCTCTATTTTTATTTTTATTTTTTTAGGTCTTGTTTATCGCTGAATATCGTCGAGGCAGCATTCACACAAACTCTGCTACGATGGAGCATAGGCCTATACTGATTTTTCAAAATCGACTTGAGTTCAATAAGAAAATGGCCAAACGGTATAAGCCCAATGCCTAGGTGGCGATACTACCTAGAAGCTATAGCCCGAAGAAACCGTAATTCCTCACGATATCTTAATGCGGCTTCTCAAGTTGTCTATCTACCTAGTAGCCATGCTTGCCTTAATAGTCGAATACATCAAGATCTTCCTTTAACACTGATTCAAGGGCATTAAGTCCTATCTAGAATCTCGTGATACACGCTTCCTTGATATATTGCCTACGATGTGCGACGTGATCTGCCGTATACTTACTAAACATATCCATACTGATATAATATACTACTACGGTAGTATGTAGGTCCAGTGCGGGCGGACCCCGAGTGACGCAATTCTCCAGCTTCCCGATTTCCTTTCCGGGAAACGTAATCCGTACCTGGACTAACCCTGCAAGGGGTTTGTGGCTACTTATAGTGAGGAGATAAGCGATAAGAGATCTATGTATCTAGGCGCTCAATTCGACCGGGATCCCGGCGTTATCAAATCTGCAAGGCTGGAAAGATTCGAGCAAAACCCCGCAATGCGGCTGAGTTTTTGTACTGCTACAAATCCATACCTCTTAGATCACGTGCTTATTACCTAGTATGTTCTTGGCTCGAGCTCCCTTATCGATTGGTAGCTGTTTGCCTTTGTTGCTTAGGTAAGAGCATTTAGCAATTATGCAAGTAATGCAAATGCAAATGCAAAGGCAAAGGCAGGCAGACCTGGGCTTCGTCAACACCATCAACCACTAATTGCCAACCGCCAATACTTGGGCAACTTAAACACAAAACACACCAATCTTCATTTTCCGCATATTGCCTCTTCAATTCACAACCCAATTAACATCACATTGCGATACCCTCTCCGGTGTCCATTTCCCTTCCACTATTTCGCACCTCCAGTTCTGCGCAGTCTCACCTATTCTGTTGTAATCATCCCAGCAACCCATCACATACTTACTACCTCAAGATGGACCGGCTGAACAGAATGCTTGCCGGTGCCAGCGGCATGGGGATTGGCGCTGCCCCAGGATCGGTAAGGAACCTCCCGTCCTGGATACCATGAATACACGAGAAATGCTTGATGGCACTAACCATAACGTCGCTTGGGTAGGATAACCAAAACCTAATCGATAACTCCGAAACCGTCTACATCTCCTCCCTTGCGCTATTGAAGATGTTGCGACACGGACGAGCGGGTGTCCCTATGGAAGTCATGGGTCTTATGCTGGGCGAGTTCGTCGACGACTTCACCGTACGAGTCGTTGATGTCTTTGCCATGCCCCAGAGCGGTACCGGTGTCAGCGTCGAAGCCGTCGACCCGGTATTCCAGCAAAAGATGATGGACATGTTGACGCAAACGGGACGGTACGTTGATCCCTACTCACGTATTCATCTGCATTCTCACTAACAGCACTCGCAGACCTGAGTCTGTCGTTGGATGGTACCACTCTCACCCCGGATTCGGATGCTGGCTATCGTCTGTCGACATCAACACCCAGCAGAGTTTCGAGCAACTTACCCCGAGAGCCGTCGCCGTCGTCGTCGATCCTATACAGTCCGTCAAGGGAAAGGTCGTGATCGACGCATTCCGTCTCATCAACCCCCAGTCTCTTATGTTGGGACAGGAGCCGAGACAGAGCACGTCTAACTTGGGCCACCTGAACAAGCCCTCCATCCAGGCCCTTATCCATGGTCTCAACCGACATTACTATTCTATCGGAATCAACTACCGAAAGACCGCCTTAGAAGAGAACATGCTCATGAACCTACACAAGCACGTGTGGACCGAGGCGCTGCAGATGGAAGACTTCCGACACGAGGGCGAGCAGAATAAGGAACGCTTCCAGCGATTAGTGTCGCTGGCAGAAGGCTACGAGAAGAGGGTGAAGGAGGAGACGGAACTGACCAAGGACCAGCTGAAGACGCGCTACGTCGGCAAGCTGGATCCCAAGAAGCACTTGGAAGACGTCGGCCAGCAGCTTATCGAGGATAACATCGTGGCGGTGTCGAGACAGATGATTGACAAAGAAGCGACGATGCCGAAAAAGGACACAGTGGCTAACGGCCAGTCGAATGGCGATCGTATGGACGAGGATGAGGAGCTGTAGATTTTCATACCCAGGAAACATTTGAATCCTACCTGAAGTTTCGGACCTCAGCAGTGTATCATAGGCATCGGAAGGGTTAGTGGACCCGGTCGAGAAAGCATCAGAAGGAGATGGCTTCCTTGCGGCCTACTTCCACAATATGAGCAACGAGATATCCTGCATTGCCTTTTACAACCACCCCGTTTGCCTCGATCTATTGGTATTGGTATACTATCTTCTCACGTGATGGAAAGGGTCATCTCATATTGATCTTGAAGCCTTTGTTAACCGTATCATATAGGGCCGTCTCTTCATCCCACCTTTCGGACGTTGTGTCACGTTGAAGACAACGACAATGCGTCCGTTCCATAAAGAAACCCTGAGTTTCTTCTTACGGTTGTTTCGTCTCATGAGTTTTTGAGAAGTCTTTGATGCAATAAAGCTTGAATAATCATACAATTCTCTTGTTCAAATACACAAAGATGTATTCAACAACCAGCATTGTTTTCTTGTTTTTCGGCAGGTCATATATTCGAGCCTCGCCGATATTTCGCTCTCGCTTGCTGACTGGGAAAAGCCCAAACTCACTTTGATAGTAGCCACTCTACGTTGACCTTACCATAGCGTTGACGTTTTTTGGTACTGCCAACGGATTGTGGACATACATCAGACAATTTCTGCTCGCGCTGCTTTCTCAAGATGTCTTCCCCACCATCCCCTTGGCGGTACAATGAGCAGTACAGCGCTCGTATACGGAGAAACCTCAACCTTCCCGAACGAACCCTTCAATCACCCTTTCCCGCCGAGGACGATGCAAGCAACCAGAGCACTACCCAGACCAAGCAAACCGAAACGCAACCTCCCGCAGTACCCGCCGGAGCTTCCAACACAAATCCAGACACCGAGTTCAAGCTATCATCACCCCCAGCCCGCCGTCCCAAACCCTCAGGCGACTGGGCCACCACGTCGCTCACCGCCGACCAGCTCACGACGCTGTTTGAAGCCATCCACGAGACCTTGGAGCACGTACCGTACGCCATCTGCGGGCTGGCGGCGCTCGTCGCGCACGGCTTCGCGGCGCGCCGCCCCACGCACATCAGCCTGCTGTGCCCCGCGTACGCCAAGGACAACGTGCGCGCATGGCTAGCCACCCGCGGCTACCCGAGCCACGGCGACTCCGTCGGCATCCCCCTCACCCCCGGCGGCGCCCTCGTCCGCGCCCGCATCAAGTTCCTCGACGCCGGCTTCGAGAAGCTCGAGCGCGTGCCTTCCGCCACCGGCGCCTGGATCCTTGGGCTCGCAAGCCAGCTCGATCTCGCGGCCGCGGGGTTCGTTGAGCAGGGGCGTCGTGTGGAGAGTTTGCGAAGGCGGCAGCAGCGGCAGGAGAGTGGAGGGAGTCGGGGGAGTCGGGGGAGTAACTACGACGACGAGAGGAAACACCTGGAGCGCTCGCTTGACACGGTCGCACAGGATGTCTTCTGGTGCCTGGACAAGGCGGCGCGCACGCGCTACCAGCTGCAGCCGCACCTGCTGCCGACGCTGCTGGGGGCTGAGTTCTGGACGGCGTTTACGGCGCGCCATGCCGATGCGCGGATTGAGCTTGCGCGCGCTGGTATCGATGTGGCGAAGGTGCTGGCGCGGCTGCGCGATGAGCAGGTGCTGCGTGAGCATGAGGATATGCTGAGGCAGTTCGGTATGCTGGGCGTTGACGGGACCGGAAATGGAGACGGTGAGGGTGAGGGTGGGGCAAGGGACGCCGATCAACATGCCCCCTTCGCTGAGATGAAGACTCTTGCGAATAGCCACAGCGTGTACACTCTCCGGGAGCCGGAGCCTGGGCACGATGGAGACGATGTGCCCCCGTTACCGCCTTTACCACCCCTACCGCCTCTACCCCCGAAGCCCGCAAAGCCCCACGACGTGCCGATGCAGACGGAGGCACAAACGGAACGCCCGCCGCCCCCGCAGAAGACGAAGTCGCACACCAGATTCCTGGCGAGTTTCCTGTCCAAGTCGATAAGTCTGCGGAGGAAGAACAAGCCCGACAGCAGTAGCAATGGTGGCAGCGACAGTAATGCGGCTGCCGCCACCGCCAACGACTACGAGAGCAGTGGTGACAGTGGCACGGGAAGCGACAGCAGCGGCTGTAGCAGCGATAGCAGCGACAGTAGCGTCACGGTCGTGAACGCACGCCCGAAGAACCCCTCGCAAACACAACGCTCGTTGCCCCCGCCGCCGCCGCCTCCGCAGGTCGACAGGCCGGTGCGCGATTGGATATGACGGTTGCGGGCTCGCTCACGCTTTCTCGCGCGGGCTAGTTCGCTGCCTACCCAGTACTTACTGGGTGTTGGCTAGCGGCGCTTTAACGACTTCATGAATATATATACGGGATACGGGTTACGGGATGGGGCTTATAGGTTCGGTAGGATAGCCAGGGAGGGTATATACCTAGGTACTAGGTACTAGGTAGGTGGGTATATGGGAGGTTGGTTTTGAGAGTAATTACGCTTGCATTGATGTGTAGAGCGGATATAAATGTAATGACTACCTCCCTATTTTTAGTTGTTGATGTTTTATGTGTGATGATGGTGACTTCGTAATGTCTGGCGTTTTCTTGAGTTGGGTTCGATAGACTCGCCGTTGGTTCGGGGGTTGTGATCAGGATTTCTATCGTAGGATACGTAATAAATATCCAGTATTTACCAGGACTTGTCAAGTATCGCTCTTCGATTTGCGCCCCAGATCGGACGTACGATTTGAGAATGACCAGGGGGCCGTCAATTAGCTCGTAGGGCATGGTGCCGAGGATCGACGATATGTGACAGAGCAGAGCACTCGTCGGATACTAGGTAACTATTGCGTACCTATCTAGGTAGTAGGAAACACGCTCGACGGCATGTTACATACGACCTCAGACGAAGATCTGAGGTGGAATATTCCTATTCGTAAATATATCGATCGTGCTCGCGTTTGTACATTTGCACCTATATCTAGTACCCAATATAAGATGATGTCAACATCGACCCATGATAATACTTGCAAGAAGGCCTGGGGGGTTATCTTGACGCTAGGTCTATTGCCAGTTTACATTCTAGGTGCCCGTGCTTGGCGGCCAAATATGAGTTATCTAACCCAAGGATTACGAGCCTGGGGGGCTATTAGAATGGAAAGGGAATAATACGCATGATTCGACGCGAGAGAAGTCGTCTATCTTAGCAACCCCGGCCAGTGTCGGGGCAAGTGTGGGCTCGACAGTCTTTGGGGGAAGCTGGAGGAGGAGTGGGCCGTGGGAGTTACATGTCACTAATGATGGACGAATACCTAGTATTTAGGGATGGGATTTCATTGACACATCCTACTGCTATCAAGCACCGGCCTATGCCGTTGGTGCACACCTCCCATCCACCGTCCAAGTTATTCAAGCCCCGCCATCAACAATCTCACGATGATGATGTACAATCTTAATCCTCTTAGGGGGGGGCTCGTCGATGTCGTCACTGTCGTCAGCCTCATCGGCGGAGCCAGCGTTCTCGGCGGCGCCCTCGGTGTCGGTGGTCTTGGCAGGGGCCTTGCGCTTGAGGGACTTGTCGAGGGCAGAAGAGTCGGCAACGGCGCTGCTCGAGGCCCCGACCATGCCAGACTTGAGTTTCTCCTTGATGTCGCGGAGAGTGTCCCTGGTCAGGCGGCGGCTGTGAGTGGTTAGCGTGCGCGGCCCAACAAAGTTGAGGATTATGCAGATTTTCTGAGTAAAAAGGTCTACGACAGAGGCAATACAAGGCAACGCTTGGATGACAACGTACCTGAGACTGGACTCGGTAGCAGAGTGATGGCCGAGCTCTTGCATCATCTTGACGACAGGCGGCCAGTTGACTTTCATTCGGAGAGTCCCGTTGTTGTTGGTGCCCAAGTGGGTGACCAGGATGGCTTCCAGAAGATGGCGGTCGGCCTTGGCATCCCAGATGCTAGGCGCCATTTTGGTCGGTTTCGCTGAATACGGGAAGTTCTAGTGACTTGATGGAGTTTGGGTGCTTGATGAGATGGTGGAGAGGTAGTTATTCCTAGGAGAAGAAGCTTGTGGGATGTTGAGAGGATGAAGAGAAGGATGAAGAGAAGGATGAAATGCGTGGTTGGGGCTGCGAGTAAATAGGTATTGTTGTGGATCATGGGTCATGGACCATTCCCAGAGGATCAGTCATGGAAAGCAAAAGAATGCTTGGGGTGGCAGAGGATGGGAAGTACCAAGCTATCATTGAAGTTGATGTCGACGAAGAGGGCTGATGGGGCGCCATCGTGAACTTTCAGATGACGAGTCAAAGAGGCAGTCATTGTTTACCAACGACAAGATAAAAGATTGTGAGAAACAAGGCTTCTAGAGGCTTATATAGGAAACACCCAGAGTCGAGGTCGGTGTGAAAGTGTTAGTCTTCCGTCGTTAGGTATCACCATACCACCAAGAGAGATATTCCATGAACATATATAGTAGTCGACTTCCCCATACGTTTCAAGCCGCCGTTGTGAAGTGGCCTAGATGTCAATATATCACGGCATTGCAACCTACAACTCCCTCCATGCCACTGAACACTAACTCTCAAACTCTTCTGCAGACATCTTCTACTGCAGCCGCAACAAGCCAATGATGCTTATTTATAAGATTCAACGCACTCAAGTCTAGCAAGGCCTTCACTAATATATCGAAGGGTACCTAGGTACCTATATAATAGTTGAGATTCATTCTATAGCGGAGATTAAGAAAGGGTGGTTAAATATATCGAATTTGAGGCGGTCATGGCCAATAATCGAGTAGTTTAACACTCTTTCGTGGTACTATATTCTGGCGTATAGGTTGGTCAGGAATAGGAGTGATTCATACGATTCTAATTAGGCTTAGGTAATGGAAATTCACTATAGATTTCACAATATGACATTCAATATTTCCAGCTTTTATTGATTCACATGGAAATTATTACGAGTAATCACAACAAGCCGTAGGTCCCTCAGGGGCAACATCAAATCACTAACGGGAAAATTTTGGCTTGGTTCTTAGTATTGTAAACTGATAATAGACTCCTAGATCGAAACGCGTTTTCCATGTAGCAGAACGGTACTATGACCACCAATGGTGCGGTTGATGATGTGGGATCGGAAAGTGGTAGGTAGGGAAGGCGCAATTTTTCATACTCTGGCGAGATAGAAGACATACCACTTTACAATATTGTTAACCAGATATAGGATTTCATGGCATTTCCTACGAGGTCCAGTGCAATAGGGGGTTGTGTCCTGACTGTGTTTCGCCGTGGTAGAATAGGTGGGAATGAAGGATACTCTGCTCCTTTTCTATAATAGAAGGCGTGTCGAATTGTAAGCCATATGGGTATCGGCATTCTGGTCGTGGCTTGAGGGGATCACTTCAGAGCCCATTCACTGCATTCGGTGGCATCAAGATGGTTTCTTAGAAAGGCTACTCAAGATTGTTATGAGACGAACTATAAACATCAGGTGCCTAGTATTTGGGGGGCTTCCCTCTGCCTTCCCTCCTCAAAGGAACTCAGAAGGTATCATTGGTCTATCCATCAGTTCATATTCATATTACCATAATAACAGGGTGACTACGAACTACGAACTCAACCCCCAACGGCCTTTCCTACGACACGTAAGCCGGCGATTCATCAATCCAAGCTGGATTCCGATCTAGCGTGCCGTGAAACGTCCGTTGTGCATTTAAGGTTGCAGCCATATCCCACCAAGCGGCGCTCGTTCGTATACGTAACGGCCTGTCAAAGCGTCCCGGCTAGATCGCATCGCGGCTTGTTACATAGCAAGTGAAAGGTCGCGTAAATCGCTATGCTTGTCCCCTCAATACGTAATCTTAAAGCAAGAAAAGCCGTACATGCTCAGAGAATTTCGAACCAACAAAAACGGAGTCAACCAGTGAAATAAATACCCACGCCCTATCTGCTCTATCGAGTACGAGAATTAAATTACTTCTATAAAAAGTATCGACTTTTCCCTTATCCGGGTCCGGCGGTCGGCCCAATGGGCTGGTTACGAAATTTAGCCAAGAACATGGACATAATCTAACGCATATTAGCTCACACCATCCCTCGTCTTCCTGGCCCGCTCCGCCCAGGAAGGGGGTTCGCTCAGACCCCTGTTACGTGGAATGAGCCTCCTCTCGAAGTCAATGGGGTATGAATCGAAAAGAACCAATCGTAGTGAGATTTTGTCGCGCGCCGAGATACGTAAAGTGGTTATGAGCTTCTAGCGTGGGCTTGCCCCTATCCACGGGCCGTTGGGAGTGAAACGGATATATATCGCGATGATGGCGTGGCCTTTCGTGCCGATTTTCTTAAATCGTTCTTGACTTATGTCATTTTTCGACGCTTTGAAGTTCTTCTCCGGATATGCAATTCTCTTCTAGCCAGTTAGTACACTCCCATTATCACGCCTGCTGTTCTCCATGTACCTCACACCTCGCTTGGTACTCCCGAGAGTAGGTATTCGCTCGTCAGTTGCCAATGTGGCCAAGCGAATACCAAGGAAAGAGTTGTTTTCAGATTACCTAGTCACTGAATGTTGGGACGATGGTTGTTGGGAACTCGGCGTCTTCGTGAAATGATAGACAAGATGCCTAGTGAGAACTCCCAGGATAAATTGCACTCGTGTACCCCGGATCCCCACGGATACTTCCTGTCTCTATTCCCAGTAACCAAACCACATCCACGTAACACTATCGCAAGATTGACCAATACCAGGTCCTAGTCCATCCTCATGGAGTTTCCCCACGAAGGAGCGTCGATTTACTATCGATATCAAGCTGCTTTCGCCCGAGAGTTCAACGGCAACCTGATCTACTGCACGGGGCCCCAGGAAGGTCAAGTTGTCGAGAATTGGAGCTTGATCACCGCTTCCATCATCTCCCGGAACCGCGCAGCCACGAGGCTAGGAAGAATTGACTATGTCGAACTTGAGGACGACTTACAGGGCTTAACCTTATACGAGTTCCGGCATGCCTCGAGCGGTCTCATCACGGGTCTTATCCTCAGCGACGTTCCCGGTGCTTTGAACGTCGAGAAGGACTTCGAGGCGTTCTTCTGCCATCTGCTCCTTCGTCAGGCCAGCCCTGCGGTTAGCTATCCGCGAGTGGACTTGACCCCTGCTTGGCGCTATGAGTCAGCTACGGAACAGATAGTGTCTCTCTTTGACACTTGCCTCCGGTATCAAGGCGAAGACGACAAGTGGATGGAGTCCGGAAAAGCGTATTTCACGGACCGTGTCTGGCACTTTACTTCCCAGGGAAGACGAATCGAGTTATGCCTACCCGCCTTCCCCTGTAAGTCGTCCAACCAGGACAAAGTCATAGGAAAGGACCCGGATCGTGGAGAACTGCACGCTCTAGAGCGTCTTCACGGATTTGTGGAGGCCATCGAGAGGATCTATGATCCTGGTGCAAAGCTTTGGATCATCAGTGACGGACACGTTTTCAGCGACTGCAGTAAGTTATACATGGTCAAATTTGTGCGAAGAGCCTACTGACAGGAAGCAGTTGGTGTGGACGACCAAGATGTGGACTCGTATGGCAGGAAACTGATTGAAATGAATCGTGCCGTCGGGATTCGACGAGGGAACCAGGATCGGGTGGGCTTCAAGTCACTGATTGATCTATTCGAGCTCGAAAAGTACAGAAACGAGTCGGAGCTGTCGCAAATCCCGGGTCGATTTGGCATTCCTTCGATCGACCACCATGTGGAGACACGCATGACAGTGGAAGCCGAGCTTTCCAGGCGTATCCTAATGACCGGATGTCAGTCTCAGAGAGGTCCACTCCGAGCTCGGATTGAATCACAAGATGCGGCTATCCTGGCGTTGTACCGCGGCTTCTCGCGGTTTATGCTCGAGGATCTAGAACACCATCCGTTCACACGAAGCATGACCCGCTCGAAGCAGAAGAAACTCTCTGCGAAGGTGGCATTTGAGATGATCATGGTAGGTTGCCAATTTGTCGTCATACGAACAAGGGAACCGGCTGACCGCAACTTCTGTCTTTGTAGCGAAACCAAGCATACTCAAATTTAGTCGAGCTATTGTTCCCCAACCACATCCGGTTGTCAATCCACGCGTGAGTCACTCTAAGCCCTCCCGAAACACGATGGATGTCGTTGTGCGAGTCACCATGTAACGGCTGACAAATATCTGACACCTCCCAGCCACAACAACGCGGGGCCTAAGTTCGGAATCCAACTCTTCGACCCGATTGCTGTGCGGGCTGTCGAATCGCTCTCGCCAAATAGCAGCCTCATGACCTCGCGTGATCTGCTACACATCCCTACCCCGTGGCATAACTGCGTTGTGGATATCGCTGGTAGCAAAGTCTTGTGTGTGACCAAGGCCAAGGTTGCTCGGGAGGCTATCGCTTCGGGTACCATGGTGGGCGGTGTCGTTGCCGGAGTGGACGCACAGCACAGCCGGCCTGACCAGCGCGGTGCTGGTGTTCTCTACTTCTCCGTGCATCCCAGCAATCACAGCGAGCCGGGCGTCAAGAAGCTGGAAGCAGCGAAGCAGGAGGGTTCGCAAGAGGAGCCACAGAAGACCATCCTGTCCGGCATCGCATCGTAAGTTTCCGAAACGATCTCCTCGGTGGAATTTCCAGAAGAAAAGGGGACGTCGTGGTACATTCGCTAACTCGAGCCCCAAGGCTGAAAATCTCCCCTATTGTGCAATTAGCAACGGGGTCGGCCGCCCGGGCCTGTGACACGGATTACGTCTTTGTATGATGGTGGGTGTAAGGTAGGATGTCGTGACACCCACACCTACCAAAAAGAGGTAAGAGTCAACGGGACCTCACAGATTTGGTGTGATTTGTTTTTCTTGAGCGTTTCAATGGAGGGGAAGGGGGGTTTGGATATATATTACCTACCTACCTAGGTAGTGACCACTAAGTAATATTAATCGGTTAATGTTTGGCTGCGTATATGATCTGAAAGTTTCAACGTTTGTTCCTCGGAGAAGTGAACGATGGTAAATCCCTCCAATCTATCCACCTGCAATCCAAGTGAACCAAATGGGCCACAAAGTTAGCCTTCCAAAATATTATCATTCTAGTAAGCTTGACAGGTTTGATGCTTGCTGGGTGTCAACGGGTACCTAGTAGGTACCTAGTAGTACGTTATGATCCAAATTTAGAACGGAGATGTCGAGACCAGTTGAGGGCGGATGGACTTGATACATTTGATCTATCTATAATGGCCGATAGGTAGAGACCGCATTATACTACCTAAAAGTACTAGATAACCTTGGAACCTAAGGTATCAATAGATCGATGGTAGGTAGGAATAATAATCCCCCACGATTGTCACCCACCTACCTTAGGTAAGTAAGTACTAGGCTCATAGGTGAGCAACCTGAAGGCGCAGTGCTCGGTGCTGCGTTTGTAGGCTCGTGTGGACCCGCAACTTGCTCAAATGTGCTCCCATCCTAGAAAATGGGTACCTTGATGTATCTATTTCAGCTAATTTGCTTGGCGAGGTACTACAGATCTGGATCGTCAAATGCTGCCGTCCTGTGAGGATCGAACCACAGCATCTGTAGCGACACAAAAATAGGCAGCTTGAGGTGAGGGTACGAGCGTAATACTTTATAGTAAGTACCTTCTAGCTGTTTTGTTTTCTTTTTCTTAAATTTGGACTGCTGACATGGAAAATTTGGAAGCAGTCGTCGATAATTGATAATTTATACTCCCTCTTCCCGCCTGCAGGTGTCAAGTCAGATTGTCAGGTTGACTTTGACGATACTCGGATACATCCATATATCACTACGTACGTACCTGCCTACTTTTGTATACATACGTCGTTCAGAAAATAAATAATTCAGGTTCTTTTTTATTCTGATTTTTTATTTTTTTCTTTTACTTTTATCCAAAAGTAGTAAAGCTCCGTTTACATCTTTTTCTTATCACAGAACCCGACGGCACTGGCACCGACCAGCCTGGTGTTTATTTATTCACCCGCACCGTCGCAAACCAAACCTTCTTCTTTACAACAACAACACCACCACCACCACCCTTCCCCATCTGCAACCTTTCGTTAACAAACTTTAATCAAGATCACCATGGACGGCATGACTATGGGCGACATGACCATGTCTATGACGAGTATGGACATGTCCGCTACCGCCACCGCGACCACTGCCGCTGCTACCACTACTGCCTCCATGAACATGGACATGGACATGGGAATGGGAATGGGCGATGGCCCTGGATGCAAGATCTCCGTACGTACATTTTTATTCATCTGTTCTTTGACTGATATCAAAATGCCTAACCTCATCTAACCCCAGATGCTCTGGAACTGGAACACTGTCGACGCGTGCTTCATTTCCCAGTCCTGGCAGATCAAGAGCCAGGGAATGTTCGCTGGTTCTTGCATCGGTGTCATTCTCCTAGGCATTTCGTTGGAGTTCTTGCGCCGCTCTGTCAAGGAGTATGACCGCTACCTCATCCGCAAGAACGAGCACCTTCCTGTTGTCTCTCTCACCGTCAACAAGCACAACACCACTGCCAACGATGCTGCTGAAGCTGAAGAGGGTGGCTGCACCGTTCACAAGGCTGGTTCGCAGCTACCTACCGATTCTTCCTTGCCACCCAGTCCCACCCACCGAGGTTACCGACCCAAGCTCCATGAGCAGGCTATCCGTGCGTTGCTTCACACTGTTCAGTTCGTCGTTGCCTACTTCTTGATGTTGTAAGTATCCGCACTTCTCATAATCGTCTTCGTCGTCCTATCGCATTCTAAGTTAGAATTGCCATTATTAACACACCCTTAGGCTGGCCATGTACTACAACGGCTATTTCATCATCTGCATCTTCATCGGTGCGTTCATCGGCAGCTTCATCTTCCAGTGGGAGAAGCTTGGAGGGTAGGTGCAGTATTCAAACCTCATTCGCTGGTTCTGTTCCAATAATAACACTCTCTAGCAATGCCCGACATACCAGTGCAGCAGAAGAGGCCACTGTTTGCTGCGGTTAGCTTAGCATATATCTGAGCTGCAATACCAACCAACGGAGGAATGTAAGAATTGCAGAACATCAGCATTTGGGAGGGCTTGACTTGCGTTTGCTTTGCTTTGCTTTGCTTTGCTTTGCTTGATACCAAGTAATACTGGAGTTAATTCTTTGATCGCCTATTCGAGGTAGATCTGATAGCATGACCTTGATAATTGATCGGTCTAAACACTTTCTACGTGAGAAGTCAAATCCTAACAGCCCGTGATGCATCACCGTTCTCCTCGAAGTAAGTGAATGGTGGCCGGTAAGAGTAAATGCTCACTGGGAGACGCCATCATGAGGGCCCTGGTCCACAGTGCTGTGTTTTGTTCGTGGTCGCTTCCTTTCTCCTAAGCCTTGCTGCTCCATCTAGCCATCAATTCCTCCCCTCGGTAATTTAACATTTGATGTTTGACCTTTCCAGATACCCAAAAAGGCGTTCGTTCATATGTACTTCTCAAAGCCGACGTATCTGGTCTGACGATCTATTTCTTTAGGTCCATCGACCTTCAATATAGGGCGTAAATGGTTTGTTGTGATGCCAGGGTTGACCCGGAGAATTGTGGGGGATTTTACCCCGGATCACCGTTTGCCCCGGCGATCGGATCAAATTACATAATTCCGGTCCCCACATTAGACAGAGTCACGTGTCGTAAGGTTCTTTCTAAGTGAATTAACTATTTTCAGAACGCGATTTTCAAAATTTCAACTTTTCATCTTCCTTTTATTTCGCTAAATAATAAGAAACATAATCTGCAAAATGGCCTCTGTCAAGGACAGCTTTATCGACCTCGAGAGACATCGACAGATTCTACAAGAGAATGTCGATAAGCTTTCCAAAGCCCTCGACCACTGGAGACAATGGAAGAAGGAATACGAGGCGCTACGCGCTGACGTGAAGTCACTATCGCTGTCAGCTAGCAAGGAAGAATTGACAAGTGCGCGAGAGGAATTTCAAGGAGAGCTATTAAACGAGAAGGAACTTGTCGAAATTTTCGGACGCGACGACTCCAAGAAGCCTGAACAAATCATCAGCACACTCACCAATCGGTTAGACTATGTCGCAAAGAATATCGACACCCTCGGCAAACAAGTTGGCGAAGCCGAGAATAGGCTCGCCGCAGTTACGGTGGTTGCCCATCCCGATGCGACTGACGAGGATGGATTGCCTATCACGGAAATTTTAGAAGAGTTGGACGAAGACGACAATGTGGTGTCCTACAGCCTCCGGAGGCCAGGAGACAACCAACCCCAAATCCTCGAGGCACTCAAGAAAGCTGGAATTGCGGACTTTCCACCTGATCAAAATGCTTCCGAACCGTCCGAGCCCTCCAAGGAATTACGAAATGGCGAACAAACCCCAAAAGATCCACCAAGCCCACCAGCACAGAAACCTAAGAAACTTCCAAGCAATGAGCCGCCAAGGGGAACCCTGAGTCCGCCGGCTCCACAATTGGAGAAACCAGCAGTCGAAGGAAAGGCCAAGACGAAGCCCGCAGCCAAGAAGAGCGTGGCCTTTGCTGAGGATACCAAATCCGGCGAGCCCCAAGAGCAGTCTGAGACTGTTAAGAGATTAGAAGAAATATTACAGAAGGCTAGGGACCAACAGAGCATAATCTCGGATCCTATTTTCCCCGCCGACGAATCACCCGAAGACGCATCACTACGCGAAGATATGATCCGTTATAATAAGCAGACCATGGAGTACGAGATGGCTCCCATCGTCGCCGAGTTACAGTTAGAAGAAGGCACAGACGGCGACACGGACGATTATAGTGACTACGACGATGAGGACGATGAGGGTAATGACGACGACGAAGACGAATGGGGAAGATCGAAAATATCCGTCGGCGACGATTGGAAACGTCAGATGCTGGAGTTGAAAGAACGTTTATCCAATCGCAGCCTTGGGAAAGATAGGGTGCCGGATGACGAGGACGAATTGACTGAGGGCATTGGTCGAATAAATATCAAACGCGAAAACGCCGACGCTCCGAACGGAGAGGTAGAAAACAAACCTGCGGCTAAACTTGAACGGGAGGATTCGGACTCTATTCCATCACAAGATACCAAGAAGAGTGTCCGATTCGCCCCCAGCCTTGACATCGCCGAGGATTCCCCAGTACCACCCCCCAAACCAGGGGCACCAAAGCAACCCAAACATCCTGAGGTAGACCCGGTGTCCGAGGTGGTTATGGAGCGGAATGGTGGAACGCCCCAGCCAGCCCAACCAGCTGCGCCCCCCAGGAAAGCGTCTCGGTTCCGAAAGGAAAAGGGCAGCAAGCCACCAGCGAATATGGGGGTGCCGTCTTTCAACGGCATCCCAGTCGCTCCAGAGAGGCCCGAGTTCCACGAGACACCTACTGGACCTGATGGTCGAACGCTGTCCGACGCAATCGTAGAGCACGAGTCTTCGTCTGAAGCGAAAGAACCGGACGAGCTCGATGCCACCCTCCTGCACAAGCAAGTCACAGAGGAGTATCACAAGATGCGTAATCGGTTTGTGCATCGCCAAGGCGGGTTCCTGAAGGAAGACGAGAGCCCGATACAACCACTGGATGAGGAGGAAGGTGGTCCCAAACGGATGAGCCGCTTTAGGGCGGCGAGGTTGGCTAAGTCCTGATTCAAGGGAATCCAGAATCGAGAATCTATGGAGGTCTCCGTTGAATTGCGTGATTATGCTTCCGATTCGCCCTGCAAATGCGGTTTGTATCCTTCAGCATGTTTCTTCCATCCCGTGACCTCGATTCGCGCCACCGTAGAACCGAAGGCTATACCGTTGACAATGGCTGGTCTCCGGCTCGGAACTTGGTACGTATATAGTATCAATGGATCACAAGGTGCCTATGGGCTATTACTGCCTTTATATCTATTGTTTTGGGCCAGAGTGGATAGGGGCCGAATTGGCAAAGGTAAGCCTAATAATACCAAGTGCCAGACGTAGGTGTTTCTACTGTTTTTCCTACTCCTTGGAGCGTGAAAGGACCGTTCTTCGGGAAACACGACGGAACGCTTCTTAATCTGACAATTGATGCGTAGCAGCTCTTCATCTGCTATGACATTACTAGCGATTCCAATATCGAAGAGACACAACAGGGCATCTCTGACGCCGCTACCCTTGGCCTTTTTATTCATGTGGTTTTGGCGATTCGTTTCACCCTGTACATCCATCTATCATCTACTCCCTTTCTTTGTGGGGTCCTATACGATACGTACTAGGTAGCTAATGAGACAAGCTCTTCAACATCGATATGGATGCTTCTGGTTGTCTTTACCCTCGGCGCACGCGTGATTATCCCACTGGTCTCCTGCTTCTTGAAAGTTTTACTGTCTTAGTATTCATTACTCATAAACAAGACTAATCAGCCATGTAAACGGCGGGCAGGAAGCCCTCCTCCCCTCCCCTAGTTGATCTTGGCATTGCTAAAGTCCATCTCGGGATGCTGCTCCTGGAACTTCTTGAGGATGTCGGCCTTCTTCTGGTCGTCGGAGGTGGGCAGGCCCTGCTCCTTCTGGCGCTGGTCGTACATCATCTTCTCGACCATGCCGCGCGTCTCGCCGTCCAGCTCGCTCAGCTTCGAGTTCTCCGGCTGGATCTTGGTCACGTCGATCCGCGGCGCCGTCGTCACCACGTGCGCCCACCACTCCATCTTGTTCACCTTGTCCAGGTGCACCTCCAGCACTTTGCTGCCGTCCGGTGCTGAGGTCAGCGTCCAGGTGGATTCTTCGGTGTGGATCGCGTGCGGGAGGTCGCCCTGTGCAGGCGTGTTAATACTCGCATTGCAGTATTCGTGCATAGGTACATAGCGTGGTGGAGGAGGGGTAGCAGGTGTACATCGATGATGGGATCTTGGCCCTTGATCCCGGCCTTCAGCTTCTGCTTCTTGATCTCGACGACCAGGTCGCGGGCCTTGAGGTTGCCGGGGATGGCGGCGGTGATGTCAACGTCGGCGATGGTCTGGTTCCACTTGTAGGGTAAGGCTGCCTGCTCCTCGGCCTCCTTGGCACGGGAGGCTGCCTCTTGCTCGGGTGTGGGATCTGTGATGGCGGTTGTTAGTTGTCTGATCACAAGTTGCTGATAAGAGGCTTCCCATCTTCGGATACGTACCTTTGTCAGCCATTTTGCTTTTCAGTGTGGTTAAGTCTCGAAGTTGTGATGGAGGTCGGGTATGTATTGACAAAAGAATTCAGCAGAAAGGCGTAAGTTAATAGCTTCTATTTCGTTTCCATGGAGGGGCAGCAGCCGTTGGTGGGGCAGGTATGTACCGTAGTACTACATAAGGTACTACCTACTATGTATTGTGCTTAATCCCTGCTGCAGCTCCTGTTGATGTATCGAAGTATCGTGAAGTATTCTGTACCTATCCGACATAAGCCAATCACATGCAAACCAGCAAGCCTCATCCAGCCCCACACCATTTCATACGGAGGTACGTACCGCGCATTGCTTTACATCCAATTGCCAACATCCCAATATTAGAAAGAAAGCTCAAGCTCAAGTCTTCTTCCTTTCTTTTGCCATCGTTCAACAACCGTTCAACAACCACTTCATGTTACCTGATGATTAACGAACCATTATAACCCGTCGACTCAATCAAGCTTCTCCATAGTACCTACATATCTCGACGACGGAGTCAATTCAAATGATCAACCTCTATATACGCAGTTTCCTTCTTCGCTTCACGACGTTTTGCATAGCGCCTCGCGGATTGGACCCCTAAAAGGAGAGGTCAACTACAGGCTTATAATCACGACAGCAAGTACCACGCCTACTGAAGAACACCAGAAACCATGTCTCGAAAACACAATTCCACAGCGATCGCGCGATCCAACGCCGAGCCGTCGGTGGCAATCCCCAACGACTTCTGCCCCGTGTGCAAGCGCGTACGCTACCTGAACACCGGCATGGAATTCCGCATCAACCCCGAGTGCTACCACCCGATGTGCGCCAACTGCGTCGACAACATCTTCAGCAAAGGTCCCGCCCAGTGCCCCTACGCCAACTGCCAGAAGACGCTGCGGCAGCGCGGGTTCCGGTCCGCCTTCTTCGGGGACCTGACGGTGGAGCGCGAGGTGGACGTGCGGCGGCGCGTGCAGGCCATCTTCAACATGACGGAGGACGACTTCACGGACCTGCGCGCGTACAACGACTACCTGCAGCAGGTGGAGGACCTGACGTTCGACCTGGTGCAGAGCGAGGACGCGGCGCGCCGCCGCACCGCCGAGGACCAGCTGCTGGCGTACGAGCAGCAGCACCGCGACGAGATCGAGAAGAACCGCCGACGCGGCCGCGACGCCGAGACCCAGCGCCGCCAGCGCGACGCCGCCGAGGCCGAGGCCGCGCGTCAGCGTCGCCTCGACGAGCAGCGCGAGGAGGACCGCGCCCGCGCCGAGGAGGCCTCCATCAACGCCGACGTCATGGAGGCCCTCGCCCGCGGCGAGTCCGGGTCTGCCGCCGAGATCCAGGCCCGCATCGTCGCCGCCAAGCGCGCCCGCGTCGCCGAGATCTCCGGCGCTCACTTCCCGTCCCTGCTCAACAACCAGGCCACCACCACCCCCGCGTCTCTTGCTTCTGCCGCTAGTAATCCCCTCGCCGCCGGCGCGAATAACAACAACCTCCTCTCCATTCGTGGCCTGCGCGACAAGTCCCAGCTCGACGACGCCGAGGCGTACGCGCGGCGCCCGTACGACCCGTTCGCGGGCCTGGACCTGGCGCCTACTCGCTTCGCGCTGCACGGGGCCGGAGCCGGGGTCGGGGATGTCGGCGAGATGGACTGGGACGCTAACGCGTACCCTAACGAGTGGCTCGGCAACGCGCGCGCTCGCGACGACCACCGCGTCCCTGGCTACAGCACGCGCGAGTACGTGGCGCGCGCCGTGTTCGAGGCGTTCGCGGGCCTGGGCGTTGTGGTTGCTGATGAGAAGAAGGACGCTGAGAGGACTGTGGGAACGGCTGGCGCAGCGGAGGTGGCAGGTGGTGGTGGTGGTGTGGGAGGTCTGGGCTTGGGGGTTAAGATGGAGGTCGATGATGTATTTGGCTGAGGACTAGGGGAGAAAGGCAGATTCTATGCGGGTTACGAGAGGGACTTTGACTATGGTGGTAGGAGAAAGGAAGGGAAGAAAGAAGGAAGGGGGGACTAATATCGATTCGCCCACGGGTTTCATTCGCATAGCGACGGCGTCCAGGCTTCTCCGGCTATACTTGCTGTCCGCATTTCACAACAGGACGGAGCATAACATGACAGGATCAGGAATGGTGGCAAGCTAAGACACCAAGATAGAGTAATGGACAATACGATACTAAATACCTGGTCACTCATAATTATTGGGTAGAATTGCGCGTAAACATCAAAACCTATTAAGTATCATAATTTGTTATTAGTACTTCTAGGCACTGCAATATGACCGTGACGACTCTATCATGAACCCACAGGACACTTAGGCAGGGTCAACTACAAGACCGCACGGGGAAACGAATGCGAACCCCACGGCCTAGAAGCACAATATCCTAGCCGTGGTACTGTGACAGGCAAGAATTAAACAGGATCGATTTATCGTCGTAGAGGGTGTTGTCCAGCACAACGGTCCCAACCACGGAGGGAACACGGATGACGGTCACAGTTGGGTCACGGCTACGTAACAATCACTCGACTTAAAGCCCAACAGGACCTCAAAATCCACCTAGGCAATCCGGTGAATAGATTGCTTTACCTGGACGAGCTGGCAAGGCGTCAATAGCACGGACAACACTTAGGTGGGTGGTAGCTAAGCGGACACGCGATTCCCCAGCGTGGCCAACTCACCCTTATCTACGAATCCGTCCGTCTACGCACAACGACGATCCATCACACCGCGAAAAACCTCGAATGGTAAAAAAGCTCCCATGCCCAGATTATAAATCCAGAGGGAAAAATGCATGCTAGGTGGTACAATTCCTAGTTTACAGGTACAGCCCGTTTCGTCTCGTCCCGTCCCGTCCCGTAGAACTTGTTGAGAATGTGCCCCGGGAGCGTTTCTTTGCCTACCTAGTACGTCTGCTGGTCTTGCATCCAGTCGCACCATTCCATCCTACGTCTTCGCAGTTCTAGTCGAAGTCACAGTGTAAATCCCTAGTCCCGCGTGAGGAAATCATGAATACCAAGGATAACGCCTCGCTCCATGCGTGCTGACAAGTTAGGGGTCGTCTTGTGACGTTGTTGCCCCTTTCCCTCCTATTCCAACCCCCTCTGTTGGGCCGTCTACTTTCGCATCTTCACACGAGCAAGCAGGTCCTATGCAGCATGATCACTGTTGCCAAGGCGTCTGCGTAGCTGGCCGAGGGAATACCGGCATCGTCTCTAGTTGGTCCAGTCCCCCTCCTAACGGCTGTTGTGCGTGCTGCCAGCCCATTCCTGTCTGGTGGTTGACGAAGGCGCCTTGGCGGAACGGATTCGTGTTCCCCGTGGGCTGCGGCATAAGCCCAGCACTGGTCTGGGGTCTTTGGGGTTGGTTTGGAGTTTGATTCTGTGGTTGTGGTTGACCAAAATTCCTGGCAAACGGATTGGTGCCCGTTGCTGCCGGCTGGATTGGTGGAGCCTGGGCTTGGTTTGGTGGGGCCGACTGAAAAGGAGAACCCGAAGGATTGGAAAAGGGGGTGACGGCTTGCGGCGATGCACGAGCGAAGGGGTTGGTGTTTTGTCGGGTTAGGCCGCTTTGGTTTTGCGGGCCGCCTTGCGCAGGGAAAGCATTGTTGGGTACTCCCGTCTGATTGGCCATCAACATGGAAGCCCGGAACGGGTTCGTGGTTTGCTGGCCAGGTTGGAGACCCGTCTGCATTCCCGTCTGCATGGGAGGCGACAAAGTTCCGGTTGGGTAGGTGACTGGTGAGAAAGACGACTGCGGTGTGTAACCACCAAAGCCTGCGCCGGTAAAATTTGGTTGCACCTGAGTCGGCACTTGCTGTTGCTGAGAGAAGGCGCCGACGTTCTGCTGTTGGAATGGGCTATTGTTCGGTTGGAACCCGGTCGGTTGAGGCACAAATCCATTGCCTTGCAGCTGGCCCGTCTGTTGTATCCCGAAAGCACCGTTTGAGGGGAAGGGATTGCCCGTGGGCATGGGCTGGTTAATCTGACCCATTTGCTGCTGGGGATTCGGTTGCGTCGCCATCGTAGTTTGGTTCTGCTCTATCGAGTCGAAGAAGTCGATTAGATCCGGATCTGGTCCTTTGGTAGTTGGCGCCGGCTGTTTCGCCGGGGCCGGTGATGTTCCTTTCGCTTTGGTAATCGCAGCTTTCGAGTCGGATGCGCCCTTGTCGGTTTTCGATGACAGTCCGGGGCCTCCCTTCTTCTTGGCATCGAGCTCTGCCAGATATTGTCTTCTGTGGATTTCGAAGTCGGGGTCTTTCAGATATTCCTCTAGCTGACGTCGAAGGTTAATCGGGGCGTGCTTTAACTTTGGGACTTCGACACGGGTATGAGGCTCCCATTGTCTTGCTACAGCCAGGTACTGCACCACGTAGTCCGTTTGTTTCGTGAAGTTCTGGTAGATCTCCAAGGCCCTCTCCGCATCCGGCTTCGACATCTCAAAGAAGTGTCCTAATATATGATCAGCTTTCCGAAAAGGCATCAGAGAAACAAGTCAACGACGTACCCAGAATGTTGATCATAGCCTGGTTCAACACTTGAAACAAGGCCAATAGGTCGAGCACCAGAAGCCTAAAGACGGTGATGGTAATCTCATTTTCAGGATCCTCGAGAACCTGCCTGGTGTCAGCGAGTGAGTTCCCCTTATGACGCGATGAAAATTCCGACGTACGTCGCACTTCAGCAGTGCTATCAGTTGTCTCTGAACAACCTCGGTCTCTCGGAGTAAACCTTTCTCGACCGAGAGCTTCTCCAGCCGCGTTTCTTTGCCGCGAACCCAATCGATCTTCGTATCCTTATATGCACGCACCCGTTCGGCGAGGTAGTTGGCGTAGTGCCGTATGTTCCGACCCTGGATCTGAGCTGGCGTTTCCATCTAGGTCAGTTTTGAGGTGACGATAACGCACGGTACCCTACTCACCGTCGGTGAAGGAGCTAATAGCCAGCTGGTTTCGATGCTTGGCGAGATAGGCTAGGGTCGCGTCGGGAGAGCCCTCCCGAATCATCAGGTGGACGGTGATCAAGCTCTTGAGCACAACGGTCCATGTCGAATCTCGCAACCGATTTTGCAGCGCTCGAAAAACTTCGCCAACTCCAGCCTCACCCGAATGCGTGGCCACCAGAATATGCTCGATGTATTTGGTTTTTGGGGGTGCGGCCTACTCGTCCGTCGAGACACATGGTTAGCGGGATTGAGGGGAGGTGCGCTCTCTGTGGGAGATACCAACCTTGATCTTGGTTGCACCCTTGACGGACTTCTCGAAAGAGCTCGACATTATGCTGACCCCGTAAGAGGGCAAGCCTCAGCTGGCGGATGGTAAAGGCGTTCAGGCGTCGGTTTCTGATTGGGTATTGACTTAACCGGGACTATCGGGTTAGATGATGTATGGAGAACGAAAGAAGGTAAAGGGAGGTAAAGGAAGGCGAGAAGAATGGGTAAGGATTGTTTGTCAGAGTCGGACAAAGGCGACAATCATAATCGGGGGTGCGACGTCAGGGTCGGCTGGTCGGTCAACGTTGGTCAGGGTCGATCAATATATCGACGGGGTCGAATGAGAAGGCGGCGGAGACTAAAGAGACCTAAGAGACCTAAGAAACTATTCCATCATCGCATTGCGAACGAAGAGGTAAGACGATTCCAGTTTCCATGTGATGATTATTGATACATTAAAACTTTTTTAAATATGCGAAGGATGGTCGCTATTGGTGATGCGGCTTAATTTATTTTGGGTTTTGGATCTTGACCGTTGGGTTACGAGATGGTACGGAGCACGGAATACAGGGTGAGTTTTGGAGAGTTAGTGAGTTGGTGAGTGGTAAATGGGGTTTATTTTTGGGAGATTGGAAATTGGAGCTGCCCAGCGTCAGCGTTGGGTGGAAGAGCGAAGAGCTGGAAGACTGGAAGAGCAACGCCGGCAGCAAATCAAGCAAATCAAGCAAATCAAGCAACCAAAGCAACCAAGCAAAAGCAACCAAAATGGAAAACGGTCAATTTGCTCGGGAAACTGGCATCTAATTTCTAATTTAAGCTTTGGTCCAATGTCATCCACCGTTCATCTGCGCATCTGGGCAAGGATCAGGTACCTATAATTCACTTATCACCACCTATCATCGCCTATCATCGCCTATCGTCACCTATCGATAATACCAATACCTGCATAACAGCCCCGAAGATTACTACTACCAGGTACCTAGTACCTACCTACATAGCACACTACTATGTACAGTTGGGTCTCTACGGCCCCGGAGATCCGTAAACTTGGGCTTTTACACAGCTGGAGGTACTAGGTAATATCGCTCAAAAGTCCTGATTCCCTGAAAGATATCGACGCGATATCTTTCTATGGATATTGAACGGTAATAAATTCATCAACGACACCATCGTACACAGTAGAAATCAGGTCTCTTATACTGACATGGATATTTCACGCTATTACTATTCAAAACAGGTTCCGGAGCTAAACTAGTACTTAATACATCAATGATACTGTATACATCATCGAACACCAAAGCCGTCCTCGTCCTACTAACATATACAAATATCCCCAACCGCACAGATCCCCTTCTCCACGCGCTTGCACAAATCTTGCCGCGTAGCCCATTGCACGCGCGCTTCACCCAGCACCACGAACTGGCTGTACCCATCCGGCCGGAGAACGAGCGGCGCATCGCATCCAGTAAGCACGGCAACCACATCGCCGGCCCGCGTCGCTGCAGGGACCAGCGCCAAGTACCCGCTGCGCGTCGTGACCAGCCTCCGCCACCCGAGGAGCCGCATGGCCGTGGTCAGCGCCTCGCGGTGCGCGGCGGTGACCGCCAGGATGCGGGGCTTGCGGCTAGCGACGGCGCGGACGCGCGCGCCCTTCGGCCGGCGCTCGTGGATCAGGGAGTCAACGTTCCATTCCTCAAACATCTGCCACCGCCGGTTGCGGAAGTAGAAGTCCTTGACCCCGAACACGTTACTATCTACATCCTGGATGCCCGTGTCCCAGAGCTTCGGGTGCAGGATCACGCCGGGGTCCGGCCGGTTCTCGGTGAGTAGGCGCGCGAGGGCGTCGCGGGTGCCGTCGCGAGTGCCGTAGGCGCTGGCGGGTGGGTCCGGCGCGCTTTGCGGGTAGGATTTGTTGGATTCGGTGGCGTGGCAGGCGCTGAGGCCTGTGACGGCGTCGAAGATGACGCCCTTGACGGTGAGTAGGGTGTTTGTGATTTGGGGCGTGAATGAAGGCATGGGTGGAAGGTCTGGAAGAGAGCCAGAGAAATTGAGGAACGGTTGCGCCGGGTTGTGCGGACAGGACCAGCAGACCGTCCAAGAAGGTAAGTCATGACTGCAGCTGGGGTGGACTACGCGATGATCTTGGACGAGCTTTGGCGACCGCGGGCGTGAAAAGTTGGTGCTCTTCCAGAATCGAGTTCCTATGGATGGCATGGGACTATTTACAAGCCGCAGGCTATTTAGGTCGCCACTCTCCAAGAGGCGCGACGAGAAATGGACGAACGTTTCTGGCGCATTGCGAGTATAATCTGGTATGAGTTGGGGAGTGAGCCGTACTTGAGGCAGACCGAGGATACCATAAACGTGGTCCCTTTCATCGGTAGCCTTAGCTTCACGGCTGATGAGCAGGGCATCGTATGCGTCTTTCTTCTTCGACGTATAAAGGTTCGAGTCTAACGCTTGCAGAGCTGTGATCGCAACTGGCCTTTCCCAAAGCTGGTCTGAGATCGCATAGACGTCGTCCCCCTTGACATTCCATCTTTGTTTCATCTTGTCCGATCCTTGTGTAGAGGCGACGATATATTGACCCAGCGTGCCGCCGTCGTCCCTCATCACCTGGAGAGCGTTGAAGATATCCCTTAGCAAGATGGAACTGCCGCCACAGAGCACAGGGGAGTTTCGAGACCCCAACACGACTTCTTGAATAATCCAGAGTCTACGCCAGTACGGACGGGAAAGCAGCTGATAGATCGCAGCAAGCACAGCTTTGCGAATCTTCAGTGTCGTATGGTTGTGCTTCCATTGCATGAACGGCAAGCGAACAACATAAAATTCCGTCCTTTTGTACAACCTAGACAGCACATATCCTTGTTGAGACTGGAGACTTATGTATCGGAGTGCTAGCATGGCTAGATCGCTGCGATTGGTATCAGGCCCTAGCCATATAACAACGCACCACGCGTCCTGGTAAATTTCCTTCATCCGCGCGACCTGAGCGGAACGCTCGTCTAGATCTTCTTGGTTGATGCATAGCGCGTCCACCCATACGTAAAACCCTTGCTGTACGCGGCTATGTTTTCGCAGCTCCCGTAACGCCGCTTCGAGATTGGCTGTTACCGATACGGGTATATCGTTGACATAGATTTCGCCCCTGATAGATGGGTCGCCCCAGACGTAGGATAAAGCAACGAAATCGCCCCAAGTGTAACGCCAGGGCAACTTTGCCTCTAGGTCCTTACTCGGATCCCACGTCGGCACCGTACGCTGATGCTCGACTCTCGACGCGTGTCGTTTGAAACAGCCAGGCTCCTCAAAGTATCTGACATCTGGTATCTTTGCCAGAGGAAGGACGCGCTCCCACGGACTTGGTTCAAATAGCGCCTCGAACCCGCCTTGCTGTGATTCTTCAGACTTTCCATCGATGGTACCATCCACGCTCACAGGCCAGATGCCATCAGATCCCTTCGTCGCGCCGTTGAGACTGGTCACCCGGTGAGATTTATCAAGTGAGACGGTGACAATTCTGCAATGCACTGGCCCATCCGCTTGAACTGGGTCATCTACCGGTGTGAGGAGTTGAATGACTCGGATCTCCCCATCAAGAAGCGGGTTATAATGTAATTTTTGCTGCATTTGTCTTGATCTCTTGAGAGTTGGGCGGAAAATTATGAACTTTCATAGACTGGGTGGTTTATAGCTGAAGGAGCTCAGCTGAAGAGTACATTGTCAACACTAAAGCGTCTCAACCCCCTGCAACCTACCACGCTATATCACCGAACAGGATAGATCCGTTGCGCGGCCTTAACGAGTTGAACGGCGCTGGCATAGTGATGCCAGGCAGCAACATTGAGTCCTCTGCAAAATGCAACGGTTCGAATCCACAAATTGCTAATCTGTGTGTTATTTCCGATATCCAGCTCCATAAGTGAAATAAAATGAAGCCTATCGTCTATAAGAACCCAAGAATGCTTGAATACCTACTAATTATAGAATATATGAAAGGCCACCTGAGACGCATGACTGCAACCATGATATTCATCATTCGAACACATCGGGTACCTAGTATTTACGGATTCGGGCATTGGTATGCTTGACATCGCGCTCATGGCATATTCGCTTGGGAAGATTTGGCTTGGATTAATGATACAGTTGACCAGGTGTATGACCTGGCAGGTACATGAACCGGTGGGATTGATGGAGACTATATATTTTATATGGAAGGGTGGATCGGGAGGAAAAGGTTTAGAAAAAGAGGTATTGGCATCAACAATAAATAAAAAAAAGGCCTTCCGTACTATCAAATATTTATCAGAGTTGCCGTTTCGCGTCCGATGTAAACAAGGTCGATGTGTGTCGAACGCTCATTTCATTGTCCCAACCCTTCGTCGCAATAGAACCACTTAAGCCCCAAGAGGGGAGAGTTCTAAAGCGTGGAGAGGAGGAACACATCATATGATACACGCGGCTTTCATCATCTGCAGAAACGATGTTAGCCACGAAGCAGAATGAACCAGTTCAATCGGCGCAGCTCAGCAGCTCAATCGGCGCAGGTAGGGTATGGACTTACTTGTATATGAAGTGGAAGGATGAGGGAAAAAGGGAAAAGAAAAGAGAAGCTCAAGCTCTCGCCGAAGTTAATAAGCTAATTTTCTTCTCATGGAGCCACGGAATTTTGTGCCGGAGCGGAATCGTAATTATCCATGGTAGATCCTGCGTACCTGGTACCCGACACTAGGTAGGACCCACTGTGTGGAAATATGTTCCCAGTATGTATGTACTGTACCTGAGTACCTAGTAGTACTCAATAGGTACCTACGTCCACTAACCTTGAGCCCTGGCCCAGTGGATGGCTTCAGCTAAGATTGATAAAAGATCAATGATAAAATCTTTACCACCAGGGTCGACTCTCACTTTGGACGCATCACGCATTACACATTACGAACTCTGCTATCTCACCAGAACCAAATTTGAACAAGGCGAAAGAATAAGAATAAGAAAGAATCAATCAAATCAAAAACCAAATGAGGAATTCATGGTTCGATTTCTCTCAAATACGTTACGGCAGACTGTCCAAAGATGCGCCCCCAGCATCAGAGGTCGGTTTCTGTGTCGCCAAGGACAATGGCAATATCAATCTATCTATCAGTTAGACCGCGTAAGAGCTCTGCACGGCAATAGACCTGATACGCCTGGAAACGATAATACGCCTGAAATCAACAGTCCCGCTGACCCCGAAGATGCACGGCCACTGGAAACTATGGGCAATGTGCCAGGTTCTACCAAGGAGGAAGACATGTGGGAGTACTACAAGGAAAATCGTAAGAGGGAACCCCAACCAACTGTTCAGAATCGGCTTTTAGTAACGCCTTATAAGATACATTCGACTCACGTAAAACTCCCTACAATTTCTTCCGCCCTGGAGAAGATGTCATAATCCATGGCTTCATCGCGAAACCCAAGTTCGTGGGCGGGAACATGGCTTTCTGTAACATCGATGTTGATTCCCATCGTTTTGATGTCCAAGTAGTATCAGTATGGCAAGAAGCGGGATCTCTACAGCAAACTGCTTTTCAGGCTTTGAAGAAGATAAAGCCACACAGCCCAGTCGTGGTGGAAGGAACACTTGAAATCTCACCATCTACCCGGAAACCATCCAGGCCGTCCCTGAGGGATGCCAAAAGGTGGGATCTTAAACTGCGCAAAATCAAACCTTTGAACGAATTTCCCAAGGACATAATCATTTCTAAGGACGCCGTGTGGCCCCCGGAGTCACGCCATCTGCAACTGCGATTTGATCCTCTTCTTCGGGAAAGACTAGAGTTTCGTGGCATCGTGCAGCACAAACTAACAAAATATCTACAGTCTAAACAGTTCGTCCAAATTGAAACACCTATTCTCTTCAAATCGACCCCTGAAGGAGCCCGGGAATTCCTGGTTCCAACAAGACGCGAAGGGTATGCGTACGCACTACCCCAAAGCCCACAACAATACAAGCAGATTCTTATGGCTTCAGGCATACGGCGTTACTTCCAATTTGCGAAATGCTTTCGCGACGAGGACCATCGTGCAGATAGACAACCTGAGTTCACTCAATTAGATTTAGAGATGTCTTTTGCGACAGGTGAGGATGTCATGAAACACGTTTCGGCCATGATAACTCATTTCCTCGAGTTCTACGTTGAGGAGTTTACGCGAACGCGGCTTGGCGATTCACTGCATCCAGTCTGGAAGACTACAGCCAAAGCCAAAGGCGAGGAACCCCTTGGCAATCAACCTACCGAACCCCCAACCGAGTGGAAAATGATGCATATGCAGTACCAAAAGGCAATGTACCACTATGGCTCCGATAAGCCGGACCTACGAATTGACAAACAGGCTTCAAATGTAGGTCGAACGATTCAACCATCAACATCACCTACCCACAGCTAACAACATGATTAGATTCGTCCCGCGAACGCATACGGGCTAGATCCTGAGTTTGTTCGCAAGATTACAACCATTGAGGACCCTATTGTAGATGTTTGTAAATTTCAATTGGGGTTGTCCCCCAAGCTTTCTACGCAATTTGTGCGAAAATTCATGGACTCTCTTTCAGACACTGCTCTCAAATTAGACCCCCGGAGCACCCCAGCCGTGTTCGTACACGACTCCAGTAAGCCGCTGAATGGTTTCTCGTCTCTCGGTCATGAAACTGCCACGAAACTTATGGGCATGAAAGATCGTCGCTGGACGAAAAGCTTCGATGGTGATATCGTCATCATGCATGCCCGTGAGAACAAGCCCTACTCCGGAAGCTCCACAGACCTTGGCAATCTCCGGACGGCAATTTACCGGGCTGCCGTAAGTCAGGGAATCATACCACACGACGATCGCCTTATATTTCTCTGGGTTTGGGGCTTCCCCATGTTTACTCCAAACGAAGGAGACGAACCTGGCCAAGGTGGCGCCGCCGGCTTCTCCTCAACTCACCATCCGTTCACTGCTCCCTTGAAGAGCAGCGACATTGATCTTCTCCGGACAGACCCGCTTAAGGCGCAGGGCGATACCTACGATCTCGTTCTCAACGGCGTGGAGATCGGCGGCGGTAGCCGCCGTATCCACTTCGCCGGGCTCCAGGAATACGTCATGCGAGACGTGCTGAAGATGACGGACGAGGGGGTGTCCGAGTTCCGGCACCTCCTCGAGGCGCTGCGCGCAGGGTGCCCGCCGCACGCCGGGTTCGCACTCGGGTTCGACCGTTTCATAGCCATACTGACCGGCGTCAAATCCGTCCGCGATGTCATCGCCTTCCCCAAGAACAACAAAGGCGAGGACCTGATGGTCGGCAGCCCGTCGAAGGTCACCCCTGCGCAAGCGCAGACGTATCACTTATTTGTGGATCCGGAGGATTTGCCCGTGGAGCCGGCTAATTTGTCGGCGAAGTCAGACACTCCGTCCGCAGAGTCGGAACAGTCGTCTGTGGAACCAGAGAACTCATCCGAAGAGCCGGAAACTCCGCTGGCAGAGCAAGAAACCGATATTCCGCCCGAAGAGCCAGAGACTTCGGAGAACTCATCAGCAAAGTCAGAGAACTCGTCCGCAGAAACAGAGAGCTCGTATGGTGTTAAAGGGCTCTTCGGCAGAGCCAAAGATTTCATCCAAGGGTCCAAACAATAAGGAAATATCGCAGGATGGCGACGCGGCTTCACACGCGTTTTCGGTGGTGGCTTATATATGAGATACTACGATCCTGTTGTACATATAATCCTACACCACCATTCATCGCCGAGTATCGAATGCTTTGGTGATTTGTGCTGCTAGCCTCTACACTTTGAGCGTTACGAGAGCAAATAACTTCAAATTCTTGTCATCTAAGCGCCGATACTGATATGGTTATGACATGAAATGTCTACTCTAGGTAGGCTACCCAACTATCCGGATCATAGGATGCATCTAGTAAACATCCAGAAATAAAACCCCGACGTCCAGAAGTTGAAAACAAACACGCTCACGTTATTTTAGTTCCAGTCTTCATAGCCCCCAGCCAATCTTCGCAATAGCGAAATACCATAACCACCTAAACGCTCAGGATTCAATCCGCAGTCTTCACATCCGCCGAGCTCGTCCCGTCCTCCACGGGCAACCCCTCCTCATCCCCAGGCTGCCGGTACGTCCCGGCGCTAGGCTTAGCGTGGCGGGTGCGCTCGTCGAGGATGTTGGACGAGTCGATGGCTTCCTTGTCGTCGCGGTCTTTTTCGCTTCGTTAGTGTCCATGCGATAGGAACGAGTGAGGTAAGTGAATGAGGGGGAGGGGGAAGAGGGGAAGGCTACGCACCAAGCTGCTCATCCGAGTCGGCTTTTCCAGTGTCGGTAGGGTCTTCGACGGGGTCTTGGTCCGCTTGCACGGGGATGGCTTCGTGTTTGGCGCCGGGGCGCGAGACGTACGCGTTGTCGGCGACTTCGCCGGAGGGGGCTTCGTTCTTGTAGGACGACATTATGCTTTGGTTGGCGACTGGCTTTAGATCTTCCTGAAGGATACTAGGGAGTTTCTTGCTCAGTAGTGTTGTAGTAGAGATCACACCGGATGACCAGTTACCTCTGGAGCGACAACCTAGACTTATACCCGGCCAGCCGCCCTCTCCACGCTCAGACCAAGTACCAACCCGTAGCCATCATTACAACCACGATCCCATTGTCGTCGTCATAGCCAACCACCAGAATCGACTCGCCCGACCCGATCGGCGCGACTCCAAATCCCACGTTCACACAGCGATCAAAAAGCAATCAAGCAACCGACACCTCATCTATCATGACGCCACGGAGCCCCCGACCGATCGGGCGCGCCCTCGCTTCGCGCCGAGTAATGCATTTTCCCTTCCTTTCTTCTGCCCCTGGCTGGGGATCGCATCCCTGATGACGCTTACATGACTCATCACCCAGTACCACTACCACCGATTGCACTATTGCTACCACCACTCCTAAATTATCTGGGTATCAATACCAGTACCTAGCCGGGCTGGCGGGCGGGTCGTGAATTCCAGTGAAAGAAACAAAGTTCGCGTGCTGCTGGGCACCTAAGTATGATGGACGTGTTCACAACCTGTTCACAATGGGCGAGCACGCGCTAAAGAGAATAGAAAAAAAGCAAAAGCAAAAGGGGTTGGGTAATAGACGGACGCCACTTACGTTCGCGATTCGAATTACCTATGCCAGTTGTGTGGTAACTGGTAGATTTCTGGCCTGATGGAATTATCGTGAATGATCATGGCTCCTTACCGGATTTCTGAGATAGGCCTATTTTCACCTATAGTGCCTATATCACTCTATTGCACTCGGTACCTAATTGGATCGCCAAGTCTGGTGCCTGGAATCTATACCTAGTTGTTAACATGTAAGTAGATACGTGAAAGATCATAGGCATAATCATGCTGCTATTGCTCTAACAGCTAAAGGGTATCAATACTTGCGTGTGTTCTCCATTCTTCGTTCTTCGTTACTCGCCCCATTCTCGTCCCCACTCATCGCAACCCAGTTCTCTCCCCCTTTTTCTCTTTTCTCCGCGTAGCTAAACCTCATCTCCCTACCCAAACCGCGACGGCCCACCCCACCACCGCGGCCAACCGAACCTTGGGTATTCATGCTCTCCTCAAGCGCGCGTCTGAGCTCCTCATCTTCGTCCGCGCCCGCGTGTGCGTCCTTCCCCTTTGCCTTGCGGTACTCCTCCTCGGCCAGGCTCTGCTTTTTGACGTACTCCATGACGATATCCTCCTCGGTCTTGAGCGATGAGGCCCGTGCCAACTCCTCCTTATGCGCACGCTCCGATTCCTCGATGGCGCGGCGTAGTTCATCTTCGTCGTTATTATGTTCGGCCTGGGACGCCTCGATGGCCTTCTGGAGCTCGTCCTCCTCGTGCGTGTCTCGGCGTTCGAGCTCCGAGGCTTGGAGGGCCTTCTTGTAGTTCGCGTCATCCTGGTCGCCGGCGCTACGATCTGTCTGCGATCGCTCAAGTACCTTCTTGAATTCCTCGTCCTCCCCGCTGTCGTCCGAGTCCACTCTGGGCTTGCGCGGGTGCTGCGGCTCCGCCATGCTGAGTTGTACCGCCTGTTCAATCAAGGCCTGGTATTCCTCGTCGGTGATATCCAGAGAGTCATCTGACCCCGGTAGGAGCTTTTTTGAATCATCGGGGAACGGGCGTTTGATATCAGAAAGATATCCGGAGTCGCGCGTGCTGGAGGCCCGAGAAGAAGCGGAAGCAAAAGAATCCACGGTGGTCGATCGACGCCTTAGCGCTTGAACGCTAGACCGGATGGCCTGTTCGACTCTGGCATCCTCGGTTGCATCTCCCTTAGAAGTTTCTCGTACAGCAGTCAGAATCGCTTGCTCGAACTCGTCATCTTGCTCGGTTGTACTATCGTGACCAGAAACGGGACGAACCTCTTCAATAATTGTCCCGCTCCTCGCAGTAGGCTCTGCCCGTTCCTCTCCCCAAGACCTCTTTTGTTCGTTTAGCCGTGCGCGTTCCACAGCAGGATTGATGTTGCTCGAGTAGCGCCATCCGGTCCTCTGTGATTCGTTGCTGACGACGCGGTCTGCAGGGGGTGTCCCACGGCCTGCCAGACCGGGAGATGGAAGAGGTGATTGGCCAGGCGAATCCTCCTTAGCCTTTCCTTTCTCCTTTTGTTTCCAAGAGTAGAAACTTTTCATCTTTTCCTTCTGGGCAAGCCATCGAACTTCAATGTCCTCGCGTTCTTGGGGTGTGGCGCCGTCGAAGTCGTGCTTGCCCTGTGCAATACGGGATGCCACAATGTATCTTTGAGCACTTTGGGCAAATAGGCTTCGAATTTCAGCATGGACACCTTGCATGGTATATGCCGGGATGGACCACAAAGCTGTCACGAGTGTTAATATGAAACTGAAAGAAGTGTTAATTCAGTTTGGCTTACCTGCTGCGGGCTTGAACACGAGCCCTCCGATACCCTTGCTAAACCCCTTGAGCAAGCCGATACCGCCGTCCTTCTCTGCGCCCCGAATGGGCTGGGTCACCAGACCGGTGATTCCATCGAAGAGACCGAAACCGAACTCCTTGCTAGCGACCTTGAGGCCACTCGTAAAACCAGTCACCTTCTCCACAGGACGGACGGTATCATCATTATATAGAGTTGGCGCATTCCGGAAGCCCCTCGCAAGACCCAGGCAAAAGTTCATAGGAGTCTTCACTCCGGCGGCCACAATGTTATTTATACTTTTACCGGCACCTATTGCTCTTTCAAGGTTATCATTCCTGCTGCTCGTCCGTTGGTGCTGCGGGCCCGAAATTGGTCCAGAGGGCGACCTTGAGTGACTTGTGGTACTGGATGTAGTAGGCGCCAAGGTGGGCTGGCTACTGTTGTTCTCGGCGCGCATACCCAATGGGTGCATTCCTAACGGGTTAGGTGGAACACTCGCTGTGTCAGACTCGGGTAACGTCGTAGTCGAGTCTGCTGGACCCGCAAGGTTGGTTTTGCTAGCATTTGCCTCGCTCGAAGCATCCGCAGCTGGCTCCTCAACTAGTTTATCGGTCGATTTGGACTTTGGCCCTCTGGCTGCCTTAAAGATACCCCGAGGGAGATCTGCAGCCGACATTGCGATAGTACTAAAATCGCCTACCAGCGCTGACGTGCACGCAGAGATAGGGTCAGTCGGATGGTCCTCGGTACTGTACTCGTTGGCACGGAATCTAGAATAGGTGATTAGCATGGCTAGGCCAAACCCAAAGGATGAATGGGAAACCTCACAGTTTCAAGTCTGAATACCGCAGATATCCATTATGAACGAGAACTGCGGCGGCAAAGGAACTGAGATGGACTTGAGTTCGTCGTAAACGCCATACAGCAACTCGGCTGGGTGCCAAAGCGCAACGGAGTCTGTCAACTTTAAGGTGCCTATGGAAGCTCTGGGCCCCAACATCCGAGCCTTTTTCTTCTCGTATCTTGTGCCCCAATTCGCGAGCGCGTTCTTTGGTCTCCGGTTTTATTGCGAATCGGATGGCCTCGGCGAGTCCCTCCGCAGTGAGGTCTTTGTACGGTATGGGTTCGGGCCCGGCACCAGCTCGCGCCACCATAGCACCCCAGAAGGGTTGATCCCCGAAGAACGGTACGACGATGGTAGGTTTCCCAGCTTTGATGCCTGCAGCTGTAGTTCCGGCGCCACCATGGTGACAGACGGCCGAGACATGTTGGAACAGCCAGTCGTGGGGAACGTTACCAAGCATGTACACACCGCCAGGTATGCCGACCGAGTCCGCTCCCAGTCCACCCCAACCTTGCGACACGAGGGCACGTACTCCCGTCTCTGCAATAGCGTCAAAAATCGTTCGGGTAAGGCCATTAGGATCGTCCACAACAATGGAGCCGAATCCAATGTAGACAGGAGGCGGGCCATCCGCAAGGAACGCAGCTAGCTCAGGATCCGGTATGTATGACGATGCTAGATTCAGGAAGTAAAATCCAGCTACGTCAATATGTTGTCCCCAATCGTTCGGTTTGGGGATGAGAGCCGGAGACCTGCGATTCATAAGACCCTGATATTTCCAAGTGTAGTAATTCATGGACTCACCAGCAGTAAGTGTATGGTATTCGCAGACGAGTTAGTAAGGCTGGAGCCCAAAGGATAGAAAGCGGCTCTAAGTCCAGAATCTTTGTGCGGAATCGATTAATCACGTCTCCAAGCCCTTGCCATGTCATCATCTCGACTAGCGTATAGGAAAGATAGTTCGTGGTTACTGGATCCGTGTTGGAAGACTGAATGTTTGCCAGCGGTTGCGGGAACGCCCTTGTCGGCGACCAAGGCATGCTTGTGAACTATTAGAAAACATCCCTCAATGCACCGCGGGTGACTTACGTAAACATCAAGTGCAGAGGTACACCCAGCTTCTCGGCGACGTGGATATGTGCGAAACTAGGCGGATTTGCGATGATAGCATCTGCGACGAATGGTTTGTGACCCAACCCTTCGACGGAGAAGTCGATATTCTGATCCTCTTCGTCTTCTTTAATTTTGCGATCGAAGCGTGGTGGGGGCCCGGTACCATCGCCTGTTTCTATGCAAGATCTCCAGCAACCAAGAACGATCTCTTCAATCCCTCTTCTTCGCTTGGCAATCTCTCCGCTCTTTAACGCATCGATACCGGGCATCAGCCCTGGATTCTTTACCATGAAAGCCATGAGTTCGGCAGGGTCTCCTCCAATGCTGAAAAATTCCAGACCATTTTCCTCAACGAATTTTTGAAATGTTGCATGCGTAGCCACTCTTACACGGTGGCCGTAGGTTTCCTTGAGAACCAGCCCGAGAGCAACGAATGGCTGAACATCGCCCCTTGATCCCACAATCTGTATGACAACATTCAATCGAGGTGGAGGTGTTTGACCTGGTAGACCACCTAGACTAGGGGGGATGTAGGCGGGTGGTAAGGGTTCGACTTCGGCATCCTCTCTTATCTGGCTGCGCAAGGCCGGTACCAGAATGTCTGTCAGGAGCCGGCTCGTCTGATTGATGTTGATATCGACTCGACCGTCATCTGTTTCCAAGATTCAAAATTAGCCCCTAAGCATGGCAATCACTCGGAACGATCACTTGCCCGTAACAGCAGCTCCAGCATCAAAACCCGTTTGGTGAAGAGAAAACTGATCGTGCTGTTCACTGTAGGCCGGAGGAGCGTCCTCGTCTAGCACAAGCATGGGATCGTCTGGGATAAAAGCGCCGTTGTTCCGACTCTGGTTGTTGGTCATGACCCAATCTGGAGGGACGACCTCTGGGGCATCGCTGAACGAGGTGCGAGGGTGGTGGCGTTGACGAGGGGCTTCGGGGGACTGTGGGCCCTGTGGAACCCTGCCCGCTCGTTGCGCACGCTTCTCATCAACGATAGTCATGGCCGCAGGTGTATGAGATTAATAGGGCATGTGGAATAAAATCTAACCAGAAAGCAGGGAAAGGGGTATAGAGGAGCTCGAAGAGGTTTAAAAAAGCAGATAAAAAATGAAGTGTAGTTGATATGATGGACAAGTAGATCTCTACTAGGTAGGTACCTAGTGTGGTGACGTTGGTGAAGATGATGAAGTTGACAGGGAGGGGTGATGACTAAGGAGGGGTATCAGTTTCATATGAAGCGCAAACAGAAGATCGAGGTTATCAAATAACAAGAACGTAACACAAAAAGGAAGAAGTCCAACGACGACGTCGACCTAGAATATATCGAGTTGAATTGTTCGGTGCACACCATGAACTACACATGAACTACACATGTACCAGGCACCAGGTATATGTATGTACGTAGGTAAGGTAGCTGGGTAGGAAGGGTGTCATTCGTCGATCACGAAGCTCTGTGCCCGCGGGTTGGGAAGCAACTTATTCGCTGGAATCCAGCTGTGCCAAGAAGGCATCAACGATGACAGCAAGGCTACAACTTTTCTAAGTTTACCAATAGCTAAGCCAACCAGCTAAGAGGATTTGAGTGGATTCTCAGGGGTACGTGGTATCCATAACCAGGGATTCTACCGATACGCCGCGTTTCTCGGGGGGTAAGCGAATCTCGGATCTTATTCAGCCTACTGCTGCGAAGCTATCGTATACACACACTAGGCACTACTAGGTACTAGGTAGGCATATACTACATAGTACATTGTATGGGGGCGGTGACGATGGGTACCGGATAAAAATCTGTGATATGGATTTGATAATTGATATCACGTCGGTTATGGCTAGGCTCTTCCTGGTTTGTCAGTCTCACGTTGCGAACCTCGTTGCCTAGCAAAGTCGGCGATCATGTCTGCGTGGCCAAGCACAGAGATGAATATGAATATCAAAAAATAAATGGAAGCATGAAGGATTAGGGACTAGGACCTACCAGGATTGATTTGTGAAAATCTGGGAAGGCTTGAAAATTGCGGTTGGTACCTGCTGCGTCCCGAAGGTAGGATTTGACTGGACCCTGTGTGACCCTATGAGGTGGAACCTTGCCGACCTTTGTTCACTGCCCTGACGCCTGACGCTGTCGATGTGATGCGCATTGCGACACATCAAACGGATAAGGTGATGACGATAGCCTATTTTGTACTTTGTAGCTATCTATAGTTTCGTGGCTATGCAACCGATCTTTCAGCTCGGACTGGCAACCAATTCGACGTCGCATACTACAGGCTTTAGGTAAATCTATACTTATTGATGTATCATAGATGTACCTAGTACCTAGTAGGTAGTGAAACACAATAGGCCGAAGAGGATTCGAATTCATCTGCTATTCTATCGCCTATTAATTCCTGTTAGCCTAATGCGAAGAATGAAATCAGCAGGAGCAACTATTCATTTCATTGTTATAATGTCAAAGAATTGACCATGAAGAAACGTTCTAGATCTGTGGCTTGTTACACCCGTGGATCCAAGCCCTATCGATTGGCTGCGGACAGCGCCCTTGGAACCTCAGTAATGATATCGTTACGTAGCCTGGGCGGCTTAGATCGACCTAATTTCGCTCTTCGCTTCACCAAGTACGCGTCCCAGGTCCGAATCGGCCGCGGTACACCTAAAAGAGCAATAAACTCCGATATACAGATCATAAACTCCTTCGTCCAATCGCCTCGCCTACCGTTGTTACTTGCATTGAGGGCCGGCTTGATCCGTCCTGGACACGTGGGAGCTTTTCTGAGAAAAGATCTAAGAGCCGTACAACGATAAAGCACTAATTAAATATCCATTTTATTAAATCGGTTGATTCCTTGCTACTGGGTGGACATTAAGAATGTAGGCTCAAATGTAATATTAAGGATCAATATCTGCAGGTATCTTTCGTATCAACATAATCGGATTTTCCTCGACAAGAGCAAGGGGTACGCCCCCCTACTCATCACGTCGTACCATAACGAATGACTCTAAAGCTAACGGCGTTTATGAAAAACGCCGGTTTCATGGTCGTTCGGGAGGAATTCCCGGAGGTATGGGGCTCAGGGGACTTCCGCAGGGAACTTCCGCCATCAAAGCATATCGGCAACTTCCAGACTGGCCCTATTTTGTCCTCCTTGTTGGTTTTATGAAGCTTGCCCTGTCGATCACCGTACCCAACGTAGATACTACCGGCTTTCAATATTCCCCGGATGGATTAGTGACCCTCGCGGCATAGAAAACCTTACCGGCGAAGGAGTTGACGCCTTGGCATTCAGTACTAGATAGGTACCTAGGTAGGTAATCAACTCACATGAGCATCGAGAATGTGTCAGATGTTTAATGCCTATAAAATGGGGGCAGCTCGAAGACCTATTCACGGTCCAGACCCATCTACGTTGCATATTAGGGAACTTACCTTGTTTACTAGGGTCCTTATCCTTTAACTTGGCCATTACGTCTGGTTACGTTGTATGACACAAGTTCTGGCACAGAGACTCGCTTAGAATGAACTGGATCACCCTCCGGGACATTTGCTTCGAGATATGACAGCTCTCGAGTAGACGGTGTTGGTTTTATGTCGTTTCATTAAGGCAAAGATTTTCTTTTCGAGAGCCTGCCAGATTTGGATATGATACAATGACCAGCCTGCTAGAATCCGGCTCACGACTCTAGACTGGCAAAATGAAGTTGGTGAAGCATTGCTGCCGACGCTACACCTCCCAACCTTGATCACCCCCGTCCGCCCCCTTACGCTCCGAGTGAGAGTCGCAGTTGGTTCATCACCGCGCCATCTCGAGTGGATACGTAACATTCATGCCGTAATTAAGTTGATTAGTCGTCGCCGCCGCCCGTTTAGCTCGAGAATCGTCGGGTGATCTTCGCAATGACTAGTTTACTCATGAGCATCTGACATTTATAACCTGAAGGAGATGACGTACCATGTAAAGCAACAACACTAAAGATGAAGACAAGAGAAAGCACCAAGACGACGACAGGGTCAACCTTCAGTCCGGGCGATTCATCCGTGTAGAGTCCTAATCAGAGTCAGCCGTGTCGTATGATAGAGCGTCAATCCCATTCTACGTACTCAGCATCGTGCTGCTACTACCGCCAGCACCAGCGGCCCGGGTACTGCTGGGTCGGGCATTGGCGATCTTCTCTTTCTGATCGGCGGCGGCTCTTCGTCGAATTGCGGTTCGGGCACCTCCCGGGGGAGCAGGGGAGGAAGGGCGGCCGGTGCTCGCGCCAGTAGCAGCCGGCGAGTTGGCGGGAGACGATGCTCGGGGAGAAGACTGAGAGTCGTGAATGTTAGCGCGATGGTGCCCAAGTAGCCAAGCGACCAAACAATAATTGCTAAGTCTGGTCGTTCGATGAAGGCCTGGAAGATCATAGAATGCATCAACGTCTCCGAAGGCTCTTGCGCGAATTGGACGTACCATTGTAAAATAGAGACTAGAAAACAATCGAAGTATTAAACAGGGTAACGAAGAAACCTCTCTGGATGTGAAGATGTGGAATTGTGAGATAGAATGAGAGTCGTTGGAAGTTAGAACGAAGTCGCGTGTGGATTGGGATTATTGACGGCGTGATCAATTAAGGAGCGCTGAAGCTTAGGTTATTTTGTCCGCCAAAAATTCTGGGGTTCAATTGAGGCCACGATTTGGGAGGCAGGGGTTGGGAAGCTTTCTTTTTCCGAAATTCCGCTTTCTTTCTTGACTTTTTTAGTATGTAAGCCCAAAAGCCTTGAAGCTTCAGCCACACTTGGGACCCTTAAAAATGTACTATGTGCATGGTGAAGCCACAGTCCTAGGCAAATCAGTCAATCAAAAGAATGTGAGATCATCGGACAGATCCGAAACAATCCCCCACCATTTTCGTCTCTTTTAGCAAACGCTGTCAAATCTGCGCGACCCTTTCATCGTGAGGTGGGGTTGACGCATCCTGTAACCTACGACCTGCACCCTGCGTTTTGTAAACAAAGCGACATATCCAATATTCTCGAACTAGACGTACAAGGCTAGCCAATGAATTGAGTGATTTTCTATACCCTGACTGCCTGGTCTTGGATATCATTAATGACTGTCCAGGAGTCTGAAAAGACTTGTAGAGGCTCAATCGAATAAGCTGTTATATATTTAGCATCTGACCCTCCATCTACCCCTCTCTCACTTCATCTTAGCAACCATATCCTTAGCTACCGTACCTATATCTCGGAAACCGGAAGCAATTCACATCGTCACACCCCAAGACTTTCCTCCTGAAGGAAACACCAGCGGTTCTCCTGGTTCCTTGTTTCACCGAATCTTTTCACCCACGGCCAACATGGATTTTGACTGGTCGACCCCTTTCCCGGAAGGAGTTATCTCCTTCCTCGACACCGATCTGTACAAGCTTACCATGCAATGCGCCGTCTTCAAATACTATACCGATGTACCCGTTACCTATGCATTCACCAACCGTACTCCTGAGAAGAAGTTGTCGCGCAAGGCGTTTTCGTGGCTCTGTGAGCAGATAAGCAGTATGTACATGTGCCGTTTAGTAGTATGACCTTGCGAGCTTCATGACTAACCGTTGGTGTCACTTGCTGCAGAGCTTGGCAACATCTCATTGTCCGATGATGAACTTCGATATTTGCAAACACATTGCAAGTATCTCTCGTCTTCCTATCTGAATTTCCTAAAAGAATTCCGGCTCAAACCTCGCGAGCAACTGAATCCAACCTTCCACCCTGTGGGACCGGACACGGACGCCGAAGACGAATTAGGCGACATCCACATCGAGATCAGCGGAAAATGGGTAGACACTATTCTATACGAGATCCCTCTTCTTGCCTTGACATCCGAAGCATATTTCAAGTTCATGGACACGGATTGGAACTACGAGAAGCAAGAGGAGAAGGCATTTGACAAGGGAATGCGACTCTTAGAAGCTGGGTGCATATTCTCCGAATTCGGTACTCGCCGGCGCCGGGATTACCACACCCAAGCATTAGTATTCAGAGGTCTCGTCAAGGCCAGCAAGGATGCAGAAAAGCGCGGCTTATCTGGCCAGCTCTCGGGCACTAGCAATGTCCACTTAGCCATGCGATTCAACCTGCCACCCGTAGGGACTGTCGCACACGAGTGGTTCATGGGAATTGCAGCTATCACGAACGACTACTCGATAGCAACAGAAGAGGCGCTGCGCCGTTGGGTCGGCTGCTTCGGCGAGGGGGTGCTGGGGATTGCGCTGACAGACACGTTTGGCACCCCAACTTTCTTGAAAGCGTTTAGCCAACCTATCAGATATCTTCCCGACACCCCAAATGTACTACTTCTAGACGAAGGCACTAAACCTACAACTTCGTCGCGGACCTATGCCGAGGTCTATGCTGGCGTGCGCCAGGATTCGGGCGACCCGGGGAGTTTCGTCAAAGTTATGCGCGAGTTTTATGAGAGCCAGGGCATCAAGGACAAAAAGACGATTGTGTTCTCTGACTCGCTGAACATCGACAAGTGCATCGAGTACAAGCGAATATCTGAAGAGCAAGGCTTTCAACCAACCTTTGGTGTCGGTACCTTCCTGACTAACGACTTCGTCCAACTGAGCACCGGAAAGAAGTCCGTCCCACTTAACATTGTCATAAAGCTCAGTTCTGCGGGCGGCAATCCGGCCATCAAGATCAGCGACAACATTGGGAAGAATACAGGCGACTCGACGAAAGTCGCGGAAGTCAAGAAACTGCTAGGTTATGTCGAGAAGGAATGGGCAGGCGGAGACGAGACGTCGAGATGGGGGAAAGCTGATGACGTGATCAAGCCATGAAGAAACGAGCATGACGGCTTATGTGGGCAAGCCACCACTAACGAGTCAGTCGATAGCTGACAACAGAGATCCGGTTGCTGGGGTTTCTGGATAGGAATATCGCCACTCGAGCGACGCCCGAGTCGTGCTTCCATTGCGACTGACCATACCTTTAGAGTGTACACCCCATAGAAATCGGAATTGAGTCCTAGACCCTTAGAGCACTATCGAGTATTTACAATTGAAAGTGGACCGGTTGCTATCAAGACGATTCAGTCGATATCGTTGTGTTATTTTTAATGTAGTATTTAATGCGGAAGAGCCCAGACGGTGTGTAGGCATGATGTCGTCCGCCTTCCTCGGGCCTCTGTAGATCTATAAAAATTAGGCATCACTTCAGGAGAGACGATAACCCCCCTTGGCATTTTTAACCACTTTCAGTTCCATTGTAAATATTCTCGTCGAAAATAACGGTCCTCGTTGGGATCATTGTATATTTCAGTTTATACTTACTAGAGTATACCATTGCAATGGCCCGTTTCTCACTTAGTCTGGCGTTGGTATCAGCGTGGGTATCTATCGCATATGGCGCGTTTAGCATAAATTCGAAGAATAACGTCGTCGTTTACTATGTAAGAGCTCCTTACCGCGACGTCGATCACTAGGTACATGCTGCGACATGTTCTTACTGTAATCATAGGGCCAAGGACCTAACCAACAGTCGCTGGCGACGTACTGCGCCGACCCGAATATCGACGTTATCGTGCTATCTTTCGCGTACCTCTTCCCGGCGCAAGCCAACGGCTACCCGGGACTCAACTTTGGCAACCAGTGCGGCGGCACCGTATATCCCGGCCCAGGGTACAACGGCGTCAACAACGCGACGAATAATCGCCTGTACCAGTGCCCGAACATCCAGCGCGACCTATACACGTGCCGGCAGACGACCAACAAGAAGATTCTGCTCTCGCTCGGCGGCGAGACGCCGCAGTACCAGCTAACAGGCGCTACGGACGGGACGAACTTCGCCAACGTGCTGTGGGGGCTATTCGGGCCGCGCACGACGACGTGGGTCAACGCGGGCAACCCGCGACCATTCGACTACAACGGCGTAGGGTTCACCGTGGACGGGTTCGACCTGGACATCGAGCACCCGCCGACAGACAACTGGGCGGGGTACATCGCGCTGGTGAACCAGCTGCGGGCGAACTTCGGGTCGGGCGCGGGCACCACGTACTTCGTGACGGCGGCGCCGCAGTGCGTGGTGCCGGACGCGAACCTGCAGGGCGTGCTGCAGCACGCCGTCGTCGACATGCTGTTCATCCAGTACTACAACACGCCGCAGTGCAGCGCCGCGACCTGGGTCAGCGGAAACGCCAACTACAAGCCCGGCGCCTCCTTCAACACCGCCGGCTTCACCTACGACACCTGGACCAGCTGGCTCGCTAGCACCCCCAGCAAGAACGCCAAGCTGTTCTTGGGCCTGCCGGCTTCTAACCAGGCCGCTAGCGCCGCGTCCGTCGTCTCCCCCGCTGGAGCACAGAATCTCATCGATGCGTACTACTGCCGCGCCAACTTCGGCGGCGTTAGCGTGTGGGAGGCGACGTACGGCGCCGCGAACGTGGTGAACGGGTTGAATTTCCAGGACAACATGAAGAGGGACCTGAACACGTCGTCGTCGGACACGCGGTTGTCGTGTGTGGTGCGTTGTTCTCAGCTTAATTTTGCGATTGTTCCTTCTGCCATTCCATTCCCAGCCCTCAATTCCACCCAAATCCTTCTTCTTCCGCCGATTCCACACACATTGCTGTCTCGCGAGTTTGCTAGTTTGTGACGTTCAGCGTCACCGGATAAAAAGCCCGAAAACTCCGAATTTGCGTTTGCGTTTACATTTAACCCCAGAACAAATGCTGACATAAGCACCGTTTATTTTTAGCAGGCGCCTGTGGCGTCGTCGAGTAGCAGCACCAGCTCCCGGACGAGCTCCACATCCTCCACCTCCACCTCCACTTCCACCCGGGTCTCCACTCCGAGCCCGACACCCACCACAACATCCAAGGCGGCGACTAGCAGCCCGGCCATCTCCACCAACGGCCGCTGCGGCACCGGCTACGGCACCGCGTGCGCGGCGGGCCAGTGCTGCAGCCAGTACGGCTATTGCGGCACCGGCAGCGCGTACTGTGGCACTGGGTGCCAGAAGGGCTTCGGGACCTGCACCTGAGGGAGGCGGTGTCGTGGGTGCGTGCGCCCTCTCTTTGGCGGTGGGTTCAGGCTGAGTTTGGGGTTTCGTTCGGTTCTTTTTTGGTTGGGGTTACGCTCGTGCGGATTGCGACTGGGAAGACTGGGTTCTGTCGGGGCCGGAGTCTGTAGGACAGCGTTCAATAAATATGTGGAATATCAGGGCATCAGGAGAGGCTTACATAAATGTTAGATGAGGCTAGAGGTTTCGATGGTTCGCATGGTATAGAATCTGGCGTCGATGCTTGACTGTTATATCATACCGATACTTCTAGATGTAAAAACAGTGGCAACAAATGAATATTTTGGATTCGTAGCTCGAAATGAATGATAGCCTTAAGATCTTAGGAGCAACAGTCCAATGCCTTTGTTTATATCCTTCCGATTACCAGCATAATTTAATGAGTTTCGAGGTGTGGCTACGAAATGAGGTACTTAGTTTCAGGAATATTCCAATAGGTCAGAATGATATGTAACGTTAGAAATCTTGATGTGTATTTCTGGTATATACCAGGGCCAGTGAGTAAGCACACGCTGTCCAAGCAGCCCCGAAGTAAGGGAAAATAGGCAAATGTCACGTAGCTCATGTTGTATACTAGGGACGGTAGTAACATACTTGATGATATCATGCCCAAAGTGAAGGGAAGGCGAAACACCTAGGGCGAATGATTGCAAATCATTAACATCATACTCGTCGGTAAATAACGAGATATTTATGAAATACCAGCATGAGTATCGTAGCTGCTTCGGAAGCTCAAGATACCTACCTAATTGTTGAATAGTACTTCAGCTGTTCATTAACTCGAGTAGAAGAAGAGTGGTAAAAGTAAAATAAAATAAAAGTGCGAAAAATACGAAATAAAAAATGTTGAATGAATTCATTCGTGGTGTTGGAGCAATTATTAAATGTAGATTAGGTACTAGGTAGGTAATGAAACAAAAATGCTCGGGAATTCGCTTGTCGGCTGGGGGCATGAGGGATTGCGTGGCTTAGGTTTGTTAAGAGACTCCATTGATTCATAGTCTCTAGTTACACTGGTCTGCGCACCTGGAAGACTCCTCAAGTGGGGCCGACAGTGTGAATCCATTTCAACTCATTCGTCCATCAAGTTTGGCTTAATGGTGCAAATTCGAGCGGAATCACTAGAAGTATGCTCCCCCTCGGGATCGAACCTGGAACCCACCAGTTTACTGGTGGGAAGTGGGTGTGCTTAACCACTTGACCAAACGGTCCCGAGGAGTCGCAGTACTTCTCTGATTGTTGAAAGACCATGTCCTTAAGCGTACCTATATGTTCTCCTTCCTGGGTGCGCACATCCTAGGGTTGCCCACCACCTTATTTTCATATCATGTCAACAGCCCTGGAGGTCGAATGCCTTGCATGTATTGATGCTTTATCTAGTACTGTAGATTGGCCGTATTCTCACAGCTCGCCATAAAATTAATAACAATGTCGGCGCCTCACTTTTCAACACACGACCCTGCGGTTTCCATCCGAGCGATTCACCACAGCCAACTTTTCTTTCGTTACCGACTTTTCTAAGAGTTGATATCTTTAAACCCCCTGACTTACCTCTTCCTAATATCGTAGCTAATGGTTGTGGGTGTCATTCTCGTCGTATTTACCTTATTCGAACATTGGACCGATGTAACTAGGTAGTGATAGAAGCACCTCGAGTAATCGGCAGTCTGTCTATTTTTTTTTGTGCTACGCCGTGATGTTCATGGGTTGAAATCTTTGGTTGAATTTTTAATAAGCATCGACTTTGTTTCTACGAAATCCCTAATCTAGGAGTTCCTGACGAGTTACTTGAAACACTACTTTCCCGCTCCTTCCGTTGAGCGGGTGCGGAATGGGAGAGTCATGGTTTTATCAGCAGGCTGATTGTCTTCACCACTGCCCTGTACCATCTCCATGTTGGCATCCTCCATGGTAGCATCCTCCGTAGCCTCCATAGTGGTGTCATCGCCCGCCTCATATCCTTCCTCGCCGTCATCGTCCGCCTCGTACTCTTCGTCGTCGTCCATGTCATATTCTTCCTCATCGTAGTCGTCCATGTAATGTTCTTCCTTGTCGTTATAGTCCATCTCGCCGTCTCCCTCATCGCCATCGTTCGCCTCATATTCTTCCTCGTCATCCTCTTCATCATTGTCATCCGCTGGCTCAGGACCATCCACGCCGGCGCCCTCGCGGGAACGGATGGTGTTCATTTTGCGTCGAGCTATCGCCGCCTCAAAGCTGTTTCTAGTCGCCTCCTCGCTGCCTTCATTGTCCGAGTCGAGGGTCCAGTAAGGATAAAGTTTTCCCTTCTCGGCCGAGAACCTGCCATACTCAAAAACGTCGTTAAGAAATTTGTCGACTGATTTATCTAGAGCACCGAAGCTGCGCGTTTGGTCAAAGCCCTCGTGCTTCAACTCGATTCTGGTTTCAATGAGATCGAGAAAGCGACGACGCGCCGAGATGATTCTTAGGGACAGCTGATGAAGATCTTCGCCCGTAGCACTTCTGGCCCAAGTGTACGCCACTAAAACAAAACCAGTTAGAGTGTGAGCACATAAATGTATTGTCGGAATCCAGCCCAGTTTGGGGGTACCGTCACTTGCAGACAAGCTAAGAAACAGAAAGGGTTACGTACTCTTGTTCTTGACTTCATCCCAGAAATCTGGGGGGTGCTCAAATGGAAAGCGGCGTCTGGCGGCGTGTGCAGCTGTATCGAAAAAGTCCACACAATAGTTCTCAGCAGTTTGACGGTCCATATGTCTGCCACCCGCCTTCATATGTTGAAGGATACGTCGAGAGAATTGGGTGGTCAGGAAGGGCTTCCCGGTTTTGCTTGCCCAAAAAAATCCTTCGGGCGGAAGCAAGGGAGAGAGCTGAGTAATTCGTCTGATTTGACGGTATCGAGGCACCCGAGGGGTTCGACGGGGTTGACGGGATCGACGAGGCATCTGAAAGGATGTCAATAAATTTCCAAACTTAGAAAAATAGTAGACGTTGTACCATGGCTCAAGTATCGTATCGAGAAAGTAAGTATGCGCTTGTGGCGGGACTCTATCAAGACGAGAATATGATCAAACTGGAGTTGGTATTTGGGAAAGGTTTGGAAGGCTAGTAGGATAGCGGTGATGTGCCGCAAGACTTGAGAAATGATGTGAATGAAAGGAAAGAAGAACCGAGAAGATCAACTGGTTGCGAAATGAATGTAAATACTCGAGGGCATGGATTGATTTGGCAATCGCGTTGGGATGTACGAGTATCGTAGTTGGGTGGGTTACACTTCCTTTGGTGCTTGCGAAAGAAAAGATGTGTTTGATTGAATGGCCAACTTTTCGCCGAAAGGAAGATGAACGGTGAGCTGATGATGAGCCGAGTCGACCAGTTGTAGCTAAACTTCTTTGGATATTCACCTGTGTGAAGAAGGAAAATGTGCAGGTAGGCTGAAGTTGCGACTGGGATGTTGGATCTCGATATCTTTGCTTTCTGGTGAGTGTTCCAATATTTGTTTGGGAAAGTACTGTTTGTGGTTAAATTACTTCGTACCTGAAATATCAGGTAGAGAGTGAGGGAGAGCAGACACCTATGCGCCTACTACAGTGCTACTTAGTGCCTGATGCTATACCTACATGTAGCATGTAGGTATCCGCCATAGGTAGGCACCTACCCAGGTAAAGACGACGGCTGATGTTGATGCCTTATTTCGACTTGATGCTAGGTAGGTACCTACCTGATACTAGGTACTCAGTAGTCAGGCGACGCGATGCTTGGAGATGCTTGGCGCTGTTGTTGCGTAAGAATCGAGGTATGATAAAGTACCTACACACCTAGTGACAAGTACCTAGTGGAATTCGTATGATCTCTAGTGTTGGCAGGAAGTACTTGGAATATGCCAAATTATTAGAGATGCGGATTTTGACGTGTTTTGTGTTGATTCCGGTGTCTTTGGATGGGAACCCTAGAAAGATTTAAATATCAATCGACCATTGATTCCTTATCTAGCAGACACTAGGTCCATAGGTGTAACTGCTTCCTTAGCATACTAGGTAGATCGATAATGATCCAATACCCAATCCTGTATCTTGTATCTTGGTACTTGAATTCATCACGGGTTGCCTGCTAGTAGGGCTGTTCGCCAGGTGACCGGTTGTTCATCAGCAAGCAAATAAGAAATTCATTTAACATCAATCTCTACAAATTATCCAAGTTTCTCAACTTTCCCCCTTGACAACAATTCACCAGCGAGATAAATATTCTGAGCCGAGGCGTCATTGATGGTACTTCGAGACACTGAGAAAAGTTCCCCACGACGTTTCCGTCGCTCTTCTTGATCTTACGGCACCCTGCTGACATTAGCTATTTCGAGTTTTCATTTTTTTATGACTGGTAACAATTTCAACGCCTCATTCCTTATCATTATCTCTAATCACATTTCCCCTCACCAGCCTCCTTTACCTTGGGATCAACCATTTCAGTCACATACCAACACCTAATCTGCTTCGAATCTGCTCCTATCGACTTCGGAGATCACAACATGGCTTCTGGGCCCAGCGCAGTCGCCCCGGGGGCCAGTGGTGGCGACACCAAAGTGAAAATCTGGACTCCAGACGACAATATTAAGCTTCTTCTGCTAATTATGCAGGAGGAAAACCCCGAATTGGCCATGAAAGGCTGGAAATCAATCGCAAAGAGGGCCCAGCTAATCTTCGGTGAGAAGGCCACGATTCCTGCTATCAAGTAAGATTCGTTCATTGACCGTGTCACTTTTTATACCGATGCAAAATTTATGTGTGGGCATTTCTAAACTCTTATTCACATACAGACAACAGTTTCATCGTCTCCGTCACCGATTTGCGGATGAACTCCCCGAGACTGCACCGGATGCCCAAGCCAGCCCCGAAGACATCAAGTCTTCTAAAATCCGAAAACGAACAGCTGCTTCGACTGGTCTTCTCCAATACGAGAGCGACGATAAGAAGGGAAAGAAGCGACGAACAAAGAAGATGGCCGAAGCGGATGAGGTGTTCACAAGCGATGCTATTGGCAACACCGACGTCGCTGATACCTTCGATCACTAAGCAAGGCTAAGAAGAAGCTCAAGCCAGATTCCATACATAGGTGCCCAACAACCTATGATGTATAACGACCAATAGTTAGATGTGGGATGCGTTGAGATACTCGGTGTCCAGATTTCTGTGTAGGAAGTCAGCGTGCGGAAATAGGAGGTATGCTGAACTGAGATCTGCCTACAAACAGAGATTCGGGGTCTATTACTCTTTACAGCAAATTTGCTTCACTCCTCCCAATAGCATTGGTCTACCACAAGATAGCATATGTTGGGTAAAACAGCCGGTATTTGTCTCTCCGCGGCTAGTTTTAATTCCGAGGATGCTACTCTGAAACTGGCTTTCCCTGAATTGACTTCTGTTTACCAATCATGGTCGTGCCTTGGGTTCGTGTTTCCCTCCTTCCACAATCGGACTCGAGCTTCGCCACAACCGAGTACGCAAGAGGTCGTGGTCGTGGTTGTTTAGTCATCGTTATAGACCCCTTCTATTCCAGGGGTCGCTGTCTGCGTCTTCCCCGCGCTTGAATCTTGCTCAGTCACAGCCAGCTGTGTCCTCCTGTCCTGCAACAGAGTAAGCAGCCCCAAATGAAACACGACCTTTCTCCAGCACACGTGAATTTTGCCCCCCCGCATCGCTCCCAGACTTGTTCTATCTCCGGTTTATGCGGCCGCGGATATCAGCCGCTTTTGTTTTATAGCTTGGAGGTTGCTCGTATTGTTCTCAGGTGAATTGAATTTTCAGAACCTCCAACACAGGCAATTCCACATCCTTTCATAATCCCTTATAAACCAAATCCTGGTCGCTTATGAAGCAGTGTTAGTACAATACAGACTGCTCGAACTCGGTTATGCGCGAGAAGTCCTAGGCACCCCTTTCGGATATCGGCTTCACCTCAAGTCCTTATTGCAATAAGAAACGTAGAGCTATATTCGTAATAAGTGGTGGAGTGGGCAGCATGAAGGACAGGCAAATGCATCGAACTTCCCCGGACCATCTGTACGGGAACTTTGGGCCGTTTAATGACCTTTTTTCTGCAATATCAGCGAAACCAGCTTGGGTCTATTATCCCGTTTTTCGAAATAGGGGCTCTTGGCTTGAAGTTAACAACGTCTTCTCTCGAGGGCTGAGGATACGGCCCTTTACCTACAATCATTTCTATTCTAGCTGAGATACTGTTATCCGGACAGGAAAGTTGGATTGGAGTCCTACGAATGAAGGTCCCGCGTCCGGCAGACTGGGTACCTGAGTGGACACCCATATGTATGACAACTGAATTTGACGAATGGATTGAGGTATCTAGCAACAAAGTTATTGGCAGAAGACTTTTTTATACATTACGATCACCTGTTCCTGCTCAGGCTTATTTGTCAACATCCATGGAACAAAGATCAGAGAATCTCTTAGGGAATCACGAAAAGCCTGGTAGCCACCAGTCAAAGAGGCATGGGGAAAAGGGGGAGAATCCTCCCAGGCATGAAACTTCTACCGTTGGTTCAGTGGCATAGCCTAAGACATCAGTATCGAGTGGTAACCTGTACCTGCCTTTAATCTAGGAAGCTTCAGAAGAAATTATTATTATATTAGAGCTGCGTTTAGAGCTCCCTATAATCCCAAATGAATAGATTAACTTTCCTTTTGTACTTCAGTATTCATTCAAACCGGGAAAGAATCAATTATATATCTACTGTTTTGGAGCCGGTAAACATATGAAATACCTGGAAATTTTGATTCATATCTACCTGGTACCTTGGTAGTTACATGAGAGACGTGTAAATCATGCAGCAACATTGGCTACCGTAGGCCGAACGTCTATAACGGCCCAAGTTGAAGACATGGCGAATGGCAAGAATGGGTCGTACTCGTAATAGGGGCTGATTTTCCTTGCAGTCTGTAGAAAGGGTAAGCTAAACTCGACATCTCGCAACCTCGAACGGTAAAAACTTGATTGCAAGATGTTATTAAACTCATCCATGGCAATATTGTTGAGTTTCCCTTTCTGCCAATTCTCTTGGCCGTACAATCTGCTCCACGCGCCTCGAGCCGCAAATCATCTGGTCTGGATGATACCGATAACAACGTCATCTGTGCTTTCTGGGCGTGCATGGTAAGTTGAACTCGTTATCAAGCCCGTTTTGATCGAAGGCCTCCAACTTACCACGAACTCGGCGGTGTTGCTAGATATTCGACGTGGGAATTGTAGATCATATTCGGTCGAAATATCGTTGTCTCCTTCTAGTTTGGGATAATCCCGTAGCAGCTATCTGCCCAACGGGTTGGTATCACCTGTATGTAGAATGACGACGATGAGGTATGCCAAGTTTGAGAATCGTAGTTTCGAGTGTTTGCAGAGGTGTTGTCGTTATCCCGATCTAGACATGAATTCTTGCGAAAACAAGGAGCTTCCCTTTGACGTTGGCGTACGGGGGATTATGACGATGTATAAGAAAACATATCTAAGAATTCAATGCTACCGACCTGTTAGGCCTTATAGTTATGACATCATACATGATTATTACTCGGGTAACAAGTCGGCAGTCGGCGTATTACTGTACTGACATTAAGTCGTGGTATTATTGCAATTCTCCGTCACCATGTACGCAAAGTGACAAGTCAGAATGGATCTCAAACATCCATATCTACTACGTACCTACTTACCTATTATTGATAAGTGATTAAGTTTAATTAAGGTTTACCTAGGGAGGTGACGAATATCTATCGTTGCCTCGATAGGTGATTCTCATCCTATTTGAGGTCTCAATTCTACACCGAAGGCCTATGGTTAGTCGTTCGGTTTGATACGATGACGAGCCTGTCCCTCCTTAGACTTTTAGCTGAGTGCCTACCTAGGTACCTAGGTAGTATCAATGCTGTTTGAGAGAGAATTCCAACTATATCCTGCAACCTACTCTTTCTCGCCTGAACCCAGGCTTCTAGGCGGACCGTTGCCAAGGTATGGGCCCCCATCTTCAGATCCCCGACTCTCGCCCCCTTTTTCTTGAAATCAGGACCTATATATTGACTTGTATTGTTAGTTAATCTAATTCCACTCAGCTCACTATCAAGTATCTAGGTAATACTTTTCTCTAACTCGATCTCAGAATGATATTTGTTTGTTTCTTTAGTTTTAGTGATGGGTCGAAGCGTAGGCATATTTCTGATGGTAGCTGCTTATTGTCTCGGCGAGTTTTTAAAAATAGCGCTTATTCTATCTGTATTCCGCGTAACTCCCGTATCTGTTCGAGGAAAGTAGCTCGAAACGCCGTATAACCTGAAGCGGCTAGGGAACCGGACGTCGAGTGTCGGGACCAGTTGAATCGAAACAAATGGATGAGGAACTAGTAGAAGCCCTCAAGTGGCAACCTTGATCATATAGAGATAGATTTCCGGGTGTAAAAGGAGAAATAAAACCTCATCGTTACGTGGTACGAGACGCAGCCCCCCCCGTGTTGAGTTATACGAATCTTATGCAAGGTAGCTCAATTAAGGGTACATAGGTACCTAGGTACCTAGTATGTAAATGAGGGAGATGAAGCGAAATTGCCACGACGAGCTGAACAAGGCATTTAGAGAAGGAGGATAACGTAGGTAGGTATAAATAAATCTATATTAAGAACAGATGTCCACGTGTAATACCAAGATTACCTACCTAGCAGGCTGCTATATTCGGGACAGACTATGCAAATATGGATATGGTGGAATGTCTTCAAGCTTGTTTCTGTCACCGCTAGTCTAGCAGGAGCTTATTTCGACGAGGAACAAACTTGGGATACATAGTAGCTGGACCTGGTAAGGCTCGTAGGGCGCCACATGTGTTGCCTGGGGCTTCGGGGCTTGAGCCAGGTGTCAAAGCTTTCCAAGCACAATATAAGATGCTGACGAATCTGCAAGCCCGATCCTCTGCGAGCCGTAGATCAATGGAATTAGGCGGCCTTACGCCTACTGTAGTTGGACTAGTGCCGTGGTACGACAGCGGATACCTTGGGGTGAGAATCGTATACGAATCTAGAACTTGGATGTGAATCCTCACTCCGCACGATGAAACTTGACAGCGCCACCACTGCTACCACCGCTACCACCACATGGCCCATCGTCTGTGAGTTGTATGCACGATGGGAGTTGATGTTTAACGAGGTGAGTAAGTATAGATCTGGAGATAACACAGATCAATCATAGATGTGAGTATAAGATGGAGTGGAAACGATTATTACTATTCCTTGGTTTATAGTCTATAGTCTCTAGTCCTGTGGTCGAAGATATGTAGTAAGTAGAAGACGTTTGGTAATGGGCACGTAATGAATTTGGGCAAAGATAATGACACTCTGACAAAGAGGCAGACCCTCCCCCCTTTAAGCTGCACAACCTGAAGAATCCACCTGGTGCTACGTCTCTGTGCTACCATTTGGGTACGTATCTGCCTAGTAGTACTAGGTAGGTAGGTATCAATAAGATTGATCATTGATATCCATAGAGCTGCAGTGCATCAATGATACTGCCCAGGTGGACATCCATCAAATCTCAGTACTACGGATATATGTAAGTACCTAGGTAGATAGATAGACACCTTGGTATCTTGAAATGTTTCCAAGACATGCTCCATCAACCATCCACACACACCATGGGATTCAAGGGTCTAGTCCTGCGGGCTCAGTGGGTTCAGTGGGTTCAGTGGGTTCAGTGGGTTCAGTGGGTGTGGTGGGTCTTTTTTGGGGGTGTAGATGTTTGTAGCTGGGAGCCCTGGAGACGTGGGTGGCCTGTGCCAAGCCCAACCCACTGCTGCTGGTTAAACAAACCCCCCGCCTTGCCCCCCAATCAAGTCTTCTGGGCAGCAATTGAAAACAACACCTGGACATTCTTCCATTCTCTTCCTCACCTCTTCTCGCCTCTTCTCGCCTCTTCTCGCCTACATCCATCCATCCTCGCTCTCTCTTTCTCTCTCGCCTATTCTCACCTATCATGCCCCCCTCACACCCATTCTTCGTTACCTTCTCGTTACGGCTCCTGTCGCATTCGTCTCGCAAACTCATGATAAAGTCACAGCCAGCATTACAGCTGGCTAGTAACCCCATTTCCTAGGTACATACCTACCTAGTATTTTCCAATTTCCCAACGTGGCGGTTACCTGATCAAACCCATCCTCCGTTCCCTCGCATTCTCGCCTGTCTACCTACCTACCTACCTACTAGGTACTAGGTAAGTAGAAGTAGGTAGGTGCGCGAATGTTGTTGTATGGCTTGGTTTATCGTCGATTTGTCTATCCCCATCCCGCGACAGAATTTCGTGCTCTCGTTTGGCTAGTAGGCATTCGTGTCAGCTTGTGGTGGCAATCCAGGCTTGTTCTCTCTTCCCCAGTCTTCACCATCGATCCTCGCCGATAGCCTCTGGACGTCTCGGTGACCCGATGTCCAACCCACGCCGAGTATGGCGCAAGGTCCGTCGTCGGTTGTGATATGGAATCGTCACCAGTTCTTGGCCTTCGCAGAGGACATCGCGATCTTTTCCACAATTGGGAAGTGCCATTACCAATGGCAAGATTACGTACAGTGATGTATACTTTCTAAGAATTCCTGAGACAAGTCACAAGTCCGGCGACACAACTACGTCCGTACCGCGAGCTCGCGAGCTTGTCTTTTTCTCGAAGCTTAGGCGAGCATCCCCGGTTGATTCTAACTCGTCGTAGCGATGAGGCAGTTTCCTGTTCCCCAGATAGTCTCGCTACCATATCATCCGGTTTTGTCGGAGGTCTGAAGGGACCCTGAATTTCTTCTATATACCGACTCTGCTACATCTTGGCCCAACCCTGCTGCAGATCCGCTTAATGGTCAACATACCATCGTGTAGTCGCAACGCGTTCTGATATGTGACCCTTACGTATCAATACCTACAACAGCCGGCCTTTCCAGATGACCGGAACGCTTCCTGTGCTTCTAATTAGGATATTGATTGCTTCTGTGCTTTACCGAGAACTTGCCATTTATTTCCACCCTGTTGGTAACTTGTCTGGACGTCGCTAGGCGAGTCTTTTCATTTAGTTAGGGCTAACCGCCGAGTGGCCCTGTAGGTGTGGACGTTGGAAGACGTCTGAGACCTGAGGAACGTGTCCCGAGCCGCTGCCGTGCCATTGGACAGGATACCTAGCATCTTGACGCCCGCAGATCTTATTACAAGCGACATAAGGAAGTCCGTTTCACTGATAGCTGTTGCCTAGATGCAGCGTTGTCTGGGGATGGGTTGCGTAAACGCAGCCGGTGTGCGCTCATCATTTCTTGCTCAGTCAACCCCAAACCCAGCCAGCCCGGATGATACTAGGATCGCTAGTGTGCATCTGCATAAAGTGTTGCTCACTACTCGATATGTGCGCAAGCCGAAGATGGACTCCTGTTGGCACCCACGGCCACATTCGGCTGCAGCCGAGTCGATCATCTTGTTACTACCTAGCGCCTGTGTCCTCTCAATCTAAGTTATAACTACCGGCCTGCATGTACGGTAACTACAAAACGTCACCTTCGAGCCACGCCGAGAACTAGACCTCTGGATTAGCCTACTACTATACCTGCCCATCAAGATTGAAAGACAAGCAGTGCCGGCGTAGTATTGACGCGGTCCGTCCTCGTTCTGTTAATTGTTGTTTCGACCTCGGTGCTGCTTCAAACATTCTCCGTAGCGCTAATCGCCTCGAGAGAACCGTGAGGACCTAGTCCTGCTTCGCTGTCACCGTGAACGGCACCAGCTCCTCGCTCAAGTGACGGAAGTTCAGGCGTTCTGCTTCATCCCATTCTCGTACGCCTAAAGTACAAATGCCCAAATCGCTGGCCCATGTTACGGCGCAGGATTTGAGCTCTGGCAGGCATAGTTTGTAGGGGTGCATGGAGAGCATCCAATGACACCACAGACTGATACCATCCCGGTCCGGCTCCGATACCTGTGTCCTCCGTAGCACCCGTGGCGCCCGCCCGTCTAGACCTCAACAGGAAGGCCTGATCTCCTAGTGGCATATGACGTGCAGACAGTCTTGTCTCAGCCGATTTGAGTTCTTTCTTTCGACGAGGCATTGGCGACGCCACGCCCACTAGCTTGGTGGGAACTATGTTATCAGCGCGATGGCACTCGTTATCGTACTGTCTCGTGTCTATCGATCAGGTACAGTAACACGGGATGACTATACAAGGCAGGTAACCAGATAACCCGCCGATATAACAATGCTATAGCATCGTCGCTAGGGTTGATCCACAAATGGCGCCAGATTCGCAAAAACTTACGGCAATCCTGCTATTGTGATAATGTTACCATTTAGTAGCCCACACAACCTATAGCGATAGCAAAATACGAATCAGGTGTCGAGAGCAGTGACCTAATCGGCCTGGAACCAATAGGTTTTTTTCTGGCCAGGAAACATCGGCAACAGGACACAACCTAGATACGCAGTAGGTTATTCGAGTTGCCGTAACGGGGTTTTTGGTGGCAGCAACGGTGGGATCGACGCCAAGAAAAGGGGACCTCTTAGCTGTGCGGCCTATCCAGAAAGCCGTTGACCCTGTCACTGAGACGCACACAGATATTCAAGCACCGCACGGCCCATTGAATATTTCCTACTTTTTACTAGGGTATGTTCAATCCCACTCCCCTCGTTTCCTTTTTGGACTCTGAGGCGGAGCAAGCCACAATGTCTGGTAATTCCATGTACATACCTTCCTACCCCTGCGTATGATTGTCAGTTGAGGGCACGGAAGGCTGCCCTAATACATCACCTACAGCTGCAGGACATCTAGCACCGTGAACTAACCTTCTTCAGGCCTGTCTGGTAGTCTGGATAGGTTCTTTGGTCGAAAACTGGAAAAGGGTCTTCTTGGCAAGTCACATCTCCCGCAGCCCAGCCTGCGAATCACAATCGAGACCCATTACATCGAGAAGGGTGTCTTTGGGGGTTGCTCGATAGGTAGGCTAGGTACCCAGTAGGTATACAGCATTCACCATTCACCATTCAGCCAACCCTATCAAACCGCGTAACAGAGAAAGGAACGCCTGTCACCTACTACCTCACCCATTGCCTTGCATTCCCAACACAAATCATCCCTGACTTACGTGGGTTGATCAACTGCTAGGATATCCGGGCATTTCGTCATGTTTTTCTAGACGTGAACTGGCCCGTGAGCTGAACAAACAGCCCCCCCTCTCTTCGAGATCGGATACATTACTAGGGTGGCGTTTGTCATATCGTTACCGGGTTTCGGAGTCTTCGAGCCTTCTTCCAATGCTATTTATTCCCGTCGCTGCTAGCCTCCTCAGACAAATTAGGACATAAAGAATCCATCAGCACTACTGTCTGATCCTCCTGGATCAGTACTGCAGTTAATTACCTTCAATATTGCTTTCCACATTTAAAGGCTACGACATTTCACTCTCCTACATACCTATTTATTCAAAGAAACAATACACCTGTGGCTCATGTTACATTTAATCTCGTCCCCCATTCTCACCATATTTTAAAGAAACAAAACACTCACCTCCACTGTCCTAGTCACCATTACCTACCACTAGTCTTATTGTAATACCTATTCCGTTAACATTCATTATGTCGGGTACCGCCTCTCCGCGTAGCGGTCGGCCGCTAACAACATCATACGTGGATTTGATGAAGCCTGACGAGGATTGGAGAAACCTACCTGATGCAGCGGAGCGAAGGAAAATCCAGAATCGCCTGGCCCAGAGAGCATATCGTGAGTACCGGTTATGTGCTTTCCTAAACAACTTCACAATTAACAAGTTCCAGGGCGTAATATGCGAGATAGAACCAAAGAGGTAGAAAGGTTGAAGAAGCAGCTCCAGCAGCTCCAGCAATCGATGAGTACGGACCCCTCAACTACGCCGCCACCTGAACACGAGCTCCCTTCCGGTGGGAGGAGCCCGTCGAATTTAGGAGATGCACATGCTCAAGGTGCGGACGTGACGACGTCGGTCACGACACCCAATGGCTCGCGGCGGGTGAACGATTACCTGCAGGGTTGGTCTCATAATTCAGGCTCTGAACAACTACATGGACTCGGGCTCACGGCGGATGGAGAAAGCTCTCTCGGATATGACTCGGGGTCCTATTTCCCTCAAATTCAGAACTCTAACGACGTCGTGACGGATCTACCAAGTAGTAGCCGTCGAGCTCGCGCTGTTACAACCAATGTCCCGTCATCACATATATCACACTCGCACCACCACTTGCGGAGTAATAGCATACCTCCGATTTATACGTCTACTTGTGCTTCTCCCATGTCGTGGGGCCAGGGAGGCTCCACAGATAATCACGACGGACTTCGAGTCACCACGAAGTGAGTAAACCGCCTTTCTAACAAATCTTTCATGCGGTGCGGCCAGTTTGTGTGCCTGCTTCCCCCCCTTTTTAATAGAATTTTCTTAATTTCACCGGAAACTGACCCTATAGGAGTACTAGTTTCAATGTTTACGGCAACGCGGAAGATATGTCCATGTACCAGCCGGAATCTACATACCAACTCGACGACGGGGTTGCGCACGGCACCAACACGTACGCAGCATCACCAGACTCAGATTTAAACAGCCCCTCGGGTTGGTCGCCCCTGGACCGAAAAGCAAGTGGCGGACGACCAAGCAGCTCGTCTCTAGCATCAGCGTTTCTCGCGTCGGCTAACATGGTGGATGGCATGTCCGAACTACAGCACCAATTCCCCGAGACCACGGCGCCACTGCTACATTTTGCAGTCGCCAGCGGTCACATCGACACCCTACGACTCTTACTTCAACGTTACGATGTGAACGTCAATGGCCGCGATAGCGCAGGCTACACGGCGCTGCAGCGCGCTGTCATGTCCGGACGCACCGACATGGCGGCCATGCTGCTCGAACGCGGCGCCGTGGTCGACGGCGACGATAGCTGGGCTGCTGAGCTCACTGGTCATCACTCCAAGATTGAATCCCAATGACCTGGCGCTCATTGCAGCTCTACCAAGCCACTTACGTCGGACGATGATAACGACGATGTGGGATGTACGCTGATGTATTCGGAAATTTTTCTCGTTCGGGCTTGAGTTACCCCGTCTACGTAACTATATTCTTATTGTACCCATCCAATGCAGGTGTTCGGGCGTATTATCATGCGTTGCATGTGCGATAGGTGCCGAGGATGGACATATGGGTGTGAGCATGGATTGATTGTACAGCACACACAGTCAGGAGCTTCTCTTGGCCTGCATGGGCCAAATGCGGGCTACCAGTCAATATTGGTCCTTTTTTCTTGTCCCTCTACTTTTTGTTTTATCTTACTTTACTCGTTAGGGTGGTATTAAGATATACCTGCAGGTCTACGCTGGGTTCCCTCGGATGGAGGTAGGGAGGGGATAGGATTTTGGGGGTGGTGCGGGTTACGTGAATGGCGTCTCTTGGTGGGTTGGTTTCTCTATACCCGTGGCATGGGTCTCATGGACTATACAAGCGTTACACAAAACACATCTATGATTTATTTATTCGATGTTCTTGCATCCGAGAAGTCATCCGATCCTAGAGCTCCGTCTTATGTGTCTTCATTTTCCTATTCCAGACTTAAATACCTGGTGAGAAGCAGTCCAAGTGGCCGTGGAGGTGATGCAAGCTCGGATCCCGAGAAGGGAAGCCCAAGGTCCGACAAAGCCTTGTCCAGTCTTATTCCTTGTGCTTTTGTTTCCGTGATATGAGATTCGGATGTCTCCATGCGGCACAGCGATACCATCGCGCTGGTCTGCAATACTTGGTCCGCACTCAGCGCAGTCGCATGCGCCCCACGAGTTCATCAACAATACCGAAGACCAACGTTTACTAAATATAGCCTTCGAGCAATTCTTCATTTCCAAAGCGAGTCGGGCCCTTACGAGCAATATGAATTCCTTCACGGACCCCATTATCGTACGAACTTGACACAGCCAAGATGCCTTACACAATCCGAACTATCCGCGCAAGAGACAAGACGCGATGGAATGCTCCGCAGCAGTACGGACGGTGCCCAAGTGCACGTCGAGCACCTACCTTTTTAACGCACATTCTTCACGTACAAAGTCCAACAAGTGGAGGCAAGGGAATACGACAAGACCCGTAACGGTATCACGGACCATGGATCGTCATCATTGCCGAGGGTGGATCCAGAATTGCTAGGATAGGACTCTTTGCGCGAGAAAACCCAGTCGGCGGGCGGGCGGCGCAGCTCGAAGCTTGACCTACGAACATCAATCATCTCGGGGAGGGGAAGTGGTAGCACTCGGTGTCTCCTGAAGATCATCGGCATTCTAGCATATAATCGCTTTACGCTCCGTGCATCTGAGCAAGTGCATTTTCTTGCTTGAAGATGTGAAGGCGTCGCCAATCACAGGGGGCGAATCGAAATGGCGGAGTGATGGATCTCACTCAGATTCGAGATGTGCACTAGGTGTCACCAAGCAGCGTGCACCTGGACGGACCTGTTAGGTGCTACACGCACGCCTCTAAATCTCACCTTGCGTTGGCCGCCATTTCATCCACGCGCTCCAATAACGTAGGTAAATACCTCGGTAGGTAGCAAGAGACATCGGCTGTAGGTAATGAGGTTGGGAGGATACGAGGCCGACATGTTGGAGCGCAGAATCTGGGGACGAGTGACCACTTCGGTGAAGGGCCGAGGAGAAAAGAGACCTCCACAGCACACATCAATAGTACAGAATCCCACCGCACGCAGGGGATCGAATCCTTTTAAGTAGAGCCTATCTCGCCTGCCCACTCGGTAGGCTTGCGATTAATCATGAAATTATTATTAGTTCCTTGCCCCTTGTGCCTTGGTAGCCCCCGTTCCTCTCTGGTTTCATTCCAAGTAACGTTAATCTCGCCGCCACCCCCAGATCTACGCAGAAAGGGAACTCGTTGTGGGGTGGATCGTAGACTCTGCTGCCGGTCACCCGAAGCTAGCTCGGGTAACGCAGCCGGTTGCGTGCGTTTCCCGGCGACCCCCGGAGAGAAATCCAAGCTGTTGGGTAGTCCAATCGACTAGACAGCTAACAAACGCGGCTACAGAGCGGCGCAGCAGCGTTTGACAGGTCGTTAGTTACATTAAGCGACTCACAATAGTGATTTGAAATGGAACAAAAGGAAGAGGGCTTTGCGCGCGACCTTGGAGGCGATCCAGCACCAACCTGATTGATTCTGCTTGGAGCTCCCAAGACATGGTGGGCTTTGAAACGACCCCCGTGCTCGGCTCGCTGGCTCGCCGGCTCACAACAAGAATCCATCGCAAGCAATCCGTCAACTGCAACCCTGCTCGGCTACCTGCGTGCTGTTGGAGTCCGTTTTCAGCGTCGCACCGCAGATGCGCGGATCAGAGACAGAGGCCAGGCACCTGCATGCTAGGTACTACATATAAGTAAGTAGCTTCAGTGAAATGAAATGGCGCCGCATATTTTTAGATACAACGCAAGGAATGTCCCCGAATTTCTGTCGAAGAGGTTCGTGGACTTAATTCGGCAAGTGTGGCGGATGGCTCACGGAGACAAGATTGAGACGACGAGAAGCGGAAGCTGGAAGAACGACGAGCCAGGGATCGATGCCGAAGGATCTCGCAATGCTTGCAAGGCCTTGATTAACCTTATAACCTTATATTTCGCCACGTGGGTGTCGAGCTAATCCTCTTGCTCTGCTTCCGCTTCCGCTTGTGTGCCGCGGCGATAAGACAGGATATAGCTACCCCTGAACCCCTGGCTGACACCAACTTCAGGCTGATTGGCGCACCAGAGTGGCGTTCTTCAGGGCTGTCTTAGGCGGGCGCGTCTTGTGCGACCCCCAAACCACACGCACATTCGGTTGTCCGTCCGTTAGGATTCTGTCGTGCTACGGGACGCTGATTTTTTATCCTGTTCCGAGTCCGCGTACACACGAATAGGATGCCGAAGCAAGTTAGATTTCACGACATATCTGTACCACCAACCGACTCGCTAGAGATGCGAGGGGAGGGGATGGACGCGGGGGGGGGCGCGGTGTTTTCTGACGAACCACGAAGCTCGCCTGCAGTAGCATCGTTACCGAAGAACGGGACTGTCAATTCTCAACTTCAGCAAACCCCAGGTTTTCTCAGCCTTACAATAGTAAGTACATGAAAGCCACATGGCAATATAAAAACGAATTCGCAGAATGTCTGCGATGAACGGAGAGAATTGAGAAACCTACACTAGCGGGTAAGCAAGAAACACTCGCGTTCCATTTCTGACGCCCGCGCCGCGGCCCTGCAGGCGGGGCGGGGAGCTGACACCATCACGAATACGTCGTACAGGTACGTCGAATACATCATTGATGTATATGGGACGAATCCTTCGACCTCGCATGTAGCTGCCAAATACTTCCGCATCTGGGTAGGTTGATATGTAATTGATTGATCGTCCGCGGAGAACCAGGGCGTCTGACAATATGCGACAATACTCGGGGCAATACGTGCACATTCAGCCCGCTTTCCACGCATTTCTCTGCAATCAATCAGTTAAGGACGTAGCACTGATAATATATAGTACCTGGCTATCTAGAGCTGACTGCCCTACAGGCATCTAATACTTCCAACTTATCCATATCCATCAAAGCGCATCTAGCATCCAGGAACCTAGGCTAGGATCTCCATCACAAGTAAGATTGATCTCGATCAAATTTCCCTCCCCATTACCTGCAGATAACCAGGTACACGCTGTATCATCCCCCTCCCGTATCGCCAGGGGCACCAGGCTGCCAGATAAGCCCGCCGCGCGCGGGCCGTCTAGCGCCAACCTAGCTGATCCTGCGAAAGGGGGGGCCGGGGGCCGGGGGCCAGCTGCGCGCAGGATGCCTTGCCGCGGCATCCATCTGCCGACGATACGCCTTCTCGCACCACCTTCTTAGGGTTAGGAGGTTTTCTAGCTGACTGCCTAGCTGGCTGGCTCGAGCGAACCCTGCCTAGTCACGGATAGATGAGATGCCTACCGAGGGGGGGTAGCTAGGGGAACCCGCGCCGCCTTCGACGCCGCGGGCTGAAGATCAGGGGATCTGGCCCGTCGCGGCTTGGCTCGGGGTTGGCGCGAGGTTTGATGCAGCGGCTGCTTAGGCTGCCTAGGCTGCCGGATTCGTGTGAGGCTGGGGGTGACGCGTGGGTGTGTCTGGACGTCGCGATGTAACATTCCGCACACGTGGCTGGGAAAGGGGGGATGGCTTGTTGCTGGCTACCTAGTACCTGCCTGATACGTTTCGTATAAGGCGTCGATGGTTTCTCTGGTGTTTTACGTCGGACTATGTCCTGTAGATATAGGCCTTGGGGCAGGTTATTGTTGCCGAATTCGTGGCCGGATGTTTATCACGAAAAGTGGTTTTATTGTTCCCGTTTGGACAAGCATCGGGTTTCTTAGTATCAATAGCCATAGGCCTACAACCCCGAACTTAGGGTAGCGCTCATATTAAGCGTGAGGACCTTGAGTTATATTCCAGATGCTATAATATTTCAATGCCATCTTGATTGCCCCTTTGGCTGGTCAAAGGCATTCATCATCGCCGCCAGGTACCACGCAAGACATGAATACTAGGCCCCGAGCAACATATCTTGAAGTATGATAGCCACCTAGTACCTAGGGAAGAAGGCCATGGTCTATTTTTATTAGGAATATCTCAAAAATTTAAAATTATTCACCAGAAGTCTCTTGTTAACTCGGCCAAACCTCCCTTAAACCCCTTCCGGCCTGCTAATAGTGAGGATTGCCTGTACATTACCGGTACCTACCTAGGTAGGTATTTACTTTAAGATGCATGCAGAATATCATTATATATCTCAGCATTTTAAACGCTTATCTGAGTACCTCGTAGGCAGTTGCCCGTCCATGTGAAGAAAATCCATACCCGGGGCCTAATAGGGAACCTAGCTCAGTGGTCTAAACATCATATTATGATCTGAATACAAGTAATCAATGTTAAAGAGACAGAAAGAACCTAATAATACGCAGAATTCCGTGGGTTTTACGGTTTTCGGGAGGAATGGAGGCCATGTGTTCGTATCATCATGCCGTCCACTATACGGTGTTGGGAATAACGCGTAACAACACGGGTATGGACTTGGGGATCCAAGCACGAGGATAGGATTTTGGGTAGTCAAGTTACTTAATATTCACAACGAAAAATACTGTGAGAGCTGCGCAAGTCTCTTGAATCGTGAATCAGCCGGAGTATTACGTCAGCTATGAATCGAGTTGAGTGGTAGTTGATCCCCCCTTTAATTACTGATGCAATAACCTAAGGGAACTTTAGGCATATAACAAACTCGGCTTTCGCCCATCGCATATAAAGACTTAAAGGCTGAAGTTTTGGATATTGTAAATGAAGACCTCCATGCCATGGACCATATTTGGCGGAATCGGTAAAGCTCACTCTACGTACTTATTCTATTGCCTAACGGTTAAGACCAGAAGCCTCAAAATATTAATTTACGGCTGAAGCTATACGTTATTAGGTATCTATGGTCTATAGATACCTTTCCCTAGATGTTGTGCAACCCACCACAAAATATTCCCTCATATCAATAACCTATGCTGATATAAGATGTTAAGGACTATTCCACTCTGATGTATAGTGCACAGTGATATGGTATGAACATGTATACCTAATATAGACCAGGCCTTCCGTTTACACTTAAGTGGCGAGGCAGTTCATAAGTATCTCTAGTAGTTAAATTAATTAAGTTCCCTATCAACTTGCACAGCACATATTTTGGCAACCCGTATGTCAGCCCGATTTCAAATCATCAGTCTGCCCAATCCACCAAGATTCCCATGTTCCCGTTTAGACGTCTACAATTCAAAAGAATCTTTACTTCATCAAATTATGACTGAATTATTCACTATATCTTCCCCGCCCCTCTGTGCTGCGTGCACTGCCATCTTTGCGGACGACTCTTTCGACTGGTGGAAGTGTCACCAAGAATGCCTGCTTCGCGAACGACCCTCCAAGCATTGGCCTGATGGAGCCATAGAACTTCAAACTAACGACAACGACGAAAAAATGTCAACAATACCCCTAGATCCAGACGGCCGCGTCATAGAATTCCCCAGACAACACCATCCTTCAGAACAAAGCTTTTGCGATGCAGTAGCTACAGGCTGCTGGATTTGTTACAGGGTCTGGATGATATATACAGGTCAGGAAGAAGCCGAAACTTTCGATGGCCGTTACAATCGCTATCGCCTAGCATTGGCAGAACCATACGTCCATTTTGGCCGTCGGTACAACGATCGTTACGAGCTTACCTTCCCCAACGGATGCATTATCAGGTGTCAAGAAGTCGAGAGCCGGGTTCCCTTGCCTTTATGCGAGCTTGCCTATAATTCGATGTCAACACCCAACACAGGATCCAGAGAAATAGCCCTCTTAGCCGCCGAATGGCTGAGAGCCTGTCTTGAGTCCCACGAGAAATGCCAACATAAGTCAGAGTCGACATGGTACCCCACGCGACTTCTCCATATATCCGAAAGTACTATATGCTTGATATATCCACGAGACGAGCCAGACTTCAAGAGTCATTACGCTACCTTGAGCTATTGCTGGGGTAAAGAGGAATTCTTAGTCCTCACTTCCAAGTCGATCACAGAATTCGAAAACGCACTGCCTATTCACCGCCTCCCACGAGTTTTTCAAGAGACGATAGAAATTGTGCGAACACTTGGAATTAATTATCTGTGGATCGACAGTTGCTGCATTCTCCAAGGAACAGATGAGGAAGCTATTGCCGACTGGGAGAGAGAAGCAAGCGAGATGCAGAACGTGTACTTGCACTCTGACCTGAACATATGCTCGGCAGATTCGACAAATCCCTCCGAAGGGCTATTTCGCAGTCGTCAGCCACGAGACTCCGGAATTGCAGTTCTGAGATGGAAACGTACACATTCTGAGCGGCCACGATACCACTGTCTTACAGATACCCGTATATACCCTGAAGCGGGAATCAACCACATGTCAGCCATAAAAGCCCTTGATGGCCTTTCTGGATCCCACATTACATCCCGTGCCTGGGTGTTACAAGAAATCGTCTTGAGTCCCCGCCTACTCTTGTTCACCGATAAGCAAATCCATTGGCAATGCGATGAGTTCACGGCGTCTGAGAATTTCCCACAAGGAAGACCAGCACACGACTCCGTGAGCCTACTGACCAACCCATTCTGGGCCTTGACCGATGTGTTATGGGAATCTACTGACATATTCTGTGGGTTAACTTCAATCTATGAGCCAAGCAATTTGAGGCTCCGGTTTGAAGCACCTGAGTCGCGAAAGACAATGTTCTTGGCCAAGTGGTTCAGCCTCCTTGAACAATACTCAGGAGCTAGTCTTACGTATCCAGAAAAAGATATATTTCGAGCCATCGAGGGTTTGGGTCGGCACTTCGAAGTACTCATTGGTAGAAACTATCAACGTGGCCTTGTCTCGGGAAGTCTACAGCTTTCTTTACTTTGGAAACCAAACCGCAGTACAAGTGACGATCGACCGTTCCTAGCACCAGATTGGCACTGGGCAACTCACTCGATTCACAGCTCTGTTAACTTCGATACTTGTAAAAGCTTGTGCCTATCACCAGATCAGTACCGATCTATGCCCCTTGCACATGTCTTCTTGTCGGACGACTGCCGTCAACTACCTACAGTGATAGGTGAACCCGGTGACCTGTGGCCACATCTCGTGTGCATGGGTAGACTTATCTTTGTCGAATTAGATAAAACGTCAGAGGAAGATGGTTCGATGCACATATTCACAAGTCGTTCTAAGTCTGGAGAACTACATCCGTCTGGGCTTCTGGCATGGCTCGACTTCCCCGAAGCGCAAGTCGTCCAGGACGGTGACGAACTAGTATATTTCCCATTGATGGAATTCAGGAAAAGACCCAACGCACCTCAGAGTGATTTTAAAATATACTCGCGCGTCGAGGGAGTTTACGGGCTACTCCTTCGAGAAGTTGGGAAAGGCCAGTACAAGCGCCTCGGCACCACCATATGGCAATTTTCTTACACCAGTACGGATCTTACTCACTGGAAACATATCAGCAGCCAACCGCCTTCTTTATTCACACTTGAGTGATCGAGGCTTGTCTCGGACGACAGTCTTCACGTCAAGGCTCATAGCGGACTAAGTGCTTTGCAGGGTACTTTCTTTCATACTCAAATTCAGGACTACTTCGTTGAAACCCAATAATTCCATTCAACGTTTCCATATTGGAGGTGATGGTATTTCTCGGGCTGTATAGGTAGTGAACTAGGCACCTACCTGACAGAGTTCTCTTTCTAGTAGTTAGTTCTCGAGGGACACATCAACCGATAAATTCACAGCTGTACAGGCCTCACTGCGCTATCATGACCTAGTTGTAGCCTGGGTTTTACTCCCGCTGTAACTATTATCTTTTAACTTCCGTAACACACAAATCGCAGATCGTAAGGAAGCGCTCGTTATAGGATGGGTAGCTTCGTGTGCAGACATTGTCATTTCCTGAGATCCTCTCAACACATATCATGTCAGGGCTAGACAAAGACGGCTACATGTATATGTAGCCTCCCATAGCCCTAGCATAGTCTTAGGTTCCTCGCGCAACAACAAAGTTGTTTCCGCGTCTTCTAGGTCCGCCTCGTGACATATCACTGGAACTTTAACGCCATGGCTTTCAACCAAGATCTAACAATTCCGTCGGTGAGCATGGGGTTTTTAATATCAAGGTCTGTCCGGAAAACACAGAATAGTGAATATTATTTCCAGGGGGTAGGGATTTCACCTGTCCTGAATATATCACCAGTCACAAACCTGAGCTGAGAACGGACGACGTAGTCAGATTCAAATAGGTTCTATTACTTAGGTATTCAAACAAAAACACAAAATTATAGCTATAATGCTCAATTACCATACGGGAGTCAGTGCCGATTTTGGATCGTGTATCATCCTGATGACAGGATATTTCGAGCAAATTGTTGAATATAAAATGCCACTTCCTGGCTTTCCCTAGCAACTTCATCGTCTACCAACCTCGCTTGATCCTTGGACCTTAAGTCTCTTGTCTATTGCTCGATTTAACCAAACCATTATTCATCACCCCTTAGCCTTCTCTTTCAAGCCCTCAACCGTTGTCCCAGCCCGCCACCATGAACTCCAGCGACTGGCGTGAATACGCAAGGGCAGAGTTCTGCGCCGTCTCGCAGGTCCACAAAGCAAAGCTGAACGCTCCGCTGGATGAGCAAGCAGAGCACCTGACACGCATCGATGAAGCCATCAGCCGTATCGTGAATATCCTCTCCAATGTGGAGAGCGGTCGTGATAGGTCTGTCGTTCAGCAATATCTCCGGACACTCGAGGGATACCGTGAGCAGATGAGAAACATCCAAGAGGAGAGATACTTCGATTTCGAGAAGTATGCACGCTCCTAAGAGACGCACCGTGGGAATGATGAAGTGTGCCTTTTTGGAGAAGAAAAGGGGGACGGTCGAACTGCAAAATCCGTATTCTTGAGCTTCCTAGAGAATCACCTAGGAGGCTATTGATCTAGAAGAGGCGAAATACAGTTCCCTTTCTTTATACCACGACTTTTTATGCTCTGCCCAGGGCCCAGTAGATGCATAGTGCCTTGACCATTTGTTGTATCGAATAGCATATCAAAAACTGAACACCCGCCAACCCCAAGACCTCAATACCCCGGTTCAAACCATCTACATCTAGTGCGGAGGTAGCGGTGGACGTCACATAAAAGTGTATTAGTTGATAAGCAACACGTCTAGTAGCAATGTTAATGGGTGAGCTCTGGGGGTGGGACAGCTTGGCACGGTGAAAGAGGGGTGATCCGAGTGTTGTAGAGCGTGAAGTCATTTTCTAAACTAAGTGTTGGATATTATAGAGGAAGCTTCAGAAGTTCTTCGCCTAGGTATCTTACAACTTTGCTCTGGGCGAAATTTCCCCAAGCGAACACAAGCCATCCTTCATCGCCGCCATCTCCTTCCTCAGTATCTTCCCCGTGGCATTCTTCGGCAGCGCCTTGATCTCCCACACGCCGCCTCGAAGTTTCTTGTACCCGCTAACCTGGCCATCAATAGACCGATGAACATCCTTCAGAGCCTCCCTCTTCTGCTCAGCCGTCACGAACCGGCTCTTCAGGATAACCCAGGCTGTAGGCAGCTCCGTCAGTTGGCTCTCGTCCCAGACCGCACCCACGCCCCCTTCGACCACGTTCGGGTGCGCGTTGATGTAAGCCTCCAGCTCCGCCGGCGCCACCTGGAACCCCTTGTACTTGATCAAGTCCTTCGTCCTGCCGACAATACTGACCCGCGCCTGGGCATCGATTGTGCACACGTCCCCGGTGTTGTACCAGCCGGACATCGGGAAGCCCTTCCTGTTCGCCTCGTCGTTGAACGCGTAGCCGCGGGCGATATTCGGGCCGCGCAGCCAGAGCTCGCCGGGCTGCCCGGGCGGCGCGTCGTCCGTGCTGCCCTCCTTCTTCAGACATGCCTCGACGTTCGGCAGCAGCGGGCCGGTCACGCCGTCGGGCGGGGGCGGCTCGCGCGCCCGCTGGTACGCGACGTACCCGGCGGCCTCGGTCATGCCGTAGACCTGGACGAGGCGCCAGGGGGCCTTGGCCAGGAGGCGGTCGCGGAGTTCCGGCTTCAGCGGCCCGCCGACGTTGATGTAGCGCGCGCGCGAGAAGTCGTGTCGGCTCGTGATGTCCGAGTTGGCCATCTGCAACACCACGCTGGGGACGCCCTGGAATGTAGTGGCCTGGTTGGAGCCGACTAGCTTGCCGAACTCCTCCAGGTTGTAGCTGGGCATCGCGTGGTGCAGCATCCCTGTGTAGGGCCCGAGGAAAAGGGGAAGCGTGGTGTTGGCGATATGGGTCCATGGTGTGAAGGCCACCGTGCGGCAGGTAGGATTGAATTGCTCCTTGTCGTGGGCGACGAGCTGCAGGCAGTTGGCGACGAAGTTGTAATGTGTCAGCTCGACGCCTTTGGGTTGGCCTGTGGTGCCGGATGACAAGTGGATTGTTGCGAGGCGGTCCGCCGTGTTGGGCCAATGCGGGATCGGTAGCCGTTCCGTGGCGATGAAGTCGTCCGGCAGGTGAGGGTGCCCTGCTGCTCGACTGATGATCGTCATGACATGGGGCCTCTTCCAATTCACCCCTTGGTCGGCAAGTTCCCTTTCTGCGACCTGCATCGCCTCGTTGACGGCGGGAAGCGTGGCTCCGTAGGACACCACAAAATGTGGTCGCGCAACTGCGATTCCATGGCCAATCTCTGCGGCTTTTAACGCGTGATTTATCGGACAGACTACACCACCTGTCCACAATATTGCGTGAAAAATCTCAAGGAACTCAACGCTATTTGGTAGCACGATCGCCCATCTTGCTTGGTCGCTTGGATTTAATTTGCTCTTCAGCCCCTTAGCTAGCCTCCCAGCTCTGTCACGTAGCTCTCCGATAGTTATGCTGCGGTTTGTGAGGCTGTCCTTGGCTATTAGGTGAGATTCGGGAAGGTCTGGATATGCCGATCTATGAATGAGCTCCGTCAAGTTTAGATCCTGGGGAATATCTATCGTCCCAGAGCGATAGATTTTCATCTTGGTTCTTTAGAGCCACCACTGTGAAACCGTTCAAGTCTACCTAACGAGGAAGCTGTCTTAGTAGAACCTTGGTTGAAGTTGTATGGCTAATCATGAATTACTGAACACGTTTAAGGGAGGAATCAGCACACTGCAACCTCGTTACCATTCATCCGGGTCGTCTCACCTTCTCGAATTTCGACTCTTCATCCATTAGTTTTACCAGCCTCTTCCGAGCCAAGGTGGGAGCTCACATCCGTATGCGCCTCACATACACAGGCATAATGATCATATCGCCATCTATGCATCTATGTACATAGTACAGTAAAGCGGTTCCCGGAAAATCCGATTACGACGTAGCGAAAGAAGTAATCTTCTCGTGCCTATCCTCACCTTGCATGCTCGGCGACACTACGTAGACATGGTCAGGTACAGTTATGTTACAGAGCAAGAAAATGCGTGCAGGGTGTGATGTGTATGCAATGTTACCATACCGACAGAACGTGGGTTGACCGGGTGGGTTCTCATTAATCCCAATTTCAGGGGTAATGGTTGGCTATTCCTATAGCGGGCGTTGGTGGAGAGGCGAACCATCCCCATGTTACGCCATAAAAGGAATCTCAGACGCTTTGATCGGTTGATTATTCCGATGACTTCGTTTTCTATAAGTGTACTGCAGACACCATGGAAGAAAGCTTGGATCGGATCTAATCCGAACTTACCTGAAACGAGAACCCTAAGAATTGCCAAGCGGAACTCGCCTGTGAATATATTCCATAGGAAGCCGAAGCGTCAAGTTGGTCTAGAGCGCTCCAAATGCCGAAAACAATTGCGAGAATGAAAGAGACCAGTTCTCCAGGGCTCCGTACGCCACTCGGACGTTGGATCCAATAATTCGTCGTAGGATCCGAATGCTGGTTACGTATCTGTCCATGGGGGAACCCGGTCTTGCAGGGAAATATCCGGCAACCGGGAGGTACTATGTAGTATCTCGACGCCGCCCCTCGGTATCAGGAAGTTTCATAGCATCATCTCATGTAATTGTCAGCAAGAGGAATCAAAGATGGAAGTATCCGACCAGACTAAACCCAAACGGCCCATCAGAATTGGCAATGCAGCCGGAGCCATTGGGGATGGCATCGACCAGGTCTACCGACTCGCCAAGTCTGGGGCGGTCGACGCTATAACCGCCGACTACCTAGCCGAATTCAATATCGCTTGGAAGGCAATTGAGCTTCAGACCCGGCCGGACTTAGGGTACGAGCTCAACTTCCCAGAACAGCTTGCGTGGGAGAACGGCGACGCGGCTAGATTACTAGCCAGTAACCGCATCAAGGTGGTTCACGATGGGGGCGCATTGAACCCCATAGGTCTCGCTACCAAGGTAGATTCGTATTTCAAGAGCTTGGGCCTTGATGATGTCCGAGTCGCGGCCGTGACTGGGGATAACGTTACGGGCAGACTCGTCAACGGCGAATTTGACGGGGTAAGGCATCTGGACCAAGAAAATGTCCTTTTTGACAAGAATCAGGGGAAGATACTGGCTGCCAATGCATACACGGGGCAAGCCGGGATTGTCCGTGCTCTTGAGGAGGGCGCCGACATTGTCATATGCGGCCGATGCTGCGACGCAAGCCCAGTTATGGGCCTAGCATATTGGTGGCATGGCTGGAAGTCGACTGACTACGACAAAATGGCTGGCAGTCTTATGGCGGGGCATCTGATAGAGTGTGGTGCGTACGTGACGGGGGGCAATTACTGCGGCGCCCAAGAGATCGAGCAGCTCCATCATGTTGGGTATCCAATTGCCGAGATTTCAGGCGACGGAACAGCCGTCATCACGAAGCCTCCTGGCACTAACGGAGCCGTCACGATAGACACGTGCAAAGCGCAGCTATTGTATGAAATCCAAGGCCAAACATATCTGAATCCCGACGTCGTTGCCGACATTGAAGATGCGTGCCTTGAGGAGGTTGACAAAAATCGCATACGCTTGACGGGGATCCGAGGTTCCGCTCCGCCGCCGACAAGCAAGCTTGCTATCTGTCTTCAAGGGGGCTGGCAAGCAGAGCTGTCCGGATTCTGCGCAGGACTCGACACGGACTTCAAGTTTCGCCTCCTGAAAGACCAAGTGATGCGGGAAATCGACCCCGCACAGTTCACCACCTTCAGCATCGAGAAGTACGGTTCCCCTCCGCCGAATCCTCGCTCGCAAAAGGAGTGCACCGTGCACTTTCGTCTGTTTGCGCAGGCCCCCGAGAAAGAGGCCCTGACACAGTTCAGGCGAGCCATTTTCTACAACGGCATGCAGGGCTATTGTGGTCTTCACCTGGCAATGGATTGGAGGACCATAGAGCCTAAACCATACGTGAAATACTTCCCAGCTCTGCTACCGCAGTCGGAGATCAGTCTAGCTGTGCATTTCATTGGCGAAGACACGAAGACTATTGACGTTGCGCCAAACGGGCCGTCTACCTATGCGACGTCCGCCCCGGCGCAGCATAGCTACGAGCCATCTGAGCCATGCAGCCAACCCCGCGACACGGTGATAAAGCCGCTCGGTTCTCTTGTATTTGCACGTAGTGGTGACAAAGGCGGAAATGCTAACGTTGGCTTTTGGGTGAGGGACGCAAGAGCCTGGCCATGGCTCCGTTCGTTCCTGACCAGTGCCAAGCTAGTCGAGTTACTCGCCGACGATTGGGATGACAGGTACACAATTGAACGCTGCGAATTTCGCCATCTCTGGGCGGTACACTTTGTCATCAAGGGGATTCTTCAAGAAGGCGTAAGTAGCAGTAGTATCCTCGATGGTCTGGCTAAGAGTTTCGCCGAGTTCCTGAGAGCCCGCTACGTTGAGATGCCGTCTGATCTGGTACAGCTGGAGAACGAGAAACGAGAGAGAAACCGGGTTCTACATTTTTCAGCGTAAGAACCTTGGAAATTTCTAATATATTAGCGCCTCCTAATCCTCTGTATTACGTGACAAAGTCTAAGCCATGATTACAAAAACTGCCTATTCAAATTCACTTTATAATTCGACTGCGTCCGTACTCTAACAACATTGAACTTATAATTCAGAATCCGATATATATCTAGTATATCAAATCTTTGGATTGCTGCATGTACCTATATAGCGCGCAGGCTGTTGATGGTACCTACATGTATACTCCAAATGTCCCTATGGAATTGTCCCGGTTGTTCGTTAGCGATGTATAAGACCCCTGTTCCCCTGAAGACGGCAGTAATATTAGTGGATGATACCACCTGAAGGACCACTCTTCCGAGGCACTATTCAAGCAATACTTAATTATCGCCAGTGCCGAGGATGCCCTCTATATTTATATTTACATCGCTATATTTAAATCCGCCTCTTCTCAAAACATCATCATGACCAGCGACAAACCAGTCAAGAATGCCTCGGGGAGGTACGACAACGTCGACTTCCGAAAAGCGACGGGATACAAGTACCCGCCGATAAAGTGTTCATACAACCGTCGTGACGTTCTTCTGTTTGTAAGTTGCACTGCATTACGCTGCCTTATTTCGAGCTACACCGGCTGATAAAACCAGGCAAACGCAATCGGCGTCCAGAAGGATGAGCTTCATTTTCTGTACGAGCTGCATCCCAAGTTTGCAGCGTTCCCGACGTTTCCCGTCAATCTCGCCTTCAAACGGACGGATCAGGACGTGTATGATTTCATCGCACGAAACACGACAGGTAAAAATAAACTCAATTGCATCAATGATCTCTCCCGCTCCTGCTCGAAAGGCACAGGAAATTAGGTAGATGTTGATACTATCTATAGCCGATGTCCCGGGCGTGCCACCGTTCGATGCACAGCGATCCGTGGACGGGGAACGAGGGATCGAGATCCTGCGTCCGCTTCCTGTCAGCTCCGATAACCTGGACCTAGAAATTCGCAACAAAGTGGTCGGCGTCTATGACAAGGGTTTGTATTTCAGCTCCATTTCCGTGCCGGAAGCTTTTAATTGACATTTCCTTACCAATGTATAGGAGGAGCCATGATCTTGGAGTCCGAGGGTGAGCTAGTAGACGCCAAGACCAACGTCGCCTATGTCAAGCTGTCTTCTACTGCCTTCGGAATAGGTCAAGGGGGATACGGGGGCCCTAGAGGTCCCTCGAAGCCCGTCACTCCTATACCGAAGCGCGCCCCAGACGCCGTGCACACCTACAAGACTACTCCCGAGATAGCCTTGTTGTATAGGTTGTGCGGCGACTACAACCCCATGCACGCCGACGACGAATTCGGAAAGCGGGCGGGTTTTAAAGGCTCTATTTTACAGGGCCTTGGCACCTGGAACATCGCCGCCCACGGGCTGTTGAGAGAATTGGGTGACTCTGACCCGAAGAGGCTTAGGTCCTACGGAGCTAGATTCAAGAGCGTCGTGTATCCCGGGGACGAGCTAGAAACAAGAATGTGGGTTGTGAAGTCGGAAGGTGGATACGATCATGTTGTCTTCGAGACGGTGGTTAAAGATGACGGGCGGGTCGCCCTGGCAAACGGGTACGCTAGGCTGAAACAAAAGGAGAGCAAACTATGAATCACGGCCATGACATGTATAAATGAATAGGTAGGTAATAGTCTTAGTGTCTACAATCTGGGTATTCTCATATAGCCTATAGCAACATTATCTAGAACATGCAGTTTAAACAATATCAAAGATGTGAAGGGAGCCATTTCGGATCCCTCTTCTCCCTGTACGCCGCGAGCCCCTCGGCAGCATTCTTACTTCTCAGCATAGCCTCAGCGTAAATCTCCTGGCCCCTCATCGTAGCGCGACTTATGCCGGTCTCCCAGGCCTCGCGGGCAGCAAGGCGGGAGATAATAACGCTGTCGGGGCACAGGGCGGCGATCTCGGCCGCGTAGTCGAGGGCGCGCGCCAGCAGGCGCTCCGGCGGCACGATCTCCTTGACCAGCCCCCACCGCCGCGCCTCCTCGACGCCCAGCACCCGCCCCGTCAGACACAGGTCCATCGTCCGCTGGTTGCCGAACAGCGCCATGCACCGCGGCAGCGCCCCCGCCAGCGCGGCGACCCCCCGCAGCACCTCCGGCAGCCGGAAGCTGGCGTTCGGCGACGCGAAGATGACGTCTGCGTTTAGCACGATTTCGAACCCGCCCCCTGGACCGTTGCGAGATTAGCTTGAACCGGGAAAAAAAAAAAGAAAACTTGGTTTCCTTACCGTGCGCGTGGCCGTTGCAGGCGATGATGATGGGCTTCTTGCCGGTGCGGTTGGACATGCCGCCGAAGCCGCCGTGGGGGTACTCGAAGGCGACGTCGTTGGTCTCGATGATGTCGAGGCGCTGCTTGAGGTCCATGCCGGCGCAGAAGGCCTGGGTGCCGGCGCCGGTGAAGACGGCGGCGCGCAGCTCCGGCTCGCCGTCGTACCACTTCCACAGCGCGCCCAGCTCGATCGTGGCCTCGACCGGCAGGCAGTTCCGGTGCTCGGGCCGGTTGATGGTCACCAGCAGCACGTGTTTCCGCGGGAACGACACGATGCTGTGCTGCACGTGCGGGTACGGGTTCTCGATCCACGCCGGCACGGCGTTCTTCGTGCGAGGCGCCGCCATGGTGCGTGATGAGATGGGATGGGATACGGAGATGCACCAGTCCTCTTGTTGGGCGGTGGCGATGGTGGCGATAGTAGCAGCAAAAGTTCCTTGTTAGTGTGCCTCACGTTGCAGATTGTTGGTGAACGTCACGAAAATCGAACCGCGGCCCGCCCTACCAAACGGAAGTAGATGTGCGGCACAGAATCTGACTATTGGATTTTACCTCATGGTACCTGAGCCAATCTCGGCGCCAACGAGAGATCGTTTCATCTCGATAAAGCCGTCGATATTTCTGGCTTCGTGACGAATACCCCGGGGGCCGGGACAGGAGGTTAAAAGTGCAGCAGTGGCCTTCTCGTGGCCCGGGTGGTATGGCCAGTGGAACGTTTTCCTGGGGTTGCCAGCATGGGCTCGGATATGGGGCGTACGGTTCCAGTTCGCATAGTCGCTGCACCTATACCGGACGGTGGACCTGTTCACCCTACCCCGGCTCGTGGATGGCGAGCTTCCGAATCAGCATAAGCGACCTGCCGGGCCCCCCTTTACCCCAACCGCTAGGATGCAGGGTCATTTAAATTGAGTCGCATCCAGGGTTCCACCACCGTGGCAACGTGGACTCGGTAGAGCACTATTTCGCCGTGCATTGCAGAGTGTTCCTAGCACCTCGCGTGTTTTCCCACACGAAGTTTGGAACCGAGGGAGTAATGTTCGCGCAGGCCAAGGTGTCATCACGATTCCCTCGCTTGAGTTCCGAACAGCAGACGACACGGTAGCTTAAGTAATATGCAGTGAAGACGACGCTTCCATAGGTCGTTGCATCACGATATCACGTACCTACCAGTACATTAGCTTACCACAAGTATCTCGAACCGGATCTACGGTATCACTCTACGAACAATGGCGCCAACGGAGACACCCCCGCCACCAACGCCGACGTTCTTGAAACTGTCGTACCCAGCGCCACGCGTGCTTCTGGTACGCATGGACCGTCCAAAGGACTTAAACGCCATGTCCACGACAGCCCAGTGGGAGATGGACTCAGTGTGGAAGTGGTTCGACCAAGAACCTCAGCTCAGTGTAGCCATCATCACGGGGACAGGGCGGGCGTTCTCCGCAGGCGCGGACCTGAAGGAGTGGAACAGCTCGATGGGCGACAACGCAGACCCAAAGAGCCGGATGGGCAACGCGCCAGCGTTCAAGCCGCTGAGCCGGCGGCTGGGTAAGAAGCCAGTGATCGCAGCGGTGAACGGGCTGGCGCTGGGCGGGGGCTGCGAGTTCGTCGTGAACTGCGACCTGGTGGTGGCAGCCGAGGACGCATACTTCGGACTGCCGGAGGTGAAGCGCGGGATCGCGGCGATCGGCGGCGCGCTACCGCGGCTGCTGCGCACGGTCGGGCTACAACGGGCATCCGAATTCGCGCTGACGGCGCGCAACGCCAGCGCGCAGGAGATGCAGCAATGGGGGCTGGTGAACAAGGTGGTGCCGCGCGAGCAGGTGGTGGACGAGGCGGTCCGGTACGCGGCGCTGATCGCGAAGAACAGCCCGGACGCCATCATCTGCACACGTGCAGGTCTGCGGCAGGGGTGGGAGACGGCCAGCGTGGAAAGAGCCGTGGAGTGGACGCTGGAGAAGGAGTTTGCCGAGCTGCAGAGGGGCGAGAACATGCGGGAGGGGCTCCAGGCGTTCGCTGAGAAGAGAGAGCCTCGGTGGAAGGGGAGCAGGCTCTGAGATTGCGCTTGAAATCCTTCGAATCAGGAACGGCTCCCAGAGTCCCCCGCTCACGAGTCAGTTCGGGGGCAAAATAGAAATTCTGGAACCGAGAGCTACATGGACGCTGCAGAATCACTTTGAAAAGCATGGGTATAGGAAGATAGGAAGGATGAGTGGTTGGTTGTGATCTTCGCTCGAATTCGTACATACATGATGCTAGGGTGAGGCAAAGTAACTCATCGAGGATCCACGTTATAGGGCAATACTTCACGAACGCATCGTAACGTTGGTATCGATAGTATGTTATTATTTGCATGACAGCGGCAATCCATTAGGGTGGCGTAGGTACATGCTGTAGGTAGTTAGAGGAGTCAATCTGATGTAACCATTTCTCCTTCATCGCCACGAACGTTGGGATTGAATTTGTATAGCTGCTCAGGGGGTTAACTCGACAAGCTGCTCTTGGCATATGCAGCTAGAAGCATGCAATCTCTAACCATACCTGAAACTGGAGAACGACGACAGGGTTCGACCATTCATTGCTAGGATATGGTAGCATGGTAGCATCTGTGCTGCACATCCTTACCAACGTCGCTAGGAAGCAGACGAACATCCCCTAGCGCTCTTACCGAGCTAATGCACCGCTGCTGACCATTCGGGTTGATACACGGCCGTTTTCATAGCGGGCTGCTCTCAAGGTCACTGAAACGGGGTTAGATAGGTATCATCGACCCCAGGGCTTTGACAGGAGCCAGACCGAGCAGATGCTTCCCGCATTCCACAAGTGTATTTTTTCTCCGATGAACCTGTGTCAGTCCCCTCCCGTTATGGGGGCCATATCCGGCTCGTACCAGAAAAAGACTATTCCTAGCTCCAGGTTAGGGAATAACTGTAAAGTTGGCAGTTTCTAAGTATGGTAAGATCGCGGTAGAGGATCCTGGCTAAAATCGACGAGCCCGTTTGTATGTTGTATGCATGTACACCTGCATACAGACAGACAGTATTGTAGGATCCGAAGATCCCCCCAAAAGATAATAGAAGCACTTACATTTACATACCTCCTCTTCCCGCCTGTCGATCTCTTCTTTCGAGATCTCGTCGGGTTGCGCATCTGTTGACAGAGTAGCCGTTGTCTTTCTTTCATCATCCGGCTTGCGACTCCATAGTCCAAATCTGTCTAGACCTTCTCTCTACACCGGCGCCGCATCATCACCATGGAGGCTGCTGAAAAGTCACCCGTCCAGTCTGAGCGCGTTGTGACTTTCGACAAGGAAACCGACAGCGATGCATCTTCGATTCGGTCGGCAGCGCGCGGGGACGACTTACCGAAGGGGTATTTCTATTCTATCGGATTTCTAGGGGCTGTAACTGTGAGTGAAAGTTGGCTGCATTAGGGGGGTTTTCTCTATGACGACTAATACGATCGTCAGGGTTTCTGCCTCTCGGCTATATCAGCTTTCATCTTCTTGCTTTTACCAACTAATGTCTTAACATACATCAACGCGGATATAGGTAAGTCTACGACGTGACAGAGTGGTCTCTGGTGTGTGATAGGTGACAATAGGAGCATGGTTGAATTAACGTTAAATAGGACCTAGTCCGTATATCTCGTGGGTTAACATCGCACGGACACTTGCCCTGTCGTTTACATACACGATCCTGGGCCGACTCTCCGATCTCTTCGGACGACGATGGTTTTTCATTGGTGGCAACATCGTGGCCCTTATCGGCATCATTGTCTGCTCGGTGGCCCAGAATATCGACAGCTTGATCGTAGGAAGCGCCATTTATGGCTTGGGGGAGACTGTCCAGCTAAGTTTCAACGTGGCTGTGGGTGAGCTGGTGCCGAACAAGCACCGTCCGATGGTCCTGTCGTTGATTTTCGCGACCAACGCACCAATTGCTGGTATTGGGCCAATGATTGGTAAGAAACCACCGAATATGGCCTAACTCGGATCTGATAGCTAACATTATGATAGCTCGGGCTGTATTGCAGAACCCTAACATGGGATGGAGATGGTGTTACTATCTGAATATCATTGTAGTCTCGGTGGCAATTGTTTTGCTATTCTTCTTCTACCATCCACCAACCTTCGACCTTCTGCATGAGCGGAAGACGAAGACACAGTTGCTCAAACAGCTTGACTGTAAGTTTTTCACCTCGATCTACTGGACGGCAAAGCTTATTTGAGATTCTAGATGTTGGAATCTTTATGTGGACGGCAGGTCTTACTTTGCTACTGATGGGTGTGAGTTGGGGCGGGACGATATACCCGTGGAATTCAGCTGCGACTATCTCTACCATCATCATCGGGGCTGTCCTCCTTATCGTCCTCTTCATATATGAGGCATACGCGAATCTTCCGTACCCGGCCATCCCGGTCCAATTCTTTGCGAACCGTGGTTTTATAAGTCTGGTTGCCTGCGCTACGGTTGCGACTGTAAGTTGTAATGAGTTAATGTCCTAAGGGTGGTAGTTAATCAACTCTAGATGTCTTACTATTCCGCCGTCTTGTTATGGCCTCAGCAAGTTATGGCTGTTTACACCAAGGACATCACTTACGGTGGTTGGATATCTGTAAGTGACCTGGAAGAAAAGGAGATTACGGTATTGTGGCTAACAAACATCATAGTGCACGGTTGCCAGTGCCACAGCCCTTGGACAAGCGTTCGGCGGTTTCTTCGTGAAGTGGGGAGGCAACGTTCGATACTGGATCATCTTCTCAACGTTCTGCATGGTGGCATTCGTCGGTGCCTGCGCGTCGCTTACCCCGCAAACTCTGAACGCCGGAATCGCCTTCACGATGATCGGACCGTTCTTCGTCGGTGTTATCGAGGTATGCGCTTTGGCGCTCGCTCCTCTCTTCTGCAAGCCGGTGGATATCGGCCTCGCCTCCGGTTTACTAGCCTCGATTCGATCCGCTGGTGGTTCCATCGCCGTAGCAGTGTACAGCAGCATCTTGACAAACCGCCTTGCCACGACCGTTCCGGCGAATGTCGGTCCTGTCGCTCTGGATGCTGGTCTCCCTGCGGATCAGCTCCCTGCCCTTATTAAAGCTATTCTGGGAAGTAAGCTTGCTACCTTCCCTGGCCTGACCCCTTCGATAAGTGCTGCCATCAACACTGCCCTTCCCGAGGCATACACACAGGCCTTCAAGACGGTGTATCTGGCTAGTCTTGGGTTTGGAGGGATCGCTATTGTTGGCTGTCTCTTCTCCAAGGATGCACAGAAACATCTGACGGACAAGGTCGAGCGAAAGATGCACGGGAAGGCGACCGGGAACGACAGCGCAGACAGCATACCAGCTTAAGCGGAGGTAGCCCGTGTTACGCCTTTCGTATTTGTTCAAGGGGGGAGGGGGGCGTTCCGCAAATGCTCATTACCATGACTTAGCAGTTGACGATTTGTTGTCTCACGCCACTATTTACGAAGATACCTAGCAGTTGATGATAATTGGGGTGTATGTATATACGAGTAACAATACCCTATTCAAAAGTTTGAGAAACTTCCTGCTCGCCCTGAGTTAGTGATTAAATTCTCTCGGCTTGTTTTTATAGCGTTCATAATGTTATTTTTCTATGGCTACCTACCTAGTACCTATACGTAGCTCTTAATTGAAGATTTACAAGATCAATTAAGTCTCGGTTCCCCAATTGCATCTTGCTAACTCTACGCCCTACGCCCTACGCCCTACGCTCTTCTTTTCACACCCAAGATTTGATATCTGATGTGAATATAGTCCATCAAATCCATTGGATCTCTGAGCAGCATCTTCCTTAAGCTTTATAATAGTATAATACCTCTAATACCTCCAATACATCAAATGTATCTCTCGAATCCAAGCCAAGTCGGCCCGCCTCGGGTGGCACTAAATCGGGTAGCACGACACTAAAAATTGAAGTTTCCTTTACGGGAAGTGCACCATCGATCTGATTGGACAATGTGCGGGAACACGATGAGTTATCGACGATTATTACGTAGTAGGTACATAGGTACCTAGGTAGGTATGTACTCTGGTAAAGGTACCTGACATTTGAAACTTTCGGTTTTTCGGGGTAGTTCCAGCGTTTGCTCATCGAGGCCATCGAGGCGGTGTTTGTCGATCCCAATTCCACTCCCCTCCGATCATCACTTTTTACATCTCCAACTGCTACTATCTTTTACCTCTTTGCCTCTTAAAACATGTTACCGACCAAACTCTGATATCATCTTCTCTACGGAAGCTGGGAAGTCATTATGGAATACCAGATGGATCAATCATACTTTTGGCACCCACAATCTCTGGAGCATACCTGCAACTCCAATGCCTTCACCTCAATCGATGGAAAGGATTGAGAACCTTCGGAAGCCAACACCATGCTTCCGTTAGAGCTCCATAGCGTATCCAGTCACACAGCAGCAGCTACCCCGCTGATCCCCGCAGTCGTCTCCTCATCCACCCCAGGTCCCCAGGTTTGATTGTTGGTCTAGGACGGGGAATTACTACGTTGAACTGGGAATTTTACAGTCATTTCATGATCTCCCGTAGGGCTTGACTTGGGTTACCCTGTCGCTTGGACGATATCACTTGTTCTCCAAGCATATCTGACCCGATCCCACGAATCGAAGCGCTGGCCTCGTTCCTAGGCTCTCTCTTAGACCAAGCCGCGTTCAGACCGCCTATGCTGGATGCAGCTAAGAGCTGGGGATGTCGTTCCACCGCGTTGGCATCGCATGAAAGAGGTTGCCTAGATCCTAGATGAAGAGAGCTATTTAAGATGGGCGGACGCAGGCAACCGATTCGAAGAGGTCCTCCCTCTCGTCAGCTTGAGTTTTACCTAGCAGCCCAAGAATACGTGAGCTTCGTCTCCGCAGCATCAGGATGAGGGGATCTGTGCTTACTCGCCTCGTAACCCTCGCTTCGTACGTGGGCTTACGTGCGGCCACCGCGCAAGTCTTCGATCCGAACAAGGGCAGCGCTCCGCAATGGGATCCCGCGAAAGTTGGCACGGACAAGACCACCAATGTCACATTTTCTAACCCTGTCATGACTCTGAACGTCGGCGATCCGTTCATGACCAAGTACACTGCTGACGGCGAGGACTGGTACTTGTTCACGTATTCCACCAACGATAATATCACCCTCAGGCGCTCGAGGTATCTTACCGACAATTGGGATGAAGCCGAGTCGCGTGTAGTTTTCAATCCCGACCCTACGAGCGGAGAGCCATGGTCAACGAGCTTATGGGCACCCGAGATCCACAACATATCCGGTTCTTGGTACATAATCTTCACTGCTACGTCGGACGGTGACAACCCGCCACCCTTGCTTGACGCTATGTGTCCCATCAACTGCCCCGTAAGTCTGCGAGTCTCAAGCCTGACGGCATTATAATTAGCGCCTCTATGAGCTGTGATTGATTAAGGATAGGCAATCAATCATCGTATGTTCGTCCTTGCCGCAGATGGCCCAGACCCTTGGAAGGCGAAATTTACGATGAAGCCCATGCTGGACACATACGACCAGTTTGCGATCGACGGGACCTATTTCCAACATGAAAACGGGCTTTACCACATCTACTCCTGTTGGGAGCACAAGTACTCGTCGTGGCCAGCCAACCTCTGCATCACGCGCATGTCCGACCCCTGGACGGTCAATTCGACGCTAACCGAGCGCCGCATCATCAGCGTGCCCAACGAGCCGTGGGAACAAGTGCCGTACGGCCGGCCCATCCGACTCGCGACGAACGAGGGTCCGCAACAGCTGACCAACCCCAAGACGGGCCAGAACTTCGTCATCTACTCGGCGGCGCGCGTGAACACGCCGTTCTACTGCCTAGGCATGCTCGAGCTCGTCGGTAACGATCCGATGGAGTACCAGTCGTGGCGGAAGCACACGGCGGGGTGCATCTTCCACCAGAACACCGCCGCCGGCGTCTACGGCACGGGCCACGCCAGCTTCACCACCTCCCCCGACGGCGACGAGGACTACATCGTGTACCACGCGCAGACGACGGCCAATCCGGCCGCCGATCTGTATCGCACGGCGCGCATTCAGAAGTTCTCGTGGAACGAGGACGGAACCCCTAAGTTTCCCCTTGCGGAGAATGGGCCGTTCCCGGTGCCGAGTGGGCAGCAGGCGTTGACGAGATGAACAATGATTAATGCATGTAGAGCTAATATATTTGTATAGAACATATTTTAATTGTCCACCCGGTATTTAGTGTGCTTGTGAGAAATCAAGTAATATACGCCTTGCCTCCTTTTCTGTCCCCCTTTCCCCATATAGATGCATCCTTCCACTACACGAACGTGCCGGCTTGTAGAATAATATACAGAATCGTACATCATAGACATCATTCCGTCGCCTTAATCCTCAAAACGCCGAAATCGCATAACGCTTCCTACCATGCCGCAATTACCCGTTGGCTCAACACCCCAGTACTAGGTAGGCAGGTAACAATATCCCTCCCCTACTAGTATAGCGAACCTCAATCACACAAGCCCCCAGCACGCAACCCCAGCCGCCACCGCCACCACCGCCCAACCTCCCCCCCAAGCCGCTCTCCGCACGCCTCCCGCGCCCCCTCAGCCCCATCCCCATCCCCAGCCCCCGGGGCATCAGGCACCGGCTCCCCGACCTGGTCGGCGAAAGCACCCACGACGTTCCCGCGCGGCCAGTACTCGCACGCGAGGTACCAGCCGTAGTTGCCGGGGCACAGGACGGCGCCGCAGCCCACATCCGTCGTGTTGCGCCAGACCAGCTGGGTGAAGTGGCCGGTCTCGTGCGTGAACTCGGCGGCGCCGTAGTCGTACCGCGGCTCCTCGGCCGCCCACATGTCGACGCACGACCCGGCGGTCAAGCAGCCCAGGGCCAGGTTCTCGCCGAAGGGGCCGCCGGAGTGAGCCATGGTGCACTTGGGCAGGTCATCGTCGTCGGTGTCGTCCCGCCGGGAGTTGGAGTTGGAGTTTGGGGGGGAGAAGGAGGACCGCGCGAGGTACGCCGAGGCGAAGTCGGCGAGGGTGCGGTTCCACCGCACGCCGGAGGCGTTGTAGGCGGCGCGGTACACGTTGGTGCTGTTGAGGATGGCGGAGGTGAAGGTGTCGTGGTCGGCGAAGGACGGCGCGTCGCTGGGGATCGGCGGTGCGACTGTGATCACGATGACTGACTGGCTGGCGGCGGGGTGGAGATTGGTGACGAGGAGGAGGGCGGATAATGTGTTGATGAAGGGGGGAGGGGATGCGCCCAGGCAGGTCAGCGTTGAGGTGAGCCAGGGGAGTAATTTGATATGCCGAATCATTGGGATGGTCTTGGAATTGAAGTCGAAAACGAAACTGAAATCATATGGAATACATGGAAGAGGCCGGCCTGAATGGTAAAGAGTTACAATTTTGAATCAACCGGCTCCTCATTAATTACCCCAGGGAAGAAGACCGCGTATGCAAAAAATAGTGATACACAATTGTTTATTGAAATGGTCCTTTATTCAGATAAAGAGCCCATGGCAATGAATTAACAGCCAGTCGTAGATACAATTACACGAACAAAGACTCACATTCAGAACAAGGACAATTAGCTATATGTAGGTGCTGGTTGAATAGAACATAGACCACCTACGTGACCATACAGTAGGTAACCATGCGAGGCGAAAACTAATATTAGCGACGCCATCGAAGTCGTTCGTTTCTTGTTTCGCTATTGTCACCAGAAACCCGACTGACAACTCGCAGGCGGCTAAAACACAAGATCGGGACCTTTCCCTTGGAAGTGGGAGCCTGGTAACTTACAAGATTGCGCTTGGTGGGGATGACGTAGGCGGTTGGGGGATCGTCGCGGTGACCTGCTGGCCTATCATCGGTGTCGCCCACGATCTAGGGGAAACAGATGGGGATGTAGCCCCTTGTAAGCGGATTGGCTTCCCGCTGAAGTCCCTGTACGACACTTAATCGTTGTATTGACAATATGAGGATATGTAGACGTGAAGTTGTATGACAGTAACAATTGTTATAATAATGAAGCTATGAAGTTTCCACAACCAAAACTCAATGAACTAACGAAATGCACCTTTTATTGTCTCGTTGACGGTGAGAATTTCGAGTTAATAAAGGGAACCCTTCTCCTAATACTACCTACCTAGGTAGGTACCTATGTTCCTGGGAACTCTTAGAAACACATAGTACTGCGTATATAGCATCAATAATATTATCATAACTTTTTTTATCAATTCAAAGTCTAAACTTTTACTTTTAGACAAATCCCGTAGAACTGTTCATTGATTCATCTAACGACCAATTGCGCCGCACACGCTCACAAACCATAATTCCGATCCCCATCCAACTTCAGCGCACAACTCCCGCGCCTGCAGCTATACCAAGCCAAATAGATAGGCAGACTGTCTACGGAATCAGCACCGCGCGGAACCGCACCGTGTTATCCCGACACGCCACCATGGCCTCTTGGACCTTCTCCAGTGGATAGCGCTCGACAAGGCACTTAACGCCGTGGTCCTGGGCGAACTGAATCGCCTCTTCGGAGTCGAGGGCATGGCCGCTAGGCCAGCCGTGAACAGAGATGCCCTTGCTGACGAGGAGCTGGGTGTTGAAAGAGACGGGGCCGACAGGCGCCAGGACCAGGAGCTTGCCGCCGGGCTGCAGGCCAGCCACGAGCGGGGACATGGCGGCGGGGTTGGGCGCGGTGGCGATGATGACGGCGGCGCCGCCGACGGCCTGCAGCGCCTTGACCGCGTCCTCCTTGCTGGTGTCGATGTAGCTGTGCGCGCCCAGCTGCTGCGCGAACGCGCGCTTGGTCTCGCCCGAGCTCAGCGCCACCGTCCGGTACCCCATGCGCTGCGCGTACTGGATGGCCAGGTGCCCGAGCCCGCCGACGCCCTGCACGGCCACGAGGTTGCCCTGCTCGACCTTCAGCTTGCGCAGCGAGTTGAACACGGTGACGCCGGCGCACAGCAGCGGCGCCGCCTCCGCGGGGTCTACGTCCGTTGGTACGCGGACTACGGCCTCAGCGCGGAGGAGTACGTACTGCGCGTACCCACCGTCGAGGGTCACGCCGTTGACGAGCTTGTTGTCGCACATCTGGAACTGGCCGCGAGCGCATTGGCGGCAGCTGGAGTCGTGGCCTATGTAAGTCGTTAGCGTAGGATTCTTGCTACATAGGTACCTATGCATTTTCAATCCGCTCGTCCACGCATCCACTCTCCTTCTTCTCTCCTATCTAAATAGGTATGATACCGTCGTGTACAACATGAAACTGAAGGCAAATTGAAAGGGGGGATAACTAACCGCCATGCCATGGTCCACCCACTCTCTCGCCGTTCTTAAATTTCGTAACACCGCTGCCGACGGCAACGACGTCTCCGATGATCTCGTGGCCAGGGACGCGGGGGAAGACATCGCCAAGCTCGCCCAGCTGCTCGAAGACGTCCGTGTGGCACACGCCGCAAGCGAGGATCTTGACGAGGACCTGGTTGGGGCCCGGCTGCTTGAGCTCGATGTCCTTGATCACGAGCGGCTCGCCCTTCTTTTCGAAGACGACGGCCTTGTAGGTTTTAGGTAGCGAGGATGCCATTCTTGTATCTGTTTCTACGGTTTCTGAGGCTGCGGAAATTTCTGCGGGGGGTGAGGCAGTTGGGGTGGTGTCTTTGGATCTCGACAGGAACCGGAGCTTGTTTTTAAGGTGTGAAGCTTTGCCTTTTTGACACTGAGAACCTTTTGGCATTGAAGGGCTTATGTGAATGTGTAAGTGTGAGGATGGTGGTGGTGAAGGACGACTAGAGGTAGGAATGAGTTGATGTGAGTAGAAAAGTGAGTAGCGAGTGGTGATGAGATGATGAAGTAAGACAGGTAGGCAAGGGACAAGAGTGCGGTGGGAAAGTCGATATTTATCATACTACTGTTGGTAAGTAGCCATGTATGTCTGACAACATCGAGAAGCCCTCCATGATGTGTAGTATCATGCTAGAAACCGAACCAATGACGGTTTTACACACGCATGCAAGATGCTAATTCCGACTTAGAAGTCAATCTAAGCATTGTTAGGTAAATCAGGGCTCCCCTCGTCAGAAGCTAAGCTTGGAGCTTCACTGCATGTATGATATCAACACCAAACGGATGGAGACGGGAACATGCAACAGGCCCCTACTGCTTACGTATTACTGGTTAGGTCCAGCTAGGCTTCAACTTAATATATCGTGCGTCTTCAGGTACGGATGCTTATGAGGAGATACCCGACCGATAATTGATCCGGCATCAGCATTTCTGTGGTAGTTGTGGTAAGTCGGAGGATGAGTTTTCGGGTTTGCAGTTGATGTTCTTCCAAGTCCGAAGTGGGCGTTTGGTGTCGGAATAAGCGCCCTGAGACCCTTGTTATTCCTCGGCCACCGCTCTGTGGATTTGGACGTTAACTCCATCATTTAGCGCACCCACTCAGTTATGGACCGCCTGGAAGTAGGGATTAATTGCTCCAGGCGCAGGCAACATCGCTTGTGGCATCGCCTAACTCCATCGGCTTCGACACATTCAAGTTTCTCATTCCTTGTAGAACAATGCAGACTCATTGAGATGAGCAAATATATCCTTAGGCAGTAGGTATTCAATTGACGTGATATCATTACTTCCCACTCCTCTCTACTAATGCCCTCCACTATATAACTGTAACTACACCCCATTAAAAATCCACCAAGTTATCGCGCCCCGAGACTAGCCAGCGCTGCCTGCAGCTCCCGTACGGCCGTCGGCACATCCTCAAAGTTGAGAGCCGAGATGGCCCATTTGGCGTGCTTCTGCGCCTGCGTCATCGCCATATCATCGGCGTTATACGGATTCGACGAGGCGCCAGGGCCGCCGTATTGTTGTGTTGGAGGGGCCGGCGGTGGCACCGGCTTGTGCACTGCTGGCTGTGGTGGTTGGGAATAGTAGCTCTGGTTATTCGTAGGGGGTTGAGGGGGGATGTGCGGTTGTTGCGGCGGTTGCCGTGGCACCACCGGTGGCGACGTCGTTCGATAGAAGTCCTGGGGTGTGGAAGACACGCTTGGTGGCGAGATCGGAACGGACGGTGGCACGCCGGGTTGGTGAGAGCTGGGGCTTGGTAGCACTGGCGGAGGGCCCATCGGGTCGTGTGCGGCTGTGCCTGGAGGTGGCATGTCCACCATCGATGGTAGGTCCAACGTACCAGACGCGCTGGGCGCGCTGGGAAAGTAGTTGCTCGGCTCCGGAGTGGGCGGGCCAGGAGGTGCTATAGGCGATACCTGCCCCGGTCCTGCTGCGGATGGTGCTGGAGGTGATGTTGGCGCGGACACAGGCGCCGGGAAAGTCTGATAATTGGACGGCCCGGGCTGTGGCCCACGATCCTCATCAGGTGCATCTTCCACAGTTGCTTGTCTTGCTTGCGCATTCCCAATCATCTGCACTTCTGGGTCGTTTGGGTCGAGCGCTGGTGTAGCTTCCTCTGGCTTTGGCTCTTCTTGTTTTGGGTTCGACTCATTAGGATCATTGCCTTCTTTGATCGCCTTGAGAATGCGAGCGGCATTCCATTTTGCGTATTTGATCTTCTCTTGCGTCTCGGCGTCGGGTGTCCCCCAGATGTTGGTTAGCTGAAAAAAGGTTGCCGCGGCCTCGAATGTGCTCGCCGTTTGCCTGTTACTCTATCAGCGACCGTGCTCGTGTGTGTTTGGGGGTGTGTTGAGGGGTCTATACTGGGTGACCTTATTGGCCTTGAGAGGACGAAGCGCTCTTTCGAACGTTTCTTGCGCAAACTGCTCCACGTATGCCTGGCCAGCTACGTCGTCATGGATCGCATCGTTCCCTGCGTGTGTTTCTTTGGTCTGCGAAGGAAGGAAGTGGTTAACCAGCTGTGGTATATGGGGTAAATACGAACTGCGTCGTCGCATACCTGCTCCAGCTTTTCCATCAAGTTGGTTGTGAATTGTAGGCACTCATCATCGGCGGAATGAAGCTGTTTGCCGAGGATCTGGTTGACGGCCCAGTAGAAACCTGTTGATTTAACATAGGTTAGTCAAAAGAGACCGTAAAATGACGAGGGCAAAGTTGCGCATACACCAATAGGCAATGACGGGTTTCGCGGTCTCTAGTTGTGTAGCGCGTATAATAAAGGGCGTGATGCCTGCCTGTTTCAACTTCTGAGGTATATTCGCAGCCATGCTGAGGAGGTAAAGGCTCCCTACGAGGAGCGCGGTCGCGACGTTTTATCGATCGTTGGGTTGTCGAGGGAATAATGATAATGGTCGACTATCAAGGTTGCCAAAATGTTCAATATCGATGAATTTCAGGGGTCGGAGGGGGATCGACAGAAAAAACGAATTCAATTAGTAGGGGGTGGCGTTAGGCAGAATCTATCGGATCAAAATCGAGATATGAGTGCCTGTCAATACGATGCGTAGTCGTCAGCTGTGGAATATCTGAGTATGGTGAATATATTGTGTAGGTACCTAGTACCTAGTAGTAATGCTCAAAGCCCCGTCCCCGCTGAAGTCACAGGCCATAACCTTGGAACTTGGGAAAGTTCCAAACAGTTCCCCACCAAGGTGGGATGGCTGAGATGGGCATACTCGCAGATAAGAATAGAGCTCGCGCCACACTTCTTTCTCTCAGCTTTCCCTCCTTGAGCTTCACAGGCTTCAATATGCACCAGCCACAGGTTACCCCAGATCCCCCTAAACTGTCCAATCAACTTACAAGACATCGATGGAGAGAGGGGCATGAACCCACCATAACGTGGTTCTCCAGCGAATCGCATCGAATTTCCACCGTGGCCTTTTTCTCAATTCAGCAACGAGATTCGATTTTACATAAGAGTCAGAGTCAGAGCCAGAGAGAACAGAACAAAGCGAGCTTTGCTTCAGATACATAAATCCTCCAGCTGTCCTCGTTACCTCAAGAAGCCAGAGAGAGTGGATGATCTGTCATGAACAGAATCCTTCCTTCTTTAGGATTTATATATAACGAGCACGTTGCGTGAGCGTCTAATTATTGGTTTGATATTGCTCTCTCCATTTTCTTGTTGAATCAAGCTGCCATTGCGTATCCCCCTCGTCATTCTCATCACCCCTCAGCTTCAAGTACTTCCCCATCACAGCCAATCGTAAGATCAATTAAATATCCATCAAATTCAAAACTAGTACATCCATCGCGATGCACGCCTTCAACCTCAACCCCGCCACAGCACTCGCTGCGGTGACTTTCCTCTCCGCTCTGCCGGCTGCCCAAGCTAGCCTATATCTGAAGAGCTCCCCCGTAGTTCAAGTCGATGCCAAGAGCTACGACCGGATAATCAACAAGTCCAACCATACCTCCGTAAGTCCCTAGCAGCCCGCCCACCTATCCATTGTCCAAGCGAAGCAAACCCCGTAGACCATCCACCAATGACCGGCCAACTAATTGCAACGCCAAACCCGTAGGTCGTCGAATTCTACGCGCCATGGTGCGGGCACTGCCAGAACCTGAAGCCAGCGTACGAGAAAGCAGCGCGGAACCTAGAGGGGCTAGCGCGCGTCGCAGCCGTGAACTGCGACGACGACGCGAACAAGGGGCTATGCGGGGCCATGGGCGTCAAGGGATTCCCGACGCTGAAGACGGTGCGTCCGGGCAACGGCAAGAACGGGAAGAAGGGCAAGCCCGTCGTCGAGGACTACAACGGGCCGCGGACGGCCAAGGGCATCGTCGACGCCGTCGTCGACAAGATCAACAACCACGTCAAGCGCGTCACTGACAAGGACTTGGACGGCTTCCTGTCGACCAGGAACGACTCCGCCAAGGCCATCCTGTTCACCGAGAAGGGTACTACTAGCGCGCTGCTCAAGAGCATTGCGATTGACTTTCTTGACGTCATCGCCGTTGCGCAGATCCGCGATAAGGAGACCAAGGCGAACCAGTTGTTCGGCATTACGTCCTACCCGACGCTAGTCCTACTACCAGGCGGCGACAAGGAGGGCCTGGTGTACGACGGCGAGATGAAGAAAGACGCCATGGTGAAATTCCTGTCGCAGGCCGGCGAGCCCAACCCCGACCCGGCGCCCACCAAGGGCAAGGGGGAGAAGAAGTCGGAGAAGAAGGCAGAAAAGAAGGACAAGAAGAGCAAGGAAGTGCCTTCTGAGTCCGCCGAGTCCACCCCGGAGGAATCCGAAACCGAAACCACCGACGCCCCGCCGGCGGCCGAGAAGCCGGTCGAAGTGGCACCGCCCATCCCCGCCATCACCGAGGCCGACAAGCTGACCAAGGAGTGCCTGAACCGGAAATCCCACACGTGCGTGCTGGCCTTCGTGCCATCCGCGCACGGCGAGGCGGCCGAGAAGGCCCTAACCAGCCTGTCGGAGCTCGCGTCCAAGCACGCGCACGCCCAGCGCCACCTGTTCCCCTTCTTCGAGGTGCACACCGACAACGCGGCGGCCGCGGCCGTCTTCCAGAGCCTGGAGCTATCCGGCGAGGTCGAGGTCGTTGCCGTGAACGGCAAGCGCGGCTGGTGGCGCCACTACGAGGGCGACTACACGCTCGAGAGCGTCGAGAGCTGGATCGACGCCATCCGCCTCAGCGAGGGCACCAAGAAGAAGCTGCCAGAGGGTGTGATCGGCGAGGCCGTTGAGGAGACTGCTACCACTGCGGAGGAGAAGCCCGCCGAGACGGTCGAGGTCAAGGTTGAGGAGTCCGTCGAGGTGGAGGTCGAGCCCGAGACGGAGACGGAGACAAAGGGCGCGGAGCCAACCCCCGAGGCTACGCCGGCGGAGGAGGAGCGCAAGCACGAGGAGCTGTAGAGACCGAGGCAGAGTCAGTAAAGATAGCAGTACGCGGGCGCAATGATGTAAAATAATATTGAAATCAAGCAACCTTGAAAGTGCCATTTGAAATGATGTGGGATTGCGAAATTCGACTTACTCGTAACTAGCAAGCCCATGCTCTGCAAACAAACGCCTGCCATATGCCATGCCGCGCCAACCATGTAACGCCGTAAAATTGATTCCTCGATTTTCTTTTCCTCGGCGTATTACACATGTCATCCCTGTCCCGCCTCGCCTTCACACCAGCCCACCCTAAGCATCAATATCCATCGCCATACTCACGCCCCTCTCCACCGCGCCCTCCTGCACCATCCTAGCGCCCTTATCCCGCACCACCGAGTCCAAGTACTCCCTGACACCCACACACCCACCAGCCGCCGCCGCCATCATGCCCTCGAGGCGGCTGACCTGGACGCGGCTCTCGCACACCAGCGCGACGACCTTGTCGGAGGCGCCGCGCGTGGCCAGCGTCAGGAACGGCAGCTCCTGCTCCTCCTGCTGGTTGAGGTCGACGAGGGGGTCGGCGCTGTCGTCGGCGGCCGCGTGCGACGACGACGACCCCGCCGTGCACGCCACCAGGTAGTCGGCCATCGGCACGCCGGCGTCGACGAGCGCGAGCGTCGCCGCGTTGAGGAGGCATGCGAGCAGCGAGCCGTCTTGCGCTAGCACGTGCAGGCTTAGCGCGATGGTCGATCGCGGGTAGAGGTTCGTGTACACGACGGCGGCGAGGGCTTTGGCGATGGTGGCTTGGAGCTCTTGGATGCGTCTGCGGGGTGCGTTAGCGCTCGACTCCTGATACATACGCGGGGACGAAGGGAAGGGTGAGTGGAAGCAGATGGAGTTCAAGACGCAATGCAAGGCAGAGGAAAGACAAGAAAAAGGAGAAGAGAGAGACAACATACTTATCGCTCCGCGCCCTCTTCTTGCGATCAACGGTGCTAAACCCCGCGACAACCACACCGACGAGGATCTCGGCCTCATTGCCGCTCCCCGAACCGGAACCACCACCGCCTCCGGCACCACCACCACCGGCACCGGCGCCGGCGCGACGTTGCTTCCCCTCCTCGCTGGGCCCGGTCACCACGCACATGACCTTGGTGTTACCCATCTCCAGGTACGAGGAGCCGTCGGCGGCGGCCTGGGTGCGGATCAGGCCGCGCAGGTGCCGCAGCTCGTTCCAGCGGCGGCCGTCGATGCGCAGGAGCGCCAGGTTGTAGGTCGACGTGTCGAGCATGGTGGTGTTTGGTGTGTATTTGCTTTGCTCTGCTTTTCCTATCCCTCCTCGTGCTCTTGGTTATACGCCCTTCGTCCCGTCTTTCGTCCCTTCTCGTCTCGTCGCGTTGGTATTACGTCGATGGATAATTGGCGGGATTGAGTATCGAGTGAGGTTTCGTTTCCGTTTGGTTTTGGTTCCGGTGCTGCTAATAATGAGGTGTAGCTGTGCAGTTAAATTGTTAGGTACTAGGTAGGTACCTAGTAAATAACTGCCCGCCGTCACATAGCATGCATAGAAATTTTTAGTGGGGTTCCCAGGTGGTTTTCGCCGACGCAGGAACCACCAATGCCGGTATCGATTAATCGTCACGACAAAATCCTTGATATCCCAAACGTCATTCCCAAGTCGCGATAATTAATCAAGTATTTGTAATGGCTTAGATATACAAATTGGCATAATTCACTTATATAGTCAATTAAGTACCTAGTACCTAGTATGCTACTCGATAAGGAGGAAAACCATCGGTCCTTGTGTGAACCGTTCCATTGGAATGAGAGGTGTCGTTATACACAAGTTAAATGTGCATGATATACATTCATTAAAACCCAGTAGTAAGGGATAGTAAGAAACAAGCAATCATCCTCTCCATTCGCCATCATATCCCTAGTCATTTACCCATTTCAGTCTTGGAGTGTTGCAATCCGTCAGGATCATAACGTACGTCTTGTCCTACACTACCACCATAATAGCCGGATTGCCGTGGTCGATGAAAAGGGGGTCGTTGAGATTCAACGCCACCGATGGTTCTACCTCCTCCGCGTCTGTCCATCCCCTCTCCTTACCCCATGTGATCCTGAGTCCCCGCGAACTTGTGAGCTCGATCAGTCCTCGCATGAGTGCTCCAGACTTCTTGACACTCGGCCAGGCGTCGAATTCGACCCGTTCTACCCACGGCATATCGTCTAGAACGTCTATCAGTAGAGATTTAGAGAATCGCTCGTAGAAGTTATCTGGTTGTCGGAATCCTCGGAAGATATCATTCCCCGGGTCGCATTCCACAAACACAGTAAGCTTCGTGACGTTGACGCAGTCTGCTAGACCCAATGCCGGGTTCACCACCCACCCACGAGGCGGCTTGCTCCAGCCCGGGCCTAGTCGCAGCTCGAGAGAAGCCATGCTCGCTCGTTGGTTTGGCTTCATACGGGCCAGGAGAGGCTTCTTGGTCTTGAAGAACCGCCCAGGATGCGTGGGAAAGATACGGACGGGATGTGTGCTATAGAAGAAATGCGACGCCTCCTGGTATATAGTGCGACAGGTTCGTAGGATGGCCAACTTCTGATGGATCCTCTTGTAATTATCGGGGTCCAGATCTAGCACACCGCCGGTGGTGGCAAAATGATAGCCATATACTTCTTGGCGCAATTCGGATGGGAGGTCAAGGAATCGGAAGGGCTTCTGCTTTGCACGTTTCGACCTCGACGCATTCGTAGATCCATTCAACGATAATGCGCCGATGGCCAACTTTGCCACCTCGTCATTTCCGTCGTATTCGGCTTCCGAGGTATAGGTTGAGGGGAGTGCCGAGCTGAGCGGAGTCGTAAGCGCCGACGAGATGGGCGTGGGGCCCAGAGCAGCGCTGACAGCTCGCGAGCCCTTCCCAGCTTTACGACGCATCTTTTCTTCTTCTGAGCGCTTCGGTTTGTGTGATGTAAATTTGCACGCGAGTAGATTCCTAAAGTGGCAATATGCTTAATGATAGAACTCTTGTCACGCGACGGTTGGTTTGCTAGCTGGAGAACCGCAGCGATCGTTATATAGGGAGAAGCTGGTTTGTTTCTCGGTATGTCTAGGGCAATCGGGTTAGGGATCGAGGTACGACGAAGCAGCGCGAGGGTGGTGCCATCGCGATACTTCAACGAGTGACAACCACCCTCTTAAAACGCAGCGCTCGGGGCTGCCATGTTGGATCGAGTAGGAATTTGGTCGTATGCAGTAAATTTCATAAGGGATTAGAAGAGAACAAATAGGCTAAGAAGCGGGATCGAAGATGAAATAAAAGGAAGGCCAATTGCTTTGAAACAAGAGAGGGGAATACGACCGGCAGAAGACAACCGGAAGAGAATTGGGATTGAATACCTTAGGTAGGTGGGTAGGGGTAGGAGTAGGAGTAGGAGTAGGAGTAAAAAAGTCGAGTACTTCCAATTGTCAATGGTGACAGATTGATGTGTCGAGTCAACTCGAAGGTTTTGGAACGGAACAGTCAGGGTCTGGATTCACTTGGTACCTGCTGGGATTTTACCTGCTGGGCTGGCTGGGTTGGCTGGGTACCTGGTTCGGCCCTGCAGTGCTTCCGAACACGCTGACAGGTCAAGTGATTCGGGAACTACGGATTAGGTGGACCAGCGTACACTACAGCGGGGTTTTAGTGCGAGCATAGCCCCTAGCCGAGTCGGCAGTAAAAGCAAAGACTCGGATTCAGAATTGACGGAATCGATGAGTTGAGTTGAGTTGAGTCGAGTTGACTAATCCGATGACGTGACGACTTTGCGTGACGGAAAAGACTCAATCCATTGAAGCTGGATTCGAGAGTCTTAGACAAAGCAAAGAGGAGACACGATTACGGTAAATCACCTGGGCACTTCAACGATACGACCACAAAAAAACACCCATGATATCACCAGGTATTAAGACAGTGAACTTTTTTTTCTATCCGTCCTAAATATGGCTTGCGTTAAACCATGTAAACTGGCACACGCCGGAAGACCTGGAATTGCATATGTGGCTCGTCTCAATGAATAGTGTGCAAGCAACCACCCATTCATCTAGGCAATTTCGCATATGGGGTACCCAGATAATAATCACAATATCCACGTGGATTCTAGCACCAGTGGCATGTTAACGACGAAAGCCGTCTCTGATTCGAAAACTTGGGTGGCGGGTATAGAACAAGTGCATTGGAAGGGTAACTCAGTGACGTATCACGAGGGTGAGATGCACCCCATTCTACGACTCAGTCAGAGGGGTACCCTGAGCAATCTTGCTCTGGCCATATTTCTCAAGGCGGATGGACTGGATCGCAATAAATCCAGTAGTGTCGCCAGGGGAGAAGGTTGAGAGGGAGTCCATCGACGCATCTTCCTCGCTGTAGAGGTTGCTCGTCTCGCTGCTGCGGCCGAGTGTGTAGGCATTGCCCTCTGTAACACGTATTAGTAACTTTCTTCCAGGTTCACATATAGCTAAACCAAAATATTACGTACTGTACGCCTTCATACGAACGACTCCGTTGACGTTTTGTTGAGAGTATACGATGGAGTTCTCCACAAACTCCCTCTCCGGCGAACTATTTATCTGTTAGTATATTCTTGGCAGACGGGCGTCCTTGGAGGCAGGTCGAGAGGTCTCAGAATATGACGCCTAGGCTCGCCCCGGCAGCGCCCAAAGGGGTGAGGTCCTCACTGGTGGGGAATACTCACAAGTACATGCCGTTGTACAGCTGTCGACTCCAGGAGATGGTGACAAACTGGTCACGGAGTTCCCGGACCTTGCTGTCCATCACCAAACCCTCGAGGTCGATGTGCGCAAGACGAAGAATCGTTAAGCCGGGGGTGTCGTAGCAACCCCTACTCTTCAGGCCTACCAACAACGTTAGAAACGACTCCGCAGAGAAAAGCACTAAATCATACCAATGAATCGGTTTTCGACCTAGATGACCATGTTAGTGATGATTCTTTCAGAATTTTGGTTTTTTGCAAGGAATGCCCGCGGCTTCTATAAAAGAAACCATAGAGTACTCACAATATCAACCCGTCCTACACCATGGTCGTGGCCGATGCGGTTGAGGAGTTTGAACAGCTCTACTGGCTCGGTAGCCTCCTTTCCGTCTTCGGTAGTGACCTTCACGGGGATACCCTTTTCGAATTGGATGCTGAAGTGGTATGCCTTATCGGGGGCATCCTCGGGATCGACAGTCATCTTCCATAGGTGCTTAGGTGGCTCGTGGTCTGGATCCTCGAGAATTCCAGCCTCGTAACTGCAGTGCACGAGGTTCTCGTCCATGCTAAGTTCTTGTTAGCTCGTCCCTCGATCCCGACTAGTGAGGGAGGGGGGGACTCACCTCCATGGAGCCTTGGGGGTGGAGGAAACGGGGATGTTGTTGACGCGGGCATATTCGAGGAGATCCGCACGACCCTGGAACTTGCCGATGAAGGCATCGATTCGCCACGGTGCAATGACCTTGATCGAAGGCGCCAATGCTTCTCGTCGTTAGTAAATGCTCTCGTATTTTTGAAGGGAGTAGAGGTTCGCCGTTAGGTTTGAATGCTCATCAAGGGCTAAACACACCTTTCCAAGCGAGCTCACTATAATACGTCGAATCAGTAACTTTTGCCTTAGTGGTTATTCAGAGGTTCAGCGAGTGTCACGTTAGTAAACCAACGGTATACTTGCGATAAATCCAAGGTGCTTTGAAAGGGAGCGGAACGTACAATCGGACCTGGTCGTTGCCTTTACCGGTGCATCCATGGCTGAGAATGTCGCAGTTGTTCTCTTGTGCAACGCGAACTTGCCTATAATATAGCGTGTTAGTAGATTCGAAGTTCTTAAGATTGAGTTATTGAGGCACAAGGCTAGTTGTTGTGATCGCCGAGACTCCAGGCACAGAGTGAGACGTCAGAGGGGATGTACTTACTCTCGGGCGATGATTGGACGAGCTAAGCTAGTACCCAAGAGATAACGGTCCTCCTATAGTAATTATCAGTATGAGCTCGATGGTACAACACCAGAGTCCACTCACGTAGATGGCATTGCATTGCGTAGCTCGGAATACGATCTCCTTCACGAACTGGGCTTGAAGGTCTCGAATAACCATCTTCTCAGCGCCTAGTTTGAGAGCCTGGGACGATTAGCCGTTATATTCTTCGGTAGTATATACAATTGCATACGTACCTTTTCCTCGACAGCCTTCCAGTCCTCTTCCTGGCCAACATTGGCAAGGAAGCACTATATTTTGGTTAGGAGTAGATAAATGGCGAGTGTGAGTAGGAACATACGACGACGGTGTAGCCATCATTGATCAGCCACTTCAAGATGGTAGAGGTATCAAGGCCTAGGAGCCACGGTCAGTTTCACAGTCGAGAGTGTTCTTCCCTGACACAATTCCATACCTCCAGAGTAGGCACTACATGGTTGAGTCAGTGTGATGTTACGCAGATATAAGGGAATAGGTACGGTGGAACTCACAGGCAGACGCGACCCTTGGACATGATGCCGGATGTTTGTGAGTATATTTTGTACGTCGGGTTACTAAAGGCTCCACGAGTCTTGTAACAACGTTCAATTAGTATCAGGGCGGTATTGCGATTGTTTACCGAGCGTAGAAGGGAGTACGATGAAGAGGAAGTTCGCGAAAAGAGTCAGTGGGCAAAGTTTTCGTCTCGTAATAGGTAATCGTTGTAACACACAACTCCAAATTTTTGTGGGAACCTTCTGGGCCAAAATTTGTTTATAGGCTCGATAGGGATCTTACCAGTTATATCCGGTATCGGCGTCAGGTAGGTACAAACCTGATGGTGATAAATTTTAGGCAAAGTTTTGTTCAGATTTACAGTCTTCAGCTTTAAGACATACCTGGTAGTACAGTACGAAGAATGCGAATTGATAAATATGAGTCAATTGCCCCCCCTTTTTTTTTTGGTAACAAAACCCCGCGGTTCACTACGATTATCTTGGGACCCGATAAGGGAAATGACGTCGGAGGGGTATTCCGGGGTGGATCGCGGGGTGTGGTACCTAAGTACATGTATATCCATACTAGATAGCTGATATTTTCAAGGATTTTACCTCGTCCTTGAGCTACCGATACAAGATAAATCGTATCAAATACAATGGCTTCCACATGCTGCGCTCTTAGTACTCATCAATGATATTTGTTCCCATACAATATTTAATCCTGAGAGCGGTTCCATCGTCTAACATTAGCTTACAGGTTCAGCCGTTTGCCTGTGCCTGATCTAGCCGAAGGTTGCAGGGGCCTGCTATAGGTAGCTAGCACCCCGGCCACTTCAATTGCAGGCCTCACCTAAGTTTTAGCGTCGATAAGAATCTCACATTGTGATTGGCTGTTTCGTTAAGATTTTTCTAGCTGCTGAGATGAATTGATCTTGAATGATATTTGAGACTTTGGGTTGGCTGATTATGGCACGACTATATTCGTGTATGTCCTATATGGATACCTATATCGAACGGGGGTGACAGCCTGAATTCTAGCTTAGGCTGTGGATGATGTTTGATTCTAAAGCCTCCCTGGCCTCATCCGTAGGATGTAGGATGTTCAGATTGATGATAATAGGTATTCTCGGGACCGTAACGTTTACTGCGATGCTGTGTATTATTCGATATTCGTGTCGTGTGGGCTTGAGATTGGTATACAATGCTCAGATACACTGTGAAAAGTCCAAATTCCACCGTCTGTCTCTAGCATGACGTACCACCAGTGCTGAGCTAATTCGTGTGGCTTACGCAGTACCGTTCGGTGTTAGTGAGGGGCAGAACTTCGGCAATAAAAAAAAGAATTGGAGATCAATAGGCGGTAGAAGACAATGCAATTGAACTTTGAAGCTTTGCGATCAAGTGTCATTCTAAATAAAAATTTCCCCAACACCTCCAGGCTTAATCTACAGCTGTGCTACTTAACTTTTTTCTTCATCCCACCCTTCCTCGACGGCGACCAGCTTGTCTACCCTTTGCATTCCTCACAGCATTACTACGTGACATATTACTTACCATAGTACGAAAATACCCGACCAGCCCGTTGGTGTCCTACCGCAAGGTTCGCGCAGCTACGGCCGCCAATCCGGCAAGATGATGTTAAGAGCTCTCGCGCAGAGTGCGCGACAATCCACTCTCTCCAGACCAGCCATAACAGCTCGATCATTCATAAGAACTAGACCGGTCATACGAACTCCTGCCGTCGCTGGATTCCCCAGTCTGTCCACTCCAACATGGGCGCAAGGCATGGCCACAAACCGGCCCCGAGACCCCCCATCGAGCAAAGGTCCAAAGAAAACCCAGCCGGTTCAACCCGAGTCCAACACTTCCTCATCCGCACAACCCCCTCAAGATGCTGAATCGCAAGATGACCCCGCCGGATCTTCCGATTCGAAACCCGACCTGCGCTCCCTTCCCGACCTCACACAAGGAATACCCTCCACCCTAGAATACGAGACAAGCGGCGCCACCAACAAATCAGCCCTCACCGCTGTCGAGCAGGAGGAAGCCGAAACCGAAGCTGGTGGTGGCCGCGGCCGTGGAGAGCTGCCCGCCTCTGCCTACATCAGTTCAACCGAAAAGCGAAGAAACCAATTTGCCAACCGTATGTACGCCTTGTCGTTAGCTCTTGGTCTCTTCGGCCTTGCCTATCTTGGTCGCGACTGGGATGAAGAGGAAGCCAAGGCGCACGCCGACATTCCCAGCGGCTGGTCGATTAGTCTATGGTGGAAGCGCATGATGGCTCGCTTCAACGATGCTACGAGTTATTACAGCGACCCCGCCTTCGAAAAGCTGCTCCCCGATCCCGACCCCCTTTTCGAGCGGCCGTACACGTTGTGCATTAGTCTGGAGGATATGCTGGTGCACAGCGAGTGGACGCGCGAACACGGCTGGAGAATTGCGAAGCGTCCTGGCGTCGATTACTTCTTGCGCTACCTTAGCCAATACTATGAGTTGGTGCTATTTACGAGCGTCCCCTTTTCCATCGGCGAACCCCTTGTCCGAAAGCTAGACCCCTTCCGTATTATCGTATGGCCCCTATTCAGGGAAGCCACCAAATATAAGGACGGAGAGTTCGTTAAGGTTAGTTGGCCCTATTAGTCTCCTTTCCAGGTTACCCATGATCACTAATATGTTGCTCTGCAGGACTTGTCCTACCTAAACCGAGATCTGTCCAAGGTCATTATCCTCGATACCAAGCCCGAGCATGTCCAAAACCAGCCAGAAAACGCCATCGTGCTGAAGAAGTGGACCGGTGACCCCAAGGATAACGACCTTGTCGCACTGATCCCCTTCCTCGAGTACATCCACACGATGCAATACAAAGACGTGCGGACGGTGCTGAAGTCCTTCGAGGGCAAGCACATCCCGACGGAGTTCGCGCGACGGGAAGCGATCGCGCGCGCGGAGTTCCAGAAGCAGCTGGCGGCGGAGAAGCGCAAGCGCAAGAGCGGGATGGAGGCGCTGGGCGGGCTGGTGGGCCTCAAGTCCAACAAGATGAGCCTGATGCTGCCGCCCGAGGGCGAGCTCAGCCCCGGCGAGGCGTTCGCCCAGGGCAAGATGCTCCAGGACCTCGCGCGCGAGCGCGGCCAGCGCAACTACGAGGTCCTCGACCGCGAGATCCGCGAGAACGGCGAGAAGTGGCTCAAGGAGGAGCAGATGGCCGTCGAGAAGGCCCAGGCCGAGGCTATGACCAGCATGAAGTCCTCCTTCATGAGCTATTTCGTGCCGGCTGCGAAGGAGCAGAGCACCGAGAGTAAGAGTGCGGATGCTGGTGACGGTGAGGCGAAGAAATGAAGGGGCTGTCGAGAGGGAAGCGGCGGTTAATATTTTGGTGCGCACTGTGTAAATTTGGGGAGGTATGGATGGGGTGTATGATAAAAGGAGGCGGGAGGATCAAGTGGTCCAAGGGATATCGAATTTCCCCAGCATCGCGCGTTGAATAGGAGGGATTCACGACAACCGTCATAGCCACTGCTGTTGCTATTATTATTACTACCACTACACCCTTCCACGAACGAACGAAAAACTCTACTCTAACTCTACACGGCGGCGTTAATTTGGTTTCTATATCACATGCATGGGACGGAAGGTTATAAATGGTCCATTTGACTCGAGGTCGACGATTGGACCCCGAATGGCATTGGCAGCATATCGCGATGGAGATGGAGATGGAAAGCTGCTCGCTGGGTGCTTGCTATTTCGTGCCATGCCATGCTATACCATGTATTACAACGCGACGAGAGGTCCTTGCTAGATAAGGAGAGGAAAGAAAAGGGGTGGAGGTTGAGGAAGAAATGAAGAGGAAAACGAGAGGGATGGTGAAAGTGAAGTGAGTGAAAGTGAAGACAGAGGAGGGCAACACCCGCGCCGAGGCGAGGGGAAACGAATTCGTAATTCTGTATCATAGGAGCTTAACGCATACAGTGAGCGACTCGAGAGCCTGTGCCTCCTGAAGCCCTAAAGGCCGAAAATTGCGGTGCATAGAATCAATCAACTTTGTGACTAGCAAGAAGCTTCGACTGGCCTGGTCCCCCCAGCCAGCCCGATGTGCAAATATGGTCGTCATGTCGTATGTCGGTGGTTTACCGTAGGCTTGTGGTTCGTCCGTCTCGTGTACTCCCGATTCCTGCTTGGTTGCGCGCCGCGAAATTGGAACATACTACCCCTTTCTCTTTCCCTGCATCCCTTTGCCTTTCCTGGGATACCGGCTGTCGGAAACCCAACTTCCCGGCTTATTCCATTCTCTTTGATCCGTATATCGTATGCTCCTCCCTCTTTCCACACCAAACCGCATGCCTCCCAAACCAAAGCAACCCGGACTGGATTGAGTGGTGGTGGATATACCCCCTATTTCCTCGCACTCGGCGGATGGTCCCCCCAAGCGTTATGCTCGCGGCACCACTCGCAGTTGGGGTTAGTCTCGCACTGGAAGTCGCTGTTTTTTTGCAATCATTCTTTTAGCACAGTTTCTACAACGCCTCCTCCCCTACACCCCTCGGCCGCTTATATCAAATAACGCGGGGAGACGGGGGCGGGAAAGAGCGGGGGAGGGGGACAGGAAAGGGGAAAGGGAAGGCCTACTCGTCCTTGCACTTGCAGTACTCCTGGATCGACGCGCAGTCCGGGGTGCCGTCGGCCGCGGCACCGACCACCCCGGTGGGCGGCGGGACCGGGACCCGCGAAGGGGTCGGGACGGCGATGGCGGCGGCGGCGCCGACGAGGGCGAGGGTGAAGGCGAGAGCGTTGGCGCGCATCTTGGGCAAGTCGGTGTGTCGGTGAAAGTTGGAATCGTTTTTCTTTGTCTTGGTGTGTGCGTGGTGCTTGCCTGGTGGCCGTAATGAAGATCGGAGCGGGATGTTTTTGGCGCTTTATATACAGGCTTCGGACACTCCACAAGATTACGTCTAATATCGAAGCGTAGTTGCGGTGTAGAGGCTGGCCGCGCTATAGCGATCAAGATCGCGCAGGCTGGGGTCGCACAGGTTCTCGATACCGAAGTTTCTGTGCGATGTTCGCCTTCTCACGCGCCCTTCATCCATGAAACCGGACCCGCTCACTCCGGCGATTTACCAAGCAGACTGACGAGTAGCGTCTTTGCCAACGTCGCCACAGCTCGCACCTTGGATCTCGTCAAACCGAGCCTGAGCAAAGGATCCACGCGGAGACGCCGCGTGCGGAAGTCTACCCACCCGCGTGGCGTTCGCCCGCCGAGGCTGCCACCATCGCCAGGTCCTGGGACCACGGTACTTTTTCTCGGTAGCGAGATCGTCGCACGATCATCCTTCGCGATTCCAAGTTTCAGGCTTTCGGGCAGGACGTGGGCGCGAGCTGTGCGAGCACTGAGCGTGCTTATGAGCGGTCTGCGTATAGCACGAAGAAGGCCATGGGCATGTGCGCGATGCACAAGCTGACGGCGAGACCGCATGGGCTCGAGACGGTCCATATTCTACGATCCTGATCAAGTTTATCAGGAATCATGGTGGCCGTGCCTCGGCTTGGCCGGGGAGGATGCGGTGAGTAGAGCCGTCGTCATGGCCTGTTGCACTTGTCCGCGTACATGCTCTCCTGGTACGACGGAAATCTATCCATCTGACGAGACCTCTTTATCTACTCGTGGGCCAGCTGCAAGTGGAAGAAGCTATAGACCCCAGTGGCAGATACCCGGGGGCGCACAAGATTGTATGACCTTGATTTAGCGGCGAGGGCGAATAGGTAGGATTATGATACCGAGTGGGCGAAGGATACTTAGGGGATGAAATCCACGAAGGTAGCCAGACATGTGAATGCGTGGCAATCAAGAATAAGTAGAGTAACTTGAGCCGAGATGCATTCGGTAAGTCTATGTCGCTGCTCCATTCGTCAGTTTAAGCTTCAGTGAACTAGCTTCTATATGACAAGCATTAAATGACCTCTAACTACTATATCCATCTCTTTGGTGGGTAGGTGACGGTACACAAGATGCTTTGAACCGGAGGACTGTCTTCCTGCACCTAGCCGCCTGTAGCTGCAGTATAATCTAGATTGCTGAGCGAGTCTATAGATTCGACCTAGACGTAAATGGATATAGTAGCTTTTGTGGAATGGAAATTTCGCGCATGGCCCCGAGTAAAGAAAAAGGGGCGGGGTGGTAGGAACCCTCGGCGTCTTTCTGTCGCTGCACTTGAATGACGCGAGCCAATCCAGCGCGCATAATGCCTCTTACCAACTTCTGGAAGAGAAATGCCGACATTGCGTAAGCATTATACGCCGATCTACGTGAAGATATCGACAAATTTTCGTGGTGTTATGAGAACAGGCGGTGTGCTATAGATATCATCACCGAAGTCTAAGAGTCCGGGAAGTCGAGCCGGCGCAGTGTTTCAAGGCATCATACGTACTAGGTAGACATCTAGCAGCCATCAATGATGAATGTATCTAAGCTTGCTGTTAGACTGACTCTGGATTTGATTTGGCTGAGTGGGTGGTAGGTAGGTAAACACCTACCTGAGCATCATTTGCCAGTAAATCTACCGAACGCATGCACCCGTACATCCCGAACCGGACAGGCGGGTTACGCATCAGGTATAGAATGCATCTTTAGATATCATCCGTTCAAGTTCCGCCGGGAAGGGATACTTCTGTACGCCCATGTGCCCAGGGGAGGACTCTTCGATACAAGCTGGTGAATAGGGGGCAGACTCGAAGACACCATAAAACAGTACCACCGACAGCAACGTAGCATTTGACTTCCACAGACGCGTTGCCGTGCTGCATAGTCGGAAGAGTCTTATGAACACGCTTCTTTTAAGCTGGCTCTAAAGCCACGACTAGTACCCATCCCACAATCCTCCTCATTCGCCTGTTCGCTTCCATTGTGAAGCCTGTTCCCTATATGCCCGAGCTCTAGTGTACAGTCGTCCTGTTTATACCGTATTATCCGAATCTGATCCTTCGTATGGTACATTAATGTAGCCGATGAGTATATCCTCACGCGAGTCGAGTTATTTCTAAAGTCGCTTTAAACAGATGCAAACTCCTACCGAGCGAACGCTACCTCCGTGACATAGCCAGCCCCTGATGGAGATGATACGATACCTAGACGCCAACAAACCCAGCCAATGAATGTTTCAATGTAGTCTTGGCGGAGGAAAGTCGGCCAAAGAAGATGCTATTTTTCAAGCACCGCCATTTCCATCCGAAAAGAGAAGTAATGGCCATTGCATCGTGGCCGTAGTTGTGGCTGTGGAAGGGGCGCCATGAATACCGACCCCTAACCCTAGCGCACTTGTTCCGCTGCCCTCGACGTTTCCGCCGGGGCGCGGACCGGAATTGCCTAGGGACATTAGAGCATTGGCACTATATCTATCCTGGTTGTCGACAACAGCAGCTGTCCAATCCTGCCAGGTGTTTCCTCCCGAAGATTGTTGTCGCCACATGATCTCCGGCTGCGTCATCTGCGTGGCCTGTGTAGCAAATGCCGCTAATGAACTGGGATCTGTCGTCTGAATTTGGGCTTGTGCTTGTGCCTGTGCCTGAGCTTGTGCTTGTGCATGCGCATGCGCATGACTCACAGCGACCTGTCCGGTCGTCTGTGCGTAGAGGAAGGAATTATTAGGATCGTAAGGTAGTGTATTAGTTGTGTGCGAAGTGGAGTTTGCATATGGAAGCGGATATGCCCCGGACTCGGGCGTGGCGTCGGGATAATAATTATTACGCGGTGTTGCAATGACGTGGCTCGTCGAGCCGTTCACTGTTTCTGTGTCGTTATGACCAGAGGTAAGATTCGGTACTGTTGGTAAATTTGCATAAGATGGTGAGTGCGGAGACTGCTTTAACATGTCTTGTGATAGTTGCGCTTGTGGAACCGATTCGTTAGTTTTTTGAAGCCGATCATGTTCTATCCAAGCGATAGTACGGTCGATGACGGATGATACTGCGTCGCGGAGGCCCGTACCGCAACCTAGGTAGCATTTGCTCGGTTAGTGACTTGTGAAGTTGAGGCGGATTCCTAGACTCACCCATGAGACCCCCGGTCTCAGCTAGGATGCTTAACCAAAGTTTCATGTCTTCACGAAGAGCCTGTACTTCGGTGGCGCTCGTCTCATGCCGTCTCTCCCAGTGAGCGACCAGGGTGCAGAATATTGCAGTGACATATATCGAAAGGCAGTACCATGTCGAGTCCAAAGACTTCAAACGATACAGGTGATGTAAGATCCTCAGCGTATCCTTTGCTGCTTCCTCACATATCTTCGTATTTTCTGCCACTATCTTCGGGTCGTTTGTCGGGCAAGCAGCCGGGTGTCGTAAGGTCATCCCTGAATAATTTTAGATTAGTCTCTGTAGACATGGAATGGCAAATATCGGAAGGGTTAAGGTAACCAATTTTTGAGCCCTTGATTGGGTACATCATGAGTGAGAAAGGGGCAGCTGTGTCTACTCACGGAACTCAAGGGCCATATACTCGGCATAGAGGGCAAACATGGAGTGTTCTACCTCGGATTGATTATAAGATTTCAAGCTGATAGGGAGGCTGTCCTGCCAGGCTTGAAGTTGCTCTTCCAGCGCCTCGATCACAATGAGATACCTGTTCGGATCCCTCCTAGGACAATAGATGTGAGCGTACATCTCGAGGAACAAAGCGGATATCTTAAAGGCGGACACGCCTATCTCGAAAGGACACGAAATTGATCTTGTGGTATCGACTCCATCTTCGGAGAGGAGTTCATCGGGGATCGACTCGGGGAATCCAATATCGATATCTTCTAGACGAATAGGCATGGGACGTCCCATTCGCCCGTTCAAGGTGACAACCGTTGAGAGGATTGCCCACCATATCCGTTTGCGGAGTTCATTCTCTAGGTTGGTTCCTTCGCCGGGTTTCTTCCACGCGCGGTGCACGCCGAGTTCGATAGCCATTCCCAGGCAGTAGTTGCTTAACATGTTGCTAGTGTTGGCTTTGGGAAACCGCATAGTATGCACGGCAATCATGGTCAGAGCTTGGAGGTCGTAGAGGGTATTGGACGTGACCAAGTCGAAGAACTTGCCCAAGGCGAAGTGATAATGTTTATTTGACAGGTTGTCTAGGTGAGCTCTCTGCTCAGGCTGCTCTCGATTTCGAATTCCGTACTGCAGATATATCGAGGCGAATACCATGTGTATCATGACTGTTTGAGCTACAGTGGGTTTGAAATTTATGTCGTCATAAAGACGAGCCAGCTAAGATTGATTAACGGAATATTGAACACGAAGGGTGGCTGTACAGAAGCTGGTACTTACAAGGGCCATGAAGGTAGGTTTATGTAGAACGGGATGGAAGGGGTAAATCATGAGAAAGTACCATTCAGCATACGTAAAGGCATCGGCCTTTGGGGGATAATCAACGTGGAGCGGAGGGTTGACCCTCATGATAGACTGTAACATGGCCACGAGTGATCTATTATAGAGTGGCGAGCGAGCAGGAGCATCGGGAGGTGGCTCGTCCATGTCAGGAGCGTCAAATGATCCTATGTCTATGGTGCTTCCAAGGATAGAGAGGGTCATTCCCTTGATGGAACTGAGGGGAGCTTGATCGGCGCCAACACCTATGTGGGCGTCTCCGGGTTTTAGCTCAATATTGGATCGCAAATTATCGGCATATGGTATCGCGGAGGACGGTTGTCGGTCCTTCATCCAAACAGACGAGCCGAGCTGTGTCCATTGCGAATTTCCCAGGGATTCCTGCACCTGACCATCTATGCCGCTTAGGGCTCCGTCAGGAGCACGATCGTCGACCGGAGATGCGGAGGAGTGAAAGGGCTTGACGTCGACGCCATTCTGATGAAGCAATTTCTCCAGGTCTCGGATACGATTTAACATGTCGTTCTTCTCGCGTTCCAACTCTTGCATATATCCTCTTCGTTCGGTACGGCCCGTGACGCGATCCGTCACGTAACATTCGAGGTTTTGGTTGATGCAATGCGAACAGCCCTCGGGCAGAGCATCGCAGCGGATCTTGCGAACCTAGCAGGACCCATGTTAGATTTTGGTCGGCATTCGGCGAGGAGATTAGATTGTCAAGGCCAGGTCAGGTTAGGTAGATCAGGTCAGGCAAGGTCAGAAGCCACACGCAGACTTGATGAACAGGATTCTTGTGGTTTTGATAGGTACTGAGAGGTTGGTAATGTAATGCGACGGAAGCAAACTCTCTGTCTGTCTCTCACTTTTGAACACGCACAGGCAATCCTCTTTCTGGTCTATGTCTCTCTCATATACATGTAGCCGAACAAGAAACATACCTTACACCGGTCGCATGCTTGTCCTGTCCTCGTGTAGGATTGAAGTTTGCTCTTGACGACGCTCGAGAAATCGTTGGTCGCGGCGCGTTCGCGGTCTAATCGAGATACTTTGCATTTGGCAATAGCGTCGGAGGGATCTAAGTCAGCAGCATCTCCAGGCCTTTTAGGTGGCCGGCCTGGAGGCATGGCGACACGAAGCTTGTTTTGTTTGGAGGTCAAGGTCCGTGAAATTTAAAAAGAAGGTTGGACCGTTGTGACCGTTTGGCCCGTTAGTTGGTTGGTTGGCTGATTTGACTTGAACTTGACTGACGAGTTGGTTGGTCAGTTTTTTGTCAGTTTTGGTGCACAAATGGATTTGGAGCTTGTTTTCGCGACAGACGAGAAAATGGAGTTTCCCGAAACCTTAACGGTCTGGGGTCATTTGCCGCAGCTTTGAGCTTTGAGCTCAAGGTGCTCCAGGGCTATAGTCCTAGAAGGCTTATGGGGGGGGAGGCTTGTTATGGGCTTATAGTGTATAGGTAGGTAGGCTTGGTGGGCTTGATGGGCTTGATCCATGAACAAACATTGAACTTCAGGGGACAAACGTGGGGAGGTAACCCCTTACCTAATAGAGCTAATAGCCTGCTAACAGACTGCTAACGGGTATGTAGGTAGTTTATAAGCAGCTAATAGGCAACTAATAGGCAACTAATAAGCAACCAAGCAGTGGGTGGGTTTACTTAGTATACTGGGTTACTGGGTTTGTAGGACTTAACTGCTCAAGATAAGGTTTAAAGTCGCTGACTCGGAGCATTCCAGGGTCGATGAGCATGGATATCGTGGATGGATATCGTGGATGGATCATTGATGTCGGTATAAGTACCCTAGGTCTGTGGGCAACTTGGCACGTACTATGTACTAGCCAGTGGAGCTCGGGGGGCCGAGTATAGGTATCATTAATGTATCTGGAGCTCGAAAGACAGAACTGATAACTTCAAATGCTGAATGTAGTCCAATTTCTTTCATAATTGATGCTTCAACTCAAACTCTCAACTCAAATCTCTCTCTCGACGGCTTCGTAGAGACAGCGACAAACACCTACATATGTACCTACATAAATAAGAAAAACGGAATATGCCGTAGGGCTGGTCTGTGATCCAAGGAAAAAGCATCGCAGCAGATGGAGACGAGACGGGACGGGAAGCTCTCGCCATTGATACGAATGGACATGACGAGGAATACCGAAAACTCGCACGCTAGCTGCCAGTAATAGGTACATAAAGGTACCGTTGGGGCTCGGCTTGTTTTATTCGTCATCCGCTGCCATTGGAGCCGTTTAGGGTCGTCTATTCCCCCCTCCAGCCGCTCTTTTCTGCATAGCGCGACGCAAGGAGTCTGCTCGTCTTAGCGTCCCGCCTGAAATCGGAAAAGCGATCAGCATTCGAGAGGGTCTCAGAAGCCACCTGGGCAGCTGGCCTACATCTACAAATGTCCCACAGCCAATAAATCACCTATCGTTCAAGGTCGTCGAATCTTACCTGACAGCGGTGAAGCTAATACGAGACAGCTCGAGAGACAATCAACGGCGAACACGGCATGTCCACGTTGAGCGCGAGATAAAGATGAGCGTGGCTGCAGGATGACAATTCATGCCAGACTTGGAAGAGGTTGACAGTTCCAAGGATCCCGCAGGAAGCATCGGCCTATTCGGTCCATTACTTGAGCCCTAGCGATGGAGCCAGTGAGTCCATCAATGGAGTCTCGTCGTTGCGTGCCTGGACCAAGAACCCGACCCGATTGCGTTACTAATAATACACATGTATATGTGCAATCCTTGTCATGACAGAGATTCGAGAATAATAGATGCATTCTAGATAGTGAGAGACGAGACCGTCATAGTTATATCGGAACTCGATTCTGACATGTTGCCAAAATTTTCACCTGGGTAACTATCAAGTATGACGGTGCATATTATAGACTACCTACCTAGGTAACCTGCCTTTAAAGATCGTTACACTGCCTAAGGCCCTAGCACCTAAGACGCCCGCGCAAAGCGGTGCTCATCGACTAGGAGCAAGCCCTAGCAAGCACTTTCAGCACTTCGTCGGAGTTGTTTATCTGCCCAGCGTGCATCGATGATGGCAATTCGGGGTGGCGGCGGCTTGACGATCTCGAAGGAATACTATACAGCTGAACCAAACGGTTGGGTCAGCCCTATGCTTGTCATCGACTAGGTTCCTAGGACCTGCATTGGATCATAATGGAGACTAGATTCTATCACAGATACGGAGATATGATAACGAAAGGGGGAATGGATATGATCATATAAGAATGATGGTCTAGTAGGGAACAGCTTGGTATGTTGTCAAAGTTACATGCGCAGTGTTTAGGTATCGATGATGAAGCCGTAGCAGGATAGGGCGAGTTGCCTGGAGCCGATTCATCAATTTAACGCCGGGCGGATTTGAAAATGTACTGTCGGGTACCTACGGCTGCAAACAGCTGGGTATCATGCCCCTCTAACTACCCCACCATCGATCGTAACCTTGAATCTGTAGAATGTAAATCCCTTCATCTTTGAGTCGCATATTGCCGTTGTAAACCTATGTGATTTACATAATACCGAACCCAAATCAAGCTAATTATCTCTCCACGGTCTTACACACACAGAGAGAAGCACGCCAACCAGCCATGGCCTCACTAGAAGGCGTTGAGGAGACGCCGCTATCGGGATTGTTTGAGACAATCCAGCTAGAGCATGTGCCTTTGACACACACCGTTCACGTTGCCGTCTTCAGAGATATTTCCAATGCTGAGTTCCTACAACAGCAGCTCCTCAGTCGAAACACCGAGTATGAGTACGCTTTGATCGACGCTAGTTCCGTACGTAAGCCACTGTTCTTCCCTGTCTCTCTCATCTCAATCCCTCATCTTACTCTCACTCGTCTTCTGGGGGGTGGGGGGTGTCGTATATGCGCCTATTCATTCGCTTTACCTTATTCCACCCCAATCAACTCATCAATTAAATAGAAGAGAATCAGTGAACCGCTTCAGCTGATAACAAGGGGCCGGTAACAGGTCACATCCCGGCTTCAGGTACTGGCGGCCGTGTTCAAGGCTATAACGATCCAGTTGAGCGGTAACATGAAGACCCCAAACATCCATTCCGAAATTGTGTGCTCACTGAGCCCAAACAACAACGTACGTAACATACACCTTGAACCCCCACCCCTTATACATCTACTGCTTCACAACCAAACCAAACCCACCTCCAACTCAACTTAGTCGCCACCCTTCTCACGCCCCTCCAGATCTCCGAAGCATACCGCCGCTTCGGCATAACGCCCAGCACCTCGCACCTCATCGCGGTGAAAGTGCTGATCGCACCCACGGGCCTCACGCCCGCGGGCGTAGCGGAGCACCTGCACCGCAACGTCCGCGGCACGCCCGTCCCCTTCACGGACGAGGTGCTCCAGTCCGGCCTCGTCGACTGGCCCAAGGTGCGCAAGTACTACAAGCTGAACGGCGTGGGGTGGCTCGACGGGCTCCCGGACGACGCGCAGAAGCGCCGCGAGACGGAGGTGCTCGTGCTTGGTGGTATGGCGTTGCGGGGTTTGTAGGTGCCTAATCGACCGTGGGTAGGTAGGCACATATAGATAATGATATCTACCATACTCAAGTATAGTATCTGGCCTTATAACTCGACGGGTAGACGGGATATCCACCATTGAATAATAGATCAAGTAAAAGTGACAAAGGGAACGAAACGGTTGACACCATAGTGACCAAGTCAATGCTACACATGAGGATCAATTTTGTCTTTTAACCATACACGGCGAAGACTACCTGCGTAGGCACTACATAGCAGTGGTCTCCCCCTAGAACCCTAGACCTACGCTCAGAAACTCAACCAAGCCAAACCGTATTAATAAAAGCAACCACTCCAACCGTGGTATCATCGCCAATTCATAATTCATTTTGCGTGCATACGCGTGCGCGCTGAATTCGCAGGACCTGTTCTGGGGCCCTGTATGCCCAATGCTTAATCCCCCTTTCTCCCAACGCCCCTCCATCAGCCACCTCCTACGCCGCCAACCCCAACGCACCCTTAACTCGCCTACGTATCTCCCTCCACATCGCATCACGGCCACTCCGCGTCCGCGCCACCGCATCACGGTTCTCGTACGCACGGCGCAGCAGGTACTTCATGCACTCGCCAGTGGTGCCCCAGACGATGTACTTGTAGGCCGTCGGTACATCGCCGCGACCCGCCTCTATAACACCATCTTTCTCACTACCACCGCTACTGCTCTTCCCCTCACGCTTCAGCTTGGCAGCTAGCACCAGCTCGCAGCTGACCTCGTCGGCCATGCCCTGCAGCTGCGCGATGGCGAGCTCGGTGCCGGGGTCGGCGTCGGGGCTACCGCGGGCGGCACGTGCGCGCCGCACCGACGTTAGGTTGTGCGAGCCGAGGACGACGCTGACGCGCGGGAACGGCAGCGCCGCGTCTGTGGAGGGCGGCGATAGCACGGTGCCCCAGCGGCGGCAGATCAGGCTGGCGGCGATGCCGTCGTACGCGGCGTCGGTCTGCTCCTTGGTGTCGTGGATGATCTCACGGGGGTCTGCGCCGAGGTAGGCGCCGCGGACGAGCTTGACGCCGAGGGTGAAGTGGTCCCGAGCGGCGGCCGCGAGGTGCGTGGCCAGGGTTTGCGGTGTTGATTTGAGGTAGGCTTGGTAGGTGCCGTAGATGATGGCGTGGCCGGGGGTCTTGTTGTGCTTGCGCTGGTACTCGAGGGTCCAGTCGTCGATGCCGGCTTGGACGGCCATCTGCTCCGCGTCGAAGAGCAGCGGCACGTCTCTTTCCGCAGCGACTGCGCAAATCTCGTCGATGGCCTTACGTAGGTCCGTCGGTGGAGGTAACCGGTTCTTCAACGCATAGAGGGCTTGTCGACCCGCGCCGCTGAACTTCAGGGCAACGAAATCACCAGGCCGCGCGAGCCGCACCGTTTCGATGGTACCCGCAGCCCAAGGACCGATCTCTTTACGCACGCACTCTTCGGCTACGGAACCTTCGGTGCATGCAGAGAGGTTACGTATTTGTGCCTCGCTCAACACGATCTCACGGGCATACCCAAGGATGACGCCAGTGAATCCGATCTTCTTGAGACCGTCAATGGTATGACGGACCTCGGTGGGATTCTCGCCAGCACAAAACTGGGCGTAGAACGTATTCTTAAGGAACCATCGGAGTATGGGATTTTTATCTGGGTTTAGGATAGCTTGGTTGGAGTGGGCGAGCAAGTTCATGATGGCGAGAGAGGGAGGAAGTAGAAGTGGCGATGAAGAGACGCTGGTGATGGCTAGGTTGCGGAGGACCATGGACAAAGGAAGGACTGACAGAGGCGCCGCCTTTGCCATCGGGGGTGGTTGGCTTGAAACCTCTGGTGGGAGATGGCCGACGGATGCTGCGGCGGCTAGGAAGGGCTGTTCTGCAGACGACGGTCTTGTCGAAGAAGAGTGTAAATTTCTGGTTGTAGAAGACTGTACCCTTCTCGTCGTCGTGGAGAAGTTGCGCTTTCTTATCGTTGTGTGCACGGATGCTCTCCCAAAATTCCGACTGAGGCCCTTGTGGCCTATGGCATAAAGGCCGCATGATGGATATCTTATCGAGTTGGAATAGACTGGTAGAAGGGAAGACCTTCCCAACACCGAGACTTGTACCATTGTTAGCGTCCCACAATGTTCTGAAGGTAGTTATGAATGAGTGTGGATAAGCCTTAGTAGTGAAGAAGAGAAGGGGCAATAGTTGAAGACTGATGATAGGAAGGGACAGTGAATACGATGAATGATTAGGAACAATAAGAACCCCTTGGTGAGGTGGAAGCTACCTTATACTTTAACTAACTCATATATATGGTACTGCTGCAAAGCCTAAGCAACCTCTTTATCTCCGGGATCGCAACGGCCTCAGCTCCCATTGCTAAGGTAGGGAAGGGTAAGGGAGGGTAAGGGAGGGAATGGTAGGAAGAGTAAGAAGAGTAAGAAGGGTTAAGGCCGACTGGGGCTCATCATACAGCATCGAAACAACCGCCCAGATGGCGAACAAATCCACCTCGAATCTCCGATATTCCAATCACGACTCGATGACATGGAGATACATGGAGATACTGCATGGTCTAATCCATCTAAACCATCGGAGGTCCTTATCATTCCAAGATCACGTGGGTCCCTCGAGTCCAAGAATGCCGTCTGTAGCCGTGATGCGAAGAAGCCAGTAGAGCTTCCACGCAAGAGAATAGGCATCCATTGTCCAATCAAGACAAAGCCGCGGGGTAGCGGCTTTAAAGACCCGATAAAAAGTGCGCAATAGACTCAGCTTAGCGCGTTTAGTTGACTTGGTAGTTCCCGGCCCACGATAATCATGGCGTTGGTTCTCGGCCCTCTGCTGCTGCTCTGTTACTCCTATGTAGTATGAAGTCAAGCGCACTGCGTGTCCGGGGCAGCCTGGGCCGTGGTCCGCCTGGACTATCTGGGTTACCTGGGTGGGTTGGATGCTTCATGTTGGGCCAAATGTAGTAGGATCAAGCCGCACGTACATTCTGTGTGGTTCGAGGCTGCGGGCCGACGTGGGGTATTCATCATAAGCCAAGCTAGCTCAGCGACCCCTGACATGCCCGGGTGGCATCGCAAACAGCTTTGAGATGCGATGATGGCCGATAGCGCTGATTCGCAACGATACATGACCGTGTTAATTATAACGTAACTTGGTTTTGTCCTGGTGGGTCACATGCCTCGTATGCTTTACCTTGAATTGTATTTGATCCCTCAAATATTGATTCTCAGCGTCGTTTCTGGCAACGTTTTCGTCTTCCGTTATAGGACGAACCCCGCAGTCTGAGGGAAAAGACAAGGCGCTGTTTGGCGCGGTTAAGCTAGAAATCCTATGCATGAAGCCGCAATGCGCAACGATTATGCTGAGGGTAAGGGTAACAAGGAAACTATAAGCCTATAAGCCTATAGCCGTTTACGGTTTGTTTAGCAAGAGGTTTCCTTACGGCTCTTGAGACCGGCGTCGCATCTTCACGTCGTCTTCTCCTCAAGCTGAGTGGCTTTTCCAACATGTTTCCGGATAAATTCGACGTATCCAACGGGCCGGCCTTTCGCAAGTGAGATGACGTCCTGGATGGCTCCGTATGCGAGTCCGAATCGCAACCCTTTTCTAGCGGTCCTCGCGGTTTCGGCAGCCGAAAAACGATCTGCATGTTGGCAAAATGATTAGACGCTGGTACTGCGGGTGGCTGAAGGGGATGATGGGGGAGCATACTCCAAAAGCTGAAGCCACCAGCTACGGCTAGACTAGCCATCACAGTGCTGAACATGTCCTTGGTCCCCCGATACACATCGAACAAGTTCTCGGCGCAGAACATAGCGGTGCTCAGAACACTCAATCTTGCGCCAACCTTCACCCCCTCCTTTAGGCCGCCAAATGCTAGATGATAGTTCTTGCTCTTGTGATATAGATACCAACCGGTTGTAGTTGTAGGAAGTCGATGGGCATGCTCGGCCCTAAAACGTAATCCGGCCATCTTGCTCCCGTGCGCAAGACCTAATGTCATCCCTACACTGAATGCCGTCAAGGCGGCGGATGGTATTCGTATCAGGGGAGGGATTGATAGGCGAGACTCGTTCCACAGCTGGGCATATTCTTCGCGAGAAGGAGTCCAGTCGTGTCTCACTGACCTGTTGGACTGAGCCATGTTGAACCAGGCTGGGTTGTAACGTCGGTAGTGACGCTTGCAGGAATATGCTTGCGTACAAGGTAAACAGGTTGGAAGTCTAGTTGAATATCATTTCTTGATTGATTGGTGAGAATCTCACTGCATGCAATTGCGCTACGATTATCGTGTGGATTGCGGATCGGATTGCAGATACTGTATGCGTATGCGAAGGCCTGCAAAATTCAGCGTCAGACAGATCAATTGATGCTTGGCCAATTCTGCTTGGCTGCTTGGACAAGTACCTAGATACCTCGGTACATAAAGTTATGCACATTATGTAACCTTGGAATATTTGCAAACCACTTTGCGCGACCACGTGCCGTCGCGTTTGCCAAGGCACAAGGTAACCAGGGCTGCCAGGTATTGTCATTGATACCTTGATTGCTTTCTGCGAATCTGATCACCTCTACTCACATATGGATGCATGCAAGCCTTCATCCTTGTTCCTATCAGATATTACATCACGCCGTACCACAGTCCGACCAAACCTGAGAATATCAAATCTATCCAGATTCGCTAAGAAAAGAAGAAAAATATACAGGCAATATGGTAAGTTACACAGACATGATTGTTATCTTGGTTTGCGCCGGCAACCTGCATATCGCTTTGCGTTACGAACATTCCGCATGGCGGCGGTGCACTTACCCGTCAGTCTAATGGCTTACTTGATTGCACTTCTTTTTTCACCAAACACCTCCGGAGCTAGGTTGGGCATGTAACTTACTTCGGGATAGGTTCGGCGTGATCAGTTGGGAGACCTCGACTTGTCGATCCGCTTCAAGCATGGGCCGCACACCGTTTTCTTGTTTGTTGATCCGGCGACACCATTTCCCAAGATCGCAGAGGAGCTGCTGGAAGTCCTGGCGGATCGCTATTCCGAAGGGTTGACAACTACTCTTTCGCATCCAGACCAGACCGAGCTACCCAGCGATCCTTCTTGCATCGAATTTGCCAAGCCAAAGACGCCCACAGACCTGAGTCAAGGTTGGACACCTCTCAAAGTTGGCAAAAAGGATACGCCAGCCAGTGTTGGCATTACGAATAATGACGCTGTGGCATTCGCATTCAAGCCCCAGGACGCCGACGAGGATTATCAGGTCAAGTTCGAGGTGGATAACCCTGATTATGAGGACGACGACCCAATGGAGGAGTAGTGGTGAGGAAGGACGGCCAGCCTAGGGGTATTCATGAGGTACGAGTTTATGAGCAAGAGGGGCCGATTCTGAGCATGAACTCATAGTTCCAAAAGCCCCGGAGCAGTTGACGGATGCAGCCTATATGATACCAGACCAAGGAGGATTATACCATCAGGCTTTTAGAGCTTGCGCGTGACAGGGCAACCCGCCTCACACACGTCACAAGCCACCGACTCATCTTGAACGTCATGATGAGCGTTTGATAGGGATATGATAGCTCACAATTCGGAATCAACTCGAAAGAGTCCCTAGTTGGTTGAATCAAATGCGGTTCTCCGACTTTTATTGCTGTCTCTTGGCCTCTTGCAAGTTCCATGAAAAGTAGCCGAAACTGAGCATAGGTAGGGAACTAACGAAAGCTATATCAATTTTTGAGCAACGATACTAGCTCAGTTGTATGATCCGTAGCGTTTCTGAAGTTTTGTGTGTTTTGCGTACATCAAATCATTGATACATACCTAGTAGTACATTGACGAATTTATGGTTAGGTACATGTAGTGTTATTAATAGCTGGTGCTGTTCGTATTGACCAATCCTTGTTGCCCATGACAGCTGCTAATGAACTGCTGGTCCGCTGTAATCTGTAATCTCCGTGGCCGACGCATCGGCTAGTGGATCTCGGTGCTAAAGGTCCCCGGCTGCCAGGCTTAGGTGTTGTATTATTATTAGTTCCGACGTGTCAAGGTCCATTCTTTCTCGAACCCCTATTCTTTTTTCTATCCTTTTCGCATTCTCTTCATACCTACTTGGCCTATCAAATGCAAATCCTTCGAAGAGAGAAACGTTACTAGAGAGACGACGATGCTTTAAACATAGATGTCTTTCTTCTTTTGTTAGTACCACTCCTAGGTACCTACCTACCATTCGCTTTAATCAACAAGCTTCGGCTACTCATGTTGTCGTCTACATGTCCTCTGTGACTTCTCTTCGCAATGCTTTGCGAGTCCTCATCCCACTCGCCATAGCCTGTACTTTCTATTTATATCTTTATCCTGTATTTCTTGGATGCGCATTTCCACTGCCGCAACCGGCGGGCGATGCTGAGATAGATAGCGCCGCTGCTTTTCAGGATACCTTGCGACAGCATGTCGATCCCTCTTCGAGCCATGCCGCGCCGTTCCGACTTCTCGCTCTCGGCGATCCGCAGCTCGAAGGTGACACGTCCATTCCGAATAACAACCGCGAAGCCTTTCTCCACCTAACTTGGGCTATCCGCCACCTGACTTACAAGACGCAACAGCCCTCGCTACGCTGGCGACTGCGACAAGTGGTTCACGACCTTGTGGATGTCTTCTTCGAGGACATACCCGATACCCTCGAGTCCATCCGCAAGCGCATAGATCTCTTTGGAAACGACTTCTACCTCGCCCACATTTACCGAACCCTACGGTGGTGGACCAAGCCTACGCACGTCTCTGTTCTCGGTGACTTGCTAGGCAGTCAGTGGATTAAGGACGCAGAGTTTGAGCGCAGAAGTTGGAGATTTTGGAATCGCTCGTTTAAAGGGGGCGAACGAGTCCCCGACGTAGTCGCCACCTACCCTGCCGCGGAGTATGACTTGGCTGGGTTGGTTGGTGTAGAAGATGGTAATGCCGCGGCGTGGCGGCGTAGGGTCATCAACGTCGCCGGTAACCATGACATCGGTTACGCAGGTGACCTGACGCAGGACCGATTGGAACGTTTTGAGCGCGCGTTTGGCAAGGCTGCTTACGAGCTACGATTCGAGCTGCCTATTACCAACGCGAGATCGAATGCGACTATCTACGATGCCGAGACGAATCCAGACTCAAACCGACTCGTTCCCGAGCTCCGAATCCTCAATATCAATAACATGAATCTCGACACTCCTGCTGCCGACCAGAGCCTCCAGGACAAGACGTACGCTTTCGTAAACGACGTCATCGCCACGTCCTCAGCCGTCGAGTATGCGGGCCACTTCACCCTAGTGTTGACGCATATCCCACTGTTCAAGCCCGAAGGTGTTTGCGTCGATGCTCCTTTCTTCACCTTCCACTCTGGAGGCGGGGTCAAAGAGCAGAACCAGCTTTCCGCTGACGCTTCCCGTGGTTTTCTGGAAGGTATATTCGGATTAAATGGAGATCCCAATGCGCCGGGCCGAGGTAGAGGGCGTAGAGGTGTCGTGATTAACGGCCATGACCACGAGGGGTGCGACACCTACCATTACATAAACCAGACGGATGAAAACGATCGCCAATGGCGAGTCACGCGCTGGCACAATGCGCGGACGGAGCGACTACCTGCGAAACCCGAGATACCGGGCTTGAGAGAGATCACTGTTCGGAGTATGATGGGAGGCTTTGGTGGCAACGCTGGGCTACTTAGTGTATGGTTCGACGAAGATGCGTGGGAGTGGAAGTTCGAGTTCGCGAATTGCGCCTTGGGTCGCCAGTACTTTTGGTGGTTTGTGCATTTCTTGGATCTGATCACACTTGTTGCGATAATAGCCTATGGCGTTGTGCAGGCGGCCACGGCAGCCGGTTTCGACGTCCAAAGTTGGTCGACTACGAAGGTTGCGACTCCGGCTCCCACTGTTTCTGTAGGTAAAGACGCTTTGAAACCCAAACCTGTCGAGAATGGGAACGGAAGTGTTAAAAAGGTGTAGGCCTCAACGCAACGAGCGCCAGACCCACGGTGTGGAAGTATAACGAGTCATGAGCATACTTGTACTACTACGAGACATAGAATAAGGCCTAACGGTGCGCTATATACGAAGCATTCAATAGAACCGAAGTATTCCACTACATCCCTCGTCTCAGCGCGAATTTTGCGATGCCGAAATACGTAACTCCGAGCGAGGGTGTTAATCTACAACTTGAAATCAAGAACAACCACATCAGCTCCTGCCCCATTGCTCGCCCGGGTAAACACCGATAAGACATTGTCGTGGTCGAGCCTCGTAGTGTCCACCAGGGGCTCCGTCGGCGGGAATCCGTCCTGTCTCCACACAAGCTCATAGTCGGAATACCCAGTCCCTTGCGACGCTTTCAGGACCGTCAGAGTTGGTGTCTTGGCGTCAGGCAAGATCAAGTATAGGTCGTCGTCCTTGCTTATAGCCAACCGCCCCCTCTTCCCCCCTTTCACGCCCTGGACGTGTGGGAGGGCACGCTGGGTCCAGTGACCTGGTTGCGGTTTCATCGTCAGCATGAACACGAAACCATAGCGCCGGCGAGAAACGCGCCGAAATACTACGTAAATAGGGGGGGGTGGGGGGGACGAAAAGGGGCAGACAAACCATCCGGCGCCCGGTAATAGTGCTTCCACCGCAACTCCCCGTCCAAATTGTCCCGGTTCAGCACGTGCACGCCGCCCGCGTGGTCCACGGCCTGCGCCTCCTGGTTCGTTAGCCCGGAGCCCTTGGGGATCGCAAACGCCGTGATGCCGCGCGCGTCCGGGCGCACGCTCTCGCCCTTCGCCAGGTCCGCGATGATCTCGCCCGCGCCGTTGCGCCACACGGTGCACGCGTTCATGCCCCCATCGCCACCGTCAGGGGAGGAGCCCACGTCCGCGTACGCGTAGCAGATGTCGTAGTTGTTCTCGCCCGAGTTCGGCCCCGCCTGCTGCTTGTGCTTGGTGTCGGCCGGGTCGTCCCACCCCTCGTACACCACGAACCCCCGGTACACCCACGTCGCGTGCAGCCGCCCGCCCCGCCGGTCCAGCCCGTGCACGTACGGGTTGTTGGCCACGCCGCGCATGGCTGTTCGCGGCGCTACGTGGTACCCGTATGCGCCTTTGCCTTCTCCCCCCGAACCTGCTGTGGTTGTGGGAGCCCGGGCGTACACGACCACGTGGTCGTCGCCGAGTCCGGCCTTGCCCGTGCGGAACGAGAACAGCAGTGATGAGGATAGCTGCACGAAGCGCGGGTACGTCACGTAGCTGAGCAAATCGTCGTGCTCAGCGCTGAGGCCTGGGAGCCGCGATAGGTGCGGCGTGAAAAGGGACGCCGTCCAGTGGAAGGCCTCAGGGGTCTGGGCTACGCCAGCTTGGGAATGGCGGTAGCGTATTCTGTGTCATGGTGAGCATGGGGTTAGGAAACTATATTGTGAAAAAGGTGTATTAGACAGTACCTATCACAGTGATGATCGTAGGAGAGGTGGATCGTGCCATCGCCGGGGCATATGCCGAGCTTAAGTCACTCACTCGCTTAGCCTCATACTCCCTTATGGCTACTAGGATTGAAGAACGAATCACAGCTACTTGGTTTTGTTTACCTGGACTGTGTTGTGACCGTCATCGGTCGTCTGGGGATAGTCGTCGAAGACGAGTGTCTCCCACGGTCCCTCTGGCAGCTTCCTGCGCGATAAGTGGATATATAGCGGCTCTTGGGCAGTACTCCCGGGGAGGGAGGCGTAGAAGCACGCGTACTGCCAGCCGTTTAACGATTGGATGGCGTCCTGCTGGAACGCGTTCCCGTTCAGCACGTAGTTCCGGTGCGTCGGGTCCGGGCCAAGAACCGATCTTGAAGGCTCCGCCAACATTTTTCTTCGCCGCTGTATGTCTTGCTGTGGGAAAAGATGGTGTAGTGAATTCTGCGACGTATGGAAAGGGGTTAATTCTCAACGGGAAGAGCAAAATGAGTTACGCTAGCACCAAATGGCTAAATACAGCACTGACGATCCGGCAGCCGATGCTACTGTGCTTAGCTTCCAGAACGCTATCGAGCGTTTCGCGATAGTGTCACAATATATTGCCTGCAGCTCAAGTGCCATGAGGCAAAAAGTTAAATTGTCGTCACAGCCTATCTCAGTTCCTCAATCAACTTTGAAAGGGGCGCTCGTACGACAGAGCTGCCATTCAACTATGCAGTGCTCATATCCTCAAGTGCCGGTGTAGCAATGCCCCGAAGGAGAGGCCGCTAAGGGTACGTTGAGAGCTTCGAATCGCGGAGCTATCCGCTACGGACGGGGGACCCATACGAGAACACGAAATACGCCGCGTGAAGGGGTCTCCTTTAAGTCGTGTACGTACTATATCATACAGAATGTTATAGTTAAGTTAGGTAGTATCTAACACGAACCTATTCACCTTTTTTCATAATAGTATCATTCTACCTGCTTGTTCTAAACGAGATAGATTATAGCTTGAGCTCTCCTTAGGCTAGTCTGGTGAGGGCACGGCTACTAACCCTATGCCGAGTAAATAGGTATTCAGACTGATCTATTCGCCCTATTCCTTCGAGGATGACAATCTTGGCTTCGTCATTTTAGATGTCAACACAAAATATGTAAGAAATATAAGCATCGAGCTACCTAGCGTACCTCACCTTGGTTGGCCCCGGTTCGTCTCCCCCGCATTGAGCCTAAAATGAAGACCATCTCCGTGGTGGAGGTCAAGCATCTATCTGAATCCGCGAGGCTGGTTGGCTGGGTTGGAGTTAAGGACCAAGAAAGTCTTGCCACACCACGTCCAGTATTCGGCCCTCAATTCCAGTCCCTACAAGTATATCCCCACTTCCCCTACAACCCCGATGGCTAACCCTGTCAGCTTCTTTCTAGCTCTAGAAGGTGTGTTGATCCTGAAGATTGGTTAATCCTTCGTAGGCGTGTCGCCCTGGACATTACCGAGGATATCAAGAGTAGTACGAGATTAAACACTCGATGCTTTGCAAGAATTGTCAAGAAATTGAAGATGCCAAAGTCATCTATAAAGCCGTTTTTAAGAGAGGACCTTAAACCCCAGATCGGGAGATAAGTTCCCCAAGCTCGGCCTACCCCAGTCTCCAGATCCTTTGGTCTTGGCCGCCCACGGGGTAAAGAGACTAAGGCCAGCGCGAGTGCTGAACCAACGCTAGGATCGCCAGGGTTGATTCGGTTGAAGTATCCCTAGTGCCTTTCGTCCAGACAGCCAGGGCACTCTGCTTGGTGGAAGAATACGGGATTTACCTACCACTCATTTTCCACCCATCACGAGAGCCGAAGGCATGGGTCTGCGAAGCTCCCCAGACTCCAGGTCCCCGATTCTATAGTACATGGTACCAAGCTTCGTACCATTCAGACCCTGGCTCCTCACAACGTAGTATTGCAGCGAGGCGACAAAACCTCTCCCAGCAGCATGCATCCTTTAAAGGAAAAGGTCTCGCCGCTCCTCTTACTCAGTTTTGCCTCTTCCTCGTCTCGCGTCTCGCAGAAGAACACCAGACAAGAGCGACGTGCCCATTCACGATAACAAAGAGTGCCAAGAGACCCCGAGAACAGTCAATACGCGACTGGGATTCCTCCCACCCATCAGCAACCATGGCATCGGTTCTGAGGTTGATCGTCAAAAATGACGCGATGAAAACCGACCCGACGGAGATCTATGGATGGAGGGTCTACCTGCTGGCTTGCGCCGTAAGCAATTCTTCTTTGCTAGGTCGAAAATAGCTTCAGTAGTACTAATAAGAGGTCCCAAATAGGCTTGCTTTGGCGCTATGTCTTTTGGTTGGGACAGCGGCGTGATCGGCGGTGTTATTAACCTTGACTCGTTCAAAGAGTGCGCCCTCCTTTGATCCGTGTCTTCTGGGGCGACCACTAATGAATATACGGAATAGAACCTACGGTTTAATAGGAGAAGAGAACGATGTGGCAGTAGCTAATCTATCAGGAAATATCGTCTCCGTCTTGCAAGCTGGATGTTTCGTGGGCGCGCTGGCGGCCTATCCCCTGACTGATGCCTATGGACGCAAGTACTGCTTGATGGGTGCTGCCCTCTTTACCCTTGCTGGCGTTGCTATGCAGGCTGCTGCTTCTGGTCACCTTGAGCCAATGTATATCGGTCGATTCATTTCTGGTACGATTTTTCCCACCTCAGGGGCCCATGAAATTTATGCTAATACGTGCATCCCGTAAAGGTCTAGGAGTTGGCGCTGCCAGTGTCATCAACCCAATTTACGTCACCGAGAATGCCCCTCGCGCCATTCGAGGTCTGCTCACCGGAATGTACCAGCTCTTCATCGTTACCGGAGGTATGATTGCATTTTGGGGCAATTATGCGGTCAGTGTGCACTTAAGAGGTCCTAAGCAATACATCGTACCGCTTTCCATCCAGGGCCTCCCTGCGCTCCTCTTGTTCTCCATGATGTCTCTTTGTAACGAATCACCTCGATACCTGGCTCGAAAAGATCGTTGGGAGGAGGCAAAGGCCGTATTAACGCGAATTCGCAACCTTCCTCCGGATCACCCCTATCTGCAAGATGAATTTAAGGAGATCGCCGACCAGCTCGAATACGAACGGAGGTTGGTCGGAGACGCCAACTTCTGGACGCTACAAAAGGAAATGTGGACCGTCAAGACCAACCGCAAGCGGGCACTCCTGAGCATCATGCTCATGGTCTGCCAACAGATGACGGGCACCAACGCTATCAACACGTACGCCCCACAGATCTTTAAGAACCTCGGCATCACAGGCACGTCCAATTCGCTGCTCAGCACTGGTGTCTACGGTATCGTCAAGGTCGTCTCATGCGCCGCGTTCCTCCTATTCATGGCCGATTCGCTAGGCCGCCGCCGCTCGCTTCTAACCTCCTCCGTCGGCCAAGCCTTCTGCATGTTCTACATCGGTCTATACGTGCGCATTTCGCCCCCCGTCGACGGCGCTCCTGTACCACCCGCTGGCTACTTCGCCCTCGTCTGCATCTTCGTCTTCGCCGCCTTCTTCCAGTTCGGCTGGGGCCCCGCGTGCTGGATTCTCGTCTCCGAGATCCCGGCGGCTCGCCTGCGGCCCATGAACGTCGCGCTAGGGTCCGCCACGCAGTGGCTCTTCAACTTCGTCGTGGCGCGCGCCGTGCCCAACATGCTGGCGACTGTCGGCGAGCACGGCTACGGAACCTACCTGATCTTCGGCTGCTTCTGCGTATTGATGTTCTTCTTTGTCTGGTTTTTCATCCCGGAGACCAAAGGTATGCTACCTAACCCCTTGTCCCACATGTTTTTGTTTAAAGGCAATTGCTGACATAAGTTTCCTTCAGGTGTTTCTCTTGAACATATGGACAGGCTATTCGGCGTTTCCGAGGAACAGAGGAACGAGGTGACCAGTGGAGCTAAGCACGACGTGGCAAGGGTGGAGGTCGAGGCGCATTCGAACAGATCGGACAATAAGAGCGTGTAAAGCTACCATATAGTTGATGTGCTATGAAATAAGTGCTGTGAAATAAAATACCCCTTTTTGTATCATATGAATTTTTCGTCCATCCCCGCCTACTTAGGTGTTGGAGTATACCTAGTATGAAAGAAAACATAGCCCAGTACCTACAAGGTTGGCTTTCATTGGGGTTTCCGATATTGTTAAGATACCAAAGAGCCCAAGGGTTGAGTTTACCCTTGCTTCTTATGCTCATCGAACGGACGTAAGTGAGAAAAGTTTTATTATATGATTTAACATCGGGAACAGTCCCAACTATTTAAGGGCATAAATCTTGATAGGGGAATGTCTTGAGTTGGCTAGCCTTTTACTCAGTCTCCAATCCAAACTTGAATCAGTGTCTATCATATTACTATTAATCTCGACGAAGTAACTCTAGATGCAACTTATCTTATTACATTTAACCTACCTATCGTCGTTCCTATTTCCTCACCTGTAGTCCCAATATCAAGATACGAGGCTAGCCGTCATCAAGGGTTCAGAACAATGCTCCGCCAGAGATCAGTCAGCATTGAATCTGGCTCCGGGGGATTGTAGTAATTTTCGCCTCTGTTTTTCACCGCATCCTCTACCTGACGGAGAACATCCACTAATTTCGGGCGCTGACGTTCGTCCCTCGCCGCGCAACGACAGAGAAGTTTCGCCATATCCCTATCTAGATTTGGATACGGGCAATCGGGACCCTCGAGGGGGAGCAGCTGATTCGCCTTAGTTTTTATGATTTCGTTTCCTATCTTAACATTTGCCGCGTTGGGTCCTGGGGAGTAGTGGTCGTCGTCGCCATAATCAAACACAATAAAGTCCAGCATGAGCTGCCACACCACTTAGCACGATGTCATACACGTTCGATTGGGGGGGACTTAGTTACCATTGCCATTGCTGAGATATTCTCAACTGCGCCCCCCGGAGAGCCAAACAACGGCTTATCCGTGGCGATGCCGAAGTCTATCACCTTCACAAGCGGCGAAAGTGCGTGCTCTGGATCCAGAGGCTTGAGAGGCTCTCCGAGAAGGACTGATTTTTAGATAGGTTAGCGTTTGTCTTCCTGTATATGGCATGTTCGATTAGTGTCTCACCGTTATGATTATGGAGATCATTATGCATAAGTAGGTTGGGCTTGACTCCGTCTTGAATTTGCTCTAGCGACAGCTTACCGTCGTCACCTTGGTCGGGATACTGTAGCCAGTAAATAATTAGTGCTAACTCTTGTAAGGAAAGGGTCGTAGGAAAAAGAGGTGGTAGAAATGGATGAAATTTGACTCACGGCCATGGCCACACAAGCTCGTAACACTATATCTTCGTCAGCACACATTCAAAGTTGTATACGCCCCTTCGCGATCATCGACTTACAGCATAGGAAGAGTCGCCATAGTAAGCGGTTTGGCAGATAAGGCACACCCCGCTGAACCGCATTTTTAACAAAATCAGCCATCGTTCCGTATTCTATCCACTCCATAATAAGCCATTCTCCGATGCTCTTGCTGGCTAGGGGGTTGTTTGGAATGTCAATAAGTTGTACGATGTGCATATTTCCACGCAACGACTGTAGGAGTCAGCAACTATTACATCGAACCACGGTGATTTTCCCCTCTGGGGATACTTACCTGAAGATACTCCCTCTCAGTTCTCAATGCTCGCTCCGCCCACGCGTTTTGAAATGACCTTTTTATTAAGAAATATGAAATGGGGGCACCCTGCTTTTCTCTGTACTGCACGCGATGAGCAGAACCAAAACCCCCATAAGTGATGAGGCCCATGAACTTAAATCGTGGTTCATTCGAGAAAATGTTCTTGAGGTTCTTGGCATGGGCCTTTGCTTCGTCTTCCTCTCCCCCAAACATATTTGCTATCTGTAGGTAATGGGGATAGTAAAAGTAGAGCTCTCTCGTCGTTGATATAAAAATAGTGTGTAAGATATAGGTGTAATGCGATGTAATCCAAAGTCAACAAGCAGTTTACAAGTTCAGCAACCCTTGAGTATAAATACACCCCGCTATTACTATTGTCTTGACCACAGGACTGTCCCTCCCTAGAGTCGCAGCGATCAAAGAGGTTGTTGATGAAATTCTCTCTTTATCTTATGTTTACCCCTTTCCTAGCAAGTAAACATAGGACCCAGCGTGTCCAGAGAGATTTTGTCTGGAACCTATTGTTTTGTGCATAGAAAGGGGCCCTGCGCTAACAAAGAATTTTCAATTTAGACAATGCTCTTGTCGCAGGGTCATTTGAAGAAATTTCTTTGACCTCATCTGTAAATACAAGAAAATATACAGTTAGTAACAATGAAATAGGTGTGCTGACTTCTTTGAAGTTTTTGTTAACCTTGGCTAACAATTACTTTCAAGAACATGAATAATAACAAAGAGTGATTCAAATAATCAAAATAACCACACCATCTCTCGAATACTCAATTTATTGTATCAGGTTACATGATGGACAGTTTCAGTAGACATAGGCTTCCCCGAATTATGCTCTAGTGGTGAGGCATTATATGCTTCCAACCTACATAGTAGTAAAGAGCGATAGTCTATCGAACTGGGTATTCTATCTAAGGGATTCTAGGACCTGTTCGATACCTTGTAGGTGAGAACCTTCGCCTTTGGCAAAGTCTGCGTTATAACTATTATAATGGCTATCTCCTTCTTTTGTGTATCTTGAGATAATAAACCGGGTATCAGCAGTGGTTAACATTTGAAAATGACCTACGACCCCTATTCAGGGGTTACACAAAATTACCTACCTACCTAGGTACATAGGGGTTAAATGGAGAAGAACTCGCCAATCAGTGAAGGAATATTTGATCTTTCTTCACTACCTAGGTAGGTACCTAGTACCTATCTATAATGCATCTAGGTATTTTCTCTTTTATATTCTTGAATTAATATTCATTGGGTCAAAGAAGTACTAGGTTAATAGCACTTTCTAGTCAGTCTCATCTATGTTGCTCACGAGAGTCGTTGGAGAAGCCAAGACCTGATAAACCAAACAACCATGCTGAAAAGCATGAGCATAAAGACCCAAGACAGTAGACCTGCTATTATATGATCCCGGAATGTTTGCGCGGCATCGCCTTTGCTGTTGTTATGCGGAAACGGGCGGTCGGGAACCGGGAGGTTCAGGATTTCGCACAGCGGCTCCCACCCTTGACTAACCTCGTAAAAGAACAGCTTCTCTGGGGGGACGACCTGTCTTAAATGCTCCTCGTGCTTTCGGAGGGTATCCTCCTCGATCTTTTCCTGGTCGTAGCGCCACAACATGATCTGGTGGAATCGCTCGCGCCATACGCCATAAACCTGCGTCTTGTGTAGCCACAGCACCACCAGTGGGAGATACCACGTTCCCATGAGGCTGTTCAGGTAGTTCATGCTCTTCCACCAGGATGCCTGGTCTCGCGTAGTCGCGATTACGATGGCGTCAGGATAAACTCGCATGATTTCTGGGGTGAGCGTAGCAGCGGGGCAGTCCATGGTTGCAACATATCCGTCGAGCACCTCGGAGATGAGCCAATCAAGTTTTTTCTTTTCTGAAAAGGTTTCTGCCTTCGGGGCGAGCTCCATTATCTCCAGCCAGGCCTTTATCTGATTCACGGGACCCCCAAGGGACTGGATGCCTGAGTCGTGAACAGGTCCATCGAGAAGGATGCTGAGGGCTTCGTTCAGAGTCTTGGTGCCGGTACGCGACCTATTCGGCGTCAATTCACACGATTCTCAGCAACTACAATCCTGAACTCATCCCCCGTTTCTCAATCTCGCGGGTTTCATACTAGGGAGGCTATCTAGACAGAACGTTGAGCGCTGGGTGGCTGAACTTGACTTACATTCCAGCGCCAATGACGCGAAACTTCGTCCCCGGCGGGCCTGGAAGTGAGGGACCTTGACCCATCCTTGACCCACGATCGCAACCTCACGATCGCCAAAAATACCAATGAGAAACTCGCTTGAATCCGAAGGAGTGTAGCTATTTGTCGGTTCCTACACGATCTAGACACACAAACCGTCAAAGTATCAATGGCGCCGTACGAGCTGAAAATGGTGTCATCAACGGTGGCTACGCTTATTTTATAGTTTTGACAATCACATCCCACGTATTGGCTCGTCATGCTGCATCAGGGTTACAGGGCGCCAAGGACCGGGAAACTTAGAGACGATGCTAGGTTCTCGAATATATTATCCTAGTTACACGAACGATCGTCGTGGCTAAACTCCGTATGCTACGCATAAGCTACGTGCGTGGCTATTTCCAACGTCTTCACTGCCGAACGGCTGAAAAGGGCGTCTCAACATCAGTCTTACCCGGTCCACACAATGTCACATCCGGCAGGCTTATCTCCTTGCCAATTTCCCCGAATCGCCCCAAAGCCTCCATGATTTGCACTTCATATCTCAGCTTCCCCTGAGATGCCAAGCCGGCTGAAGGCGCATCCAAAGAAGCAGATGTGTTATCTTCCCCATCCTCGCGTAAGCAATATCACATGTTGACAGTGGCCAAGCTAAGGAAGATCAGCGTGTGCCGTCCTTCGATAATATAAAAGCTCGCGGATCTTCGTCCACGACTTCGCGAAATGGCAAAGAGGTCGGACGTGGAAAGCCCGCGACACGCATCAACCTGGCTCCGATGCTGAATGAAGCCTATCTTTGCTCCCCGAGTAGGGCAACGTTACTCATCGAGGGCATAGATAAGGATATTTAACATCCCACCACCCCCATTCCAACGGAACTCGGCACAGATGTAGACCTGGACGGCGTAGATAAACGATATTCTTGTGGCAACAGGTTGCATTGCTCAATAGGGGACTTCTTACTCGGTGGCATTTGCATCTACACTTATTGATAACCTTGAGTGTTTAGACAAGTATAATTTCGTCCGCTGACCTGGTTTGGGTTCTCCAAGGATATTCAGGAACCATCCACACCACTCGCCTGCTCAGTTAGATACCTACTGGGTTGGAGAGCCTAGCTACCCAGTATCGAGGGTATAGTAATAGACATTTTCTACTATTTAGGGTATATAACTACGGCTTGAGTCCAGATAGCATCGGTTTCGCTAAAGCCGCCGGTTATCAAAGACATGCTCAAGATTGCTAGCACCTCGATTCTATAGAACGTAGGGTACAGTATCTCGGAGCATAAGGGATTCCGCTATAGCCGGATGATTGCCTGTTATACCTAAGTGATGCCATAAATCTTGTCCCTCTACATGACGCACATTGTCAGGGCTAGGGCCGGCCGGACAAAGACGGCTACATGTATATGTAGCCTCCCACTTCCTCGCGCAACAACAATGTTGTTTCTGCGTCTTCTAGGTCTGCCTCGTGACGCATAGGTATTACATTGAGCATCAAGAAGCATTCTCTCAATTGTAGCTCTTCATTTCTATAATTGCCACTTAATGGCTATGCTTAATAGTATGGCTGCATAAGGGCTTTAAGTATCGTCTCAGTGACTTTTACCAGATAATAGACGTTGCTTCCTGAAACTATCTAGTAGGTCTAGAAATATATCGTAACCACATAAATGCATGCTATGATGGAACAGAACAACATTTAAGTTATAAGCCGTATGATAATAATGTATCACGTAAAAGTAGAGGACGCAACAACATCATTGCAATCGCGCAAATAATTTAAGGCTATTTGAGAGCCACGGGAGGCTATAGATATATGTAGTTGTCTTTGTTCGCTGGCCCTAGCCTCTGACACAGAATAGACCTAGAAGATAGGTACAGGAACTACGTCGTTACCACGCAAGGAACTTTGAATTTGAGCAGAGGTTGAGGAAGATTACGTACTTGGAAGACATTTATACGTGCAATTCGCTCGCTCTACGAGTCTTCGTAAATAGGTACCTGACACGGAGTCCTCACTCTCGTAACCATTCTAGTCAAGGTAATAGGATTATGAGTTTAAAGTTTAAAGGTGACAATCTTTTACCAGTATTGTTTGGTGAGAGAGTTGGTAGCCGTAATTCTGGAAGGGTTGTATTAATATAAAGTAGCGAAATATTAGTGTTAGTGGCTAAAGCACACGTAGGTAAACGTGCGTTGAAGTGAAGAAAAGTTGGTGATTATCACGTAGGTAGGTGTATATTGAGGGCGGTAATAACGCCTAACTCCCTAAAATCTCCCACGGCGAAGGTCGCCTCTCTTATGTACTGCTAACAGGCCACCCTCCCCACTGCTTGTGTCCATAACACTCCCATCTCAGGGGTTTCCCCCTTTATATACTACTGGCAGCTCCAAGGCGACTCCTCTGGCTACCTTAGCGACCTCTGGGGCCCCTCTACGGGGCTCTAAGTCCTCCTCTTGAGCGTGTCCCTAACGTCTACCTACCGGGCAAGTTGGCAATCGTCTATATGTCGAGATAGTTAAAAGGCCAAATAAAAGCCCAACATTGAAGTTTTGAATGATAAGATAGAGACGTCCAGAGGCCCCCTAAGAGCTAAACCCATCGATTTCGGTTAGTGCGCGAGGTGAGGGATTGTAGACAATTATGACGGCCGTGGTTATGAATGGTGACGTTCGACTTCCTCTCATGGAATTCCCTTAGATACTACTTATATACCTTCCTAGGTAGGTAGGTATCTAACTAGGTAGTATAAGAGTTGGTCTGTGGATATGGGCGTGTGTTCTATGCCCTCCTATTTTATGCGACTTCCGAGGCTAGCACTTGTGTCACCCTATTAAAGACCATTTAAAGGAGTTATGAAGCTATAATCGAAGCTACAATCTCATTCGCGTTTCCCTAACTCGCCCTCTAAGGGTTATAGTAGCTGAGACTCTGCTAGGAGCAAATTGCGTGACCTAGGGTGTGTGTAGGTAATGGTAGGAGCATGGTAGGGGGCTATCGTGAATGCGCCTGGTATAGGGGCTTTACGACGATAATGACATTCAAACTCTTGTGTTGATCACTTTTATATCCATAGATCCATACCTACTAGGTGGATACGGGGTCAGATATTCTGTACGAGCCTGGCTTCTTGGTATCCCTTACAGCAATGAATACTCCGCCCCCTCACCCCCCTATTAAGCGTGGTCCTTAATGACTTTCAACGTTTAGCCTTTTGGGATTTAACTTTAGTTTCCTAGATTCTATAACCCTTTTCTTAACTGTGACCTAGAATAGCGGTATACCTCTTGGACAGATATGTAGACATTATCTGAGCTGTTAAAGATTTGCCGGAATAGGGGTTTACATGTATATAAACAAGAGACCTTCCATAGCCTTGGTACCTGTCCAGTGTGTTTGAGGTCTTGTGTAACAACTCGGTTTCTGCTTCCTCTAGGTTCGCATTGCGACGTCGCTGGAGCCATTGCGTTAGACAAGGACGTGCCATTGCTACGAATACCCGTAGGTACGTACGGCCAAGGTCAGGTCGCGGGTTTAACTATTGGGTTACACATTTCAGGGACGGTTCTATGAACTATTCATGACGTTCATGGACCCTGCGATGGTAGTTCCTAGGGTCGATAGGGGTTGCTGGTAGGGGTCAGACGGGTACCAGGTAAACACGTGCTTAACAGTAGTTCCTTATCTAACACCAAATACTGCGATTCAATAGCAAAGAGCCCACAAGCAGGTTGGACAATCGAGATCCCTCTTAGATACCTGGTAGGTCTAGGTGGTGGTCGATTATGTCTTGGCATGGCTTTATCAATGAAGCCATCATCAGAATACTGGATAGGTTAACCCGACCGGGATTCCTATTTGGCTTGATCGTACGAATCGCATCAAACGTCATGATCGCGAAGGCTATAGTTTGAGGTCTTTGCCCGAGTTCCTATCTATAAGCTTACTCACATTAGCACTTTTTCAAGGAATTGATGCGATCGTGCTGATGTTACTTAGGTACCCTGCCGGAATGTTTTCTATCCGAATGTCATTGGCGGTTTTCTCCATGATAAAACCGCAAATATACCTCGGTAATTTCTCGCATTATCTATAGACCATGTGGTTAGGCTCATCGAAGATCTTTCAACTCCTCCCCCAGCAAACGCCCGCATATGCCTGCCCGCTTACCGCGGCAACGATTAACCCGAGTATATGTTTATTTCGATAGACTTCTATGATAAGCATCTGCTGCTGATATCATCATTCTCGAATATTTTCGACGAATGAGCCCATGCAGGGAAAAAAAAACGACTTATCAAAACAGCCTTGGTGAGTTTTGACGTATAGCCGGCCATCTGGGGTGACGCATATCTCAGACTGCCTTTCGGCTTCCACTAGTTTGATGTCCCTAGAACACGGGAGATCCCACGGATGCAATCTAGTGGCTCTTAGTACGCCACGCATGGGAGATAGACACCTGCCTGTGTCGGCAGGATCGTCGCGTCATCCTGATATATCATGCCTATTCCCCCTCGCTACCGGATTTCGCATGCTGCGTCGGGAGTGATGGCGATCGTGAAAATCGTTGGGAATCGCTGGGAATGATAGAAATAATCTAGAAAGCGACTCGCACCACCATCAAGGTCCCCTGCTGTTATTGGCTCGTGGCGTACCTGCATCACACGCTCTCCCCTCTCCGCGGTCATGCAACCCTCTCCGAGAAAATTTCAGCAAAATTCCTCAGTCTCATTGCTTATCGGGATCATCGATGACCTGGGTAGCATCCTTCGATGGATGTCCCACTCGACGGCGGCTACGGTGCCAAATCTGAATGCAACAAACCATCGGCATCTTGAACACCCTTTCTATTTGTCCATCGTAAAATCCCATATGCGATATCGTTCGACTGCATGGGAAAGTGACTGAATTCTGCCTTGTTGACGTGCCTCATTCTAGAATGCCAATACGCTCTGATCGTCGGCTTGTTAGGGCGGCTTCGTAGAGTAGTAGCATGTTTTATTGAAGTAGATTAGGTGGTGTTGGGAAACAATCTAGATTGGACTGAAACCGTACATCTACATTCTGAGTCTGATGTTTAGAGTACCCGAGACTTTCAACTTTCAAAGTTGGATCATTGATGTCTTGGGACTTTGGGACTTGAGACTTGGAAAGACGCCGATAAAGGCGTTGATTCCAAAAATTCCATTTGCGACAAATGCTACGCGACATGCGTGATCCGTGATTCACGTGTGATTACTAAGGTGTTATTCTTGGCGCCAGTGCCCGACCGTACGTCAGCGTAAGCACTCATCGATATAAGCCTGCTTGGTAATTCCTTTTCTATCCACTACCAAGCATGAATGGTGTAGCGGTAACATTCAACCCTTCCATCACCCAGAAGATGTTAGGTTGAGCTCGGGGTTCGACTCCCCGTTCATGCAATCCTTTTTCCAATTTTTTCTCAATATTATTTTTGTATTTTGTATCTGTTCTTTCAATTCTACTCTTACTCCTCCTACTCCTGCATTAGCATCCTTTTTGTCTCCGTTTGGATTACCATGATCTTCATTTTTTTCCCCTCTATCCGACATACGTAGCAGATACGATGATATCAGTTCCTGATAGGGACTCCAGACTTTTAGATATGTTCCTTGCAACTATGATGTTATTGTCTTCAAATCTCTTTTTGCTGCACTACAGTTCGTATTCATTCGTCATTATTTGCAAATCCTCATTACATCCAAGCATGGATGGTATTTTTATCCATTCGCAGATCGGTCTCGTGGGGTCCCATCTCCAGAGTATCCAGAGTATCCAGAGTATCCAAAGTATCCAAAAGTATAGCGCAAGCAACACAGCGGCACAGCCTAGATTTGTGGTTTGGCACGTCTTTTTCTTCTTGACGCGTAACGAGTCACTATGGTTCAATGAAGATTGACGTCAACGCAAGCTCTTTAATTTCTTGCCGATTCTTGCCTAAAGCTTGCTTAGCAAGTAGGCAGTGCTATCCGAGCCTGATCGGAGCATTTTTTAGAATTTCGGTAGACGATAGACGGTACGGTACGCTGGGGCTTTTGCATAGCTTGCATAGGCACCCCGTACGGCAGAGTTGTCGCCGTGCCGTGCTGAATTTCAGCTCCGCGTTGCGCATGATGGGACTGTGCAACGTATTTATCTATTCGCATGATACAGAGACCAATCGATGCTATCCCGCTACCCCAGGACAATATCGACGGCCTTCGAGAAAGCTACCTCTTACAGCTCGCAACACGATACGACACGACATAGCTCACACGGTAGTTTCTGACCTTAACCAAACTGCCGGGCCAGGGGCGCTGGCGAGCAGCTTGGCTATCTTGGCTCTCGGTGCGCTTTGTGCGCGCGATCTCTGGCTTAATCCAAGAGAAGCTCGCCTAGGGCTCGCGTAAGGATTCCCACCCGGGGAGGGGGCTCTAATTTAGCATCGCGCCACGGATCCGATACCCGCGCAGCTTAGACTCAGAGCACCAAACCAAGTAACTTGATTCGGCGCCATTCAGTCGGGAAATAAAAAAGAAAAGGCCCACAGCGGGAGTATTTTCCCAATACAGCCTCAACACCCGACCAAGTTATATTAGGGCCACGAGGTAGCGCCACATGAAGAACTTGTTCCTTGCCTAAGATGGTCGTGCAAAGAGGTGAGAACCCCATCATCGATCCCCCGATATGCACAGCTAGCCGCGCGCTCAGGTCCCGAGCAGGCACGTAGGTAGGACGCGCAGGGCAAGCAGGGCAAGCAGGGCAAGCAGGGCACGCAGGGCACGTAGGGCACGTACATACCCGGATTTGGGACGGATAATGAGACCAGATGCATGCCGGCGGCGGCAGTGATAGGCAACGCTACCATTGGGTAGCAGTCAATCTGTCCATCTGCCCTCATCTGCTCGAGTGATGGCGAGGGGAAGGCGACTTCTGTTTGGCTGAGACGACCAAGATCGACAAGCGAGAAGGTCGAAAAAATTGACCGATGCGATGGGTATTCTGGGGCAACAATTTACGTTTCTCATTCCCATTCAGCCACTTCTTCTCATCCTTTTCTCTTTCCGTTCTCCTCTCTTCTCGATGCTCCTCGATACTGCTCGATTCTCTACGATACTCGCCATAGAAGAAAATAGAGATTGTCAAGATTGTCATGATTGTCGTTCGAATACGAGGAGCCTCAGCATGCAAGAAGGGCTGCATAGCATGCAGAGCTGGCAGGTATTACATCGTTTACCTACATTTTCCCATATTTCCCATACTACATAGCAGTACCTAACAGCCTACGCGGCGTGGTACCAGGTACACCGACAGAATTGAAAATCGGAGACGAATGTGCCAAGCCTATAAAGTTATAATAAGTATAATAAGTATAATTGGAGACGGTTGGGGCCATTGCTCGATTGGGAATCTTCCCAAATTTGTTTGATTAACGGCAGCATTCCCCTTTGCCCATCACCTCGAGTTCTCCGAGAGATCGTCTTACGCGGTTGCTCTCGCGGGCGAGGTGGACACGACGTAGACGCAATCAGGAGACCTCGAGGCCGCATCCGGTCCGTTTATCCCCAGAAAATCTTTTTTTTTCATTGCTTTCATTGCCATTCATCGCAAGCGAGCGTGCCCGCGATTCGATTTGCCAATATTCCCTCACCCTGCTCACCCTGCCAACAGCGGGTGATCGACCTCGCGAACCTCTCGGCCTCTCAAACCTTCGTGTTGTGTGTTTTGTTTGTATGACAGTCTAGGTAACCACGGTTCTCGGTTCTCTCTCTGTCCTCTATCCTCTATTTTTTTTTTCTATCGAGTTCCATTTTTTGCGATGGGGGCGTCTGATACGATATCGGCCGAAAAGGGATCCCGCGGTCTTGGCTGCGTCTTTAACATCGCATCGTCGCAGTAGTGGTCAGACTCGGTAGGAGCCGACGATGCCGAAGAGAGACGAGACGGCTTTTACTTGGGGTTTTGCTTGGAGTACTTAGGCGAGCACCACGTGGTGAACGTGGTCAGCTTCTGTCTTTGGGCGATGCAACCCAGACAGGATGGATTTCCTAAAGAAATCCGAGCTAGACCTTCTCATCATTCGCGTAAACGGAAACACATTCCTGTTTACCAGGGCGCTATTGGCAAAGGCCCTTACATCGTACATACCATAGTAGGTGCATAGGTACCTAGGTAAGTAGGTAGGTTCGAGGTAGTATACCTAGCAGCCCAGCAGGTCGTGGTATAGTATACATAGGACTCATTCATCGTTAGTACCTACAACATGCAGAGTATCTGCAGAGAGTATCCATATGGATATCCACCTACCATACCTTTCCCATACCTCACCACACCTCACAGACTCGCAGACTTCACAATACCTTACCACAACTACACTATACTTAGTACTTACTTACCTACCTGGGCTCTGAGGTAGCACTGTACTAGGCAGGTGGTCTCGGTGGAGCTTGTCAGCCAGCCATTGTGAAGCTATTGATGGATCGTGCATTAGGACCAAATTGGGATGGATATTAAGTTATTAATCCACAAAGCAGATCCTTCAGGGTCCCCGTCCCCGTCCCCGTTGAAGGGCCACCCCAGCTCATAATAATTTCTAGCCTAGCTTCCCCAGAAGTAAGAAGGGGAGGGGAGCAAGCCATCACCATTCGAATTTAATATTCCTCATCACGCACACACACATACACGTATACATACCACACACACTTCCTTACTTCCACTTACACATACACTTATTATATTATATTATATACACATACGCTCGCTCGCTCACTACACACTACCTACCTAACCTAGTACTTTAATATCATCCCCGGCCCTAGCTTCGTCTTTAACTACTCTTCCACACGTGTCTCACCAAGAAAAAAAAACCAACCCAGTCCCCCTCCCTGACCTACCTAGTATCCAATCTTGAACCTCATAGGCCTTGTAAGTGGACGGCCCACGCTTCTCAAACGACTAAAAGTCTTATTCTGACCTGACCGAAGCCAGGTACATACCACACCATAATCTCGCCCTGTGCTCCCATCTACCAGCACTTCCTACCTAGTACCCAGAGAGGATATATACACCTGCACCTACCAAATCGACAATATGCAAATGCACACTTGCGGCAACTGTGGAACGGAGTACACAACAGGCAGCTGTTGGTACTGCCATCCCCAGAACAGGCCTGAGCTGCCAGAGGCGCATACGTCACACAGCCATTAAGGGGGATGAGATATGAGGGGGGCATTTTCGCTCACTTGTATAGAATGGGGGAAGACCGTGTTGGATTAAGGAGACCAAAAATGACTTTCGATTCGACGTCTACGACTTGAGGACCAATCCGCCTGCTTTTTAGCCTCTGACGAGAGACTATTTTCACGAGGCATCATTCGTTCATATTCGCCGTTGCGCCTTTACGCTTATACGCTTCTCGCTTTGCTTGCTCGCCGCTTGGACTACATACACCCCGCAAGCCGCGACCCAGGACACCGCATAATCGCATCTACATCTACATTTACATCGATATCCACATCCACACCTGCATATGCGCCTACGTCCACGTCTATATTCACGCTCACAACATAAGCTCGGCCTATGGAACCTACAATCAGCATCGGATGACTCCTCAAGTCACAGACGCCAGTGTTTTTTTGTTCTCTTCTTTTTTTTCATTTCATCGAACCGAAGGCTTTTGTGATTCCCCACAGCCTTACTCTGCGGCCTCTGCTTCGAGGTCTTGATGCATTAGTAGCCTGCTGGCTTACTTTACGAAGACATGATCAGGGGGTTATTGAGGGTTATCAAAACCTCGGAGACAGTTGGCATTTACCGGCGTTTATCATGATATCACTTCTTTACAACGGGACGGGCATTATTAATCCAACGGAAAAAAAGTTCTACGCTTGCCATAATTGCTATTCTCATCCTGTTTTCTTTGTCCTTGTTCCGTTCTCCATCCAACCTCCGACCTCTAACCTCGATCCACCCCTCTAAAAAAAATCTCCGGAAGGGCGTTAATCCATTTAGATCCATTCCCGGCCAGCATCGTTTTTTGCTTCTTGTTTCTCATGTCCGTCTATTGATACCAGACCCTTTACGATATGGACCCCCACCTTATGATATGATTGCTATCAAGATTGTCGGGCGCCATGAATTACTTTTTTTTTTTTACTCCAGAAAACTTGAAAAGTCCAAAGAAAAGAAAATCCCCGGTTTATAAACCGTAAAACCACCACGAACTACGATTTCTGTACTCTCCTTGAATAGCCTTAGTTCTCAGTATTAGTTCTTAATGACCTTAATAGAATGAACGGAAACGTTATTCCCCAACCAATCAAGCCCCTTTTCCCCCACCCCATGCCACGCCGTTGTGATGCGCGAGTGAATGTATGTATTACACGATCTGGCTTCATGCCATCTCTGTAGCACAGCAAACAGTTCTGGGCAAAATAGATTACTTTATATTGAATAAGCTTCTATTTCGGTATTCTATTATTAGCGTGTCTTTCCCCCCGGGGTCAGCAATTCCGTCCCCCGCACCTGACCCGACGTTGCGTCTTGCACATTGACGCATGTACGGTTCCTGCCTGCCTACCTGCCTACCTAGGCAGGCAGACGGGTAAGTAGAGAGGTACCTATGCACGGGGGTGGGATGGATCCAGGGCGATGGCTAATGTCGACGAATGGGAAGCCGTGCTCGCCTTCTCGGAGTATACTCCATATACAGGAACAACGTCTGCTCTACGGGTAAGTATAGTGCAAGGCCAGTCGCCCCAGGTCTGGATGCTACATGGCCTCGATGGATGTTCCGAGGCCCCAGCCGTTGGGGAAGAGCTGAATATGAAAGGGTCGCTCCGTGTCGGTACTACTCAGGGAGGTGGTAATAGACCAACGTCGGGGGGTTGGGCGTCTTGAGGCGCCGTGGCGAGTTTTGGGGCGGCGTCGTGTCTTGACCCCTAAACCCTTGAATGTGGGTTGGGATGGACCCGTGCCAGTCCACTTCTCGTCTAATACTAGGCAGGTACCAACTGCAATCAGCTTTGAACCATGAATACTACCTAGGTACCTATTCAGTCTATAGAGCGAGAAACTCGGTAACTATCGGATCTACTTTGAAGCTGTCGAGTGCGACGATAAATCCTGGCTGGCGACTCAGGAGGTAGTTCATCCTTCAAAGCTATTCCTACCGTAAAAGCCCAACGTTCGGATCCCCATACTCCCCGGGCTCCTCAATAATCGCCTTGTACGAGTCTATTCTTGGTGGGAGGCTGGTCATGGTCCGAAGAGCTGACGAACGCCCAGAGCACCATCGAAGCTTGTTACGAAGCCAGCCCAGAAGATGCGGGGAACAGTCCGTTGCTGCGCGGGGAGGCGGAAGCCTGCGTGGAGACGGAGACCACGGAAAGCCATATATGTGCGTAAACGTAGACAATCCGTTCCGCGACTCTTAGTAGATGTTCGACAGAATTCTAGCCACGGGTAGGGTTTATCGTTGCTTTCTTCGTGCTTTCGCGATAGCTCTATCCTAGAAAGACTCAAACTCCGCAGCCACTCGGTGTAAGCACTCGTCTTGGCTTCTTACTATATGTTTCGATACGAGGTAGGGAGGATGTAGTAAGGTGTGTAATGTTTGAGATGTTCGATCCGTCCCGACATTTACTCGTTATTGCTTTTATCACTCCGGAATTCTGTCGGTCGGTTTTTGATATTAACAGAACAAGTTTTCCGACATTTTATTCTCCGTTGAGGGTCTTTCAATGTGCATGGAAATCGGGAGTCACATTACGAGGAAGGTACCCAGTAGATCGGGGGGTAGGTAGGTAAATATAAATATGATTCAAAAATTTTGTGAGGTGCGGGATTGGAAATTATATCCATTGTCCAAGTCCCCCCCAAAGGGTATGTCCGGTCTTTCGAGGGTAGATATACAACTCTCGCCTCCCTCATATCCAATTCTAGTCCCATCCGAGACGCCTAGGGCCTTTATTAATCCATATCTTCATCCACGTCGTCCTCTCCTACTACGCCCCCATCCACTCGGTTCCCCAGCCTGCCGAGATTGTGAGGAACATCAAAATCCGAAGCCAGCCTAGAAACACCCGTTGACCAATCCCAAGTATTGCCGTCCGGAGACATCCAAGAGCTAAAATCATTCTTGTTAGTCATGATGTGCTCCAAGCGCTCGCCAGCTTCCCAACATCTGGGTGTGCAGGTTTAGACAACTCAGCTAGTGCTCACAGTGCTTCAATAATATATCTGATGTTTTCGGGATTTTTACAAGCTCGGTCTGGGTAGTGAAAAGCTAAGTTCCTTGCGTGCCTTACTCCCCATGCGGGCATTGGTTCATTAGTGCCGGGGAAGAAGATCGGGATTCCATCGTCGTCGACGGCTTGTTCTACAATACGATTTAGTAAACGATGGCGTCAGATCTGGCAACCCGCCAGAGTCGCTAACTCGGTAAAGGAGTTTGGTTGGTAATTACTCACGCGTGGCAAGAGGTCCCTTGTCTCCTCCATTGAGAATTTCGGCCCTGCGAAGGCGAAAGGAGATGGAAATTAGTCCGATGTTCTGAAGCTTCAAGCTGACAATCGACTTACAATGTACGTAACCAGATCCCGGATTGCGCCTCATACTCATCTAGGGAATGGCCAAGTTCTAATACTTCCACTCCTATCGACGGTGGCAAGTGTGCACCCTCTTTACACCACAAGATAAGACGTAAGGGGGTAGAAACCTCTGCGGGAACCCCGTTCTTGCACCAACCGGGGTCGTTTGGTGTAGATCTACCCGTAATCCAGTATCCGAGATTCGCCCAAGCCCACATACTGTATGTACGGGCACCAATTTGCGTGGTTAGCCTTTTATTCTTTACACTCGGGTAGGCTTACCGGTGTGAAACCGTACTTAGGAACAGCATGAACCAGAAAGGGGATGATAGGGCAAACGCGGACTTACCCATCAGGAAATCTTTCCCTGACCTTTTCACCCGCGAATAGAGGATTATCCTGACTTGGCGAATGGTACTGAAACCTCCTCGTACCTAAGAGTAGGTAGGTAGGTGTGTTATCTGGGGTCCTGTCATTCTGAAACGCGTATAACAGGGCATTCAATGTCTAAGGTAGGAAGGTCAGCACTACTGGGTAACGATGGCCGGTACGTCAAATCCAATTTGATTTACTTACTCCCTTAATGTTATTAAAGCAGATCTCCGACAACCTTTCTCTACGCCGCCCCGTCTCGGGGTCGATTAGAACTTTAGAAAACGCTGAGGTAGATAATCGTGGTTAGATAGCTCGAGCGAGTGTACCTGGTATCCATAATCCAAGTACCGTAACTAGTGGCCAAAGAGAGATGAGACTTACCCAGTAAAGCTCGCGATCCTTTCATCCATGTTGCTCGTGCTCCCATATTATCCTCGTGCGGGAAAGGGTATTCTAACATGAGGAACGTTTGCATGGCGATTTCTGTTTCCTTCACAACGGTTAGTCACATCAATGGCTCATGAAACAAGAAAGAAATGGTTGACTTGCTATTCCTGCTGTATTATAACCTCTTCTGTTTGGTCTCTTCCCCCATCCCGGTGGTATTTCGTTGCGACCACCGGCCATTTTTGTGATTCCAAAAAATGCGTTCAGATTTCGTAGGCCTTGGACGCCCGAAATAGAAACCAGACATAACTCCCAGCATAACAACAACAATGAATACCAACGGAGCATTTTAAGTTATGGTAAGGGAAATCCAGTCATGAAACGTCATATACCAATAAGTAGTTTTTGTTGGGTGTTTCCGACGTAGAAACCGCGGTAATGAAGGCACTCTTTGTATTGGGTTATGAAATAAGTAGGTTCCTGTTAGTAGGTACCTAGGTAGGTATCTATATATATTCACTTTAATAGTGCCCCCCCGAAGCGATACGCCTTCTAGCTACATGAGGTCCTATCTTTTTCCAACTGCGATTCGGCCTTTGTAATTACTGGTTACCTACCTAGTAGGTACCTAGGTAAGTAATGTCCAAAGCTTTCCTGGCTCTCTTGGTATTTGAAAACTCGAGGAAATACAATTAAAAATAGGCACCACATGTTATGTTGCTGCCCGAAAAGAGTGGGCTCGAGTTATCGACCTAGGTGGATTAAAACTCGTTTACCCATTCCTATTACCATCGAACCGGTAATATGGGTGAGCTGGCTTTCCTTTTCCATTATGGGATCACAGCAGGCTCGCTTGGCTACGGGGGCCTTTTGTATGGGAGAAAAGCCGAGATAGAGGGGACCTAGGTATTGACATATTCATAGATGCCTGCCAGAGAGGCAACTTACCCCTGATTATAGGAAACAGCGCCGCTCAATACCATGACCACCATTATTCTGCGCCTCTTCCCACATATCTTTATCCACCTTTTCTTATAGTTATCACCTCATCACTTAACAAGAACCTCGACTCGCTGCCGAACAACGAACCGGAACATCTCGATCATACTATTAACGCGTACCTAGCCAACGCTCAAGCAGGTAGCCTTAGAGCAGAATCATACCAAGGGTTGCGAATCAGTCTGAGCAATCTCAAGTTAGCAAGAACACCAAAATGAGGAGGAGGGGGGAGGCTAGGCCGAGCAAAACATACACCGAGAGCCCAACAGCGACTTAAAAATATCCGGCCGGGCTCAGAGCAGATACCGCAAGGGTATGAGCGGGTTCCAACTCACAATCTACCACCCGTGCCACAGTAAGAACCTAAGCCGACCCTCCCGTGCGCTAGCTCCGAGTAACAGTCTGCCGCCCGTGCCTCAGTAAGAACCTAAACCAGTCGTATAACCGACGTAGGGATCACCAAAAGACTGGACGGCCTACCCTGGGAAGAATTGTAACTGACTTGCGCGCAAAGGCTCTAACTGTGTATAGAGAATATCGCGGACCTCGAACCAACCGAGGCATTAAAGATAAATTAAACCAACTCGCTCGTATAGCAAACCAGGCATCTAAAAAAAGGCCGCAGACATAGACCGCCCCCACCCAACCCAACTTGTCATCGCGCGTGATATAAGGGACCATCTACCCTTTCCGATCGAACCATAGGCGGCCCTAGTCCCTCCTGTGTCATTCCGGTGACGAGAATGGATTGCCGTTGTTACTGTTACCGTTTCCGTAACCGTGGCTCTCAGGATGCAAGTGTGACTGCGCGGGCATCTTCTCGCGCTCGACGCACACGGCGGTGCCGGAGACAGTAACCTGGAGGAAGCAGCCGAGGACCTCCCTCTCGTGGAACGTGACAGCGACGACGGCGTTGGCGCCGCGGGCCACACAGTCGCGCGTCATGCGCTCCATGGCCTGCTCCCGCGCGTTGTACATCATGTGCGTGAGGCTCCGCACCTCGGTGCCCGTCACCGCCGCCTTGAGGAGCGACTTGGTGTCCTTGAGCGCGTACCCCGTGGTCCCGTACGCAGCGCCCAGCACGCGCGCCACGCGGTACCCCGGCAGGTCGGGGGTCGTCGAGGTGAGGATCGCTGGGGCCGCGCAGTGCGGCTCGGTCTCGGGCTTCAGGCTGCTGAGGTTGTTGGGCGGCGGCGCGCCGCCGTAGGAGGCGGACCGGCCATTCGGCGGGATCATCAACGTCGTGCGGCGATTCGTGAGCATTTTGACAGGAGATGGCGGCTTCCGATGGATATATATACGAGATAGGTGCCTAGTTTCGGTATAGGAGAGGTGGTAAGGGATATAGGAGAGAGGATGCTTAATAGGATCGGCAGCGATGAGACAATATTTTGAACGCGGCGACGCGTAAATGAGATCCGAGGGCAGTAGGGCTATACCCAGCTTAAAGATCAGATACGGTGGATTTCTAGGAGTTAGGCACGCAGATGGATCGCCCCAGAGATCTCGAGAGTTTTATCAGATCACGATCGGGGTCACGACGTCATAGCGATCGCGAGGCCTCACGGTTGTGCATGCGAAAGTGTGAAGCGCGTCCGCTTGAAATTTCCCATCGCCTGAAACGTCGTCTGCAACATGGCCCGAACCATCGTCTGGTCGTGCCGCACCTCGTCTGCACATGCCTCGACATCGGCTGGAGCACCTTGCGCACGGTCGAATTTGGGGATCTCCACCAGGTTCTGCAACAAGCCAAGAACCCCTTGTCCCCTAGTCTTGGTTCCTGGGAGTTGATTTTCTCGACGTGTCAACTAACCCGACCTGACGGTACCGTTGATAGTATGCTGCTTGGGACCGACTGCATGATGCACCAAGACACAAATGACGTTGTGGAAGTGTTGATGTTTGGGATACCGACAACCGAGTTGTGTTCGTAAAAGGCGAGTGAGCCACGTGCCAAGTTAGAGGCAAAGTCGCATAGAGGAACATTAATTGATGTTGGAAAATGCGTTAATTATGCCATTTTCCCTTCATACTGGGCAAGCGATTAAAAGAGTCAATTGGAAAGAGATCGCAAACCGTTTCAAGTATTCAAGCATGGAAACTTGAGCCGACAAGGCATACTAGGTACCTGAAATCTCACGAGAGCTTCATACTACCTGAATGAGACAATCAATTCTTGTATTGGTCATGTGGTATCTCGGGTCTAGACCACCAGTTTGAAGGCCAAAATGTTTGACCAACATCTAGGATACAGGATTGCCAAACTGAATTTCCTGTTTTTTATCGGCCGATAAAAAGGATGTGAAGTTCCAGTTCCAATTTCAGGTTGAAGACAAATAATCCAAGCAATAAAATAAGGCTGAACCGTTTGAACAAATGATGGCTTATGTAACTCGAAGCTGCCATCAAGATAGATCCTTACTAAGCATCCTTGTGCAGCCATTTGGAATCTTCGTTGTCGCTAAACCCAGAATGGCACAAACCTGGACCACGAATTGAATCGCATCATTCGGCAGGTTGGTGGCGTCGAGTAGATTTGTCACTTCTAAACGTCATTTGCATTCTAATATTTTGTACAGTACCTCTTAATTATCTATTAAATCAATGTCAAATCCCTCTTCTCTTCAACGTCGGACACCGATGTGGAATCATGCTCTCCTAACGTAACCTTACCAGTCCACCTAGTACCATCTGGATTACGTATGTAGTGGTCGACGGCGGGATTTCATCTTCCCGTGATAGTATATATATATGTAACATTTCCAACTATTCTTGATCGCCTTTAGTCTCGTTCGAATCCATCTTAAATACCCATTCGCATCTCCACCCAAAGAGCTGGTGTACCTAATTACTAGCGAGGACTAGCTATCTACCTAGTAATTAGTTCATGACTACGACCGACTCGGAGCCACCAAAACCGAACCCAAACCCAACCTCGCAAATCCTCATCGCAGTCGCCATCGCAATCGCAATCATGGCCTTCACCATGCCGACCTTCGTGTCGCGACTCTTCCGCCCCTTCACATCCGCCACGCGCCTCGGGATATCCGCCGACGCCTCCGGTGGCAACAGCAGCAGCGGCGTCACCATCCCCGAGGGCGCCGAGAAGGCGACGCTCGCAGCCGGTTGTTTCTGGGGCGTCGAGCACCTGTACCGCAAGCACTTCGACGGCAAGGGCCTGTACGACGCACGCGTCGGATACACAGGCGGCGACCTGAACAGCCCGTCGTACCGCGCCGTGTGCACGGGGCAGACCGGACGTACGTTCTCCCCTCTCCCCCCCCTACCCCTCCTCATTGCTCCCTTTCTCCCCCCACCAAATTTAACGAACCCCACGTACCCGCGCACCCACGACACCACACACAACTAACCCGCCCCAGACGCCGAAAGCGTGCAACTGCACTTCGACCCAACACAGCTGTCCTACCGGCAGATCCTCGAGTTCTTCTACCGGCTGCACGACCCGACGACGGCGAACCGGCAGGGGCCGGACGTGGGGCCGCAGTACCGGAGCGCGATCTACGTGCACGGGGCGGAGCAGGAGGCGGTGGCGCGCGAGGTGACGCGCCAGGCCAGCGAGCAGTGGTACCAGGGCGGCGTCGTGACCGAGATCGTGCCGGCGGGCCGCTGGTGGGACGCCGAGGATTACCACCAGCAGTACCTCCATCATAACCCCGCGGGGTATGAGTGTCCGACGCATTTCCTGCGCCAGTTTCCGCCGCTGCAGTGAGGGGGTGGGGAACAAGGGAGTTGGCAAGATTGGTGAGGGGTGGTAGTACGGCGTGGTGGCACGAGGACAGGTCTTCCAAGAGCACAACCATGGCAATGAATTACATAGGGCTCGACCAAGGAATGCGGGGCTGGGATGGCGATCACACGATTTGGAACGATCACATCGAACACATGTGAACGGGAAAACGTTCGCGATGGGGTATGTACACGGCATAATGCGCAACGAAATCTCCTATTGAAAGCTCCTATCTCTGATAAAACGGCTTCTGAACACAAGTCGCTATCTAGCTAAGTAAGATGTTTGGTGAGGCGGAGAGGTCACGCTCATCATGCTCATCGGGAAATAATAAAAATCATACTCCAGGCTCCTCGCCCCCTACCTGACGCCATGCCATGCTGGAATATGTGAAAACACCAATCTCTCTCCGCAACCCAGGAACGCCTGCCGATGCATATGTGCACGAGTTCCCCATTGGTCTTCCCTTAATTCGGGACCATAACGGTGACCAATACTTCGCAAATGCCCTTCGCAAACACACTTCGCAAAAAATCAACGCATCTGTCCAGCGAGAAACAAGTTTTGCTCAATAGTCAGCTTCCTCCAGAGGATCCGGGTCCTCCAACCAACCCGTTGCTGGGTTGCAGGTGTGCGCTGAAGTCCACGTGTTGTACCTTTCCCTGCCCTGTATAGCGCGCTCGGCCCATCCGTGGTTGAGCATCCTCTCCACGTTCAGCAGACTGATCTGCGGCTTGTGGTCAAGTCTCGACGACAGGCCCTCGAATCTCTCGCAGATATCGCCATGTGCATACTGCCGAGCATATTCTCTGGATGGTCGACCGTCGCGGTGACTATCCCACTTGGAACAGAAGTCCAGGTTACCCACGTCGAGCCATGTGGTCAGGATGAAACCCCAGCCGAAGGGTTCGGGGAGCGGGGTAACGTCTAGGGCGAAATCGGTCGTGCATTTCCTGCACCCCAAGACATCTCCTAGCAGCGTTGGCATGTCCATCGGATTTCGCTGCGCGTTAGAAGACAAGAACTTCAACCTTTCGTATATAATGTGGTCTTTCTGCTTCGAGAAGTCGAGGGGCTTGTTGCTGAAGCAGGCAGGTGTGTGTTTTGGAGTTTCTTCGGCGGAGTGATCGGTCTCGCACAGGGGATCAACCAACTGACCGATGAATTGCGAGTATACCGAGGCCCAGTTGTCGTGATAGCACATCATGTACACTTTGGGCAGCGCTAGAGTGGCATTGCCGGTGGGCTGGGGTTCTAGCAGTTGCTGTGTGAACAGCCACAACGCAAGCGGTGACTTATCGATGGAAGAGACGACTTGTTGGCGTCTCAGGAGCAAATCATCGTTTCGGTATCGAATTCGAAGCGAAGCCTGGACCATGATTCCTTTCTGGTAGGTAGTGGCCGTGTTATTGACCTGCTGCAAAAGATGTCTATACTCTGCTCCGTGAATCCGGCGCTTGGTGATGGTGCGCAGTAGCTTTCGAGTCGCACGCGAGGGCATATGATGGTCCAACGACCAATCGCTACACCTAGTAGCTTTATGCGGCGCGTACGCTCGGTCTTTGAAGGATACAAAGGGGCTGTGCAGCTTCTTGCACTTGTAGCAATATACCAAGTCCTCTATGTCGTAATCGACGAGACTGAGAAGTGTACCACGGACCTTGGTCTTGAGTGCCGGCGCCTTCTTGATGAAAGCACCCAGAAGCTTGTAGGATGGCTGCTCACCCGGTTCCAGGAGGTCGAGCGTTTCGCAAGAACGCAAGAAACGGGCCATAAGTTCCTTGTTGACAAGAGCTAGGATGGCGATATGGGCGTGTCCCAGATAGCATGTGATAGAGTCGAACAGCTCCTGGGGAAGAAGGAGCAAGCGTGAAGCTTTCTGCTCCAACGATTGTCTCGCCACGGGAACCACAGCATCTTCCGGATCTGCGCTTGAAGAATCGGCGTGGACCTTGCCGTTGTCCTGGACCATCAAAAGGCTGTATCTGGTATAGTTGATCGGGTTTTCAAACGAAGATTGATCGTCATTATCCGTCGGGTCTATCGAGTCTCCCTCGGCGCTATGATTTCCATGTCTTCTGATGGAAAGCTTTGTCATGAGACCTCTTAACCGCATTGACTTCCCAATCTTGGAACGGGCATTGCTTTTCCCGAAAGTTAGCACATATAGGTGGACCACGTAGGTAAGCTGGTTGGTGAGAATATTAGGCAGGTTGGTAGCAGAGCTTACCTGAATATCCGTTTAGGAGACATGGTTCCCATAACCGACGGGGAGAGGGCGCCGATGAACAGCTAGGTTAATAGGTCGCCTAGTAGGCGGGAACGCTCTTGATGAACACGAATAAGATTGATGGTAGGTAGCGAGCGTATGAGAACTGTCTTATGTTAATATATATATATATATTGCTCCGCCGTTATTAATGCGTCGCGAAGTCATAAGAGTGACAGGTGAGATGGAGAGACGATAGCAGTAGTGACGCCGGAGCTAGTGGGCCTGTAGGGGAAAGTCTAGGCCTATCCAGGTACCTGGGTGGTAATCTTGGAACGTTTGAACCTGGAATTCTTACCTCGAAAACCTGCCTACCACCTAGCAGGTAAGACTTTGGGTCGGCTGACACATGCGATACACATAAATGAGCCGCAGTAGATTAAAGTGTTAGGTAGGTACCTAGGTAGTTATTGATTTGGTATTTTAAGCGAAAAACTTGCAGCGAGCGGCTCACGCAGGAATGGATACTTGGTACTGTAGGTGTTTGCCTGTGTACCTAGGTAGGTATATGTACCTAGCAATACTGGGTGGGCGATGGAGACGATGGGTAGCCTGGAGGTATTTTATATGACTTATAAGTTATGACTAACTTTCTTACTCACCGAAGGCACGACTTGCTGCGGTTCGCAGTCGCCGTTATATGAAGAAAGGGTAGAGAAGAACGAAGAATAGATGTTAAGATGTTAGGATGTTCGTTCGGCGCTAGCGTCAATCCTTTCAGCGATCGTATCGATTCATTGATTCACTGACTGAACTGAACTGAATTAAATTGATCTCTGATCTTAGGTGTCACCGTGTTGCCGTGTCGCCGTGTCGCCGTGTCGCCGGGTCAGCCTCTACGAAGATATAATAATTAACAGGACGCCACCTAGCTGATCAGCTCGGAATGCGCCTGTTGCCTATTAATCTTTAGTTTAATATTGTTAGCGCGTCAATACCTAGTACGTAAAGGCGGGTAGTTCGGTAGCGTACTTAGTAGGTATGTGCTAAGATGCTAAGATGCTATGGGATCGCCCACTCGTAGTATATTCATCGTTAATTGAAGTGGGCATAGGGCGTTGGAAAGGCTCAAGGACTTAAGGATTATCCACTGGGCGAAGAATCTACGCAATCCTGTTGCGCCGGGAAGAATCCTGGCCAGTCACCTGAGAACGTTGCGCTACCAATCAGAGCAGTTTACCAGCAGTTCACCACGCAAGGCGAACCTTGGCACCCATAGGACCGACCTTCTGTGATCAGACTTATGGCGGTATCGAGATCTTCAATCTTGTTAAAAGAACACAATATCGGAATAAATGTACACCTATGCTGGGAATTATCGTATTAACTACTGGTAGCACGTATATACAGTACTGCCGTAGTGCGTGTGGCGAGTATTAATTAGGGTAGGTGACTTGAAACCCATAGCCACAATTACGTATCACAGCTCCAACATCTTGGGAGATTCTGTTATTCTTTTTTTTTATTCCATTAATTTCGTTAATACTGTGATACAATCCGAGACAACCTTCATGTCGTCTGGAGAGGAGAGTGTCCATTCTGCCTGTGATAATCCCACTAATTGGGTCAAGACTTCACTCTTGCTCAGGCTGTGGGTGTATTTCTGATGAGGCCTGCTGCGCCTCCCTTTATACCACTAGACCACCCCCACCTTAATGCCATTATCCCATTACTTCCTGCGGTTCTGCTGCATCATCAGGATCTGGACCATCCGGATGAAGATGTTCAAGAAGTCGAGCTCGAGCGAGATGCTCTCGTTGACCGGGTCCTTCTTGATGATACCCTGCTCGGCCAGGCGAGAGTGGTATAGGATCTTCTGAACATCGTATAGGGTAAAGCCACCGAAGACCGCCAGACCACCGTATAGCCAGATGTTCTCTGTGAACGCTAGCGTGCGAGCGGCAGTTGCCGGGATGACTAGTGGCGCAAGACCGGAGACGGCGACGATGGCGGCGCCGGCAAGAAGGGGACCACCGATGTACATATACTTCTCCTGCTTAGCGGTGGCGCCAACGAAAGAGATGGATCCCATCATCGCCACTGTGTAGAGACCGGCACGCGCGATGAGAGCACCGGGCGCGAAGGCAATCAGAGGAGCGATGAAGGCGGCCTGTGTGGCGTTGAAGGCAGTCCAGAGAGCGTACTTGGGAACATAGCTGGTGCATGTTAGCTTAGCCTAACGATAACGGAATGAACAGAGCTACTCACTTATCGGGGTCGATGGATCGAGTTCCGAGCATGGTGCCGAAGCTGAGCGCCAAACCACCAATAGCCACGACCCACGGATTCGTCACCATCAGTCTGTAGACGAAACCACTCTGAACCATTTGTCGCGCAGTAAGACCGATGATGCCGATACCAAGACCAGTGTGGAGGAAGGTCGAGTTCAGGTAAGATCGCTCAAAAGGTGGCATACCGCCATCCTCACGGGTCTCGCGGTTGAAGACAGCATTGATCGCGATGAGCGTACCGCCAAAGATGGCACCACCCGTCAGCAGTCGGCGGATCATCGAGCCCGAGTCCACCGCGGGAGCGGGAGGCTGCGGCATGTAGGATCTCGATTGTGCGAAGGCATTTTTTGGCGCGGTTCGCAGGAGCGTCGATGCGACAAGCGTCTTGGATGTGAAAAAGTTGGATGAGCGTTTGGTGGCGGGACGATGGAACGCTCGGGCGGGAGCAGCGCTTCGAAACGAAGACTTTGTGAGCTCCGGCAATTTAGATACTAGGCGCGAAGGGCTTTGTCGAACGAAGATCGTGAACGACATCGTTGCGATTGCGGAGAGTAAGGAATTGGAGCAGAAAGGTTGACAAAAGAAATTGTGAAAATGTAGAAGATGGTTTGAAAGTTTGGTAGTTTGGTAGTAATTTGGTGAATGTGGTTGAAGTTGAAGTTGAAGATTAGGTAGGATGCGAAACGATGACGCTGATTTGATATTAATTCAGAAAGTGGCAGAATTATGGATAGCGAAATAGCGAAGTAGCACGGTGCTGATGTAATTGGTCTGCGTGTGACTGGGTGCACAGTCCATGCGGAAAGAGCTAGAGTGGAATCAACTGGAAGAACCCGATCAGTTTCTGCAGTTTCCGTTTCCCCCTCCTAACACCGGTAAAATCCGAAGCCAGGTACTAGGATACATATGCACCTATGCATTTAAACGATGACATATGCAGGTACCCATATATTGATATGTAGGTACCTAGTAGTTATGTACCTGTTTATACCAATAAACTGCCCAGGTGGATTTCACGGAGACCAGGAAGGAGGTCAAGGTATAGCCACATATGGATACTCTGCATGCTAAGATATCGATGGAAACATTTCCAATTGCTCGTTTGTTTATATCAATACTTAGGTATCTACTATCTTAGGTACCTAGGATCATCAACTTCGGCGAGGATGCTCCAGCCAGAGCTTCAAGACAGGACCTGCTACATGACGCCGCAGTGTTCAATCGATTCAGCAGTGATTGGGTTTCAAGATGAAGGTAACACAAGACGACCTGCCATTTATAATACCCAAAAGCGCGACCAGCAGTAATAGTCCGTATTCTTCCCTTCTCAAGTGAATTTTATACCGTCATCTCCTTCAACATGGACGGCTTATACTTTGACGCATTCTCGGATGAATTTTCTCTTACATCAGAGACCAAATGTGCTTGTTTGTTCTGCGCTGAGATGGACGGAGACCTTCCATGCGAGGATTGCGTTAGACGATGTAGTAAACTCTGTTGGAAATGTTGGCTCGCGCTGCAACTCTGTAACGACTCCGAACTTCCCTCCAAATCATCATTAGAAATCGTTTCAAGCCGACATCAGAATCTGTCCGGCAGTTATGTCGTGGGGCGAGAACCGGGGCATTTCGGCCTTACAAGACTAAGGATATCACGGCAACCATCGTTGGAGCAGTCATTTTTAACAGAACTTGAGCCTAGTAACTCCAACGATGAATATTGCCCTTCATATGGCGAGCAGAAGGGGGATGCCTTTAAACGATGGGAACAGAACGAACACCAAGAGGTAGAGCCGATGGGCAACTTGGTAAGACCTGGGACAGTCACCCACAATACACTACCTATACATATACCCAGTGCAAACTACGACTACCTCAAAGACTGTTGTGATCACTACGACGAAGATTGGTACGAGGAAGGCGATGATGGATGGAACGAAGACAACCCGGAGGAATGGTACGAAACAGAGCACGACGACCAGCCACAACAGTCCCAAATACCTACGCAAAATGAAGATACCTGTTATATTCCCTGCGTAATCCCCCCTTTGAGGCTAGGCGTTGAAAGCGATGAGCCACACTATATGGCCAAAATTTGGTCGGTCTTGTACGGCAATCGGCCGGTAAGACTTTCTGGCATGCACCCCTGTGGGATCTTGACATTACCTTATGACAACAGGACGAGCCTCAGGCGACTAAGGCTACACCCCGAAGACCCTGGTGACCATTTTTGGTCTTGTGTTTCGAACCCTTTCGCCCAGGCACTCAGACGATGTGTGGCGCTCGCCCAGAACACTTTTGGCGCCGACCGAGATCTTGAGGAGTTGGATTAATTACTCCGGTCGCCTAAGATGCCCAATACGGTGCGGCAGAAGAGCAAGAGAGAAGACTAAGCGCAGGAAGCTACGCTATAGCATGAGGCAGTATGTGAGGAAGAGCTATGAGTCGAAGATTGGGCCCCTGTAGTGTGCTGCATCTTCTCAACATGGAGACTTCGGAGCGCGGCAGGGGTGCTGTTGATGCAACTGATGAGCCCACACAAAAGTCAGAAGCACCCCTTGGCTGTGAGCTAAGTCTTCAGCGCTTGGCATTAGCGAGCAGTTCTGTCCGTACGTGATCGGCTGGGTAGATGATAAGAGTAGCATCGACCCCCTTTTGTGGCTGGGGCTGATTCCTGATGTCCTTCTCTAGCCTGAACAACGGTGTCTTAACCATTTTTAAGTACGTGGACAATACGGGCTCGGATTGGGCAAGTATGTTGCGACGTAGAGGACTACTCACTTCTCTGTATCAACGAAACCCAGACCGTCGAGAGGTGTATATGTCCTCAATAATTATTTCAAATATTTTTATCTTCCAGACAGCGGAATCACTCCAGAATCCGTCTCATTGGAGCGGTTGAAGGAATTCGGCCCCGAATGCTCGACTTCGTATCCGAACCAGCCAAGGGTCGATCCAGCTCGAAGGTCAAAAGGACGAGTTGCAACGCTGGAACAGTGGGTGATGCTATGTCACACAGAATACCCGCCAATCTTGCTCATTGTAAGCGAGACTTGTCACCTTCCGATTTCAAGCCTTTTCTAGTAATACTCTAGAAGCTGGAGTAGACGCAGGTAGGGTTCAAGTTATCTATCTTATGGTAGTAGGTATGATGCGAACCACCAAGAGAGCGGGAATGCAATCTCGACCTTCCCGTTTCGGGGCAGCTATAGTTTGGTCAAGCATAGCCGTGCGCTTCAGGGTAGCGTATCCCCTAGCTAGCTCCCCGTCGACTTTTCAAGTACCGAGACTATCGACTGAGCGCGTATCATGGTCTGCAGGCAATCTTCAGAGGCAAAGTCGTCGCGTAACCTACGGATCTGTACGAAATATTTACATATCTAAGGTAATCCGATCGCAAAACCAAAACGAGAGGCTAACTCTTAATGGAGAGGGTACGGCCATTTCCTGTGTCCACTAAGCACTATGCGTTACAAACTCTTCTACCACTACCTGCCTACTTGTCTACCTAGTATGTACCTACTATAGTATACATATTGGTGGGGAAGACAGCGCTAGAATCATTCTAGAAGCCGTCAGAGTCGAATAATCGTCTTGGCCGCGGGGGCATCGAGTAAACCCCCAATTCGCAAGGATTTGGAATGAGGGGATGGTTACATTGCAAAAGGCAATCTCCCTGAACCGCCATCGACCAAGATTCGGCCGGGTACCCCGATTCCAGAGCTTAAAACTACATATACCAACTCAGTCGGTAGGTGATTTTGGTGGCATTGACAATAAAAATATCAGGTATAACCGAGACCGTGGGAATAGAAATATAGCTGTAACATCGATATCAGTAATCTTTCGAACCTGCCGTCTTGGCTTTCTTTCTTCGGACTCGGACAGCGAATCCTTTGCTATCGTATCCCTAACCAACAGTATTTCCTATCCTGGCTGTGATGAACCCGGGATCTCCCTCCCACGTGGGTCGGTAAAACAATAACAACAACACCCGCGGACGCGCCTAGCAACTGTCGACTTGATCCTTCAGTGTATGAGGGCATGGGAGTCGCCAAATCCCTGGATTTTCGACCATCCATCGCCTCTCCAACGCTATATCCGTGCCATGCAGCATGTTTTCATCTGAAATACCTTATGGAAGTATAAATAGATCTTGCAAAATTGTGTAATTGATGGCTGACTGAGGGCTGGCTGATGGTACGCTTACTGCTTTACTTGGAGCACTTGGAGCGGTTGGTGGTGTCCCGGTAATTGGTACATGATTTATTTTGGGCTCAGACTTGACTAACAATATGCTTGGCCACTCCATGCTCAAGGGTAATCCCGCTCACTTTATCTACAGTACACACCTACGCAGGAGCCTGTGCCCACAAAATAGACAGAAGGATTAGCCTTACGTATCGCCGATGATGCCATAGCAGATGTCATCAAGGGGTTGGTTGCCTCGCTAAGCTCCTGTATATCCTCAAACTGCACGATGAACAGATGCTCTTCTCGTAGGCGATGATTTTTATCATATCATAGCGCCCTATATTCGTCCTTTAGAGATACGGCTGATCCGAAGTATCAATCCAAAGACCTTTAGTGCTATTTGGAGAGTAAGATTCTAAAAGTCAAGACTCATACAAGATAGATGCTACCCGATGCCGCCTTGGTTCCCACAGCTACTAAACATAGGAGCTTAATCCTCATCGTAACGGGGCTATCTGGGGCGCCCCTTGCGAATAAGGGGTTATCGTGCCATATTGCGCTCCGTGCAGAAAAGTACTCTGGCCGACATAAGCCTTGAGATCTCTCAGACATCCACAGCGCATCATCATTCTGAAGCTTGGGACAGGACGAGAAGCAAGCATAATTCGATGAAGAACCAGGTCCTTGCTCCACCCACACTTCGGAGTAGATCTGCATCAGCTCGACGTGGTGTCTCAGACTCCCGTCATAATTTTTTTTCCCTGGCCTTTTCCTGGCCTTACAGCCTCGACACCTAATTTTTTGATGCTGCCCATGCTCCCCTCCGCGCTTTTCCTTGATTGACCGAACTAAGGCTACGGCTTTCTGCAGCTGCACGCGCGACAAATTGCTTACCTACCTAGTACCTTCAACAAAGAGACTCACGTCTCACGTCTCATACACATGCACATCACAATTTAGGCTTTCGCTTTCACAGAGCTCTATCCGCTATCCAATATCCAACATCCGATGTCCCTATGTTAGCTTTGGCTGCCTTGAATGTTTGTCGTTGCAAATTGTTGTTGTGTTTGTAGTCCTAGTCAGCGTCACCCCTGAAAGGACGTAGAACCTACATACTGCCTACCAAAGGATAATCCAAACCTCCTCTACTCTACTCTCTTCTCACCTCTATTCTCACCTCTATTCTCACCTCTGTTCTCACCTACATATTCCCTTACCACGCATGCGCTCTGTCTTTTGGTTTGGTACGAAGTAGCCTTTTTGAATGCTTGCGCCTTACCACCACAAACTTCAAGGTTATCTCTTTCGCGGGGTCCCTCTCCCCTCCCTCTTTTTTTTTTCTGTTTCGGAGATAATTTCAAGCACCAATCAGCTCTTTGGCGGTGCAATTGATTGTAAGTTTATAGCGATGGAGCAGCTCCTAAGTTATGATGCCAAAAAAGAAGACCTAATGGACTAACCATGCCACCCATGAGTCCAGGAGAATCAATTTTTGAACGATCCCGTAAGCGGTTTCTGAACAAATCGCGCCCGTCACATAAGCACGCGACAGTGCCCCCCCCGCCATGATTCTTCGTCCCCTGGCGTGATAGCTTCTCCAAATCTTCTTGAGCACGAGTCGAGTTGGTTTTGTTTCAGTCCTACCGATGACGCCGTGTCCTCTTTAGCGTCAAAAGCTCGACCATCTGGACCCAGTCCCGACATATACTCTAGTTCCCGTGCTTCCGCTCTGGTTTCAACCAAGATCGTCGCTCTCCACATGACAGATTAGGGGGTGGTCTGAAGAAACCCCAAGAAAGATCCCCAGAAGGTCCCGAATATCTGCGACCCCGTCTTTGGCGCTGCTGTCTCGGTTGGTTATAGCATGAACCGTTCCTTGCCTAAAGTGCCAGACCACGTTTCCCCCTCAATTTAGAGAGATCCCAAGGCGGACTGACGCCCAGTACCCACCATCGCAGGGAAGGACTGATAGGCATCCCCCAGGCCCTGAAGCTGGCGCTGTAAGGATCTGAACATATTAAATTCCCACGCCAGGGCTCGCAGCCAGCCATGAGGCGGAATCGAGTCCCGCACTCTCCGCCTTCGCCCTATAGGGCCCTGGCCCACCATCCGGCTAATGGCCAGCCAGCCGATTCCGTGTCCTTGATCAGGTCATTCAACAGCGAGACGAATCCGACCCGGCCGATACGTCCCTCCCCGCTCACCGCCTCCACCATCCCAGACATGCCGCTTGACCTGCTCGATCGTATAAGATCCTTCCCGCTCTTCATGTCCGCTCCCGAGGAGTTCCTGGTAGCCATTGGCAAACATCTAAGGCCGCAGGTCCACTCCGCGCACGACCATATCTTGACAGAGGGCGATGAGGCAAAAGCTATGTATTGGCTAGTTCGGGGGGTTGTCGGGGTGACCTCGCGGGACGGCGAGGCTGTCTACGCCGAGCTGAAACCAGGCGCGTTCTTTGGTGAGATAGGAGTACTCATGGATATGCCCCGAACGGCCACCATTGTCGCGCGCACAAAATGCCTTCTCCTCGTGCTCAAGAAAGAGGACCTTCACCGGGAGCTGCCGAGATTTCCAGACATGGAGAAGGCGATCCGGGAGGAGGCCCACGAACGTCTTACCATCCTCAACAAGAAGCGCCGGGAGAGCGGACACGGCCTCAAAGATGCAAAGAACGGGTTGACGGTAGCCCGAGAAGTTGTTCCTGGCGAAGTAGCGACTGGAGAGGTTGGTATCATTAAGGAGGGCTCTGTAGTGAACACGAAAAAGAGGAAATCACCAAGCCCGAGCGTGATCGAAGACCCAACCGCGGGCAGTGCATTGGGGAGTGGCCTTGTAAACGTGCGACAAACACTTAAAGAGCTGCCCTTGTTTTCAACGCTACCCCCCGATATTCTCCATTTCCTAGGGATGAGCGCGCAGCCTAAAACTTACTCACCTTTCACCGACATCATCCGCCAAGGGACGTCTGGAAACGAAATATTCTTCATTGTGCGTGGGGAGGCGGAGGTAATTCATGAGCCGCTAGAGGGGCAACAGCAAAGGAGGATAACACGCTCCATGATAAGACCACGATTGAGACAAGGCCAATACTTTGGAGAAGTGGTCAGCATGGGGCTGTCGCTGCGTCGTACCGCGACTGTACGATCTATTACGGCTGTCGAGTGTCTCATGATTAGCGGCGAGGCCTTGAAAGAGTTGTGGAAACGATGCTCCCCAGACATCAGAAAGCAAGTGGAGGATACAGCAAGAACTCGGATCAGACCAAAGGACGAGGATGTTGAGATGGTGGATGCAACGGTAATAGGGGGTGACAGTTCGGCACCGCCAACACCGTTACGAACTACACCGCAGGTTACATTTACCTCAGCATCGATACCCGCGTCACCCGTAAAAGACGAGACGGATCAGATGGAACCCAAAGATCCGGATCCCTTTCTAAGTGTTGATATGGAAAATCTAAGAAACCGCCGACGAGGATCTCTTGCGCCGCCCACGCCGCCGCCGACTGAATCTCCCGGAACCCCCCCTACCAACGGAATGCGCCTTCGCAAGATTAACACGTCCCTTTCCGTCAAATACCCAGCCGTTTCCCCTGTGTCTCCAGAGTCGGAGGTGCCAGCGAAGAAGGCGAAGATACTGCCTACACGGTCTCAACCCACCCAGGAGCCTCACCTCCCTGATGATATCCTGGTGATGATATTTCAATTCCTTGACCTCGCCGAACTTCTTCGTCTACGACAGCTCTCATCCCATGCCCGCAAGCTTCTCACCACCTCGCCCAAGCTATGCACAGACGTCGACCTGACGCCATATAACCGAAAGGTGACAGATGAGGCACTTATTAACGTGATTGCACCGTTCCTCGGACCACGGCCGGTCTCGATAGATCTTAGCAACTGCTTCCACATCACCGACGAAGGCTTTCAAACGCTGTGGAGGGTTTGCGGCCGGAACATCAAGTGCTGGAAGATGAAGTCGGTGTGGGATGTGTCGGCCAACCAGATTCTGGACATGAGCGAGAATGCCAAAGGCTTGGAGGAAGTGGACTGGAGCAACTGCCGCAAGGTGGGCGACAACCTTCTCGCACGCGTGGTCGGCTGGGTCGTGCCCGAGCACCCCCCGCCAAATGCAAAGCAAGTTGTAATATCAAATTCCGCTGCTGCAGCCGCACACGCCGCCCGCCTCCGTGCTCAGCAGCAACAGCAACAGCAACAACAGCAGCAGCAGCAGAAGCCGCACGCACAGCAGACCATCATACTCCCACCGCCCGGCACCGTCATCGGGTGTCCAAAGCTCAAGCGCCTCAACCTGTCCTACTGCAAGCACATCACGGACCGGTCGATGGCGCACATGGCGGCGCACGCGTCGCACCGGCTGCAGTCGCTGACGCTAACGCGGTGCACGTCGATCACGGACGCGGGGTTCCAGAGCTGGGCGCCGTTCCGGTTCGCGCAGCTGTCGCACCTGTGCCTGGCGGACTGCACGTACCTGTCGGACAACGCGATCGTGGCGCTGGTGCACGCGGCCAAGGCCCTGACCCACCTGGACCTGTCCTTCTGCTGCGCCCTGTCCGACACCGCCACCGAGGTCGTCGCCCTCGGCCTCCCCCACCTGCGCGAGCTCAAGCTCGCCTTCTGCGGCAGCGCCGTCAGCGATAATAGTCTCGCCTGCATCGCCCTCCACCTTAATGACCTCCGTCGCCTCAGCGTGCGCGGCTGTGTTCGCGTTACTGCGAATGGCATCGAGAGCGTCCTTGACGGCTGTGGCGACTTGGCCTGGGCGGATGTAAGTCAGTGCCGTAACCTCGAGCCTTGGATCCAGGACGGTGGCGTCGCCCGCTGGGGCTACGATGAGAGGGTTGGTAAGGGGGATGGTCATCGCATCGCAGACGAGGAGGATCCGGCTGGTGGTGCGGTGGCTTCGCCGCAGAGCAGCAGCGGCTTCGCGCGCACGGGGGTTGCGTTTGTGGTTGAGAAGGGCGCCGGCGGGCTGCGCTAAGGCGCCCGAGGGGAGGGTTCGACAACGCGGACGAAATTCGAACGAGGAGAGGGGGTGGGTGCATTTGCTTTATGGTCTGCATGGTCCGACACAACGGTGGTTTGCATATGATGTCTGCACTGTTTTTGGTCCGTTCCGGGTTTGCGACATTCCGTTCTGGTACATTCTGCTGTGATATACCCCCCGTCATACGAAGTTCCCACGTTTTGAGTTTGCATAGGTTAGCTTGTTTGGTTGCTGAGCTTTGGGGTCGGTCGGATCTAGGATCGCGATGCGCAACGCGATGGTTTGGCATGTTTGTGAGCATAGATGGATTGTTTATTTGGCTACATAAAAGGATTGTCTGAGATGCTATTGAGGGATCAGAGTTGCCATTAGCTCTTGAATACTAGGTACCTAACTATCGTGTACTATCCTATGGTGAATATGGCGGATATGTCCTGACTTATGAATTGTCCTCTAGTGTATGACCGCGATAATGCAGCCCAGACACTATCCAGATATCTACCTAAAGCTGAGGGTTTTGGGACTATGCGAAGGCTCAAGAAAGGAACGTAATCGTCTGGGCGGTGATGAGATTAAAAGTCACATATTACAGATCACCTACTGGCACTCCTCTTAATCTCTTCTGCTTTGCTAACAGACTTATAATTACCTAGGTAGACAGTCTAATTCGTGATACAATAGCTTTCGAGCTACGACATAAATTAACGAGTTATAGCGTTTCTTTTGCCTTGATACCTCCCTCCCTACCAAGTAAATGCCCTCGGGCTATCACTGAAGTCTCGCTTATACTAGAGTGGCACGATGGTTGACCATAAGTGTTTAGTTCCCCACCAAATAGCATGCCCCTATATTCCGACGATGGCCTAGCCGCGGGGAATCACAACTTGGGGCCAGCGTCTTCAGCCGGTCGCCGTAGAGCTCGCCTACCCCAACCCCAACCCAAGACCACCGCGTCTCTGTAGATTGCGGGGAAATATATCGGCTACGATCTACCAGGGGGGCACATGGTTCGGCAAGTATAGGTATGGATACCCTCTGGCGATCGGGATTCGGCGATAATCACGGCAGCATGGGTGGGATAAACTACTACCTTGGTAAAATGGTCGACAATCGAAACCGACACGATCTTTCGCATATGTGTGTCGCCGCATGTTTACCTCGCTCCGACATACCTGTCCTTTGCTAGCATATTCCATCACCAGCTTAACCAAGACATACGATACCCGTGAAGAGCTATGTCCCGTCCATTCCAGAAGGTAAGGACAGAGCAATTGGGCAATTGCAGAGCACAAGTTCGACTAACATGCGCGCTCATACTAGGTTCTCATCGTAGGCGCCGGGCCCTCGGGGCTGCTGCTGGCGCTCCTGCTCTCGAAGCACGGGATCCCGGTCTCGATCCTGGAGGCATCGCACGAGCTGGACAAGCAGCCGCGCGCGGCGATCTACGGGTCGCCCGCGATCCCGGAGCTGAAGCGGGCGGGGGTGATCGACGAGATCCGGCGGCGCGGCATGAGCCCGACGTCCATGTGCTGGCGGCGCTTCGACGACCACAGCCTCATCACCGGCATGGACGCCGCCGTCCTCGCCGACCTGGACGGCGAGGACCTGCGCATGGCGTGTCTGGTCCTCGACCAGCTCGACCAGCTCATGCTCGACGAGTTCCTCGCTAAGTACAAAGGCAAGATCAGCTGGAGGCACAAGGTTGTTGGCACCGGCCAGGACAACAAGCACGCTTGGGTCGACGTGGAGACGCCCGAGGGCAAGAAGCAGATATTTGCTGACTACGTCGTCGGATGCGATGGTGCGACGAGTGCTGTGAGGAAGTCTTTGTTTGGCGATGAGTACCCGGGCTTTACCTGGGAGAGGCAGATCGTGGCGACAAATGTGAGACCTCGGGTGTTGTTCGAAAACTGCACACTATGATTTCCTTCGGCGGCTAACTGGAGTTGAACAGGTATACTACGACTTCACCAAATTCGGGTTCAAGGATTCCAACTTCATCCTCCACCCGGACCACTTCTATGTAAGTTGCGGCGGTGCGCCATCCCAGGCAAGAAATAGGGCTAATTCGACTTTGTAAACTAGATGGCGGCCAGACTCACGAATGACGGGCTCTATCGAGTAACATACGGCGAGTCTCCCGGCCTGACGTGGGAGCAGATGAAAGAGCGGCAACCGTGGAAGTACGAGATCATGCTGCCAGGCCACCCCAAGCCAGGCGACTACAACCTCGTCAGCATGTCGCCGTACAAGATGCACCAGCGGTGCGCGCCAAAGTTCCGCGTGGGGCGCATCCTACTAGCCGCCGACGCCGCGCACCTATGCAACCCGTGGGGCGGCATGGGCATCACGGGAGGGTTCGTCGACGTGGGCGGGCTGTACGACTGCCTGGCGGGGATCTGGGACGGCAAGGCGGACGAGTCGATCCTGGACCTGTACAGCGAGAAGCGCATCGAGAAGTGGAAGACAGTTATCGACCCCATCTCGCAGGACAACTTCCGCCGCGTGTCCGACAGCGATCCGGCTACGCTCCTGGAGCGTGACCCGGTCATCAGGGCCTGCAAGGATGCGGAGAACGACCTGGAGAAGCAGAAGCAGATGTATCTGTCGTTCTTCACTATGTGTTATGACTTCACCCAACATTATAAGACTAGCTCCTGATAGAGTGTATCACCGTCGGCACGTCCGATTCAAATAGACCATTTGCGGTTAAGGCTTGCCTATCTGTTCAAAGTAAAATATTCAAAGCTGTTCAATTGTATCCCACGAAACCATGGATGTTCATTGAAACCATTTGTTCTCAGAATTTGTAAATGGTCTACTACTGCTCCGTTGACGGTAGGGAATATCGAATAACCAACCCAAATGACGTTTTATTAACCAAGGTAAGGGGATAAAGGGTATCTTTTTGCCTCATAATTACCTCAAGCGTGCGTAGTACGACGTTTGATGTAATGGGTTCTACGTTCCACTAGAGGATTTGGACCACACATAAGGGGCTTACAAGCTTGCCTTCCCTCTCGATTCAAAAGGCAAAGTCAGCACGACCAGGCCAGCCGCGATAAACAACGCGCCGCTCGTGTAGACCGGTGCAGCCGTCTCCAGGTTCGCAAACATAGCGATGATGGGCGCCATGATACCGAATATCCGATTCGAGGTCGCCGTCAGGGCGTTTCCGGTGCCTCGGTCCTTGGTGGGGAACAACTCGGGCGTGAAGGCGTACAAGACGGCATACATGACGTTGCTGGTGAAATTGTACGCGCAGTTCCACCCCAGCAGACTGGACGAGTTCGTCGCCGTCGTCGAGCAGTACAGGAAGACGCCGGTTAAGATCGTGCTTAGGCTGAGCGCTCCCTTGCGTCCGAAGTTGCGAAGTTCGACAAGCAGACCGCCGGCTAATGCGCCCGGAACACCGAGAACGGCGATGATCAAGGAGTTGCGATACGTGATGTAAGTGGACCCGTCGCCAAAGTCGACACCACGCGTGTTCTGGATATACGGCAGGAAGGCGTTGTAAAGAGGATACCTGAAAAATTGGATTAGTCTTTGGCGTCTCAAACTGATACTTCGCTATTTGCAAACTCACCCTAGTCCAATGAACGCCCAGACAAGCATCAGCGCGCCCGTGCTATACGCCAACTTTCTCGTCGCAAACAGGGCGCGGACGTGCGTAAGGTTGACCTTTTCTAGCTTGCGCTTTACGGCGTCGCCCGCGGTAGCCCTGTTCTCGTAGCCCTCGGGCTCGCACGCCTTCAAGTCCTCGATGGTCAGGGACGAGGTTCTCTTGTTGCGCCGCGCGACCTCGTGCACGATGCGCACGGCCTCTTCGTCCAGCCCCTTGCCCATGAGGTACTTGGGCGACTCGTAGATGGTGAAGCAGAAGAAGCGCAGGATGAACATGATGAGGGTGAGGCCGCCCATCGCGATCATGAAGTAGCGCCACCCCATGTTTTCGCCCCTCGTGCAGTCGGTGTCGGTCTGCTGGCAGGTTCGGTATCCGAGCAGGGGCCACGCGATCAGGTTCGCTACCACCTGGCCGATGGCCCAGTCGATGGAGAGGATGGTGAGCAGGTACTGGTGCGAGCCCGGGAGGAACTCGAGGAAGATGGCGGAGTCGACGGGGAGATTGCCGCCGACGCCGAAGGACCAGAAGGCGGCAAATATCCCGATGGCGGCGAAGTTGGGCGCGGAGGCCGCTATCATGCCCCACACCGCGGTCAGGCCCAGGGTCAGATTGAAGGCCCATCGCCGACCGAAGATGTCGCAACCGAAACCCCAGAACATGGCTCCGGCGAGCAGCCCAATATTCTGAGCGAGACTCAACAGAGGGGGGCGCGATGGCTGGAACTCATTCGCGATCGGCGTGAAGATGAGGGATGTGACGATGGGCCAGAGGTTGTCGGACGCCCACCCGAACCCCACGACGATGAAGAGCTGCCATTGGTACCATCCCATGCCAATATCTTGAATCTGAGATCGGGGAATTAGATGAATTTGTACTAGATTGGTTGTCTTTTATTTTCTTACCGCTCTGTTCAACACTCTCGCCTTGGCCTCGTAGACGGGATCAATTGTGCCTTTTGGAATGGTGCTAACATCTTCGATTCCGACAGCAATGTCCTCGCCTGGCTGTGGATCAATTTTGTTACCACCGTCTTCCACCGATTTGTCGGCCATGATTCGCTGAGTTATAGCTTGGCTCGGGAATAGCTACGAGATCAAGTAGGTGGGTATTAAAGCAGTAGCAATATCAAGGACTAGCAAAGAGAGTAGAACGAAACATAACCAAAGTAGCTAGAGGTATTAATAAGAAGCTAAGCTCTCCTCTATATCGTCCCCCCAGGTACCTAATTAATGTTGATATAGCAAAGCCATTCAATTCCATCGTCTCGGTGCTCCGTAGCTAGAAAAGCTTGTTCATATGTCACAGGCTTCAGCTTGCGAGCAACTAAGAGGAGCTACAGATGACGTGCTTGGGGAACCCTGGAAATGTTGTGTGGGAGTGGTTGGGAAGAGAAGCTTGGGGGTCATTAATTTGATCAATTGATCCTTTGTTGCTGGGATCGAAGGAGTCACTAGGCCGTTAGCGGAAAGTCATACAGCTCATTACCTACGCGCGCTGCATCTTACAGCGGGTTGGAGAGCTGCGCCAGGTGCTGAGATGCTGAGATGCTGAGATGCTGAGATGCTGAGATGCTGCATCGGATCGAGGCTGCTCGGCCATTCCGCATGCCAAGGGTGCTCCCCGGTCTCGAATGTGGTAATTGATGGCGTGCGATGGACAGGGCACTAGAATAGGTACATTATGTAAAAAGCTAAGGTAAGGGTCAAGCTATAGACAAAAGCTGAAGCATCTCATCTTCAATCTCATCTCACTGTGGAGTCACAGCCCTGGCAGGATGAGAGACTCTTCTCAGTTAGGTACATTTTCAATCAATCGGCGCCAGTGAAACACCACCTTGACCCCCCATCACCATCTCAACTGTCATCACCCAACGAACAATACCCCCCACCCCTCTCCCTAACCTCCACCATCCAACCCTCCATATCCTGCCGCCCCGACGGCAGCGGCATCTTCTCATCCCTCTCCAGCGCCGCATCGCCAAACCGCACCACAGTGCCCGACTGGCGCGTGCCCAGCCGCCTCGCCAGCACGACCGCCAGCACGATGACGGCCTTCGCGCCGAACCCCGCCGCCGCCGGACACGTGTGCGTGCCCACGCCGAACGGCATGTAGGCCTGCCGCATCTCCGGCGTCAGCCGCGTGTGCGGCCCCGTGGCGCCCGGCGGCTTCTTGGGGAAGAACCGCGACGGCCGGAACTCGAGCGCGTCCGGCCCCCAGATGCGCGCGTCCCGGTGGCACGCCTCGACGTCTGCTGCCACTGTGTCGTATCCGGACGCGGCGTCGCTGTTCTGGGGATCTTCGTCGCGGTGCTTGGGTATGGCGCGGTAGATGCGCTTGGTCGGTGGATACAGCCGTAGCGCCTCCTAGTGCCAGGGGTTAGCGGGTGTTCCCGTGCGGTGTGGGGATGCGACAGGACGACTGAGGAAAGGGACGGGGACGAGGCGGTTGGGACTTACCTTGGCAAATGCGACGGCTCGGTCTTCTTGATCTTTTCTGGATTGCTGCCCTAAACACTGTGGAACGTTCTGCAGGATCTCCTGAAATTGCCACACCGTTGCTTGATCCTGGGCTCGGAACCCGGCCGAGATGTAAGCCTGTAGGACAGCCCTCCACATGGTCTCGTATGCGGGCATGATGAGGTTAAGGGGGTGTTCTTCAGCGTTGCAAGGGAAACAGCCTGGAAGCATTCGTTTGAGGGCGTGGTCGAGGCTGCGTTGGTCGCATTCTGAGTTTGTCCGCCGACCCTTCGACTTCGAATCGATCCATAGCCTGTTGATCGCATCCGTCGCTATAATGGCATCGTTGACATCTACCCTCCTAGGGTCCGCCCAGAAGAGCACGTTGAGTATCGTGGTAAAGCAATACACCCGAGCCAAGGACGCTAGACGCCCAGGGTTCACCAGACGCTCTAGAGTCTGTTCCAGGACTCCTTCCGCAACACGGGAAAACCCGTGCCATCGCCGCGAATCCATTCCTTGGATAGCCTCTCTGGCAGACTGGAGAAAACCATGATGGACATCAGGTTCTATGGTGGTGAACGAGTTTTTAATACCGAATGCCGCCCATAACCTCTCGTTTGGGATCGCTCGCGCCACGAGCCTGTCGGATTCCTGGTTTTTGGGAATGATGCTGAAATCCGCTATAGCACGTTGCTTTTGCACATACTCTAGGCTGTCAGATCGGGTCTCCGGGTCTGAAGATCCGTTTTCAAGGTACGTAAAAAGGGATCTCAGGAATACCACGAGGAAGAAGATATATAGGAGTGATACTCCGAGGTAGACGAAAACGGATCTCAAAGACACGAGGCAAATGTATAGGAGTACTACCCCAAAAGCACGGGGTGAGAATGATTCAAGCATCTTCAGCCGTCGACACAGGGTCAGATGCAATACACTAAAATTCCATATGGGCCTCCAAACCCACCGCGATCTGCGAGTCGTCTTATATACAGACCCGCACCCACCCAAGCTCCCCAGGCCCTCGCCGAAATCGAACCACATACCTGACCTGCAGACGTAGTCAGCACGATATGCCCGAGGCTCCAGTCCCTTCCTTCCGGCGGCCGTAATTTGCCTTGCCAGGACCCTATGTCATACAAAGCAAACGGCCGCCGCGAATCACACCGACCGATTCCGACGATCCTCGTCTGCGTCGAATCGGCTCGCTGCTTCCCCTTCCCGTGTCCTTGGGAAGCGGCTCGTCCCGGACCCTCAGCATCGCCCCAGGCAGCCTTATCCTGCCTGGGGTATGGGGACACCCCGGCGTCGCGCGCGCTTCCGTCCCCGTGAGGCACCCACGCAAACGCGAGCAGCCAACCACCGCGCTAGCGCGCCCCGAGAGCCAGGCCTCGCTGCCATGCGGGTGGCGCCTGCTTGCTTTCCACCGGGTCGCCCGCACGCGCTCATTGGCCCCGACCCGACCAATGGTGGCGATACGAGCTCGCCGTTCGCAGGCGCGACACATCTCGCTGGCTGGGCCGGGCATTTGGATATGGCGTGGGCGCACAAGCCGACTTCTGGGGATGCAGAGCCACGTTGCCGGTCGCACAGGCAACGGGAGGGAGTTGGGGAACTGATATGTCATGTCACGCGTCGGATCTTGTGTTCTTGTTGGGACGCCTATGGGAGTAGGTGGTTGAGACAGCTTGTCCGGGCATGCAAAAAAGCAGGGAATGGGTGCCTACGGGGAAGAGAAGAAATTGACGAAGGTATTCGTTCGTTCGTTCACCTCGATACCGTCGGGAGCGGAGTGCGTCAGCTTTACGACTTGTCTCCGCAGGATTCGATCCGTCGGTACGTAACCGTGGTCAGCTGCAGCAGGTCTGGGTTTTAGTTACGGGTACGTGGAGATGGAGGCTAGATGACCGGGGAGCGTCCCGGGGTATGCTTTGTAACATCAGGGAGGAATTTGGTGTCGCTCTAGCAAATCCAGTGCGGGTTATCGCAGCTTGCGTAGTATTCTACTCAGGGGCAATTAACTCGTCACCACCGCCACCGCGACGACGCCCAACGATAGACACGGGACTTAACTAATGCCTTGTCTGCAGTAAGCTGGATGATGCTTTGCCTTCATTTGTAGACGTAAATACAACTATTCTGTAAGTAGCGGCCCAACATTTCATGAGTATAATGCGATTGCTATATGAAAAATTCATATCATTCATATGCTATGTTAAGGTTACTTCTCATATATACTAGGTGCCTAGGGCTTATGATCACAATGACTTCTAACACCTTGGCTCATGTCCCCTGGCCTGGCGCATAATAGGTGCGTTTGTATGTCCTCTTGCCAGGTACCTTGTAATGGGATGGGTGGTTGGCATGAAAGGGGGGAAGAGGGGTGAAGTTAAGACCCGAGTGAATTTCATACTGAAGACAAACGCTATAATTATGGGGCTTGATAAGTACCTGGTTAATTCTCTGGCATTTTCCGCTTGAGCTGCGGTGGTAAAAGAACGCGAGCATACCTACTCTAGATCGTTCGTTCGAGGATACATTGATGTCCTTACGTACCTAGTACATAGTAGACTAGCAAATTTCCTATGGCTACTGTCTCAGTTCTTTGGCCTCGGACTTGGCTTTGGTCTTAGGTGCCTGCTAGGCACTTACTCAGGTACTAGATACTAGGTAGTCTAGGACCAGCCAGAGGTCGAGGAAGTCTTGTGAAAAAGGGTAACGCACGTATATAATTCTCGCTGGCTATCACTATCCAGCAAACGCCGATTCCCATTATCGCCCGCCCGTCCATCTCTATGGTATCTAATAGTATTGTGGGGTGGTTTGGTTGTATAGTACCTGGTACCTGGTAGTAATATCTAGTGTATCGCCGTCGGGTAGTTGCTGGGACCCGCAGTAGTTGCAAACGCGCTCGCTCCGTTGTCACGTCGTATCAAAGTAGGTATGTAGGTCCGCAAACATGGAGAACAAAACGCAAAATTGACCAGGAACGCCCCTGATATGTCGTGCGCACCGGCCGATTCCAGGTCGGACAAGACCAGGCTGATCGGTCGGAGTATGCATCTTCTTGTGCCTAATATAACCATCACCCTTTCTCCTTTTCCCCTCCGCCAGCCTAAACCGAACGTCAAATCTCGAACCCCAAACGCCGATCCAATTATGTTATGCTCATTCCTGCCTCCTCATGGTATCATCAACTATAATCTACTTTGGTCTGATCTGTTCTTGTTCGACTTGGTCGGTGACTAACGAGAAATATGGTTCATCTCAGAGGAGCCTGATTTTTCATGCGCATCGTCCTGAGGCGGAACCTCGCCGTCTTCGTGTCGAATTTCTCCGTCTTGGGATCCCACCACGCGGCAACGTCGACTGTTAACAAAGCACGCGGCGAATCGATTTCCACGAGTCCGCTGATGAAGATGGCACCGCGCGGAGGGAGATCGCGGATGGGCCTCCACGTCTCAGCAAACTTTCGCTGGAAAGCTTGCAAGGGACCGCTGGTGTGCTCTTGTGTCATCTTGATGCCATATATATCCTTGGCGCTCCTCGGCTTATCGGGTTCGGTGTCGGGCGGAATAGGAACCGGACTGCTCATGCCGGATCCGGGCGGCGTTGTCGGGGCTGTCGGAGTTGGCGAGGAATCGGAGGATCGCTTCTCGACGGCGGATGTTGAGTCTGTTGACGAGCCATCGGCTGCCTGGGTATTTGCCGACGGCAGCGCTTTCGAGTCCGACCCAGGGGCTGGCTTCTTCAGCTGTTGATGGAGCTTCTCGATTGTTTGCTGCAAGGGAGGGTTCGGGGTGGGGTTTGGCTGGTATCCGAGCAGCTTGGCGAAATTCAAGGCGTTCTGCTTCAGCAATGCCTCCGAGAAACTCCATAACGATATGGTCAGCGTAGACGGCCAGAGAGCACGTTGCACCCAAAGAGCAGTTACGGCATCGATCTGTTCTTCGACAATGGCGATTTCTTCGTCGCCTATGGATAGTCTGTAGGCGGATGTCAGATCAGCAGGTCCACCAGCAAATATTGTGATGGTGCGACATACCCTGTGCGGACAAATATTGGTGGTGGCCTATAGGGGTACTCCACGTCCAACCAGTGCTTCAGCACTCGCATATCACTACCGCATTTCCTGGCAAGCGAACGGTTCGTCTTAGCCGTCTTGCAGACGAGCTGGGCCAGATTATCACGAATACCCTTCACCAGCGCACGGTTTTTGCTGACCCGCACGAAAGCTTGCCATTCGGGATCGGTGCTTCTGTAGGGTTCGGACGCGACCAGCTTGGTGGTGAAAGGGAAGGGAATGAATATTGGCTCGAGCTCCTCCTCTTCCAACTCTTCTTTTTCCTTGTTGGATAACTGCTTGACTTCTTCATCGGCCCAAGAGGTAAGGGTATGGATGACGGATCGTTTGTAAACTTGATAGCAGACGTAGTAAACACAGCCGGCTATCACGAAATTTCTGCGCAATACGAATTAGTATTCAATATGGGTTGGGCGAAATATGATGAATCAGAGGCTTCTCTTACTTTGGCCTGAACCATTTCTTCTGAAATTTGACCCTCTGCATCTGGATTACCGGAGAAGGAGGATTGGCCCTCCGGACTCGGGCGGCGAGGGAGAAGGGACTCGGTCGCGATCGGAATAGTCGCAACATGGTGGACAGGCGGTTCGAGGCGCGCCTATAACCGGCGGCCGTAGGAGGGGAGAAACCCGACGTGTGGTAGAATCCGGAGACCTGTGGACTTTATATTGTCGAGAAAGGGACAAGTGTTATCATCAACGAAGGACGGGGTTAAGGTTAAGAGAGGGTGGCGATAAAGATAAGCAGCCGAGTCGCATAAACGGCTTGGTCTCGGTCGGCAAGAAAATGGCCGTGGCGGTTCAAATTGTCGTTACCATGACCGGATCCGACTGACTTCGATTCGGAAAAGGATTGTTGGCCTTGGTGTAGTGGTATATCGATTAATAATTGCTCAAGTGTTTTAAAAAAGTAAAAGAACAAGGCAAAGTCTCAGCCTTTTAGGCGTTGGAAAAATGGCACCTTAATAAAAATACAATGTACAGATGGATCAATGATGTATCAAGATGCGTACCTACTAGGTAGTATGTACAGTGACAGTGGCTGAGTGGTAGCAGCAGCAAAATTCTAGAAGTTGAAAGACCTCTTGACTGTTATGATGACTGTTAAAACCCCCACCCTAAGGTTGAATATCGAAATCAAATGCTATGTATTAAAAACCGAACCTGCTGAACTGAACTGAACCGAACCAAACTGAACCTCTTGCTCGTACTGTGGATAACGATAACGTACCCCCTTGTGTAACGCATCTTATCAGATCTGTATCGAAGAGAGGGAATGTACTTAGGTACCTAGGTACGGTACCTACCTAGTTCATCACGTGCAAGACAGTGGACTCTACCTAGTATCGATGCATAGACTTATTAAGAGTATCTACCTAACAAGATCTTCTCATATGACGGGGTTTATGTCCCCTTACCTGCATACAACGTTCAACCAGTAGCAGCAGTAGCAGTACCACCAGCAGCGTCACCTACTACCTAGTAAGCTTAAGCATAAGCGTCCTCACCATTTCCATCCAATTACAACCATCACAACATCGAGTGCAGAACGTCTGAACTCGAAACCTCGATACAACATGAAGCTGCAGAGCTTCTTATTACCAGCTTTGGCTGGAATCGCTACGGCTTCCACACAACAAGCCGAAGTCTATATTATAGATCACCAAGGGCCTCCTGGTAGGGCCTCCAAGTCGAGTCCGACACCTCCTACGTCCGTACCAAACGAGCTTGCGCGAGCTATCGTCCTTCAACGCCTTAGCACCCAAGAAGAATCCGCACCCCTAGGCCATCTACCCGAATCTCTTTCTCTGGATGAATCTCTATCCTATGTCAATCGATTCGGCAAGCTGCTACGACCCTTGTTTTGGCCGACTGAGGACAACAACGCGCCTCGTCAGCTCGTCGTCGCTTTCTCTGGCGTCACCCCCGACAAACACGACGCTATCAAGGCTTCTCTATCTGGCATACCCCTTGCGGTTACGGCTCCTGGGCTGAGCCGACTGCCCATCGAAGCGAAGAAGCCAAGCTGCACATTTGAACAATTCCTCGACACGAAGCGTGAGAGGTGCTGGAACGGTGATGTGCAGTATCTCGAGTACGATGCTACCAAGGTACAATCCATCCCACAAACCCCAACTCCAAGTATAGGGGCATCGTCCTAACATGCAACAGGACAGCAAAGTTATCTCCCAGATCGGCCAGAACCTCGAAACCATCAAGTCTTTGGCCCAAGACAACAAGCTAGAGACCACGATCGTGCTCTTCGCTCCTGCCGACGCCGAGCCGCAGGAACGTCGACTCCGTGTCCAAAGGGAAGAAGACGGAGACTTCCTCGTCCCCGCCGCCGAAGCCACGCACATCCCCACGGCCGACGCCTCCTTCGACCCGGACAACGACCTGACGGACAAGCCCTTCCACGCGTTCGGCGTCAACGGCGCCGCCTCGGCCCCCAAGCCCACGCTGTTGCCGTCCTGCTTCGGCAGCCACAACGCGTGCGTGAGCGCGACGAACGAGTGCTCCGGCCACGGTCAGTGCGTCGACAAGTGGGCGTCCATCGCCGGCTCCGACAAGGCCTGCTTCGCCTGCCGCTGCATGGCGACCAACGAGACCGACGACCGCGGCCGCACCGGCGTCTACCACTGGGGCGGCTCCATGTGCCACAAGCGCGACGTTAGCACCCCCTTCTGGCTCTTCGCCGGCGTCTCCATCGCCCTCGTCGCCACCATTGCTTTCGCCATCGGTCTCCTGTTCAGCGTTGGCGAGGAGAAGCTGCCTGGTGTCATCGGGGCTGGCGTTTCGCGGTCCAAGTAGGCCGTGTGAGCGGAAGGGAGGGAAGCCAAGTAGATTGGTTGGCTGTGTACGAGATAGTTATTTGCTAGGGATGGGGAAGAGGAGAAGACAGACACGAATATCATCGTTGCCGCCAAGTTGGTCATCCGCGTTTGAGGAAGGGGGAAGCAGGAAGGCAAGAAAGAAAGTGCTGGAGAGGGCCGCCTTGGAAGCCGCTACATCAACAACAATGCATACTTCCATGCGGACGGTTATAATGCAATTGCAAGTCTAGATATGGGCGTGGATGTGGGTACAGATACGGAATGTATCATACGTGTACTGATACCGGGGAAACAAGCACAACCGATCGAACTATTACATGGGCGCTGGTTAGCATATGGATTGATTTTATTCCCTCGCCGCTTGTCGTCTCACAGATAGATAAGACGGGCGGACGGGTTTATAGCATCGTGTTTTCCTTTTTGTAGAGGGTCGAATATAGTACGTTACCATGCACGTAGGCCAGTATTGAGTGTTACAGCGATGCCAGTTTATTATATTGGACGATATAGCGTGGGCAGCTTATTTGGGGTATCTTATTCAAGCAATCCATGGATGCTTGCATCGTATGCATTGTACGTCACGCCAAAGCATACCTATGCATCAAATTCAAATCTCCATCCGCGACTCCTGCCTCACGGGCGTCGTCCCTAGACTCTCCAAGCCCCTTTGCCCCGGTGTATCACCTCCGGTCCGAGCCTGATCTAACAACGACCTCGCCGTCGCGACACTATCCTCAACCGTACTCATACCGGTGTCTCCGTTGCTGTTTCCATTCTCATTGCCAGCCCCCTTCCCCATACCCTCCCCATTCGCAGTCTCACCCCCAGCCATCAACTTCCGATACCTCTCCCCCGCCTCATTCAGCAGCCGCTGGACCTCGGGCTCCCTACGCACCACGCCCTCCCGCTCATCGCGTATCTCCTGGATCCGCGCGCGCAACCGCGCAATCCGGCCCTCCTTCGTCCGCACGCGGTCGCGGAACGCCGCCGCCAGCACGCTGAAATCGGGCAGCGGCGTGATGCGCGGCACGGCGACGTGGGCGGTAGCCTCGCGGCGGCGGCGCTGGGCCTCGCGCTCGGCAGCCAGGCCGTCCATGCCGGCGCGGGTCTGGGCGGCCTCGTACGCGGCGCGGCGCTCGGCCTCGGAGACGTCGGACTCGTCCCCGTCGTCGTCGTCGCCCTCGGCCGCCGTGATCAGCGACGCCATCTCCGCGCGGCGCTTGCGGCGGGCCTCGCGCTCGGCGCGCCGGCCTAGGGAGAGCGTGCCGTCGTCTACGAACTCGTCGAAGCCCTCGCCTAGGTCCTCGTCTTCCGCGACTAGCCGTGTGTCCTTGGATTTGCGCGCTTGGGTGCTGTCTGGCCGTCGCGAGAGCACGCTCAGGTACGAGTTCCCGTGGCCGCGGCGGTTGTTGCTGTCGTCGTCTGAGAGGGAGATGAAATCGTCTGTGTCTCTGCTTCCCCCTTCTTTGGCTAGACGGGCTCTCCGGTCCTTTTTCTCTTGGATTTGGGCCTCGGTTAGGATGGTTGTGGTCTTGGAGGGTGAGGAGGCGGTGGTTTCGACAACGAGGGCACCTTCAAGCTCGGATGGGTCGAGAGCCATCTCGTCCTCGTCGTCCACGTTTATGCGCAGCTTGGATAGGTCCTGAGGTGTGTTTGGAGTGGACATCTGCAGCTCTGAAAGGTACTCTTTGCTATACCGCGGGCGATCATCTTCCGTGTCGGTGGATCGCATAGGAAGTCGGTTGAGAGGTAGGTTCTTAGCAATGCCCTTCTTGTAGGCGCTGTTCTCGGCCGCAGCGTGCGCGAGGGTGGACGTTCGTTTGGGTGTGGAAACTTCTTCGCCCAGGATCATGGAGTCCTCGTCGTCCGCGTTGGCTTCTTCGCTAGGAATACCGAAGGAGAGTCGGGAGCTAGATGCTCTTTTTTTGGTTTTTGTAGACGCCGATTTCCCTCCCATTGGTGGACGGATCCGTAAGGGCGCATTGCCATCTTCATCTTCATCATCTTTTGCTTCGTGCTTAGTATTCGTAGGCGCAACTTGGCTAGTGGGGGTTGTATCGTCTTCGATCTTATCGACGTTGATACTCTTCCGTAATAAGGAATGCTTTAGCGGCTTGCGAGTCTTGAAGGAGGGTTGCAACGCAGGCCCTTGAGGTTCTTCGGGTGGATTTAAGGATGCTTCTGAGATTGCGTCGTCATCGTCTTGGACGGTAATCTTACGAGCTTTTCGTTTAGCTCCGAAGGAGCTCATTTTCGAAATTCAATTCAATATCAATATGCTAGTTCGAACACGTGAAGCATCAGTGAATTGATTAAGTTGTGTTTTTTGTGAGGATCAAAGATTGACGTTGATGTTGATGTGAAGGAATAAAGTCCACTGTACCCAAGTACCTATTCTGGGTCTCCAGTTGAAATATTTTATCGATAAGAAGCTCGACGCGTTATCTTATCGTGTAACGCGAAGCTCAGTCTTCTTTTGAACCCGTACATCAACATCCATCAATCCTTCACTGTCTGCCGCATCGCTACAACTCGCAATTAGCACCTAGCATTCAGCGTCTTCGTCTTCTTACTCCCACTCTGTCACCACTTCAATCTCCTCAAGATGGCGCCCGCACAACCAGAACTCAAAAAGGTGTGTTTTCAACTTATTCTTTTCGACTTTCATCCACTATGTAAGGCTAACTGTACTCTGTAGTATCTCGACAAGAGATTGTTCGTCCAGCTAAATGGAAGCCGCAAGGTCCTCGGCATCCTCCGTGGTTATGATGTGAGCTATCCGCGCTTATTCTCTTCCGCCTTGCCGCATTACCGCCTTGCGAGCACATATATGCTGTTGTAATTATGCTGACCTCATTCAGGTCTTCCTGAACATCGTTCTCGATGACGCCGTCGAGGAGAAGGATGGAGGCGAGAAGGTCAAGTTGGGCATGGTCGTATGTTTCCCAAACTCCCTCCCTATTCTTTGAATGTTAGCTAATGTACCCCCTAGGTCATTCGAGGTAACTCCGTGGTCATGCTAGAGGCGCTCGAGAGAATTGGAGGCGACCGCGACAAATGAGAGATCAATGGATGAGACCATCACGACATAGGACACGAATATTCAGGCGATATCCAACTTAATACCCGTATAGGAACGAGACAGCCAGGGTGCGTTTGGTCCACCCCAAACAGATAATATTCGCCCACGGCAGTCTGATTGAGCAGAAGTTTATGAGGGAACCTGTGCGGATGGGCACAGTTTGGCAGTTCCCACCCGCCAAAGGAATCGAATCCCTTCTGAGAAGTCGAGCCTACAACCCGCAAGGCCAATGCAACATGTGCCATAGTCCCATCACCAATATCGTCATCCGCTATTCATAATGAATTATGAAAACCAAGACAACCCTTCTCTTTACTTCTCCGAGAATCAATTCTTACAGTCATAATCGCTAAGCACTCGAAGTATTCCTGAAAAAAAAGGGGGTCGAGTGCCCATCCAACCCAGAAATGGTATTTCTCGTGTCTATCGTGTTAATTCCGGGCCAAATTTGGCCGTCATTAGTCCCTACCTAGTAATTTACATAAGCCCAAGGGGAACGATCAACCGAGTGGTCATCATAGGACATGAACAGCTCGCTATCCTTCATTCGGAGCCCGAAGTACCGTGCCAGGTCTCAAGAATCAATGAGCTCGCAGGAGCGTGCGCTTTGAGGAGGGAATGACCACCTTAACTGGCAAGTTCCAAGGCGAAAGGGGTAGTCCATTACGTCTGATCTAGGTTGAAGTTTCTCCTAGATTACTCCTGAGAGTCTTAATAAGGTGACGAGTCCTCAAGTTCGATTTAGATCGATCCATATCGGCGGAAATTGTGGTTCCTAACAGTGTAAAATGTAACCACATTGGAGTTAAGGAGCGAAAGTACCCATCTAAGCATTCGTACGAAAATACAGAGTTGAAACAACACATCCATAAAGTTAAAACAAACTAACGGCTCGCGGAACATCGTCAAGACAGAGCCAATGGCCGTCCCAGCACATTCCCCTTATTCCCCCAAACCTGCAAGTTGTCTGCGGTTTTACACCAACAATCGCCGGGAGCCTCGTTCCAGACTGCCCCGACGTTGGTGCGGCTCTGCCATACATTCATCGAGTCGCATAGCGTTACACAGTCTTCCAACGATGTCGTCTTCATCATAGCGAGATTTGAGCCCGTCATGTCGCTATCACAGTAGATGCTGTAGCGGATTTTGTCTTTCTCAATAGATTCGCCGTTACGACCGGGACATCCGCTTCGTACTATTGATGTACTTGTTGGCGGAGAATTTGATCTTGTCTCGGTACTATTAGTAACCGTGGCCGGAGTGGTGGATTCAGTGATTGCGGACAAGGCCATTGAGGTATTGGCCGCAACTGCATTGTTCGCGGAGGTATCTAGATAGGTAATTATCTAGGCATCAGCATTGCGAATGAATCAACGCCTAGAACCTTACCTGTGTTGCCAGCAGGATTATTCCGCAAGCCGATACCCAAGCCAACACCTAGCCCAATAGCTAGAAGAACGACGGCAGCAAGAGCCACTATCAGCCAATATATGACCTTCTTCAACTTTGCAATGCTTGGTGGCGACGGCGAGTGTCCCTGTGGTGCTGTTTCATGGTTGCCATATTGAATGTATTGCGGATAGAGAACCTCAGGGGCAACATGATTCTCCACGACCTCTGGGTCGGATTGCGCTGTGATCTCTTTCATGGACTGCATTATACGACCAAGTAGCTCAACTCCTTTGGTCAGAATGAGAAATAAGACTAGGAAAGCAACCTAAACCGTGGTGATAGGTTCTGTCCTCATTTACGACGCGTCCCCGCTGCCCTGCCACCACCTCATAGCCCCGTGTTACGAACATGAAAGCTGAGTTTTCTATAAAACCTGGCCAATTGGAGTCCGTTTAATATCGGTGAATACCTAGGTAGGTAGGTAGGTAGGTATGTACTAGGTAACCACCCACCTAGTGGTATGAAACAGCCACCAATCCCAATGGGCTCGCTGGAAATGGTTGTGGAACTCCGGAGGGCTCATTCCATACTGCCATGGCTATTCGATTCGTAGATAGTATGAAGATCATATCGGTGGCTAAGACGTCTTTGAAATGTCTCAATGCGGTGATGTGAAGTATCTATAAGCTTCTTATGGTATGATAAATAATGGTGGCGTAACCGGGGTTGCTCACGTTGATCCTAGAATAGATATAGGGGTGTAACACCGTATCACAACAAGACAATACACTCCTCCGTACCATATCTTAACGGCTTTCACTTACATTGGATAGGACTATGAAGCTGTGTACTGGGTTATCCATGCGATATTGTATCACAAGCAGAAGGCTGCCTTCGGAGCGATTCCTCATAGAAGATGCATTTATTCGCAACGACATCATCTACGGAGCTACACAGGAACGTGACCTTGTACAAAGTGATTTATGCAGAGTTATGTATTTTGTGTTTGCATATTACGCAATGGTTTCGGCCACATGTATATTTCCCGCGACTACAACATCGTTCCCAACCCTATCCCCGAGCTTTCCTGTCTATTTGAGCCTCGTTTCAGACGGCACCGGCGTCACTACAGCTTTGGAACTGCCACACGCCGAAAAGCATTCATCGAGCGGCGCGTTGGCGACGAGGTCGCCCATCGCGGTGTATCCGATATCTGTAATGCCTGCTATCCTTTGCGTTTATTCCGCCGCCTTGTCCTGGGCCTAATGATTTTGCTACTGTTGTTGGAGTTGTGTTGATAGTAAAGGATAGGTAACCAGGTTTTTCAAGCCTTTCAATGTTGCGTAACCCCAGTCGGCTTAACGAGGTCTGCGGGATCGCCTAAATGCTACAGATACGCACTGTGCCACGTAGAAAGTTTCGATGTTCAAGGGTTGCTTCGTAAAAGCAGCAAAACTTCAAAGCTATTACTTATCACTTTTACCATCTTTTACCATTCGTTATAGCACCTATCAGCCCGTACTAGAATACGGTAGGATACACGCGGGAACGATTAACGCGCCTTGCTGCTTTATAGTGGTGTTCTGTCAACCTAGGCACAGCCTTTCGAATCAGTAATATCGAGCCCCCTGTCACGAGGCAGACCTAGAAGACGCAGGAACAACGTCGTTGTTGCGCGAGGAACCTAAGACTGGGCTACGGCTATGGGAGGCTACATAGGTACCTATACGTGTAGCCGTCTTTGTCTAGCCGGCCCTAGCTTTGACACCCCCCAACCCCCTTCTTCTCCCCACGTACATCGTCCCTCTCCTCTAATCATATCAGAATAACTAAGCCTCCACTAGTTAAGGAATATTAGGCGTTTTCCATCTACCACCCAATCCTGATTGGTATCAATGGGCTGATAGGTACTATATGTACCTAGGTAGGTACCCAGTAGGCATGCACTAATAACTGGCCACCGTTTTGCCCATGAGGAGCTTCGTGGCGTTCTTAGGTAGCAGCGCCAACTATGCACGCTCAAGGAGTAGTCTACGGTTATGCCGTCCAATAGCTTTTGCAGGACGAAGACCTGCTGTTTCAACCTCGGGATGGCTGGTCAAGAAGGCTCTCCAGTAATGGGGCGAGGACGGAGGCATCTAGTATTGCAAGCTGCGTTGACATTCTGCCCTTCCCTCCATGTCCATCGTTTTACCGCGAAATCCTCTTTTTAAACTGACAGCGCTGAATCTTTCTTTGAACTAAATTTCCTAAATCCTAGGCAGTTACGGATTAACATGATGGCAAATAGTGCATATTTCTGGGTTATCGTGGCAACCTGTCTTATCACAACTGTAAAGGCAGACTGGTGGAGCGATTTTACCAATAATTTGGCTACGGATCTTACACCGTTGATTGCTTTGTTTGGCGAGCAGACGACCAAGCAGTTCCTAAGCGAGTCTACGACCATTTTGGATAACTTCCTCTTTGCTATAGCACCCCTGGGCATTCTTACTGGCGTTGTCTCCGTTATTCGTGTATGCGGTGGGCCTTCCCTAAGAGCCTTCATCGGCCGAGCGCAAGAAGGCGGGGGCGTTGCCGAATCAGAGTTATGTTCTTCCACAAGCCGTGATGTTTGTGAGCTGTATCACAACGGCGCGATCGTCAGGAGCTTTGGGCGCCCCAAGATTCTCGAAATTATATACGACCCAAAGCTAGATAAGGGGGAAAGTGATGGGGACTCAGCCGCCGGCATTTTTTCCCCCCAAGAATACTTTTTGTCAGGAACTGCGAGTAAATATTGGGGTTGGGAAGAAGCCAAGCCAAGTAATACAAATGGAACCGGAGACGACCAGGAAGTCGGAAAAAGAATCAACAAGGATAAGATGTATGGAGTATACCTGCTGGTACCATCATTTCTTGGAAGCAAGTCGGGTTCGCTGGGGTATTAAGCTTCAGGCTTGGGGCTTGGGGCGGAGGGTACTATTCACAGTGAAGGGGAACCTGGTGTGCTATGCAACGACAGAGTTCAAGGTTTCTGCGTATTCTTCGCTCGCCAATGAGTAGGTACCTATATATCTAGGGTTACGCTGCCGCTATCTACGGTATTGAGGGGGTTGGTGAAAATAGGGGTATGTGGAAAGGGTTGGAGATAGGGGTATTTCAGAACTTTCAAGAACAAATTTTCAAATTTTAACGATGAGCCTTACTGTTTTAACTAGGTAGGTACCTAGTACCTACCTAAGTTATATAGCGTGCGCTCTTTGAGAAGAAGTTTGCATTGCAACCCAGGTGCCCAGGTAGGCGAGTCGTTACCTAGGTACCTAGTATCTACCCGTAGGTTAGGTCCCTACTCTCACCTAGTATGTAACCCATACCATAATCACACTATACTAGGTAGGTGTAATCATGAGCACCTATGATATCCATCACTCTATCTATCCTGCTTGGGAGTCTTGTGAGCGGCCCTACTCTGATATCACACCATGTCGGAGGGGGGCGAACATGTAGATGCTGGAAGGTGCTACAAACCTAGCTTTCTCTCACATCAACAACTACAATTCAATCAATCAGACCTCTTTCCCTTGGAGCTGCTTGTCTAGTGTGCATTCTTTCAAATGTCTAAACGTCATGGAAGCTGGCAGTAATAGCGAACTATCCGGTGCTTCGCGACCATGATGCCCCATCTCCAACAATGAGAATGCGCGCACAGTGGATTATGGCCATGCGGACGGCGAACTCTCCCGGTCATATGAATGGGCTTTTTCGCTATACTGAGTCGCGATGCACAAGAATCGATATCCCCTTCCCATCTAAGCGATCGTAGGAAAAGGGGCTCAAGTGATGGCGTACCTGCTCTTTCCAATCCACTTCGTACACTTATGTACCTACCTACCTAGGTATTTATCCAGGCAGGTTGTTCTCATCAGCATGATGCCGACTAAACCTGCCATTCATTCGCGATGGACCTTCGTATGTAGGAGAAGGCACAGAGGCATTGCAGGAGCGTGGCAATCGGCCACCCGGGTATGTCGTTTTCCCCGTCCACACACCCTCTCTCTTTTTGGCTTTCTCCTCGCCGGCACTTCTAAAGACATTGTTAATAACTAAGTAGGTAACTTTACTTTACTTTAATTGATAAAACTATTTCACTATGAAAACCGATAAGAAAGAACGCGCAGAGTGGCGGGCGTTGATGCGCCAGGAGCGAAAAATCTGTCGGGTAGAGGGGCGGGCCATTCGGAGGGCCCATCTACGAGTATCCAAGGCCGACGCCGCAGTCAAGAGGGCACGCCGTAGAGCATCTTTGGCGAGCCACGCCCTAACTAGGGCGATGCAGGAATTGTCAGCCTCCCATCGGTTAGCACGTGAAGCTCGGGAAGAGCTGGAGCGGTTGGAAAAAGAGTGTAGAAGGCGTCGGTCACGTCGCTAGACATACATAGGTACCTATGTGAGTAACATTCTGGCGCCCTCGCATATTTTTTTCTCTTTGAGCTGTTGGCATCTTCTCGGTTTTCTGACTACCTTCCTAAGCAGGTACTTGAGTATGATGTTTCTAGCGGCTTGACCTGAGCATGTCGTTAAACTGATCCAGCGTGTTATTTACCGCTGTCTGCCTTACACGCCAAATTCATCTTACGACGAGAGCGGAGTTCGCTTCTGAGGCGGGCCGTCGCATGCTTATTCGATCCATGGTGCATTCAGCAGTGGGGTTTATTATTAATTTTCATAGCTCCTTCAGGATGCTCCCTCAGGTTTGCGTCCTGCTTGATCGACGAATACGCCACAAAGCTTGGGCGACGCCACTGCCAATAAAATCAAAAATCAGTTGCCAGGAGGGGGGGGGGATCGGTAGGGCGGGCTTTCACCTCTTGGACACCAATACGTACTGGCTTAATATCTGGTGACTGAAGACTGCGTCAATATCGACTTCTTCTTTTCAACATCGATATGTCCAAGGCCATGGTCCAGCGAAAAATCGACCTTTATCTGCGGTACCCGCAGGGAGAACAATCCAAAGGTCCCTCAGGAGCTTCCTTCTTGGACCTCCCCTACCCGGTCCGCCACCGAGTCTACGTTCTTGCTGGTCTCGTCCGCTATTGTCCCATCAATCTCAACCAAGAGGGGCCCCGCGCTTCTTTTCATAACAATGGTGGCACGGTCCGTATTGGCTACACCTGCTTTTTCGAATCTATAAGTTTATGGGGCCATGACTATGGAGTACAATGCTTGCCTGGTTGTGAATGCACCCCGTTGCCCGTCTCTCTTCTCTACGTCTCGCGCGATGTCTCGGAGGAGGTTGCACGTATTCTCTATTCAGAGAATTCCTTCACCATAAGTAGGAGTGACATGTGGGGGTTAAGGCCTCTTCAACGTCTAAGCCAGGTTGCACTGTCGTGTATTCGCTCCTTAACTGTACGTCTTAACAATTGCGTATGCGTTTATGAACCACGTGTCGATTCAAAAGATGATAGCGGTAAACGACTCGAAGGCGTGTTTCCGTGCCACCCGTACTGTTGGAGTTATAACGCCCACGACCCGCCGCTGAAGAGCCAACCGAGACAGCACAAAGCCATTCTGGCGGAATGGCAGTCAATTGTTAGCAGAATAGCTACACACTGCCAGCCGGGCCAGCTGCGTCTAGATTTACTTTGCGATACGCACGATATCGAAACTTCAAATGAGGTCGTAAATATCTCTTTAGGCCTCCCAAGACTAAAAACCTGCTCCATCCGCCTAAATGATCATCCAAGATGGAGGTTCTTCGACCTGGCACGGCAGGCGGTCATGCAGCTTGTTAACCCGATACCGCCAAAAGAACAGAACAAGAAGCCGAGGACGTATCACCTGCCGTCAGAGATCATTTCACAGATCCTCGGCCATTCGGAGCTCATCGCTCCATTTGAACTGGAGTGGCGACCTGACAAAGGTTTTGTGCCCTTCAACTGCTGCAGAAAATGCACGTCGACGCTGGACTGTTGCACGTGCTCCTTCTACTACGGCGCCTACTCCCATAGCTGCACCTGCTGGAGAATCCCGATATCGATCTTCCTCGTCAGCCACCGCGTCTACCACATCGCCACGTCCATCTTCTACGAGCGGAATCGCTTTGTGGTTCTTCCTAACGAGGCTCGCCTAGATAAGGGGTACGTCAAGAAAGTCGCCCCACTCGCCCAGTTCCTCGAGAAGCTTCCTCCACACGCGCCGCCCCTTCTGCGTTCCCTGGGCCTCTATGCATCCCCCGCCCGCGCCTTCGCGGACGCGTCGGCCGTCTCCTTCCATGCTGAATGGACGGACGCTCTCACTTGTCTGGTCCGCAACCTCGATCTCCCCAAGCTGTGCCTGACTCTTTACATCGGGGGTTGGGTTAACCGAGATAAATCGAATAACGACCCTTTACGGCGGTTCCCGTATCTTGTGGAACCTCTGCTACAGGTACGGGGCCTACGCGACTTATTTGTCTTCCTGCAATGGCCATACCACTACGAGTCGAACGATATGCTCATGTTGAACATGGAAAAGGCCGTGATGGGCGAGAGCTACGACTCGGGGGCCAGCGGGAAATGGACGAGCCTCCCCATACTTTGGCGCAGCGGGAGGAAGATAGAAGACCGCGCGTATGCCCCGGACGGTCGACTCCTTTGGCCGGGGCCCTGGATGCAGTATGAGGAGGCGTATGCCCCGCCGCCGCCAATATATACATGGGCTTAGGATTGGTGATGATGCGTTTTGTTCTCTGATATAGGTCTACTAGCAAATATTAAATATTTAGGGTTAAGGAATGTTGATGTATTGTTATCCAATCATAGGTACCGCTATTCGACGCAGACATCATTAGCACCAACCCCCCATGGCAGCGTACCGCCAAGTGATTGCAGCTACAAGGGTTAGCAGTGATATGCTTCATCCTTAGGCAGTATTATCGACATCCTGCGATTCATAGTAGGTAGAGATTGCAATGAATAGAGTACACCATGAAAGATTGGCTGAGCTTGGGGCGTGCCAAACCACAATCCGGGAAGTTAAGGGACTACCAGGTTCAGGAGGCCGATTCACGAGACCTGGGTTTGATAGTGCTTTTTTCTTTTCTTTTTCAAATGCTGTCGCTGATCGGAATTGAATTGCCGGGGACCACTGATGCCTCGCCTTGTCTAGGACCGGCTCTAATCGACTATAATTGGAATAGACGAGTAGTAAAGATGCTTCATCACACCCTGTCCTCCCAACGTATAACTTGACCCCCTACGTGATCTATGACTTTTCCAAACTCATAACTCGTCTAAGGCGGTAACAAACATGCTGGCATGACGTTCTCTTACGCCACATTCTGCCAATTCGCAACGAAGGCCTTCATAGCCGCGACCGCATCGCCGTCATGGGACTTGAGCAATTCGGTAGCCTTGGGCTTAGTAAGGTCCAATTCATCGACCTGGCACCGTAGACCGTTAGCATCATTTGTACATATAACGTAGTCTTCCGATTTGGAGCAAGGGGGGGGAGGGGGATTTACCAGCAGCGTCACGTCGGCCGCGTCCACCTTCACCTTCTTAACCTCCTTCTTCTCCACAGAGCCGCCGCTTCCCAGGCTCTTCATGGCCTTGCTGACGGCCTCCTGGTCGACGGCGGCGCCCGACGCGCCGCCGTCGTCTCCTCTCGCGTCCAGGCTCGCCATGGCGGCGGCGGCCTTGCGGTCTTCGGCGGACTTGGCGGTGGTCTGGACCTCGTCTTCGACGTCGCCGGTGGTGGCGCCTTCTTGCACGGTGCGTGGTTGTGGCTCCGCCATGGTTGTGTTTGGCTGTTTCCTAGTGGTGTTGGGGTGTTTGTAGAAGGGGGATCGCAGGCTATTTGTTGGTTTGTTGCTGTTTGAAGACGGCACTGAGAAGAGTCGATCCAAGCCGGATCCAAGCTTTGGAGCTCTTTTCGGAGCAATGTGTTGTATACTTATTAGATGCATAAGATGCCCCGCATTGGGTGAGAAGAAGTTGCTGGTTAGATGCATATGAAAGCTCAATGAAATGCGGGGTGCTGCCTGCCGGGGCTGCCAGGAGGTACTGGACCTCCAATACTAACAGAAGGTACTAGGTACCGTTCCAGCAGCCCTAGGAGCACCTAGCTGGATATTCTGGCTCTTCTAGCACTTCACAATCTGTACTCGGCACCTGGAAAATAAAAATAAAAGACAATTAATCGATCCGGACTACTGCAGGTACAGGGATACCCTGATTTCGCCGGGAAAGGAAAAGAAAGACCTCATTTAGCGGAATTCTTCCCAATTAGGTAATAATTTTATTGCAAAGATCCGGATGTCGTTTTGCTTTTTTTTTCTCTCGGGATTATTCAGTCAGAGTCATTGTCATCTTACAGGACCTGCAGACGTAAGATCGCAGTCGTCGCCAACCGAAGAACAAAAACATCTCAGATCAAGATTCGTGCGACAAACTCCGGACTAAATAAACTCTTTTGTTTTTTTAATCAACATCAACAACGCACATCCCAGTACCCAGTAGTTATAAAGTTATACTACCGAGTAACTATCGATCACCAGGATAAGGGTATCTAGGCATTACAAGTAACTTGAACTCTTCACAAGATAAAACACGACCATGACTTCCCCAGTCGAAGAGCAAACCGGCCCCTCGGACTGGTCCCCCTCATCATGGCGCCCCAAACCCAATAAGCACTCTGCTGCTTACGCCGACCCAGCCGCTGTGCAGCGCGCAACTGCTGAGCTTGGTCGCCTTCCTCCAGTCGTCCACCCCCACGAGATTGCTCGTCTCAAGGCAAGCTTGCGAGATGTGGCACGCGGCGAGGCCTTCCTCTTGCAAGGTGGTGACTGCGCTGAGCTGTTCGACTACTGCCGCGCTGATGCCATCGAGTCCAAGATCAAGCTACTCCTGCAGATGAGCCTTGTCCTCATATGGGGAGCTGACAAGCGCGTCGTCCGTATTGGCCGCATGGCGGGGCAGTATGCCAAGCCCCGCTCCAGTCCGACTGAGAAGGTCGTCAATGAGAATGGAGTCACCAAGGAGGTCCCGTCCTTTCGTGGTGACATCTTGAACGGCTACCACCTCAACGAACGTGAGCTAGATCCTCAGAGGCTTGTGAAGTATGCTTTGTTCATTTCCTGTCACCTCATCTAGCCCATTCATTCTTATGGTTTGTGGTTTATGCAAGTGCTAACTTTTCAATAGAGCCTACCACCACTCCGCCGCGACCCTCAACTATGTGCGCTCGGCGATTGCGTCTGGAATTGCGGACCTGCACCGACCGCTCAACTGGAGTCTGGGCCACGTCCGCGACCCCCAGCTGAAAGCCAAGTACACCGAGGCCGTGCGCTTCCTGCAGGACATGCTGCGCTTCATGCACACCATCGGCGCCGACCGCAGCTCCAAGCTGGACACCGTCGACCTGTACACCAGCCATGAGGGACTGCTGCTGGAGTACGAAGAGAGCCTCACCCGTCTGATGGAGAAGCCCATCATCGCCGGCGACGAAGACGAGAACACCGCCACCAACGGCAACGGTGCAGCAGCTGCAGCAACAACACCTGGAACGCCCAAGATGGAGTACTACGACACCTCAGCGCACTTCCTCTGGATCGGCGACCGCACGCGCCAAGTGGACGGGGCGCACGTGGAGTTCTTCCGCGGAATCGCGAACCCGATTGGGATCAAGGTGGGCCCGACAACGCCGACGGGGGACCTGCTGACGCTGCTCCGCACGCTGAACCCAGCGCGCGAGGTGGGTAAGATCACGCTGATCACGCGGTACGGGGCGTCGCGCGTGCGCGAGCTGCTGCCGGCCCACATCCGCGCCGTCGAGACGTCCGAGTACCAAGGCCGCTGCATCTGGCAGTGCGACCCCATGCACGGCAACACGCGATCCACCGCGTCCAACATCAAGACCCGCCGCTTCGGTGACATCTTCGCTGAGCTGAAAGAGACCCTCACTGTTCACCGCGAGGAGGGCAGTTACCTGGGCGGTGTGCACCTGGAGCTCACAGGCGATGCCGTGACCGAGTGTCTGGGCGGCAGCGAGGGGCTCGCGGAGGACGACCTGTCGACCAATTACACTAGCTTCTGCGACCCCCGCCTCAACGAGAAGCAGGCCCTCGAGCTCGCGTTCCTGGTGGCGGATTCGTTCCGCCAGGAAAGGAAGGATTTGGTCTAGTCTAGTCCACCGGTGAAGAGGAGTAAAAAGGTGAGCAGTGAACATCAAAGTGAGCAAAAAAGAAAACGAGAACAGCAGCAAGAATGGGATTGGTGGTAGCCTTGTGCGACTCGGTAGTACGAAGAAGCTGCCGATGAAGCGGCCTAACGCTTCTGTCTTTTTACCCACTCAGCAACCACTCATTGACCAACCAACCAACCAACCACGCTTGAACAAAAACATGCACGAAGGAAATAACGACATATTAACGAGCATCAGACCAAAAGGGGACAGGAAAGGCAGGAGATGAAAAAGCTAGACGGGGATATGGCACAGGCGAGAAAGGTAATGAGTGATAACTTTCGACGTCCTTGTGGACGAGCCATCTGGCACAGGTGTGCATGGAAAAATCACGGTTTCTGTTCGGCGGTGGTGAGGTAATGCGGGAAGGGTAATGATGAACGAGGTAATGACCGAGGATGTTGCTTGCGATAGGTAGTCGTGTAATGAATGAATAGAGCTCATGAACATGAAATTGCTGGTATGGATGAAACATGAATGAAGCCTTGGACATTGGGGTTGTGCAGTTTTGTCTTGGTCTGGAATTAGGTGACTGGCAGTGACGGGACACAATATCGCTTTGTGTTTCCGGTGACGGCACGGTTGGTACTCCCTTCTCGGTCGACTTGCTACATGCTACAATTCATTGATTAATTACAAATACCTTCACAGGCTACTTTTCTTCATTATGAGCCATCCAGCGTTCATTTTCACTCTCCAGGAATTGTTGAAAATAATGTACTCCTGATAACTCTACAGCATGTAGAAAGGTAAGTCTGACAACTCAAGCACATAACTAACGCTTTCATATTCACTTCATGGTATTAACTTGTAGTTGGTCGGCTTTTAGCTACTCCCTCTGTGAGCTATTACCCCTTCTCATTCTCTCTTCTTCTCTATCTCTCTTTATGCACAGACAATCACCCCCACCCATCACCATGGGCTTTGATGCAAGACTTAAACCCAAGGCACCCCCTTTCATGCAAGCGGATATATCCATCTACCCCCTTAAAAACACCACCGCCGCCGCCACCACTTTGTGCAGCCGTGAACGCCTATCCCGACGCCATCCGGCCCGACTCGTATCGAGTCTGCCATCGGAAGCGAAGAGGGGGAATACTAGTAAAATGATAATGATAAGGCGCCGTTTGTCATCCAACTCCGATTACCGTAGATTCATCTCCTGCCCCAACGCCGGCTGGATATCAAGTGAACAGCCAGAAAAACATGCGTATTCGTACGATTCGACACGATTCGATTGCGGGAATGGATTGGACAAGGGCGTATCTCGGGACCAGCCAGAATACCGGTCCTCGTCGGCACTACAACTGCAATGAAATGCCCAAACTAGCCTTCAGCGACAGCCCTATCACCTCGATGGCTTCCGCAGGGGTGATCCCCTTGCCCCCTCCTGCTCTAGTTTTTGTACATTCTCCTCGGTAAGAGAGTCGCCTTCGGAGAGGGAGTGCGACATGGGTGGTTTTGTCGGGTTCTTGTTGTTGTTAGTGCCATCGGCGGCGTCGATGAGCTTATCATCTCGCAGCTGCATAGCTAACTCGTCGCTATCAAGTTGTCTTGCCGGCTGGGAGATGCTGAAGGGGAATGTGTTCATCTCGTGCGACCCATTTCTTGTCGTGCTAGGTCTAGGCGTGAGTAAGTTTGTACGGTCATCGTCTCCCATCCCATCTAGATCCTCAAAGGATGGGTGCTCCTCGGGCGTTTTGGGGTTGTGACTAGCGGAGCTGAGGCCAAACGTAGATGGTGTAGGAATGTCTGTGCTGACGCATTTGCCCGCGGAGTCGGAGCAGTCCGATATGGAGTGATTGGCCGAAGTTGAAGACATCGATTCGGCCTTACGGCGAGTTTTGCTCCATCTTACTAGCATCCTTTCGAGCGTGTTACTCTTGACTGGCTTAGACAGATAATCATCCATGCCTGCCTTGGTGCATTTTTCTTTGTCTCCTTGGATAGCCGAAGCCGTCATGGCGACAATGGGCACATCATTGGCGTATGACTTGAACGGCACATGATGCCGCAATATGTGCGTGCATTTGTATCCATCGATCACCGGCATCTGTACGTCCATCAAAATAATATCTGGTTTGGTGGACCTCCCCTCCCTGCAACCCTCAAGGTATTCGAGAGCTTCTTTCCCATTCCATGCCGCGCAAACTTTGAAGCCAAGCTTTTTGATGGTTTTGGTCGCGATCTGTTGGTTTACCGCACTACGTGGGGGGGCTGGTTAGAAAAGACGAACTGTTCTCAATACTTCGGAAAAAACTCACTTGTCCTCAACCACAAGAACCTGGACCTTGGCACGTTCCGCCCGGGGCAAGTCTTCGCTTTCGTACGCAAACGGCGACATCAAGTTGGCTGGCCTTCTGGCTCGTGGGCGTCTTGGCTTATCTAGTGGGCCCTGCAGCGGATCGAGAGGTGGCGTTCCTAGGAAGTGCTCGTGTTCTGAGCTGTTACACGAAACGCTCATCTCCGACTGCAGCCGATCGGGTAGACGGCCAATGTCGACAAGGGCATCCCTCTCCGGGCTCTGCGGTTTGTTGAATGGTATCCAGAAGGTTGCCGTTGTACCACAGTTGATTGTAGACTCCAATGTAATCCTTCCACGCATCAGGTCAACTAAATTCTTCGATATCGTCAGGCCTAAGCCTGTTCCCCCAAATTTTCTTGCTGTCGAAGCATCGCCTTGACTAAATGGTTGAAATAATCGTTTCAGGACGTCTTCTTCGATGCCAATGCCACTATCCTCAATAACGAACTTGATTTCGATAGTATCGTTTGTCTCTTTTTCTTTCCAGACCGAAAATTTGACGTAGCCAATGTTAGTAAATTTTATGCTATTGGTGAGAAGATTCGTAATTATTTGACGGACACGTCCCGGGTCGCCGAGGACAACGAGATCGTTTTCGATATCTGCTGATATGTCGGAACGGAAATCTAGACCCTTCCTCTCGGCCGCGAAGCTCAACATCTTAGAGACATCCTGTACTATTACAGAGAGGGAGAATTGGACTTCTTCGATATCAAGACGGCCGGACTCGACCTTGGAAAAGTCTAAGATGTCGTTGATGACGGTTAGTAACGCATTCGCGGATCGGCTTAGATTTTCCGCGTATTCTCTCTGCTCTTCATTCAAAGGCGAGTCGAGAAGAAGCTCGGCCATTCCAATTACCCCTGTGATTGGCGTTCGAATTTCGTGTGACATCTGACCCAACATCAGCATCCGGCACATTTCAAAGATTATGAAACTACTTACATTCGCTAGGAACTGGCTCTTAAGACGGCTTGCTTCTTTGGCTGCCGCTTCGTTGGCTTTAAGTTGTCTCTTCTCCTTAACCTGTTCTTCCAGGTCCTTTTCTCGCTTCTTTAGCTCGGTGACATCCATGATGACGCCGATGACACCCTTAATATTCGACATAGCTGTCTGGCCGACCTTGGAAAACTTCTCACCATGGGGCAAGAACCTTGTACGATAGAAGCGATCGTCTGGATACTCATTAGAAAGCTGCCATAGGAGACCTTCGGAATGCACCTACTTAACGTATGTTCATGTACGGTCTCCCCTAAGCGCTCTCCGGAGAGGATAAGCTTAGCTGGTTCAATGAACGTTGGGAATTGACCCAATTGCAGGCGCGGGTTCAGTTTTGTGAACACTTCGTCGATGCTCTTTCCAACGTATGTTTGCGGATCGGTCCCATCGACGTCACTACTCGCGGTGTCATCTCTCGGTGCGTTCCAAGCTAGCGCACCCTCCAGCATCGTGACCTTTAAATCATGGTCGACAGAGAATATCGTGGTTTGCGCATGCGTGAGTACGCTAAGGAGCTGTTCTCTAGTCTGTTTCGCGGCCATCTTCGCTTCGAGGGCTTCGTGGACATCCGTCAAGGTTCCAAACCACTTCTCAATTGCCCCTGTATGTTTATTTTTTAATGGTAATGCACGCCCGAGCATCCACCTATAACGGCCGTCCTTACTACGACATCGATACTCCGTGGCGTAGGGTTCCCCTGTGGCTAGGCTGTGCCTCCATCGTTTCCGAGTGACGGCCATATCGTCCGGATGACATGGGTGCTTCCATTTATCGCCCAAAGATTCTTCCGGTAACAGGCCGGTATAATCGTACCAACGGCTGTTAAAGAAGTCATGTACACCGTCGGGCTTCGTCGTCCACACCATTTGAGGCATCGTATCGCAAATCAGCTTAAATCGTTCTTCATCGGCTACCTTAATGTCGGTGATCTCTTGTGCTAGATGGGTGACATCTCGGCAAGTAGTGACCCCAGCGATAACCTCACCGGTTTCGTCATCCGTAACTAGCTCGCCAAGTACGTCATATATAATCCTAGCGTCTCGGTTCTTATTATACATACCGACCCTCCACGAAGAGAATGGCTTCCGTTCTCTTACGAGCACGGCTATAGGAATCTCCGGCGGAAGGTACTTCTTTGTGAAATCGGCGTTCCAAAGTTCCCACTGGGGGAGTAAATCGTATCCGTCACGATACTCGCCGCCGGTAGTATTGAAAAAAAGGTTTCGAGCGGCTCTGTTCATGACTGGGGCACTCCCATCTACCCACATGGCGAAAATCGGCATTTCGGTCTTGTCGAGAAGCGCATCCTTAATGATAGTCATCTTCTGGAGAAACGACGGAGTGCTCGATGGTGGCAGGCGTGAGGGGGGTCCCATGGGCGGGAACTGGCTTGTTGATACTGTGACAGATCCTGGACTATTATTGAATGAGGGGGAGGTTGAAGAATGACCTGAACTCAGCGAAGGCGGGTTTGAATTTGATATGGATTTTCGCTCTGCTGCCTCCAGTGTGGAGGGCCGAGCCACACGAACCCGCCTACCCGGGATGGACGCAGCGGACGACTCAGCGCTAGTAAAAGTTAATGTGAAGTAGGTTTGATTGTTTTCGATCTCCCATATCGTGATGATCATCTTCGCATAGGTTTGGCAGTCGGATCTCTTCGGATTGGGAACGTCGGCTAGGTGTGAGTTCTTATGTGTCACCACGATATCGACTGCGGAGTCCAGCGCTGGCTTGCCTAGAATGCCGTCGGGCGAGCCTGCTTTAACACCATCCACGACTGATGCCGGCTCGCTATTGGTGTGTTGAGCGCTTGATATCGATGCGCCTTTGGCTTGCTTCGTACCCATCTCAAGTACCAAGTCATCCAAAAAGGAATCCCAGGAAACCCAAACCGGCCGACCGTCCTGGATCATATCAATGCCGATTTGCGAGAGGGTCTGCCCTCTAAGGCTCTCGCATAACGCAACCGGATCGTCCGAGGGCAGAGGTGAGTCACCGACCAAGCCCAACAGCTTTCCCATGGCCTCATTTGCCAAGACGACGGTCTTCAGGTTGTTCAACACCAAGAGAGGCACGGGCAGAAATTGCATGGCCGTGAAGGCGAGCTGGCCGGGCGAGATGAAGGGCATCGCAAGTCTCAGAGGACTAGCAGACGCAGATCGTTTTTCCTTTATGGGCGACATGGTCGGTGTGTCTCGCAGCATGCGAGTGCTATATGCGGAGAAGGGATCGCCATCCCGAGCATTGGGTTGCTCAATTGAGCAAGCGGGGGCGTGGCAGTTCTCGTCCAACGTCCGGTTCGGCGGCGGCACGATATCTGGAGCCAGAGGAGGTTCCGGGACCATAGGACTCGGGGTGCTCAAGGCGTTTGGAGGCGTCATGTCGCCAAAGCAGATGGCACGGATACAAGAAAACCCATGAGCTACTAAGAACACACAGACGGGGTAGGCGGATAGACGGATCGAGGGGTTGCAGAGGCGGGTCGAAAGAGGAGAATTATTAAGGTTTTTGCTAGTCGGTGGCCATGAATCGAACGAGGGACGTTGGCAACGTGGTCAACGGGGTCTAAAGTTCTTAAGGTGCTTAGGTTTTTCTTGTGCTCCTAGGTTGCTAGGTTCTTCCGTTCTTTGGGAAAGGTACTACGAGCGGGATGGCCTCGAACGTTCGGTGACACTAGGGGCGAAGCTGGTGCCGGGTAGGGTTTTCCGTCTGTCGTTTGTTTCGACGTCGAGCTCTCCAAGAATTTGGAGATACGTATACGGGTATAGGTAAGAAATAAGTGATAGGCAATGGGTGGTAATAGCACTTGAAATTATGGATTATAGCTTGAGCCCTTCAGGACTTTGGGGGGGGGGATAGGGTATAGGTGCCCAGGTGGGATAGGTGGATATGATGCGAGCAAACCGCAACTACGGTCTGTCTTGCCGTTTTTTTCCTATGTCTTGTTTCCAAGGTATCCGTCCTCCGATTTACGCAGGTAGAAGATACCCAAGTCGAAGTAGGTAGCGGGAATGGAGGGAGAAAGGTTGAATTAAGTTAGGATCTGTTAGAAAGTTTCTAATGTTCTTTGTGAAAAAAAGAATGGGCCATTGTCGGTGTGTGGGAGGTATGGATGGGAAGAGAGGTCCACGGTCCACGGTTCACGGTCCACGGATATGGGAACTTCAAAGTACTATTGATTAGAAGAAGACATTTGATAAAATGAAAATACGGGAGCATCAGCATTCAGCACTTGTGCTAGGCATGCAAACTCAAGCCTCGAACGTACCCAAGCCTTTGAAAGCTGCTTAGTACCTACATGTAGTAGGAGTACTCAGTACATCGCCGTCCTGTACAACACATACATTGGATAGTACATAATCCCTAATGTACGTGCATATGTGCATGTGCGCAAGTTGTGTCTGTGTCTAGGTACAGCAGCTACAGTACCTACTACATATGTAGGTAGTAGCAGAGGAGTAATAGGTACTAACGGGAACTGACGGAGACAGCTAATAGGAATTGCCGGGAGCTAAGGCCGTTATAAGTTTAGGGCAGAACTACTTCTTGTGGTGAAGTTCGTGTCGTACAAAACGTTCTTTTCTTTTTTTTCTCTCTCTCTTTTTCCTCAAAGGTCTTTAAGTATATGTACCTCGTACTTGGTGCCGGCTGTTGCTCGGTAAGGTGCTGAATGCCCAGGCGCCCAGGTGCTAGGTACCTACATAGTACCGACTGCTATACCACAACGAGATCTGGTTCCACCGTTTTGGTGAAATTCCAATCGTTGTGGGATTTTGGGTTTGAGGCGGCTAGAAAAGCTAAGGCTCTTCCAATCTTTCCAAAGCTTTGAACGTAACAGATTCAATGCGACTATCAATTCCAGGGTCCTAGGTTAGGTGATCAAATCGATGATCACTTGGGAGTTTGGAGGGGGGTCTAAATTGAAAGTGGATCTTCGAAAGGGGGTCTAGAGCTACCTAGACGCCCTAGAGGACACCCTAGAGGACAACCCTAGAGAGCGCTACCTAGTACCATACCCTGCGTACCAGGTACCATCGTCTATACTCCTGTCTTGTCGTCTCGCCATTGGAGGAATCTCGTCCTGCATACATGTATCAACAGATGTACAGATGTACAGATGTATCTACTATGTAGAGTACCGAGTAACAAGCCAATTTACGGATTTACGGACTGGGCATCGACAAAAAGGTATTTCCAAATCCCATGCAAGGGATGCCCAAATGGATCGGGTTAGGAGCGCAGAATAGCGTCAGAAAAGCTGGGCACCCCTCTGCAAACCGAAATATTTAACAGCTATATTACTTCCATAAAACATAACTTTAACACACTTAGGGTTTATAATTTAAAATTAATCGTAAATATTCTTCAAAATCTATATTTTATTATTGTATTTTTAATAAATTCAACTGGTTTTATATAATTATGAAAAGAGAAGGTAAAAGTAAGTTAATGTTAAGGGGGTGCCCAGCTTTTCTGACGCTATTCTGGGAGCGTTAAGAGCTAACCTTATTTTCCTATAGCGAGATAACCTACAGAATACTATCATTGCTTGGTGTCTGTCTCGCATCCCATCCTGCACAAATAACAATAGGTAGAGTCTAGTCTTGGTCATGGATTACACAAGGACAACGAGTGGCTTAGAATTCCATCTACATTCATCGGATGCGTACATGATACTTAGATACGAGGTAGGTATTATACGCTATGGCAAAGTTTTACAAGATTTTACAGTATAACCCAATGCTAAGCTTACCAATGTCACCTCTATCAAAAAAAAGCCATACCTCTATCTCAGCATTGGTCTCAACATTGAGATTTTTTTTTACTTATACCACCTACACCAACCTACCTCCCTCGCTACCTCTTACTACCACCTCATACCACCTCACATTGCTTAGCGTAAGTAGATCGATAAGCGGTTGCAACGGCTCCTGCGGGACCAACCCCCAGCATGACGTCGTGGGACGATAATCCTCCGAGAGCAAAAAAGGAGCCCTGGAGCTGTTTGCTTCAAGCCGGTCAGCTTAAGCCTCCCCCGCCCTGCCCGCCTAAGGGACTTTCAGGGCTAGCAACCAGCTGCCGACGGATTACAGCTCCAGGGCTTGCTTGGGGTCGCCCAGCCTTACGTAGGATCAGCTTTTGCCTCATTCTGAAACCCGCCAGATGCAGTATCACATCGCGTGTGTCAAGTGTTCGCAGCTAAGGGTCCCTATTCTGTGTGTTGTGCATGTAGGTGCGCAGGTGCGTACCCCCTAGGCCGGGCGTGGCTGTGAATGCTACTTACCGAGGACAAGGCATGTTCCCATATTACCATATCACCCACGATCGATCGAACGGGTTATGTCAGCGAAAATCAACCAAAATGAGAAAGAGGATGAAAAATCAGGACCAGATGATGATATCATATTCGTTCATCTCATAATCAATCGCCGCCGTGCGCAAAGAGGCTGCTCCACCTCTACCTCCGTTCTCCACGCCTGTTCACTAACCAAAATAGGCTGCACAAGATATTCTAAGTTTCTGAGTTTTGGTGAAAAGATGGAATTGTTTCTCCAATAATCGGCCGCTTTTTATTGTCAAATCGTACTTTTAAGCCTTGGTCTAGATGGTTTTAAAGCTGGTCTAGGAGAATTAGACGGCTGTTAGATCCGAGGACCCTGGAATTAAGTGTCCATGGGACTCCTATATTACCTACTAGGTATATTACCTATATCACCTATATTAGATAATCTACCGAACCGAGTTGCAACGAGCCAGTACATGATGTCATTGTTCCTTTCTTAAGACTCTTGTTATATTTTGCTATGGATAATGGATATCAATTTCTTTATTTTATCGTTATCAATCTAGCTATGGGACAAGGAGAAACGATGGAGTCGAAACTGTGAAAAAACAGTCAAACCCATGAGAGCAATTATGTAACTAACTGACTCTCTATTAGGCCCGACCACCTCGACCCAACATACTCGAAACTCCAGATCAAAAAAAAACAAGAAAGGGGGTATCGTATCAGCAGCATATGTATCGGTAATCATCGTCACCTCCTTACATTCGCTCCATCACTCCGAGACATTCTTCAACGTCCCACACAGGTCGCAAGACCACCATTTCTGCTCACGAACCCGTCCGCAGAATGCGCAAGTCCACGTCGATGCGTCCGTCCGGTTCTTAGGTTGGGACGATGAGGCAGTAGCCGACGTTCTGCTACGCAAGGAGGAACCCCGCCGGGGCAGAGATGCTGGGGTCTTGTCGATGGAAAGGCCTGCCATTCTGTCGGCGATGTCCTGCGTGGTGCTCTCGCCCCTCTCCGTGCCACACGCGTCGCAGCACAAGAATTCAATGGGGTTCTCGCACGTACAGATGCCGCACATCCATGCGATAGACCCACCATCAGCCATGGCCTTGCCCTTTCCCTTCCCCTCCTCGAGACTCTGTTCCTCTGCTAAAAACTCCGCCAGTGCCTCGGCGATCGCCACATCGTTCGCGGCGTCCTCTTCCGCCTGTGTCCGGAACCCGTTTTTGGTCGCCTTGTCGACAATCTCACGGATCTGGGCCTGCGTCTGGTGGCCGTTCCCGCAACCTTGAGTGGTCTCGTTGCGTCTGCGGGTGGCGTCGGAGATGACATCTCGTATATCCCGTCCTTCAGGGGCGGCCGCTCCGCCGAGCCTTTGGCCAGAACCCATACTGAGGGAGAGCTGTCTTTGAGCCCGCGCAACAGCAGCTCGGTTCATTCTCTCTAGCTCCTCCCGGGGTACTTTCCTACCACCAAGGCGCTTGCCATCCGTCTGGAATCTTTTGCCAGTTCGTCCATGCCAGACAAGCTTCTTGTATTCAGCCCGTAGTTCGTCCCACAGCGCGTTAAACTTGTCGTTGTGCGGGCCGAATTCGCAATGGGCGAGCTCGTGGAGCATGGTGTCCATCACATCCTCGAAAGGGAGGAACTGTCTCTGATCGCCGCGGTAGCGAAGCAGAAGGCAGATTCTTTGTCCCTGGTCCCAGTTGCAGCCTAGAAGGCGGTCATCTGGGTAGAACTCGACCAATTCTCCAACCTTCCATCCTCTCTTCAGCATCAAAGGCTTCACAACTTCAGCGATCTTCTTGAGCGTTTTCAAAGCTTCATTTTCCCGGGGGTATCCCTCAAGGACCGAAAAGGAGTATATTGGGGCTTGGAACCTTCGTTCCGAGGCAAAGATCGGCATGTTGTATAGCGATTACGGTATGTTCGGATGGATGTTTGGTTGTCTGGATGTCTGGATGTAGACGATAATGGTTCGGAAAGTGATGAGTGACGTCGATTCTTATCGTTAAGGCGAGATATTAATAGAAATGCCCAGCGGGAAAACAACGCCAATGATGTTGAACATTCTAAACGTGTAGGTAAGTACCTACATAGGTGTTTGTGGAAGGGAACAATGGAATTGATAGCGACAGTGCTCAACAATCATCTGGGAAGTGATTGGTACAAACTTAGCCGTTTCACGAGATTGCGATGCATCAATGATTACCTTAGTACCAGGTACCAAGGCCGTGACAGAGGTCATACAAGAGAACACCTAACCACCAGAGCCTGATAACTATTAGTTTACACCATCAGGTAAATACGCCAAGGTGAATGATGCCTGACAACATTTGAAGCCCAGGGACTATACATAGATGACCAACGAATGACTCCTCATCGCCCCTCCGCTCTGGAAAGTACCCGGATATCCGGATTTGCGGATAGGAGCTCGGGGATGTGTTTATGCAGTAGTATGCATCTACACAGAGCGACGATCCTGGTGAAGGTATCCAATCGTCCCATTGGCTAGTCCCTTAGCAACACGGATATTTGGTACGACCGAGTATAACGTCAAGATCGACAACAGAGAGAACCAAGATCGAAGAATACGGACACTAGGATAATAGAATATACCGGAACCTCGCTAGCAACTAAGAGGTCGTTTCCATTCCGGATGGTTTAAATATGATCCCTCATCTTACAGCAGGTAACTGAATGCGTGATCCATAGTGATAGGATCTTTTGCGATGGAAACAGTGCAAAACATATACAAGATAGGTATATGTAGGTACCTAGGTATGTACCTATGTTTGGACTACTCGGGACTATCGCCGGAGTCACGAGAAGGGGCCTCGGATTTGCAGCAAAAAACGATTATAATTAGAAGGACCTAAGCGGCGGCGCGATGCGATGATAATAAAATATGAAAATAAAAAACGAAAAAAAAAGACAAAAAAGCTCGGTACGGACTCTAGGCCTTAAGATCGAACCCGCAACCTACGAAAAACCCGTCACCCGCGTCTGGGTGATTAGTTGTTTCTACAACCCCGAGAGACATCCCATTGCACCACTCGGCACGTTGAAGTGTAGGTAGTACACCATGGTGCAATGTAGCCCCTCCCGGGGTTGTTGATGAGTGACTGGTTATTATCCTATATCTGTCAATGTGCAGCTGGACGGGCCTGTTGGTCCACTATTGCCGGCCTTGTCGTCGCCTGGCAACACAGTAGGCTTAGTAGGAAAGATTGCTTTCGTACCATTAGCACTGTGCGTGCTTGCCCAGGTAGGTACCCAGGGTGTTAACTTTATTCAAGCCAGAAACAAGATGAAGATTGAAGGCCCTATGTATGCCCTAGACGATTGGCGCTTTTGGCCGAGACCCCGAATACTGAAGAGGGTATATTCCCTACCGCCACCGCTACGTACAGCATCAATAGGTCTGAGAGAAATTAGATCAATCGAAGGACTTGAGGGATAGGGTTATGGGGAATCCACGAAATATTTGGAGGGCCTCTAGATCCCAAGAAGAAATAGACTTATCTTATTATGAGACTGTGAGCCGTGTGGTGTTGGCTGGGCTTTGCAATAGGCGAACTTTATAAAATTTCTAGTAAAAGGGGTTCTACTTTGACTCACTTATATCATTGATGTTATGAAAGTTAGAATCGACGTTAAAACTGCTTGCTGTTTCACAACTAGGATGACCTGCTTCCACATTGGAAATGCGTACATGGCAAACCCCTACATGTACCTACATAAGTGCCTACTAGGTAGGTAGGCTATACATACATAAGGCTACAAGTAGGTAACTGACTTCTAATAGATAGCAATGTGTCTTCTGCTGCCTATAGACTTTGATACTAATAATTCACGATATATTTCCATCTTTAAGAGACCGCAGATCCCCTCTACCTGAGGAATTGCAGGATAAAGGAGTTGAATGACGGCGTGTCTGCTCTTTCCAAGATCCCTCATACACCAGGTAGGCCCCCCTGCCCCCTCGTCAACACAGCACTAGGTGACCCTTTCCTTCACTCGTCGTATACTTAAAAGTCTCTTCATATTTAGAAGAAGGCGCAGAAGTGAGATAAGAACAACGCAGTCGGTCTGCCCAAGTATGTTGTATTACATTTTCCTTGGTCCCCCAATTTCTTTCTTCTGCTTTTCATCCTGAACCTTTCCCACGAAGCGAACATAGAGGACGCAAGAATACATAACTCTAGAGCTATGGGAGGCTACATACCTTTGCGTTGCCAATAGCTTATGCTATATCCAATACTGAATATTCTTTTCGCATCGTGCCGTTTTGGCCGGACCATATTCAAATGCCGACTAGAAAACGGGCTCTTCGAGCCATTCTGGTCCCGACCCCAACCCTACCTCTCCCTCACCTTTCCCTTTCCCTCTCCCCTAACCTAACCTCAAATTTTCTCTTACGGAGCCGTGGAACAAGATAATTCCGTCATTGCAGCACGCGATTAACAACTCCTACCATTCGGTCCTGAAAATGTCTCCAAACGAGGTGACGCTGGGCTTCAAACCCAGAACCGTCCTTTCCGTGCTGTCGGTTCCCGTGAGCTCTGAAGCCGTCCTCGCCACCCGCGACATTTATCGACGAGAAGCCAAGGCGGCCATTGACTTTGCTGCCGCTAATGCGAAGATTCGATATGACAAGTCACACAAAGCCGTTGACTTCAAGAAGGGTGAGACAGTCTACCTTCGCCTGCATAAAGGATACTCTCTGCCCGGAAAGCCCCCGCGGAAGTGGTCAATACAGAGAGTCGGGCCGCTGTTGATAGCCCGACGAGTAGGCGATCTCGCATACGAGATCAACGTACCCCCTTCCCTCCATTATTTTCTCTCCTCTCGCATGAGTCAGGATGGCTTACGTACCTACCTATATACATAGTTTTCTTTGATTCCCAACCCCAACAGGTCCCTTGATAACTTCTTTTCTTTCTCCCAGCCATCACCATTCATAATCGTTACCAACGAATCCAGTACAACTATAAGAGTCGTTTATTAAAACCACCTTCTACGGAAGTTGGTTGCTCCTTTGAGACCCGTCAGAATCACGACAGTCTCCAGAGGGGGGTGGACGGGCCCTACACATAGCCCGTCAATACTTTGGTGGAATCTATGGGCCGCCCTGTTAGTGGAATTACAGCGGCATCGGTTGGCTGAAAGGGCAGCCCACGCCTACATAAGGGATACTACTCCATGTCGATCCTCAAAGTTGAGACCCAGCCCTCCCTCCTCTACCTCCTACTGGTCCGCCTAATTCCTTTGGGAATGACCCTGAGGTTAGGAAGCATGCCCAAGAGACGTATGAATTCTTATGGCTTTGAACGCCACTCGAACCCAGCTGAACGGACAAATCAACTCGTCAGCCAACTTTGAAGCTGCCAAGGACATCTGGAGAACTTTGCTCAACAAGACCGCCCAGTTCAAAATGCCCTCCCTGGGTGCCTCCAGACCTGCCGATATCCCGGAGATCGAATCTAAAGATGGCGTACATTGTTGTGCCGAATCTCCCGACTTCGCCAAGGACCTTGCTGACGGGCCTGTCAATCAACGATTGTATAATTATCCTCCTTTTTGTATTTGCTTAAAGGATTTGGAAAATATGAGAGTAATGGATACGGAAGACATAGGTTTATGCTGTCTGTTGAAAGAGATGGCGTTGGGATAATGCCATTTATGCCGGGGGCAATGTTACGGAATTCCATTTAGACAGACCTTGGGACGGCCTGGGCCCCGTTCCCGCTAAGTCCATTCAGCTTATAATGTTCTTGTCAAAGACACTTACAGTTGCCGAGATCAAGTATGGGTCTACCGAGGGCGAAGTGGTTAGTTTCGGGTGCAGTTACAGTTTTGTTCGCGACCGGTTGTGGTCCTTACCGACCATGCGGCCACCAAAGGTATTGTTGACGCCTCTTCTTTCCGAACTGCCGACATTAACAAAATGAACACGAAGCTGATGGTCGCCTCAACCTATTTGTCCCAGTTTTACCTTTTCTACCCCGGCTCTTCCTCTCCCGGATCGTCGTTGGCACTGCAAATGGGACTTCATGTCAGGACTAGGGCCGGCTAGACAGAGACGGCTACATGTAAGGTATGTAGCCTCCCATAGCCGTAGCATTGTCTTAGGTTTTTCGTGCAACAACGAAGTTATTTCTGCGTCTTCTAGCTTCGCCTCGTGACACTTCAAAGGGATCGTAAAGAACGCCGATCGCCGTGTTTTCGAATGAATCTGCCTACGATATAAGAGCGCACGGAATGCTTGGTATGATACGTTGTGAACCATAGCAATTAGGTGAATTCGGGGATCTATGGAATTGTCGGTGTATGGTGGATGGGACAGTAGGATTTGGTGAACTAAATTTACTTGTCCTCCTCGTAGTTGTATGTGCCAAGCCCAAATCTCTCTAAACGAATACATGTAGATTGCTGTGCACCCATTAATTCATTATGTCCCGGCCAACCGTAGTATCGTAATGAGTGAACGGTGAGCTGGCTTGATATCTCAGTTTATAGTTTACTCCAGCGCCCCCCCCCCCCCCCTTATGATAAGACAATGAGACGGGGAGTTCATGTGAATCACTTTATATATCAAGTGCCTCAACGTTGTGTACGGCGTTTCATTCAGTATTTATTAAGGTACAAACTGTGCACGTGGCCCTTTCATCTGTAGTCTCGCCCATCTCACTTCATCCGAAATCCCCTTCCGCCGGCGAACGAGTCACATAGGGTACCGCGTTACATCACGCGCGACGAAGCACAAAGACCGACGATCCATAGGACTGGGGTGGAGAATCGTCTTTTTTGGAATGGCTAACAGATGAAAGTACGTTGCACTTTGATTTTGCGCGATGTACCTATGACGGGCCGTCGTTCGCCACTACTACTACCGCCACCGCCGGCACTACCCTTTTACCATTGCCGCAACACAATAGCATCACTATCAACGACCGGCACAACCACCAACCACCGCCGCGACTGCAACACCGACAATGGGGGTCGAAGGTTGTGCTCGAGAAAACACGTGAAAAAAAAGAAGAAAAAAGGAAGACCGGACAAACAAACAGACCGCCGTAAGGGCTTCCCGTCGACATACGAGAACGACGATGACGCGCAATAGTAACCGCCCAACTCCCAGCCTGATGACTTATGATATGTGCCACTGCAGAGAGAAAAAAACACCACGAAGAGACGGTAGGGAAGATGTGAAGATGGTATGTTCTGAGGGTCGTGACATAGCTCGTGGCATGAATGGCGGCGGTGATGCTTCCAAATTTTGTGAGGTAGACCGTTCTGTGTCCCTTGAAATGCGGGATGGGGCCGCAAAACCTCTTTCTGCCCCGCCGATGATCCCAACGATTTGTTCATCTCTCAATGGGCTGAGTATTAGGAGTTGCTCTCAAAAAGCTTTGCATTTCGTATTATAATGTACCTCGAGTGGGTACCGTAGGGTATAGGCATGAGTGAGGATGAAGGACGAGTTCCAAAGATTCTAGTCGAGACAATTTTGGTTCCATCCGCACATACGAGCGTGCATACTCGCATCATGATATGAATTATGGGTTGAAGAGGGTTTCTGAGTAGATGGGGCTTTCTGATCCGTCCTTGTTAGACTCTCAGGGCTCACCACCGCGTGCACGACCACGTCTTCGGAAGAAGTCCATCACTCGCTTCGCTGCACCGCTACTGCCCGCGTGGTCATGAGGCCGTCCGTACTCTTCTCCTTCATAGGCGTCTACAAATCTTCTATTTTTCTGTAGGACTCGGCTTCCACGACCAGACTGGCGTCCGTCATGCTGGTCCGAGTCGTATCCGCCATGATGAGGCGCTTTTCGTTGTGGTTCGATCGAAGACTCGGATTCAGAGTTTAGGACTGCGCCATGCTGTAGATAAGCGGGAATAGCTGTAGGTCTTGAAGTCGACGAGAATCGTGAATGGACCGGACTAGGGTTTGAATTCGTATTAGGTGCGGCTAGGCGGGGTGACTGAAGCTGCTCATATGGTCCATCGGCATACCGTGGACTGGCGTCCCCACGACGCTGTTGCTGCTCTGCGTGACGGTTATACTCGTCCGCGTCAGGTGGATCCTGAATAGGCAGGTCCTGCTGCGAAAAGTCGGCAGTCGGTGTTTGGGGTTCTTTGCTTAGTCCCATGGCCCTCATCAGCGAGAATCGTCGGTTTTGCGGTTTCTCTAATGATGCCTGTGAACCAGCAATACTACCACTTCGCTTCTTACCCAATCCCAAAGTGAACGATCGTCGGGATGCCCTAGATTCCATGGACGTTCTCGAGTCGCCTGGCATGGCGTTCGACAGACTGATCGGAGGGTATTTCTTCGATGGCTTTTCCCCTTGCTGATCCGGGCGCTTCTTACGACCACCAAAGATCGAACCACTGCGACCGAATATCTTACCACCGATTTCGCCAATAGTGTTAGATCTTCGATGGCCCTTAGCCTCGCCAGATTGCTGCTGTTGGCCTTGGCTGAAGCCTGACACCTGCGCAAACTTTGATGGTACGCTGATACTGGGTCGGCCGAAGTCCATGTCAGGCGTTTCCTGAGGAATCGGATTCGAGATAACGTAATTCTTCGAAGCCTTAGGTTGTTGTATGCTTCCATGAGCGTTAGTACCGGCAACGGTAGGGGGTAATGGTAGACCGTACGATCCTCGTGTAGACGACGCCAATCTGGAGCCCGTCGACTGCATTGAACCACCAGTAGCCGGCCGGGCCGAGGAAGTACCAGGAGCAGCATAAGCCTGATCCGATGGCATGTGAACCAGATTTACCCTTGTAGGTGGGACGTCTCGTCGGTGCGCGCTGGGCGGTTTTCGCGTATCTCGAGACGAGGTGGCATATTCATCCCTCGAAACGGGTGGATCCCTTGGTAGAGGCTTCTCGGTCGGCGGAGCATGTACCTCGACCGGGCCTTGACTCGAAGACCTAGCCCGTGTCTTACCACGTGGAGATGCATGAGGATCCGACTGCTGCTCGCCGCCTCGTTGGGTTTGGGTGACGGGAGCTACATATTCCACCTGTACAGTTCGTCGTTTGTTATCCTTCTGCGGCTTACCGCTGTACGCCTGGTCCTCCGAATTGACAATGTCATGTTTCCGTCCAGCATCGGGAGGGGGAGCTGCAGTAGATTTCGTCTTGCTCGGCTCTCTAACGGAAGCGCTTCGAGCTAAGCCCGCAGCATCCGAATCCTCGGTCGGGACGGTCGTGTTTTGAATTTCGCTGCTAGTGGTTGTTGTGCTAGTAATTAGTTCCACTACATGCGCATACTCACTCAGCCAGCTATGCCGAGCCACTTCGAACAAATCCGCACGTTTTCGTGGACTGGGGACAAGGATGCGGCGGAGAAGATCTCGCGCGTGAGGCGTAACGTATTCGGGGAAAGTAAGCGGGGTGTTGACAATATACTTGTATAGGAGGTTGATATTATCACCTTCGGGATTGGCAGGATCATCGTCAAAAGGAAGATACCCGGCCAGCATAGCATACTAAAGAGTCGTGAGCAAGACTGGGAAAACAGACACGACTCCCCTCATCGCGACTTACTAGGATAACACCGCAACTCCAAACGTCCACCTTACGGCCAGTATAAAGAGAGTCGCTAACAACTAATTCTGGCGCCGCATAGCACGGACTTCCGCAACTTGTCTGCATCAAGTCACCCCTGCGCATTCCATTTGGCTTGGTCTTATCTAGGCCGGAGCGCTTAACGAAATCTCGGTCAGATAAGTTGAGCTCTTCGTCTTCTGTCAACTCATCGACAGGGTCAAATGTGTTGGCAAACCCGAAATCTGTGATGATGATGTTGCGATTTCTATCGAGGAGTAAATTCTCAAGTTTCAGATCTCGGTGGACAATCCCTTTCTTATGAAGGTAGCCCACGCCCGAGATAAGTTGGGCGAACAACCGACGAGCGGGCCCGTCCTTGAGGTATCTGTGGTTTAGAATGTAATCAAACAGCTCGCCACCAGAAGCGTACTCGAGGACGATTCCAATGTGTCGCTCTGTTTCGGTCATCTCATGAAGTCTAACAATGTTAGGATGTGAAATGCCCCGGAGGATGGCGACTTCGCGGTAGATCTTCGCTAGGCGGGAGGGGTTATTTCCCACGCTATCGCGCCGAATCAATTTGATGGCGACCTGTGTACTGATTAGCTTAGATTAACTTCTCGAGAGGAACAAATACTTACTTGAACACCACCGTCCTGCTTCCAACCTAGCTTCACTTTTCCGAATTCACCCTCGCCAATTGTATTGCCTAGGTAGTAGTCGCCGAATCTTGACGTCTTCTCGCGTTTGGAATGATCGTGCCGGCTTCGACCGCTTCGCCGACTTTCGACGGAGTCACTGTTACTAACGATCGGCGGGGGTGCGGCTCCGTCGTCCCCGTCGGCATTTCGACGGGAGGTTTGGGCCTGCGCTTCGCCTAACCGCTCTCGTTCTCGTTCAATATCATCCTCGGGTTGCGATACCACAACGCGGTTGAGCACCTCGCTAGCTTCACGAGAAGGCTGTCTTGCCGAAGCACTTGTTGCAGACCTGACGGGCATCGTGTTTGAAATAGTCTGCCGGTAATCCTTATTATTGCTGGGTCGTTGTTGAGTGGGCTCTTGAGTGAGGTGTTGAGACGCCGCCCTACGGCCTCGGGAGTTTGTTTCATCATAACCTCCTCGCGAGTGTTCTACTTGTCCATTCGTGCCCGCTCTGATACTTTCTCCTGTTCGTCTCGGTGAGTTCGCGGCCCGTTCTTCGGCGCGAGCTGCTCTGCGGGAATTGTGCTGACCCGAAGACCCGTGCTGCGTAGAAGAAGTCCGTGGAGGTGCAACAGGTGGCTCGTTTCTTCGACGACTGGGGGCTGAGCCATCATGCTCAGTTGAGCCACCCGACACGGGTATTGGCGAGGGGAGAGCGGTTCGTGAAGTCATTGGTGATGCTTGAGATTGGTCTTGATAGGTCGGGATGGGGCTCGTCGCACTCGCACTGTTTCCGCTCGGTCGTCTCGATGGGCGCCTTGAAGATGCAGGGGAAGCATTCGTGTTTTCTCGACTACCATAGCGACCTTCTCGGCTGGGAGGAGATTGAGCAGGAGTATACTGATGTTGGGGTTGCGTTGTAGAAGGAGCGTTTAAGGTCGGCAAGGTATTTTGCTGAGCTGGTTGTAATGCAGCAGAAGACATTTTCTACGCGACACGCGTAGATTGGGATGCGACGTTGGGGGTGATATCTGGCGACAAGAAAATGACGATGACCCCCAAAGCAGTCCCTTATTCTTTTGTCAATAATCAACCCGAGTTGTTGGGTGATAGGTATTATTGATTTGGGGTAGGGGAGGGAAAATCAAAAAGCGGTGATGGGAAATTTCAGATACCTGCGCGGCCTTGATTATTTTTTTTCTTTAGCAAAAATCCCAAGGGCTGCCGGTTCGTTTGATCCTCCAATGAACCAGTTCAGCTGGACATTGTGCGTTGCAGCGAACTGCTGTCTTGTATGGTTACTATGTGCCTCGTGGATAAAGCAGTTGATCGGCGATTCAGATCTTCCCTGCCAGGTTGTCATCAAACGGGCACTTCGACTCTGGCTAGCGTATGCTGCAACGGACACGGAACGCAGGTCTACTCGTTGTAGCGAGGCTGAGTCCGGTTGGGCTGGATTCGGTTTTCCAGTTCGCTGTTGCTACACCGAAGCTGATAGCTGGTATGGTCGTAATGTTTTTCGCTTGGTCCTGTCACCAACCAAGTTCAAGGAAAGGCTTAGATGCAGATGCAGCTGCGGGTGCAAGTTTGGGCACCAGTAATCTTCGGCTTCTTGCTTTCCCTCGTTATTCGTTCTCCTATGAGGCCTCGAGAGTGAAGGGAAAACGACAATCGTAAAGGACTGGATCTTGATATCAAGTGTAGCGAGACAGCTGTTCGGAAAACCCAATGGTCTGATGTTGACGAAGGTTTGGTGTTGACTTTCTTACTTCTGGTTTGGGTATCCGTAAATAAAGAAGCAGGTCTGCGGCTCGGAAAAGAGTGAATGAATGATTGGGACGGAAATGCGGACTACTGGATTTCGCGTATCCTTCGTTCAACGGTAGGAACTGGACCGTTGAACAATTTGACAATGGTATGGGGGGGATTTTTTACGATTAGTAGAAGGATCCGATCCTGTTAACGCACAAAGCACCAGTTGGACACGGCAAGTTAGGCTTGATTGTCCTTCTTCGCCAGCGCCTAACCGAGCTTAATTGAAAACTCAGCTGGCAATTGAGTTCCCACGTTAGCGAAACTGCTGGTTAATGCGCCGTTTAACGTGAACGGGGAAGACGCGTGTAGATTAATTTGGGGTGAGAGAGGATCGGGAGGGGGGGAAGGGGGGGGAAGACAAACCAGCAGCGTGCTATCAACAAAGGTAGAGAAGGTTGATTGTTGGTCGACAGAAGAATGGTCCCTAAAAAAATAAGGAAGGGGGCAACAAGATTGAGTGGGAGGTAGTGGAAATAGGCTTGAAGGTACTTTGTGGGTAAGTAACTGGAAAGCTTGAGGCGTGTCTGCGGATTGAACAGACAAAAACACCCTCTCCCAATTACATGCGACTCTTCACGCAATCTGCGCAAAGAATTATTATTATTATCCCAAACCTTGCCAAGTAAGAGAAGGAGGAAAAAAAGAGAAAACAACAAAAAAAAGGCCAAGAGAAGACAGACGGGCGTCGTGATAGGCGACGAAGGAGAGGGAGAAAGTAAAGGGCAAACCATAAACTGCAGTTCGTAGAGAAAGTGAAATGAGCATGAATTTGGACAATGCGTGTAGGGATTCCCTTGGGCAAGGGAAATTGGAAGATGATCGGGATGGGGACGCCAGCAAGGGGGGGATACTGCCTACATGTACCGTAGTGGTTACCTGTAGCGCTCAAAATACGCTACTACCTAGCACCTAGTAGGTACTACCTTTAATTGTTTTAGCACCCGCCGAAGTACTAGATAGCACTGGAGTGGATGCTGTAGGTACATCATTGATGTACATGTGTACCTATGTACTAGGTACCTATTCTACCTACCTAGGACAGGAGGTACTAGCTACAGGTACCTAGTACCTGTCTAAAAGTCGCTAAAGCCTCCAAAGTTCTAATGTTGCGTTCTGTCGTTCTGTTTTGGGCTTGCTTCTCTTCAGCCAAGGAAATAAAGGGAAGTTATCCGCTTTATTGGAGGGGTACACTAGCCAAGAAGGGATACGTAAAGGCAGTTTTACCCAAGTTTGTCTAAGCTCAGTTTATGCGATACGGGAGCACGGCCGAGCGACGGGCAAAAATCTAGCCGCGTTAGGCAATAATCAAGACGGATGGACGGCCAGCTGAATTGACTTTTGAGTACGTACCTCATCTGCTTTGTCCATGTACCTACATCTGATATTATAATCCCAGCGATGTTTCTATTTGGGCTCTTGTCGAGCGTAACTTGAACTTGAAATATTGATCGTTTCGTATAATAGCACTAATACCACTACATGTACATAGTACCATGTACATAGTATACTAGTAGTAGGTATATACCTAGGTCGCTACTGCTACTACCTACCTAGTAGTAGCTACATATAGGTACGTACGACCAAGTACCAACCAAAGGTACCCCTAGCCGATGACGATAGACCCTATGTATTTTATGCAGGTACAGTTCACAGCAGTAGATAAAACCGCTACGGTATTTTATCAGGTAGCGAACCATTAGCTACGGCTACATTCACCGAATGCTACATCCGTCAAACCAGCCAGCATCTTTCAGCATCCATCTCTCAGCATCCTCGGTTCATTACGCCTAAGGTTTTATATTGTCAGTAGATACCTAGGTATATAGACACATGCGAATCCTCCGGCTTCTATTACCCCTCCATGATATGATTCGTTCTATACCTAGTATCAAAGAAGTTAATAACTCCGTACGCATCAATCATTATATTCATTCATCCAAAAGAGCGAATGAAGATGTAGCGCATCGTCAGAAACACGTAAGCAACAGAAGGAGTGTGCATGAGGAGGCATTCCTTTGATCTTCAGTCACCCATTGGACTGGGATATTCGGGTCCATCTATCTGGCATCTGGCTAACGTATCCATATGTATGTATATGATATCAATAGATGCTACTCTATTAGGTTCCTAGGTACCTACTAGGTATGTATGCAAATGTTTCCGTTGGCGGTTAGAAGTTTCGAGGCTGGGATTATCCTCAGCCGGTGATCGGTTTGAACTGCTGGTCAATGCATGGGAACTTAGAAGACAAGCATAGAAATCATGGGATACAAGTGGTTTGATGCTTCTACTGCGTACTGCGTACTACAGTATACTATAGTAACATCAAAACGTCTTGAAGCTTTGTCCGAATACCAGCAGTTAAACCTCTACGCAGTTCTAGCATATGTAAGGATCGATTCCGTCTGGGGTTCAAAAGAGGGCTACGTCAGATGTCAAAAACGTCAGATCAATGTCGGGTATCCGACCGAGTATCTGCCTTAATATTACCTGCCCTAGGTACCTACATACCTATAATGCGCAGCTAGCTTGGCTGGTCGCATTGGCATGCGGTGGCATCATTGATGCGATGCGATGCGATGAACACGATGTTGAATGTTTGTTGTTTCCTATTACACTACAGGGATCTTGCTTCTAGGAGTCTCTTCTTCCAAGATCCGTCCCGCTGCCCGCTGCCATCTTTTTCACCTACTACGTACCTAGTAGACATGCCCATCCACGGTTCATGGATGTACCCGGACCTATGATGTAGCGTTCGCGAGCTGGCGAGTCAACTTATATGACGAGCTCCCGAGTCCCGACTGGAGAAAAAGAGGAAAAAAGATCGAATGCATATGACTGGGCAGAGAAACGCGACCGGGATCCTGAAACAAACAGGGGTTCCAGGTCTAAAATAGAAAAAAAAAAAAGAATACGCAGTAGTTGGATCGGACAACTGCGAAATCCAAACGCGCTAATCTTGAATCGTACCGCATGAACTGTTTAATCTTTTAATTTTTAAATTTTCGCCGACGTCGTTTAGACGTAGCAACCACCACTATCAAGTTGAATCAATAAAACAAAGCAACATGAGATGCCTGATAGGTACGGTGCAATATACCGAAGTCAGCCGTTGGAAGCGACGTTAAATTATTAGCTTCTACGACGCACTTTATCTTCTATAAGCTAAACTCTCAACTCAACTCTTAACTCTTAACTGTTAACTCAAATTATTATTTATTAACCAACGCTGTCATGATCTAAACTTGAATTTCCTAACTTGGACTACAAGAGATCACTTTATTGTCAACTATTGACATAAGACTTTTACGTTTCTAATAATTCCCTTCGCAGTTAATAGAACAGTCTACAAGTGAAGTAATCAATTCGTCAAGATGTGTATTATAACCAAAGAGGAACATCTAACACAAGGAATACCCCACAACTCCGAACCGCAAACAAGCCACCAAACGCCCTACCTATTCTAACGCCGAGGTATTATCCTATCATCTCACCATTCCTTGATCTTACATAAGTTTCCACATCTTCCCCAAGAACTCCGCGTCAATTCCCGGGCACGTCTCCTCCAAGTGTGGCGCCACCTGATCAAGCAACTGTTTGGTCCTACTCCGATCCAGCGAGAACATGATGTGACCGCGCGAGAAGTACTCCTTCAACACCGTGGTCCGAACCGCCGCCGCCGCGGCATCCTCCACGCCCTTGGCCCCTTCCATTGTTTGCAGCCACGCGTCTAGCGGCACCATCGCTACCGCTTGCTTTAGCTCCGGCCGCACTTTCGCGATTATCTCCGGCAGGTCTTTGAGTCTCAGCGGCCGCGGGTTGCCCAGGTGGTAGATTTGTGCATGCCCGCCGCTGGTCGCCGCCGCTTCCACCGGCGTCGTCGTCAGTGCGACTAGCGAGGCCGCCAGGTACTCCACCGGCACCACGTCCACCGCGAAGTCGGGTTGCGACGCCGAGCCCAGCTGCGGCACCACCCCAGTCTCTATCATACTAAGCACCATGCGGATCGTGAACTCGTCTAGGCTGACGTTTGCGGTGTTGTAGTGCGAGGCCAGGGATGTTGTGGTGGCCGATGCCCGCGTGATCGTCACTGGGAAACCCCGGGACGCCGCTTGGTTCAGCAGGTTCTCGGCCACCCAGCGCGTCTTAAAGTAGCCGAAGTCATCCTCGGGCGACGGCTGGAAGTGCGTCAGCTCTTCCTCAGCTGTGGTGATGTCCTTGGTGCGCTTGGTGGTGGACCAAGTCTGCAGGTGCGCCACGCTCCAGGTTGAGAGGTAGTGGATCTCGGAGAGGTAGTCCCCGGTGCCCGCCAGCCGGATGAGGTCGAAGATCGGGGCGACGTTGAACGTTTTCAGGTACGAGTAAGTTTTCAGGAGCGAGACGTCGCCGCCGGCGTAGTAGATGGACTGGACGGTCTGGCCCAGCTCTCGGAAGCCGGATTTGCTCAATCCAAAATTGGGCTCTGTTATGACGCCTTGTACGGGTTTAACACGGGCCCGGATGTCGTCCTCCGTCAGATTTGCCCCTCCGGCGCCGAATCGTCCAAGGGCATCGATTATTGTAGTAATCTGGATGATGCTTGATGAACCGAGGATATGGACGTTTATATTGCGCTTGGATTGCAAGAGTTGGGCTAAGAGGTGTGCGCCGATGAGTGACTCGGGACCGGCGATAAGCACATCGGATATGTCCTTGCGGTCGATACGAGGAGCGCCGTACTGGGGCATATACTGGCCATTCCGTGGAAGCTTGGTTTCTACGGACCAATCAATCTTGGTCTCAAGCTTACCAGCGGCGCTCGCACTGCCTTGACTGTTCTCGATAAATTTGCTGACTGAGGCGGCCGTTGGCTCCTTGATTAGGTCGGCAAGCTCTGGCGCAACCTTGAAGCGTCGGCGGATCTTGGTTTGCAGTCTTACGAGAAGAATGCTGGTGCCGCCCTTTTCAAAGAAGTTGTCTTCCAACTGGGTGTATCTTTTCGCACCGATAGTGCTTTGGAAAAGCCCCAAGACGGATGTTTCGAGTTCGCTGACATCGTTTGACGCAGGCGTAGGTGCCGATGAAGGCTGCACGAGCTCGAGGTCTCTTTTGAGTAGATTGAGTCGGTCTACCTTGCCACCTATTGTGACTGGAAGCTTCTCGAGGAACTGGTACCCGCTGGGAAGCATGTAATAGTTTAGATGTGGAATGATAGCGGAGTAGATTTCGGTCACAAAAGCATTTTCTGCCTTTTTGTCGAGCTTCTGGGCGGGAACTAAAAAGGCGATGAGCTGAACATCGTCCGGATCGTCTTCACGGGGTCTAGCGACGACGGAAATATCGATGAGTGGTTTTTGAAGAGCTCGGCAGGTCGTATAGATCCTCTGCTCGATCTCACCGAGGTCCACTCGGAAACCACGTAATTTGATTTGCTTGTCCCCCGCGACGCGGCCGTGAAATTCGAATTGGCCATCTGGGCGGATCCTACCCTTATCGCCTGTCTTGAACATTCTCGTCCAGCCACGGTTGCGGTCTTCTTGAGAACAGAACGGGTCTTTGACAAATGATTTAAGATTTTCTTCCGGTCTATTGAGGTACCCAGTGCCGACCTGCGCTCCGCCGACATATATCTCACCAACAAAGCCGAGGGGCAGTGGGTGACGACGGGGATCAAGAATGTAATGGCGGCAGTTGTCAAGAGGATACCCGATTGGAACGTCGATTGCGCCCTCTTCCGGGTAGCCGATCTTTCCAATGGTTGTTTGCACGGTCACTTCACTCGGAGACCAGTTGTTGTACAAAGCGGCGGGCGTACCCAAGTCGTAAAAGGCCCTAACGACTCTTGCCGGTAGTCTTTCGCCAGCGAAATAAGCGATGCGGTATGTAGAACATTTTTGCAGCGCCTCCGAGTTGCCCTCTATGAGCAAGGAGTATTGTGTTGGCGTAAAGAATGTCACTGTTACCGCCTCCTTGCGTATGAACTCAGCTAAAGCGCTCGGGTCCTTGCGAGTGTCTGCTGATGCGATACAGAGTCTGGCGCCAGAGGACAGAGCGGAAAAGATCTGAACGACAGAAATATCGAACGACATAGACGTCTGATGCAAGAAACGGTCATTCGTTGTGAAGGAAAAGTCCTTTTGCAGCGTCGACAGCATCTGATGAGTGTTAGACTCCGTGAGGACACCACCCTTTGGCGCTCCTGTACTTCCCTGCAATGCACCCGTTAGCGTGCGTTATACTTACAACAGCCTAACCACATACCGATGTGTAAATCATATAAAACGGATCATCTCCCTGCCTTGGCTTGAGGCCTTCCGGCTTTGCGTTTTTCTTGATTGCGCTCTCGATATCGATGATGGTAATGGTACTGCTGGATCTTGCTACGATATCTGCCGCAAGTGAGTCTGTGCCTGGCCCTGCGAGTAGGACCTTGGATCCGGCATCGTTGGCTATGAAAGCCAGACGATCCTTAGCAAAATCGGTATCCAAAGGGACATAACCGCTTCCAGTGAGGAGAGTTCCGAGCATTCCGGTCACGGCTTCCACACCTGGATGAGCCAAAAGAGCGACGCGGTCTCCGTTTTGCACCCCGGCAATTAGCAAGGCAGCAGCTATATGCGTGGCATTTCTCATCAATTGTCCGTGTGTGATACTCTTCCCGTCGGATGTCACAATAGCCGTGGCTTGGGGCTGCTTCTGAGAAGCCTCCTCAATCTTATTTAAGACAGTCTGACCCTTCCACAAAGGCTCGACGAATCCCGTATTCCAAAAGTTCTGTTCCAGCCTCTGATGCTCGAGAGCTCCGCACATTTCGATTTCCTCTATGGGCTGGTGGTGGTCCTTGATAGAACTACTAAGGAACGTCAAGAAATTGTCAATGAATCGCTCCATATCTTCCTGACCATACAGAGCTGTTGCATATTCGATCCGGAGGTCGAGGCTGTGCTCGGCGGTTTCGAGGGCCTCAAGGCTTAAGTCACAAGCGGTGGGAATGTCGTCCATTTCAATTGACTCTATCACGAAGTCGGTGGTCTTGTACTGCGGAATTGGCCCGTGGATCTGGTAATTCACGACAACCTGGCCGATGGGCGAATAAGCTGGTGTCTTCTTGACTTGCATGAGATCGACAATGGCATCGAAGGGAACCGAGCTGTGAGCCATGGTCTCAAGGGCTCTCTCCTTCATCTTCTTCAGCAGTTCATCAAAGGTGGATTCGCACTCGTCCTGGCATCGAATGGGGCAAAGGTTGACAAAGAACCCGGCAATATCTTCAGCATCCGGGTGTGGCCTGTTGCCATCGACGACCAACATAACAAGATCCGAATCCTGCGTGTATCTGTAGAGGAAAGCGCGGAAAGCTGCTAGGACGAAATGGTACGGTGTACCCCCGACCTGGGTGGCGAGTCGCTTCATCCGACCGAATAGTCTGGCATCTAGGTTGGTCTTTAGGTGAGCCCGGGTAGGGTCACCTTGAGCAGGTCGTTCCGATTTAGCAAATGGCAAAAGTTTGCTGGCTTCGGGGACGCCAGCTAGGGTGTTCCTCCACCAAGCGTGATGGGACTCCATCTCTTCGGAACGGAGGTATGCGTTATGCCATAAGGTGAAGTCAACATAGCTTAGCCCGGGCTTGGGAACGGAGGCAAGATCCTTCGCAGCTCGGATCGCGTCGTACAGCATGGTGAGCTGGTTCATTACTAGCTTAGTACAACCTCGGTCAACAGAAATGTGGTGCATCACGCCGACTAAGGTGTATTCCTCTTCTGCAAGCTTCACCAACGACCAAGCTACCACCTCACCTTATTCAATTTCAAGGGGAATAGCCCTACCATGAGCGAGGTACTGTTGGAAAGCTGCTTCGGGATCCGCTGCTAGGGAAAAGTCTCTGTATGGAAGATCGACGTCAAAATCCTCAACAGGTTGTTGCTGAGTAAATTCATCTCCCTCAAAGTACGCGGTTCTCAATGCTGGGTTTCGCATGGCGAGCTCCAGGATAGTTTGGCGAAGGCTCTCCCTGTCGGGCTTACCATTGATGCGCCACACAATCGGGAGGTTGAGAGTTGATTTGTCCTCGAGGAAGCTATGCAGGAACCAGAGTCGAGATTGGAAAGTTGACAGTGGAACCACCTTTACGTTCCCGACCTTTTGGATTTCGTTCTTCTTGGCTGGCGCGGAGTCGTCCTTAGAGTCAGTCTTCATGCTCTCAGCCGCTTCTTGGACAGGCTTCTCTGAAATCTGGGATGCCGACTGAGTTGCGGTTGGAACTAATTTTGAGGCCTTCGCGACAAGCGCGCTGATGGACTGTGCGCTCAGGATATCGAAGAGCGCGATATCCACCTGGATTTCCTTTCTAAACCACTTTCTAAACTCGACGGCCACGATCGAATCTAATCCATATGAGGTGAGTGTATTATTTGGTAGGATGGATTCTCTTGGTGTCGCAAGCACCTTGGCGATTTTGTCGATGAAAGCCTCTAGTAAGATCCGTTCCTTCTGCTCTGGGTCAGGCTCTTCGGAGAGAACGGCAAGGAGCGACTTATTGCTCTCGCTTTCACCACTTGCGCCAAAGTCGTGGTTAACGTAGAGGTTCCTCAGCAGAGGCTTTGAGCTCCAGTAGACGTCTGGGCGCCATAGGCCCACACCAGTAATGATCTGGTGCTCATCAACTCCCTGGGAGATCCCGATCGACGAGTCGGATTTTACGGCCTCCTCTAGTTGGTATAGGACTTCTTGTTCATTGATCAAATCCATCCCGAGGCGCTCCATGGCTTTTTGTAGTTCAACGCTGTCGGAAATAACACCGATGCCAGAAACGGCACCAACATTCATCGTGGTACCACAGAGACCCTGTTCTCGGCGATGGCGCATTAGAACGTCCAAGTAGCAGTTAGCTGCGGAGTAATTGGCTTGACCCTTGGCACCCAGAATCGAGGCAATGGATGAAAAGCAAATGAAGAAGTCCAGGTTGGTTCCAACGGTGGCTTGGTGTAAGTTACGAGCCCCGTTGACCTTGGGTTGAATACACCTTTGCCATTGTTGAGTCGCCATAATATCCAAAGGCGTATCTTGGAGCACCATAGCCGCCTGGAAGACACCACCGAGGCCCGCGCCAACGCCATTAACACACGCTTGTACGTCGGGCAGCTTCGACACATCTCCGCTATAGACCTCGACGTGAATACCACGTTCCCTCAGCCAATCTACTGTTACTTTGGCCTCTGGCTTCTCATCACCGGAGCGAGAAAGGAATGCTAACTTCTTAGCTCCTTTACGAATCATCCATTGGCTTAGAACTCGGCCAAGACCGCCGAGCCCACCGACGAGGAGATAGGTCTTCGATTCGTCGAACAGATTGGTGTTCCTAAATTTTCCAGGGACCACGGGTACGAGATCATCTTTGCCTGGGACAAGGACTACCTTACCAACGTGTTTACCCATCTGTAAAAGTCGGAAGCCCTTAACGGCGTCGGCATATGAGAGCTCAGCGATAGTAACCGGTGGTCTGATCTCTCCTTTGCGCACGAGCTCGCAGCATTCCTGGAAGACTCGCGCTCCGAGGGTCCTGTTCTTCTCGAACATAGTGATCAAGTCCACAGAGGCGAACATGACGTTCTTTCGGAAGGGTTCCATGGTGATCCTTGTGCTTTCGTGGATATCCCTCTTACCGATTTCGATGAATCGACCAAAAGCATTGACGCAACTCCAAGTAGCATGGAGTAGGGGCCCGGCCAAACTATTTAGCACAACATCAACTCCCTTGTTGTTCGTGGCCTTCATGACGTCCTGCACGAAGGAATCATCACGCGAATTGAACATTTGGTAGTCTGGGATGCCGTATACGTCCCGCAGGAGCGCCCTCTTTGATGGCGAGCTTACTGTGACGAGGACCTTGGCACCTGCTCTCTGCGCGACTTGGATAGCCATCTGCCCTACACCACCGGCGGCGGAGTGGATCAGAATGGTTTCTCCAGCTTGAAGCCTGGCCGTATCCACCACAGCATAGTAGGCAGTTGTAAGGATACACGGTAGGGCGGCAGCGTCAACGAATGACATGTCATCTTGAAGCTTGTAGCAAAGGGATGCCGGGTTTCGCACTAGTACGCGGTGAGCTCCTTGGCCGGGTCGCCATGCGACAACACGGTCACCGACGCTGAAGTCATTGACGATGCTTCCGACACGGGTAACGAAACCCGCACACTCGTCGCCGAGTTTGTAATCGTCAATGATTCCCATGGAGACCGCGATATCGCGGAAGTTGATAGCCGAGGCTTTGACCTCGATCTCGATTTCGTCAGACGCCAGGGTCCCATCGACGATCTCCTCGTCCTCTACGAAATGCAAGGTCTCGAGAAGACCGATCTTACCGATTGTGAGCGCGAGCGGGCGCCTTTCTCCAAGGGGTTCCAGGACCGGATCCTGGTTCGGGCCGTTGTGGAGCTTGCGATTGCGCGCGTCGTCCGCCTCGATCTTAGGGATATAGATACATCCATCGCGCTCAGCCATTTCATCCTCGTCGAGGTTGGACAGGAGAATGCGAGAAATGGTATCAGCGAACGTGCCGGAAGGCGAGTTTTCACCGAAGTCCACTGTTGTGACCTTGAGCTGGTCGTTCTCGCTCCTAGCGGTCCTAATCAGACCGAGGACAAGGCCTTGCTCGGGTCGCGATGATTCCAAAGTTGCACCCTCGAGAGCCCACACGACGCTTTTCTTGGCTCCAATGAGCAGCTTCTGCACATAGCTGAAAGTCTCATCGTTGGCCACACTCTCGTCCAAAGTCGCCAAGACTAGGAGTGTTCCAGGCGCGCTAAGATCGCATTCCTCAGTAACCTGCTCAAGCGTGGTCGTGGAAATGGCAGATGGGTAGATCTGCTTAAGAGACTCAAGGGCTGCCTTGACACGTCTAGAGGGGATTCCTGGCAGGACAACAGTGAGTTCGTCATTTTGGTGGCTCCTTTCCTTGGTTGTCTTCTGGTAGACACTCAGCGTTGGCGTAGAGAAGACCTTCTGGTAGCCATCTAAGGCGACGGAATCGCTCTGGCCGTCGAAAACGACGTATCCGCTTTCATTAATGGAAGAATTAAGGTCAGATGTGTCATTTGCATTGATGATGGCCAGGTCGTAAGAGTCGTCTTGGGACTCGCAGATGCGAACGAGACCCCTTGACTCCTCGACTAGTTTCTGGAATTCCGCGCTTGATTCGCCGGCGTAAGAGGCCAGTACATCGAGACGCTGGAACTTGCGGCGTTGGCCTTTGCCTGCTCCAAGGTGAAGAGCAATCTCTTTGGCCTTGTCTGCGTTGGAGGTAAGGTGCAGGATCTTGCTATTGGGGTATTGGTGAGCGAAGATGCCGACAATTTCAGTCAGAGAACGGCCCCCTAGGTTCTTGTCGCTAGAAAGCAGGTCAAAGCACGGCAGCCATCTTTGGCGGTAAAATAGCGTTCGGTTCCCATGCCCTTCAGGTAGCTCACGCCCCAGAGACGTTACTTCCAGGCCTTCAACCTCCATCAGGAGGTCCCCATTTTCTCCCTGAAGAAGCAAGTCGCTTATGGCGACTCGTGGTGATGGCAGCTTGGTCATGGAGCAGATCTGATATCGTTGTTCATCGGCAGTCTGGATGGTAGTGAAGTGGCCAGAAAAGCGCATGGATTTAATGAACGAAGGCACATAGGGTTCGTCGAGCGGTCTTCCTAGGCAAGATTCGATCGCGTTGAAGACAATATGAAAAGAGGCGTCGAGCAGTGTCGGGTGGATAATAGTTGCGTCTGCCGCCTCGGACGGGAGAGCCGTAGGATTGAACGATAAGGGGGACAACGCGAAACCCCGCAGCAGCCAGATCTACGGGATACCCTAGGGAGAAAAGCTGCCCAGCCATCGTGAGCAACCCTTCGAAGTCAGGGACACCTCGGGTAAGAGATGCTATATATGGCAGCTCCAGCTTGAGGGACTGGGCGATCTGTCGGGAAGGTCCCTTGAGAGCTGGGTGAGGGCCGATCTCGACAAGCGCGTCAATGTTCTTCTGGTCGTACTCGTCGAAAAGGATCCCAGTCAAGGCATCCGAGAATCGCACCGCGTTTGTCATGTTGGTGGCCCAGTACTTAGCATGCATCTCTTGGTAGTCGGCAAGCCGGGCGGTGACGCTGGAGAACATCCGGCAGGTTGCGGGCTTGGGCGCAAATCCCTTGCGAGATTTGAGGGCTGACTCGTAGGCGGGAGCGAGCGGGAGCATATGGTGAGAGTGGAAAGCTTGCTTGACCTGGAGCTGGCGTGCGAAGACTTTCCTTGTCGTGAGGATTTCCTTCAGCTCCACTATTGCGTCCTCGTCGCCAGAGATGGTCATTGTGCCGGGGCTATTGACAGCGGCAATCGTCAAGCGGCCGGCGAAAGGCTTCAGCTCTTCCAGCGTCTTTGCCTCTGTCATACCCACCGCCATCATCGCCCCAGGGACCCCACCGTCGGTATTGGCGGACATATACAGACCTCTATAGTACGCGGCAATCATGGCATTCTCAAAGGAGAGGATTCCAGCTGCATATGCCGCACCCATTTCACCAGAGGAATGCCCAACCACGGCGGAAGGTGTAATACCCCAGGACTTGATTAGATCCACAATAGCGAGCTGTAGCGCGGTGCAAATTGTTTGCGAGTAGAGCGTCTGACCTAGAAGGGAATCCTCCTTAGACTTGAACAACTCCTCAAGCACAGTCCAACTAGGCGCATCGGGGAGAGCCTGTAAGACGGCGTCACAGCGTTGCAGCGTTTGCCGGAAGAGCGGGGATTCCTGGATGAGCTGTCTTCCCACTGTAGCACGTCGAAGTCAGCAAGATATCTGGTATTACGTGTGCAAGGGATCAAACTCTTGCAAGAACACGGCACGTTAGTGTTTGGGGAAAAGATGACATACTAGCGTGCCACTGAGCACCTTGGCCGGTGAAGACAAAGCCGAGCCTGGGCTTCGTGCTGTTGGCGGGCGACCAAGGCGCGGACGGGCGAGGGACTCTGAGTTCGTCTAGGAGCTTAGCCGAGTTGCTGGAGACCACGAACGAGCGATGTTGGTGCATGCTACGTCTGGTCGACAGGCTATAAGCCAGATCTGCGATGCTCGGCTCGTCCTCGCTGACATAATTCGCCAGAGTCTCCTCGAATAGCTCGCCGGCTTTCGATGAGTGCGAGCTAAGAGGTAGTAGATACGGACGTTCGTGCACTCCATTGGCAATTGCGGTCGGAGCAGCCTTGGGGACCAGCCCCTCTGGCGAGGTGTATTCTTCCAGAATCACGTGGGCGTTGGTGCCGCCGTACCCGAAGGAGTTGATGCTGGCCCGACGGACACCGTCTTTAGGTCGCTCCCAGTCGAGCAAGTCTTGGGGCACTTCGAGTTTCCAGCTCTTGAAGTCTATCTTCGGGTTTGGCGTCTTCAGGTGCATGTTAGGGGGTATTTTGCCTTTCTCCAAGGCCAGCGTCGTCTTGATGATCCCCGCAAGACCGGACGCTCCTTCAAGGTGGCCAATATTCGTCTTGACTGATCCGATGAACAGCGGCTTCTCTCTAGCCGAAAAGACGGCGCCCACGGCCCTTGTCTCAATCGGGTCCCCGGCTGCCGTGCCTGTGCCATGAGCCTCGAAGTATTGGGTGTCATCGGGGTTCAGCCCCGCGCTGCGGTAGGTGGATCGAATTAGAGCCTCCTGTGCAACTGAGTTGGGGAGGGTGATGCCCTGTTTTCTGCCATCGTGGTTGGAGCCCGTGGCTCGGACGATGGCGCGAATTGTGTCGCCGTCGCGCAGAGCAGAGCTCTGGTGTTTCAGGATGGCTGCGCAGATTCCTTCACCGCGCACGTAACCGCTGCCAGCAGCGTCAAATGCACGGCAACGGCCGTCGGTGGAAAGCATACCAAGGTCCGTCTTCGTGATGAAAATATTCGGGTCGAAATGGAGCGAGGACCCAACAACGATTGACAAGTCGGCTTCTCCATTGAGGAGTGATTTGTTCGCCAAGTGGAAACAGACTAGGGAAGAAGAGCAGGCTGTGTCGAGGGTCACACTCGTCCCATGTAAGTTGTAGAAGTATGAAATGCGGTTGGAGAGAACTGCGTTTCCGGTCCCCGTCACCGTGTACTTGGGGTATGATTCCAGATCCTTGGTAATCATGGAATCGTAATCGTTGGTGAATGAGCCGCAGAAGACGGATGTTTGGGACCCATTAATCTCGTCGAGGGCGATTCCAGCGTTCTCCAGCGCTTCGTACACCACTTCTAGCAGCAGCCGCTGTTGGGGGTCCATGGCTTCAGCCTCCTTTCCAGAAATGCCGAAGAAGGAAGCATCGAAATCCCCTATGTCTTGATCGAGGAAATATCCGTAACGGGCATTCGTCTTAGCAGAGGTTAGCTTGGAGGGACGGCTTGCTCTATGGATGTGAACTCGATACTCACAGTGCCTTTGTGGCTGCCATCCGGGTGGTAAAAGTTATCCACTAGAAACCGGTCCTCGGGCATTTTACGGCGGACATCTTTTTGCTCGACGATGGCGTCCCAGAGTTGGCTTGGGTTCTTTGCCCCTGGGACGCGGCAAGCAAGTCCAACGATGACCGAAGGGTCGTTCTCCGAGTGTCTACGTGCCATCTCTATAACGTTAAGTGTAAGTATGAGATATTATAGATGGAGAGATGAGTAAAATCGCCTTCTAGTAAGTATAGGCTATTGAAATGGGGATGGCAATGATGGCATAGAATGATAAACACTGGAGTTTTTCTTAGATGGACATGAAGTTCGGCCCTCAAGCGACCTCAAGATGGCATGAGTGAGAACGATTCTGAGAACGTGAGTATTGGGACTCCGGCTCCAATTATAGCCTCGCAGAGACCTCGAAAGAACATGATCACGTATTAATATACCAATATCTACTAGGTACTAGGTACCTACCTAGGTACCTAGGTACACACGGGTTGTTGGATGGCTCAACTATTTTTCTGATTTGATATTGCCATAATTATTACCTCCCCAGTCAACGAGGCGTGGAGAAGCTTTGCTCCCTCAAGAGGCACGGAGGTTGACAGTTACGCCATGCGGTTACGATGCGCTTGAATTGCGGCTGGCACAGCACCTCGAGGCCCTATGGTAAGATAAATCCCTGCTCACATACCGACGGGTAAGTCCCGCTACGCCGTCCAAACTCCCACGTTATTGGTTTGTTTTTATAGGGCCAACGCCTCACCCAGGGCCCGTGGCTGGTAGCGGAGTATCTAATATGAACTTCTGCGGCGGTATATTGGATGAGACATGCTGCATTGATGTTCACATGGATACGGCTGAGGTGACGTTTATTGATGATGAACGTATTGCCCGAGGGAGGCTCCTGAGTACCTACCTAGTAGTTAAATACTGAGTTGGGTGAAAATTTAATCACACATATCGTATACCTAATAGCCGTTGAGAATCCTCCAAGATCAGCGATACTGTCCAAAGGACCGATCCACCGAATACGCCATTACGAGGGTATCTACTATGAGCTATTTCTATTCTGTTTCCCGCTCATGTGTAATGATACAATTCTGAACGCCGGTGAAAGGCTAAGAGGTGAATATTCTTGCTTCTCTTGCTTCTCTTGCTTCTACCGACTCCGGGCTATCGCCAATCAGTTTGTCATGCCACGGGCCTACATCCCTAAAGATAGAATTTGTCACACCTCGATCGGTCTAGGATTGAGGTTCCTTAATATTACTCATACCAATATTCGGGGTTCATGCTGTCAGTCTCCCCCCAGAGTTGAGGTACTCGAGTCGCCGGTGGGGTGAACTGTGTGTTCGCGCGGATCGTGGGTGGAGACTGCTTCGCCGTAAGAGCGCATCATGCTCCGGATTTATACACATAAAACACAATAACTCAACGTTGAGAAAGCAATGCTTTATCAATGAACTCCTTAGAGTGCTGGTGGTGTTGTGGGAGCATTTACCGCATCACAATGCCCCCTGAGGTGGGGCCCGGGTCCCAGATCAATGGAAGCAAGCATATGGCCGTGACGGGTGTGATCTTGCTGGAAAGGTTGCAAGTACTTATCGGTATGGCACCTTGGGTTGGGACTGGGATCATTTCAGTGAAAGATGTGATCATTTCTAGACTTGCCTACCTAGGTATCGTATAGGCTACAATGTGTTGCTGCAACAAGGGTTCTCTATGCATCCATGGATGCTTTTCAGTACGTTTTCCCGTCCTTAAAACAACTGAAGTTGCACCGAGGTAGTCTGTGAATGTGATTTGCAGATCATCCGATGAGAAACCGCTGGCTCGGCTTCACCTCGATGAACGACGGCACGCTACCGAATTTCGAAGAAAGGGGAAAGCTACGAACCACCAGTATACAACGTTGAATCAGGGAGGTTTGTAGTGCCGTAGGATCGATCTTATCAAGGCAACCCGAAGCCAACGATGGATTCAGCGCCGTAATAGGATCCATATTCCACGGTGAGGGTAAGGATCACAACAGAGGAACAATGAGCTTATTACTTAGGTACCAAAGTAAAGCATATGACACCGAAGACTCGCCAGTCATCGCAGATCGGACTACTATTTCCACCGTATCCAGCTTGTCTCGAACCGAACAGGCAGGGTGCCGAAGTGCGTAGGTCTCGCGGTCGTATAATTGTATGAGAGGTTGTACCATGTATCTCTAAGATTCTAAGAAACGCAGGTACCTAGGTAGACGGTATATTCATGCCTCGTGGGTGGTACCCGCTTGATGTTCTAGACTTAGAGGTCAAATTCTGGTACCACCAGTCGTAACTAGGTCCCGGAATAGAACAGAAACCAGAGTCGTGGATCGAACTGCGATGGGCTCAACTTCATAGCATCGTTCACAAGGTGCTCCTTGGCGGTGTACGTCTTCCTTCAGAACCATTGGAACCGTCGTATTAAAGGCAAATCACCCTAAAGTTTCTTGGTCAGATGCAACTCTGCATGGCTTTTGGGCATCCAATGAAAGCCAGTGGGTACATATTCGCTCGCGCCGGTTGCTTCTAATAGGCCGTGACCCCAAGTTTAGCAGGCCAGTAATCAACACACAGGGAAACCATGAATGCTCAGCGATTGTCAACAATGAAATCTGTAATGAGAAAACCCAAATAGTTGTGTGCCCCGGTATGTAGTTGACTTGAGCGCAGCTTGAGTTTTGTATTTGGTATCTGTATATTCCCGTACTAGGTGGTAGATACTTGGGTGCTTAGAATATTTACCCCCTTACCCCTTAATCGGAATTGTAACCGTCCCCAATGCTCTCTCCTATGAGCCGTTGTGGGATACCCAGTACCACCATTAGACATAGAAACCGCTATCAAATGGCCCAATCACCTACTCCCCGGCGCTCCACACACCATTCTTCTACATTATAGAGCAAGTGAAGTGTGGCATAGGTATATCTCGTCATTGACAGAAGAAGAAAGGATTTCGAATGAAATATTTTCAAAAATTGTCACTCGCATCTGGCTAGTCATCTTCCACCACGATCTTGTCCCTAATCGGATGTTGTGCCTTACATGATTGAGTAGATACCTAAAGCACTTGGGCATGTACGCATCGATCTAACCGACGATACGGACTTCGAACGTGACACCCATGGCGAAATTTTCTTGGAAAACTCGTGATGGGGAGTGAAAAGTCAACTCGAAACCAAGGCGTGTACCACTAAACTTACGGCGCCGGTAGAGCCCAAACTTACGAACGAAGAGCCTCAAGGTAGGGCTTACACATGCATAACCACCTTACAATGGCTCACGCGTCTTTATGATTGTATGGTAGTAAAAGGGCATCCAAAGGACTTGCCACATGCTGGCTTTACGCCTTCCGCAGTCCTATATAGTACACTCTACCCGAAATGCCATTGTTGTTTTGCTCGATGCTCGATTATCCTTCAATGGCGTGATACTAGGCTACAGATACGAAGGATCTCGACATGAGATGTTATGATAACGAGGTCCGCTATCTAGAGAGGCCACATATTGAGGATAGGGATAAGTAGGCCGCGATTCCGCAGCACACGTGGGTACTAAAGCTTCTAGGTCCTTGTTCGACAAAATCCAGATCATGTTGGCCATGCGATTCCCTCTGAATTTTGAGATGGCAATGTTCAATAAGGGTATCCGCGCGTGTGATATGATACGTGGGCTTCGTGGAACATGGCCGCTCTGCTAGCTGGCAAACTTGGATCGAGCATGGCGAGAACGCAGAATCGGGATGCGTTGCACGCCATCCAGGTTATTCAAGTCATTCAATATACTTCAGTGTTGTTTGATATGTTGGCAGTCCTGCCTGCCGAGTTTTTATGGTTATGGAATGACAGAGGACTTTGCCGTGCATGAGTTCCTGCTGATTCACAGGAGGAAACCTTTCGTCGTAGGTACTTGACAACAACATTGAAGTCAATGCATCACCCTCCATTCTACATCCAGCCCTATTTTTGTTTTCACACTTTCTGCGTTGCCCTCCTTTTTATTTATTCACTTTTTTTTCTGTTAAGGAAACAAGCAAAAATCCATCGGGTCTGCTTTCGTCACGTCCTTGGATCGAAACATCAAATTACCACATCATATTATCTTAATGCTCTACAGCACACATCACTCTTTTCAACAATACAACCCGTTCACAGTCTGCAGTAGACCAAAATGGATCGTTCACCTGTCTCTAACGAGCCTCGACCCCAGACGCCGATGGGCGCAGGTCTCCCGCGAGCTGGGGATGTCGCGTCCCAGTCCAAGGGAGTTCTTCCCAAGTAAGTTTTACCGTCCATCGCAACCAAGCAAACGTTTATGCGATCTTCGGCTGATAGATTTAGGCTCTACCAAGGAACCGGAACAGGCTCTACCGTCCACGGAATCTCTCAGGGACAAGTCGGCCAGGGCATAGCTCTCCGCGACATGCGCGAGACCGCCAACAAGGTACGTACACTACTTTCCACTTACCTAGCGACGCACCCTCTTAGAAGAAAAACTAATGAAGCGCGTCGCATGGCTTTAACAGAACCAGACCGGCGGTCCCTCCCAGTCGCAGAACCGAGCCAACGGCATCGCCACACAAGCCGGCCCTGACGGAAGCACCTACACTACCACCACCGACGAGATCGGCCTTCGCGGCGGCCTCACCGGGGACTGCTGGCGCGAGCCCTTCTCGTGCTGCTTCCACTGGTGCTCCCAGATCTGCGGCTGCAAACAGTGAGCATACCTACAAACACGAAGTAGTACTATCGGTGATCCAGAACGGACTGGCAAGTGGCCAAATTAATATTATGGACTGTGGGAAGGGAAGTATCCGCTTAATTTGTTAACACTCATTTCTTGACTGTCGAGACATCTCTACCTTCCTCTTTGCAGGATACGGACACCCTGACTGGGTTTAATTTCTCGAGAAGAGCTAGCGGGACTCGGATTACGCTTGCATGAATGAGATGAGGCATATGTTGTCGTTGTTATTGTTTCGGTTGCCCTCAGGGTATAATATTTAATGTTATCAGAGCACAGCTCTGGGATGGATGGATGGAGGTTTATTGTTGCTAGCTGGTAGCGCTACGAGTACAAATTGAGAAGCAGTCACTCTCCAGACTACCAAGTACCAAATAGGCGACTACATCAGAGTAGTTGCTCGCCTCCCATCCCCTTCTTGCGTCCCTACTTCGGGATAGGCTTTCTGATATACAGCACAGCATCTCCCAGTGCCTTGTGGTACTGCAACTCCAGTTTCGTATACCCGCTCAGCATCTCCTCGACACGGCGAGACGACGGATCCGCACTCGCGCCCTTTCGCAGCTGGATGATGGCCATTGGACGGGCGATATCCGCGATGATCTGCTGGATGGGCGCGTTCGGCGAGATGGAAACCACCACGCTGGAATCGTCCACCTCCAGGAACGCCCTCGGGTCGTCCAGAACCGTGATGCCCACTCGTGCGAGCACGTCCTTGTCCACGGGCCAGTACGCCGGGTCCTGCGCGAAACACGAGATCTTAGCGTCGCCGTTGCTGCTGTCGCTGGCGCTCTGGTTCGTTCCCAGCACCGCTCGTCTCACGTTGCGCATGAACCCGCGGACCCCCGCTTCGCGGCGGAACCCGGCGAGGATGTGTCGGATGCTGAGCAGCAGCGCGTGCTGCACGGTCGAGGCGTCGGAGATTCTGTTGCCGTCGGCCAGCGGGCCGCAGGCAAAGGCGACGATCTTGTTGGCGCCGCGCAGGAGGTGGCGGTTCAGGCCTAGCCATTTCTTCAGCTGCTCGTACTGTCGGGATCCCTCCCACACGCAGTGCTGGGCCTGGAAGATCTGGAGCATCTCCAGGGCGGAGGGGATGGGTGCGATGGGTTGCTTGCCGTGCGCGTGGCCTTCTTCCGACGGGTACATGACGGCCATGGTGAGGAAGGACAGGGCAGGATCGGGATACAGGAGATCGCGCCCGGACGTGATCATGTGTAAAGGACGGTAGTAAATGTATGGACCTAGTCTATCGCACGGTTAGTATATGTTGTTCTGAATACGGGAAGATCGGGCTAAGGTAATGGTCATTCATGCTTACCGCCTGTCGCCATGGTTACAACGCCAATCCTTCCAAGCCGCCGGCTTATCGGGGTCTAGGATAACCTCTACGTCTTCGCCTTTGAGGTTTGTGAGATGAAGCGTGCTGTTTTCCAGCCTTCCGTCCTTGTGTTGATACAGTTGCTCTGAAATACGTCGGATCGCGTCTTTGGAAAAGAAGGGATCGCCGTTATCGTATATGGCGTGGACCACATCGGCGGTGGTGATCTGGTCAAGATCTTCTATCCGATCGAATCCTGCCATCTCGAAGTTGCACTGAGGATTTGTAGCACAGGATGGAAGGATAGAAAAAGTAGGGTTGGAAATGGGATGATATGAAAGACTGATATCGTATGCATAGATGATCCGCTCTTTTGAACAGCAACCGTTCAGTACCTACTAGGTACTTTTGTACAATACCGCTACAAATAGTTATATTTTTAGTGAAGTGTAAAAAATAACAAAGCCGTGAGCATTAAGTAGTCGTAAAGCAGTAATGAAGAGCGTCGTTGTCAGCAGAAAATTTAATATGCCAACTCAGGGTATCACGAGAATGACTATTACGCACAACTACCAGCACAACTCCTGTCGACGCAGTTGAGAGGAAATCAAGTATGATACAATGAGCCTTACAAACCCATAGGAAATCTGGACTCATAAGTGTCACTCCTTACGTGTAAAAGGAGAGTGTAGTCATTATATGATCGCAGGCTTGGCATTCAGGGGTATGTTTGTCGCGGCTTCGAGAATAGGATGGAATAATATTGAAAGCCCGAGGCCAGCAACGGGCCAAACTTGAACCTCCCATTACGCTCTCCATATTTCAGGGATATTTTTTTAAAGTCGATTCGCCGTCGTACGCAGTCATTGCAATTCTAATCTTCTCGAGCAGCAACTCTTGGATGATATTGATAGGGCCAATCATGCAAAGAATTATATCGATATGATGTCTTAGCTTGTGACTTCAGTTCTTGTTTTTACACACCCGACGTTTTCTCAGGGGGGACTGGTTGGATTAGAAGGGGCCGAACAATAGTTGAACAACAACCAAACAGCGTCTGAGCAACGACTGAACAACGATCGAGTAACAACTAGGCGACAGCCCTGGAGAACTTACTGACCTATAAATAAAGCCAATCTAATGCTCTTCAGGAACCTCCTAGGCTTGATTAACAACGTGTTTGGCAGGGCCTTGGAGACTACTAAACCATGGCCTAGCTGTTGTTCAACCATTGTTCAGCCGTTGTCGAGCTATTGCTCAGCCATTGCTCAGCTTTTGTTCATGTGTTCCTTAGTATAGATCTTGATCATCTGTATAATTAATTTGAAATAAAATTATCAAGATTTTGGGATTTTAGCAGCTATGGTACTCAGTAACGAGCTCGGCACGGAGTTTACACGACATAACAGCAAACTATCGATTTTATTGTTTTAGTCTCGGTGGATATTCCAGCCCAATATCTCTATTAATCCGAAATGTCCAGTCTTGAAGGACTACAAACAACATGGAATAAAACATGGTAAATTTGGTCCCCTAATATCTCGCATTTCCGCATGCCCACTCACGACGGCGCCGAGAAATGCCCAGCTAGCTGTAGATAACTAGCAGGCGAAGCCGCAGTCCATCTCACGATTACCGCCCTCGTACCCGCCAGTACTACAGCCAGTAGAGCTGGAGAAGGTGTACCCGGCGTAGGCGAACTGCACGGGGTCGTCATCGACAGAGCCCGCGGTGACGACGAGCTGGTACGGAAGCTCACTGGAGATGGAGGCGCTCTGGAAGTCGGGAATGGCGTGGCGGTTGTCGAGACCGATGGTGTTGGAACCGGCGTCAAGGATTCTGACGTCGAACTGGTAGTCTGCCCCAACACTGTTCTCGTTCTTCTGGCGCTAGGTGACGTGGATGCCGCATTGGCCCGTGATGTAGCGTTTCTTTATGCTTGGGGCGGCGATGGAGAGGCTGGCGAAGGTGGCAATAGCGAGGATGGTGGAAAACTGCATTTTAAATGGATTTTGGGTGGTCTTGGGAGATTTTGAGTATGATGATGAAGGTGAGACTGAAGCAAGTGTTGTAGAAGCCGATGGTGCTCGAACTGATGGTTGACGAGCAAATAGCCGGGAAAGATGATCTTCTTTATACACAAAATCTCAGGTTTCGAGAAGAATGTCAATATTATACCAGTATTGTCCATCTTATCGTAAGCTCCTTACTGCCGCAAGCCATCCTTTAACCGCGTTGTTTTGACCTGTACGGCGGGTATCGCGCTGTTCTCTCAAGCCATCGTTATCTCCAGGGCTACCTTGGTAGTCCCCCCCTGCTTCGGGGTCCGAAACCAAGTTTCAGCCCTGCTGGCAGCCGCCAAAATAATCGGCTATGTCTCAAAACTTAGCGCCCAGAGACGATAGCAGGATAGCATGTTCCGGGCTGTTCGTGGCTGTTAAGATCACCAATCATCATCAAACAGGTTGCCAGACAGAATGCTCTGGATATAGGCGTGGTACGAAAACCTTACAATATGAGCTTGCTCTAAGCGCTGGGAAAGAAAGCCACGAGTAGGGGTGAAATGAAGATCCTCGGTACAATACGGCAAGGAGCATGACCCAGGAATAGATTTCTGGTGTAAATGAATCGGGGGCTATAGTGGCTGGTATTTCCAGAGCCGGGAGCAACACCAATACCAATTCTATCACTCTGTATAGTCCAAATGGCTTCATACCTACATGAGGCGGCTTCGGGACCCCAGTGGCGTTCGCTGATGGAACAATAGGCTCACCGGGTGTACACTTAGTATTAGCACGGACCCCAGGTGAGGACATTATAACTGTATATGTGAAAAAAGAGAGGGTTGGCAGGTGGGTTCATAATTCAGCAGCATTTTTCAAGTCATAGTATCTCATCCGACAACGACACATGGACCACAGTCCTAGACAGATACCTATATACAAAACAAGGGCTTGGGTACACATTCTGGCGGTCTCCCTACTCTTGGCTACCTGCCGTAGGTACCTGGGTACCTACACACGAAACAACCTCATGTCCAGAATTGCCCTCCGTGCTGCAAGTTCGACTTCGCAAGTTGCTCGTCGTAATCTGGTTGAATTGTTAGCAGAAAGGGAAGTAAATGCCGAGCATCCAGATCTTACATGGCTGAAAAGAAAGCCATCCCTTTTCGGGTCCTCCATTTTGGAGCGCTGTGCGAGCAGCTTCGTCGTCGTCGATGAGGATTTTCTTGTACCCAGCTGCCGACGCCGCGTCCGCGAGAAGCTGCGCCTGGCAAGTTCTCTCCAGACTGATAAACCAAAAGGCAGCTTCGTCGACGCTGTGGCCGACGGTGAGGAGACCATGGTTCTGGAGTATGACTGCAATCCCATTGCCAAGGGCCTTGGCAACCCTCTGGCCCTCTTCACTGTCCAGGACTACGCCTCTGAAGTCCCGGTACACGCCGTGGTTCTTGTAGAACCGGCAGGCATCCTGGGTGATCATGTCGAGCTCTCGTCCGAAGACCGAGAAGGCTTTTCCGTGAACGCTATGTGCATGGCACGCGGCGTGGACATCCGGTCTCGCCTTGTGGATTTGCGAGTGAATGGCAAAGGCAGCTCCGTTCACGGGCTCGTCTCCCTCGACGATGTTGCCGTCCTCGTCGCATAGGATTAAATCCGATACCTTGATGAGTGAGAAATGCATCGAAAGCGGGTTCAACCCTGACATTCTGAGTTATTATTCACGTTTTAATCTAGAAGATAAATACCTAGTTATAATTAATAATTAATATAACGCTTACAGAAGTGGTTTGTCAGAATGGGGTCCCGGACGGATATGTGACCCGCAACTCCTTCGTCAAAACCGCGGTCCGCAAATACTCGGAACGCCGCCGCTAGATGCTGCTTCCGATAGATCCTTTCATCCTCTAGGTTTTCGAACTTTGGGTAGCTTCGGATGTTTAACTGCTTTCCGCTTTTTGTCTTGCCGATCGCTTGGACCTGGGGAGGATTTTCTGTCTTGCCTTTCCCGTCCAGCCCGTTCACTGGGCTATCGGTCGTGGTAGTAAGTGCCGGTGCCATTCTCGTGGTTGCTTCTGTGATGGATGCTGTGCTAGGTATTGGGTAGATGTGATTCTGTTTAACAAGTTACCTACTAGCTAATAACGCGAGGGGTTCGACGTTCTAGTACCTAGTGCAGGTTAAGATATCCGTTTGCAAAGCGGGCTCGACGCCTTGAAATAGGCGTTTTTCATAGCTATGATTCCATCAGGCGGGGAAATGACACGGAATGATCAATATCTACCACCAATTACAAGCTTTGACCGAGTTGTGAGCCGAAACCATTTCTCCAAATGTAGCTAGAAATGACAAGCCGACGACGAACTACCGCCCGAAGTACATATTCAATGCGGAGAAGATAACATCGGGGTGTAGGGGAGCTGGGAATTATGACGCACAGCTTGAATTCGGGTTCATCCCACATGAGAGTTCGTGGTGTAACGGAGGTTCCCAAGCAGGTATACCGGACGTACGACATCATCCTATAGGAACTGCTACGTACTACGGATAACGCTACCAAAAGTTTTGTCCATAGAGCCAGTTGCCCAGGTCTTGGCATCTGGTCCAAGCTGGTCCAAACTGGTCCAAGCTGGAGATGCCAAAATCCTTCACGGCTGTTGTCAGCCGTAAGCTGGTAGGGTCAGCTGTGTGCCCGTTGGTTTGAAGGTCGCTGACAGTGCCGGATGCTCTCATTACGTAAAGCCAGATAGTCGTTGACAGGTGGTTCTTCGATCTGCAGCTGTTCCTATGGACAAAACTTTTGGTAGCGTTATCCGTACATAGTAGGTAATAAGTCAAATGGGTGTTATGCATTGCATAGCTTTCTCTCCGTTGCGTGGTCTTCGTTTCTTTTCTGTAGCCTGCATAAAGCGTGCATTATCTGCCTGGCCATTAGCGAGTGGAGGTATTTGATACATGCCAGTGCGCATAATGCCTGACCGCAGCAATGGCCACGTTGGAACCCGTGGACGAATCTAAAGAATATGGTGCTCCCGGTATGCTTTCGATAGGGTTAACAGCGATTTTGGAGAGGGAATACGAAACCGGAAGTTCTGCTTATTTCTTGATGGTCTTGATGAATACTCAGGAAACTATATGGCCGGTATCTCCTTTGTTAGGAGCCTCACGCAATGTCGCAACATCAAGATTATTGTTGCGAGTAGACCCATACCAGCATGTGTGGAAGCATTCTCTAGCAGGCCGAAGCTCTACTTACATGAGCTGACTAAAGCTGATATCGCCTCTTATGTGCAGACTAGAGTCGGTTCACACCCGTACATGGAAACATTGAATCGCATGGATCCCTTCAATGCTTCTGGGTTACTTTCTGAACTCGTGGATAAAGCATTCGGCGTGTTTATGTGGACCGTCCTTGCTTGCCGTTCTGTAATCCAAGGACTTGACGCTCGCGACTATCTCGCGGATCTTCGACAACGTGTGAACGAGCTACCCCCCGAGCTAGAGGATCTATTTAGGCATATGATTAATAAAGTAGAGCCGCGCCACAGAGGCAAATGTGCCAGATTGTTACGACTCTGTTATTGCAACAGAATCGTTCCGTATGTCGAAAAGATATCAAGTACCGGCTTGGCCCTGGTTGATAGCCTTGAGAGTAGGCTTGGTTCGGATCTCATTTTTAGGGAAATCCCAAGAGATACCCTAGGATTGTGTGGTGATTTTGAAAGACGTTTGAAGAGTTGCTGCTGTGAGCTGCTGGAAATTCCGCGTACTAGGACTCGAATTGTCAAGAATGGCGAACTCGAGGTCGACCTTCCCATCAAGTTATGCACCGATCTGTGTTTGAGTTCTTGAACGATCCGAAAATTTGGCAACTTGATTGTCTGCAAATCCATGGTAGAGGGTTTGAACCGATCGCGTATTTGGCGAGAGTCGCACTCTAATTCGCTGCCCTGTCGCGGACGGGATTCAACGGGGAGGTTTTTCTCTATGCATCCTACGTTGATAACTATCGGCCTGATACTGTCTCATCTATTATTCCAATTTTCAACGAGTTGCCAAAATTGTTTAGGTATTGCTATCCAGAAATGCTATTCAATGCTCAGACCTTGGTTTGCCCATACTTTGCGTTGGAATGCAGCATGGTTCACCTACTTCGTACTTACGAATCGTCAAGCGACCCTGATTTGTCCAGGTTATTCGAAGTCCCCGTATCCACTTCTATTCCACGCAATTCATCAGCCAATAATACACCCTTATCTGGCTGGTATGAATGTTTCCGTGGAAATAGTTCAGTATCTATATGGCTTGGGGGCTGATCCCAACTAAGAGGTTAAGGGATTTGGCGATATTCTATGGGTTTGGTGGGATGTATCATCATTTTGACGATGAAGTTTTTGGGGGAAGCCTGTGGCGGCGAGGTAGTTGGGATAGGAAGATTGTGGATATTACGATACTGATGATTAATTCCGGTGCGAATATGACAGTTCAGAGCTCGGTCTTAGCTACGAATCTAAGAGCGACGGGGGCGGCAGAAGTATCTCGATCGCCAAAGGAGTTGAAAGATCCGCTAGGATATGGTGGAGAAAAAGCGCAGCTCACTGAATTGATCGAGGAGATGTTGAACGACCTTGATCTAGAGTCTGAGTCTGGATCTGAATCTATACCCGACGATGCACATGAACAGGATGATATCGTTTCTGATATGGTAGGCATCGGTACAAGAAGGCCGAACGGCTTTGTCGAGCTCCCGCGGCCGACGAAGAGGGTTAGAATAGGAGACGACGATTAGGTTAATTATACCTATAATGAATTAATTGTACCTATATAAAAGTGGACCCATCCGTTGTGCCGGTTGCCGATGAATTGAATTAGATTCATGGATAAGCAGATAAGCAGATAAGCAGATAAGCAGATAAGACGATGACCTAAGCCACGATGACATATGACATCGTTGACGACGCAATGGGGGCTCAGCAATAAACTCGCAACTCACGCCTCGTACTTTTACTGCATTCGTCACATAACTGAGATTTTGGGCACTCGTCCTCTGTGTCCAATACTCCAGTATGTACCCAAGTGAATAGTAGGTACTGATGTTGATACTGACATATCAAGACGACACTTGGTAACAATGGCACCATTGTGTTGTTACTATCTTCGTTTAAACCCGCCAATCCGTTATTGATCGGTTTGTTCCTTCGGGCACCGAGGCCTCCAACAAACGAAACCTCTTCTACGCCGACGTACCACAGGCTTTTCAAGTTACCTACCTAGTACATATTCAAATTCCTCTACAACCGACATAGCTACATGAACCGCATTCGTAGCACAATACCGTCGCAATGTCGATACGCATAGTGCTCGACAATCCTCCCGAGTTCTACACGAACCTTGATTTTGTCAGCGGTCGCATCATCCTTGCCCTACACCGGCCCGAGTCTATCACCAATGTCATCGTCAAGCTCGAGGGCGAGTCGCATACTGCTCTGACCGTACCTTCTTCCGTTGATCGCGACGACCTTTATCGCCCCCATGCCCCCTTTGCTGGTGGCACCGGTAGCATCGTGCAGGAGAACCACAAGATCCTCTATCGCCTCTTTCAAGTATACCCGGACGATGGCGTTGCTCTTCCCTTCCAACCAGGACAGCATGAGTTCAAGTTCAACTTTAAAGTGCCTCTTAATAATATATGTCATGACCCGAAGGCCATGAGCTCTTTGTTGGGCATCGGCGGCCTAGGCGGAGGTGGGTTTCGTACCATGGACGGTACCAAGCAGCTTATGCTTCAGCACGTCAAGGCAACCTTACCACCTTCTCTTACAGGCTTCCCTCAGGAGGCCGAGATTCGCTACTACATCAAAGTCACTATACAACGTCCGGGCATCTTCCGGGAAAACTGGCGATACCAGGTCGGCTTCAAATTCTTACCCGTCGAGCCACCGCGACCACCCAAGACGAGCCAAGAGGCCTTCGCTCGTCGGCCATTTACATTCCGACCACGGCCCGCGCTCCACCATCGGAAGTCGCATTTCTTCAGCAGCAAATCGTCGACACCCAGCCCAACGGAAGATATAGCCCCACCAAATATCGAGATGTCAGCGCGCATACCATTCCCCACCATTTTGACCTGCAACGAACCCCTACCACTTCGACTGATCGCCCGGAAACTAGCTCCGACGACAACACGAGAACAACAGGTGTACATGACAGCTCTAGAAATCGCACTGATCGGGTACACACAAGTACGGGTGCACAACCTTCAAAACACAGAGCGTACTGTCTGGGTCATCCTCTCGCCAATGCAACTCCCCTCTCCCATCCCACTCTTCGACTCCCCCAGCGACCCCGTGGACGCCGAATTCGAGATCCCCCCAGTCCCCTGGAAAGACCGCCGCCTCCCAAACACCGTTGCGCCGTCCTTCCGGACATGCAACCTATCGCGCCGCTATGAGATCGAGATCATGATCACGCTCAGCTGGGGGCTTCCGCCCTCATCGCCATCCCCCTTCGGCGGCTCCTCCAAGCAGCCCCCTCCGCAGACCATCACCATGCCCCTCAAGCTGTCCAACATCGACGTCTTCTCCGGCATCACGCCCCCGCAGGAGCTCCTCAACTCCGTGAGCTCCAATCCACGGCCGCCGCGTCCGCCGCCCCGTCCCTCGCCGCACCAGGCTCACCAGCCGCAGCCGCAGCAGCAGGCCCGTCCCCCAGACCCCTTGTACCCCCCGCAGCTCGGCACCGGCGGCGCCGCGCTCTACGACGAGCCCCCACCTAGCTACGACGAGGCTGTCGCCGATCGCCTCCAGGGCCCTGCCGCGAGGCCCGCGTATAGCGGCGTCACGGCGGAGAATGCGCCGAGCACGATGCCGCCGGAGAAGTCTTGAGGCGCGGGTATTAGGTAGACGAGTATGCTCTTGGGCCTGTATATGTGCTGCTGCAATACTAGGGTGTGTGAATGTGGTCCGCGGGTCGTGAGTATTACATTATGCTATCGCGGCACGGCATGGCGTTAGTGGCGTTTTAAAAACTCGATGGTGTGTTGATGCTGCGTGGGATAGACGCGAAGCGGTAGAAGGCGGAACTACCTGGTATCTATGGATCTGTCTAATAGGCATACAGATTAGGGGAGGTGCGTCATGGCTGGATGATACCCCGCGGGTCGCGTTGGCTTTATCAGTATCGGGATATACCGGGATAGCATGGAGTTTTCTAGCATCACCATACGGGCTGCAGTTGGGCTCATAGCTATGCGCTTTAGACGGGGTTGAAGGGTGACATACGTATATACACCGGTGCTGGCGTGGTAGTATCAACCAGGTACCCACGGTAGATACTGTCGCCGGCGGGAGTCACAGACGCCCGAATATGGCGCGGGGTCAAGCACGCCTACGGTTGTCGGCTAATATTGGAAACGGTTCGACATTCGAATCGACATAATTTAACCTTTTTTTTAATTGCATTTCAGATCCCGCTATTCGTCTAGATGCTTGTTCTATCCGCGGAACCCAAGTCTACTGGCCAGGTACCTAGGCACATATCTTGTCACCTAGCTACCGAGTACATTACCTAGTAGGTATGCAAATGCGGACAACAGGAGAGACCATGACTCCATGACGGGACCCCCATGACTCCCTGGATGCATCCGATAGGCGGAATATGGTGGTGGGGTAAGATGGCGGTGACGGGGTGTAAGTGGAACCCGCACGCTTCGCAACTACCCAGCCTTCTCACGCATCACCAACGAAGTCTTTCACCTAGTATATCTCCGTTCAAGCCAGCTACTTAACGATCCTTATGAACTCGTGCGTCATAGCTTCTCCTTAAGGGTATTCTTGAGCCGCTTCTCGACGGCGTCGAGGTACTCGTTGGTAGTAGCGTAGTCCTCGCGGGCGGACTTGCCGCAGGCGAGAGCGAGGTCCTTGGTCATGATGCCGTCGACTTCGACGGTGTCGACACAGGCCTTCTCGAGGCTCTCGGCGAAGGCGATCAGCTCGGGGGTCTGATCCAGCTTCCCGCGCTGCGCGAGGCCGCGCGTCCACGCGAAGATGCTGGCGATGGGGTTCGTCGACGTCTCGCGGCCCTTCTGGTGCTCGCGGTAGTGCCGCGTCACCGTGCCGTGCGCCGCCTCCGACTCGAACGTCTTGCCGTCCGGCGTGATCAGGACCGACGTCATGAGGCCTAGCGATCCGAATCCCTGCGCGACGATGTCGGATTGGACGTCGCCGTCGTAGTCTTTCACGGTGTTAGCGCCAATCACCCCTGCGCAAGTAAGACGAAGGGAAACTCACTCTTCAGGGCCATGATGTATCCACCAGAGCTCTTGATCATCTGTGCGACCATGTCGTCGATTAAGCGATGCTCGTACCAGATGTTCTTGGCCTCAAATTCCTTCTTGTACTGAGTGTCGTAGAGCTCTTGGAAGATGTCCTTGAACCTGCCGTCATACTTCTTGAGAATCGTGTTCTTGGTGCTCATGTACAGGGGTAGTTGCTTGTCAAGAGCAAGCTTGAAGCTGGCATGCGCAAAGCCCGTTATGCTCTCGGTGGTGTTGTACTGGGTTTGCGCAACACCGCCACCCTCCTTGAATTGGAACACCTCGATCTCCTCCGGCTTGCCGCCCTCAGGGGTGTACACCATACTAAGCTTTCCAGGGCCGGGCACGACTCGGTCCTTGGCGCGGTACTGGTCACCGAAGGCATGACGGCCGATGATGATGGGCTTCTTCCATCCCGGTACCAATCGCGGGATGCGGGGGATGACGATGGGTTCACGGAAGACGGTGCCACCAAGCGCGTTACGGATCGTGCCATTGGGGGAGAGCCACACTGAACAAAAAGGGGGTCGTCAGCAAATTAAAAGATGGGACAGGTCTAGTAAGCAATGACGAAACAAGCAAACGACAGAATGCGGGGTTTGAGTGGATGGCGTGCTTGATATGCGTTATGCAGGAGTATAAATGCAAATGCATGTGAGATCGCGACACATGGGGATCTGGTTGTGGCTTACTCTGCTTTAGGTTGAATTCCTTTACACGGGCCTCGTCTGGGGTGATGGTGGCGCATTTGACACCGACCGAGTACTTCTTGATGGCCTCGGCAGCGTCAAGCGTGACTTGGTCGTTGGTTTCATCACGATACTCCAATCCCAGGTCGTAGTACTTCAGGTCGATGCTGAGATAGGGGAAGATGAACTTGTCCTTTATAACCTTCCAGATGACTCTGGTCATCTCATCACCGTCCAGCTCAACTACAGGGTTCTTGACCTGGATCTTCTGGACAGCCATGTTGTACCTAGTGTGGTGAAAGAACGCGACAGGTGCAGCGGTTCTGAAGGCTGTGATAGGCGACGATCTCACAAGCGGCCTCGGCGATCTAGAGAAGGCAGAGGGCCGGATGTAACGGGCAGCGGAAGAGCGAACGGCAGACATGGTGAAAGACTTCGGAAGATCAAGGCGCTACTTGCGCGATATGATAATTATACGTGAAGAAACAACCTGGAAGAATCGACGGCGGCAACAAAGCGGCAACAAAGTCGAAGCTAAGATCTTAGAAGGCTTAGAGAGTTTCGAAGCCGAGGAAGACGTAGCTGGCGCGAACCAGGCTAACCTGAATCGATTCGGGTCTGAGGAGGTTCCAAGTTCTACCTATTCTTGTACCGTAGCTGAAGGTACCGAAGTAGCGAGCTGAGGAGAAACTAGAGAAGATTTGGAGTTCCTTTGACGTAGTGGGTGGCGGGGGGAAGAGGGAAGAGGGAAGAGGGAAGTATTAAAGAGTCTCCAACGTCTCCAAAGTTTCGACGCGATAAACCCGCGATTCCGATGCCGACGTTCGTTAGGAGAACAAGCGACAATTACCTGTGTGACGATTTCGGCGTCTTGCGGTAGCAAAGGCAAAAATTGAAAGGTGAGGGGAATTGCGCCAATCATCGTTGACGTACGAGGGGCATTGATCCCCCACATTTTGCCGATATGCGGAGAACTGGAAGGGGATGGTACATATGATATGTACCTAAGTATCTATGTACCTATGTACCTAGGTATGTACTTATTATCTCATATGCGTCAATCCAGCATTAGCGTAACCACCTTCCCCTTTTTTTCACTCCCAAGACCAAACGAACATCGACCACTCCTATCAACTTCCTGAATCGCCCCAAAAGGTGATCAAGGATCAAAACACAAGCTGAAAAAAATGTGCCTTGAAGGAAATATCGGATACCCATGAATAACATATGCGCAGTAGATGGGAAACGCTCATTCCCAATCCAACACCCCAGTATTCATTGGAGTCAAATCTCGCGTCGAATCCTGAAGCCAATATTATATGGTTATTCTTAAGCTTACGGCAATTTTATATTCTACAATACCTAGTAGCCTATATAACTAAATAGGCGACAATCTGTATGTACCTAACTACGCTCTATTATCGAAGTTGAGCTGTTTGGAATTATAAAAACCGTTAGTCTAAAGAGACATTCTCATAGAAACACTCCAAGGACATCGCAATAAAAAGCCACGACAGAGTAGAAATCCCTAGAGCTAATCGATCTAAGGAAATCGTCGCCTACGGCTCTATCAAAATTTCTCCTTTTTCTAGTGCTACGACTGGCAAGGCATATCAGCCACCACTGTCACCTCATTGCCTCAGGAAGGTTCTTTTGATGCTACCCTTCTCCCAAAAGACAGTGCGTCTGCGTTATGACAAGGCCTAACTTAAGCAAGGACTCGCCGATTGCTACTAGGCATATTGGACCTTCTAGGGAAAGCTTCGCGCGAGGCATTTTTTAGCAAGCTGCCTCAAACTAGGCATACTAGGACTGAGCTGAGGTTATTGTCGAGGGGGTGTTTATAACCAGGTGATTCCTTCGGTGGTATGAATCGAGGGGCAGCCCAGGCCAACGGTTGCCTGCTACGGCCTGGGTGCAAAAGTCCTAGTACGGTACTCAGAATGTGCGTAAAATCGCTAGGCAACTAGGTACCTAGTAGAGATAGAATCGCACAAGCAAAGAAAAAATACTCGGCGTAGCTCATGTCTAAAAAAAACTACTAGGTACCAGTCTTTGCGAGTTATCTCATTCATGATCTCCCTCTCAAGGTGCCAGTAGAAATCTAGAGACTCCTCGGGGTTTCTATGCGCAATGGCGTGTTTGATCTATATACTACCTACCTACCTAGTATGTTCTCATTCATCCGCTCAAAACACGAGATCATAGTGATGGATGCTCGAGAGGGCTCAGCAATACTTCCAATTGAAATCAGACCCATAATGGACTTTAAAGGAGCCTTCAACTTCCGTAACAAATTCATAGCAAATCCATACAACTCTACCGCAGCCTGCCGACACCGTACACTTTCCAATGCCCTAATAAATACATCTATATAATGAAAGGTACCTACTTACCTAGGCAGAACTACTATCAGGGCTAGGGCCAGCAAGACAAAGATGGCTACATGTATGCGTAGCCTCCCATAGCCCTAACATACCTATAGGTGGCCCTAGGCTCTTCGCGCGACAACGATGTTGTTTCTGCGTGTTCTAGGTTGGCCTCGTGACAACTACTGCTACTACTGGTGCCTAGCACCAAGAGCCTTTGTATCCATGGCACCATATCAATTAAAAACGACACGGGGCACGTAGAGGTCTCACTCAGATGATAGAATTGAATGCCGTACGTCTACGATATTATGATTTTAAATGTACATCTCCCTATACATATCCCGAACGAGAACTTGTCCTTTGCTTTCTCGTCGCTCGTACAAAACTCTACTTGCCTAACATGCTATGAGCTTCTTCTTTCCAAGAGCTGACAAGAGTCATGAGAGGAAGCCAACAAAAACACCGTTCGCCCCCCACGCCCCTTTTCTGGCGGGGAGAAAAGGGGCGGAAACCACGCAGAATCTATACCGTTTACAAAACCTCGAGGACCGTAAATTCTACATGGTACGGATTCATCACCCAGTGACCGTGTAGGCGTTTCCGCCTGACCCAACGAACACAAGGGGGGTAACATGCAAACAGGCCACAGCACCCCCATGACTCCCAGCCTCGCCCTTCGATGGGTGTCTCTATCCGTTCCAGGTTTCCGGGTAGGACAAGTGTGAGTCGAGAGAAAGGGCAAAGTCCAAGGCAAAGTGCGAGTTCTAAATGCCTGGATGCACCGTGCCCCCCCGAATCCCACTTGCAAAACAATGTGCAAAAGTCCCAATCTGCACCACGACCAACCGAGTAAGAGTACCGAGGTACACGCGGAAAGGTCGAGATTATCCCTACGCCAGCTTGGCCGGCGAAAGGCCGCATTTGCGTTGCTGCTTATCTGCTACCTAGTAGGTATTTCAGTGAACAATATTCGTTCAGGTGCTTATAGATAGCCATATGTAGATCATTGCTCAGCTGTCGACCTGCCTATACATTTCAGCCGAAAGCCAGCCCTACATACGTACCTAGTACGCAAGTAGTTGCACATCTACGTACTCGATCAGCAGGAACCACGGCTGCGTGCCCGGCCAGCCCCCTCCTGCCAATCAACCACTCCCTACTCCATCTATGAGAATATGGCTCATCAGATTAGCACGTCCCCCCTCCTATCCCGTTCCCAGTAAACACACCGACAAAAGCACATCCCGCGCCGCTGAGCGACGAACGCAGCATCCGAGCAGCAGGACAAGATGTCGGTCGGCCTCAACTATGCGCCGGCTGACTCTTAGCTCAGGGGGGGATCTGACAGCAGCGTGGGAGCGGAGAATAGGGGTAGGTAGGCAAGGCGTGGACGTACGTCAATATATATCTGGTAGGGGGTGCCGAGGTGGGCAGATATGTACGCAAGCAACACGTATGCAAGTGACCGCGGCGATCAGCAATGGCAGGGCTCGAGTCAGGGACGGCTCGGCGCGGACGGGAAGAAAGTCGAACCATTCGAACGCCTCCGTTACGCATTTGCTCGTCTTGTCCTGCAATGCAAGCTGTGAGTCATTCTGCATGAGAAGCAGCCGTGTGGTAATTCGACAACAGGGTAGGTAGATTAGGTAGGTAGGTAGGTAGGCATGTAAGTAATAATACCCACCTACCTATCTATATGTAGAGGCGCATGCGCAGGTGCGAATTCCGCAGAGAAAATCCAAGACACGTCGAGTGGATACAGATGATCTACATGTCTAAATATAGACCATGGTATCGCTCCCATCACCGACGAGGTTCGCGCGGGAGCCACCCGCACGTCGACAGGCGTACCTTATGCGCACAGCCGTACCGAGATACCGAGAACCGACCGAGGGCATAGGCAGGTAGGACTTCAATCAATTGACAAAACCAGAACTGCTTCTATACATAGACGGTTGCGATCTGCCTAACCTCTCGAAGGACAGCAACGAGGTCGGAATCCGCTCGGAGCTGCAAAACGTAACCCCCCTTTTATTTACATACGCGTGCCTGCCTGCCTATCGTAACATATGCTCCCCAAGTACGTACGAAACGTCGAAATGAAAGCCACCCAGCCCAGCCCGCGGACCCCTAGAATGCCAGAATCCGGCTTGCCGCTCGTAGGGCTGCAGTTCTGTTTTTATCCACATGCCACTCGCCCGCCTGCATGAGTCACAAGGAAAAAAGGGGGTGAGGTAGATAGAAAAGCACAAAACGGACAATAAGAACCGTTTACCGCCCGAGGAGATCCATTATCAATACATCCCGCCCGCAGGGTCGCTTCGAGACGCGGTATGAAATGCCAATGCGCAAGCACAGCATGATGCGGCAAGGATCGGTCGGCAGCAAGCAATACAGCCGCAATCCCAAGCCATGGGGCAAGGGGGGAGCCAATCAAGCCCGACGCAACGAAATTGGCGGAAATTTGCTCAACGAAAAGAAGGGGACGAGAGAAAAAAAAATACAATAAGAAAACATAGCCACGTTTCTCATGTAGAAGGTGAATGCGAAAGAATGGAAAGGAAGTAAGAAAGCCCATAAAAACGGAAAAGGCCAGAACACTATATTGCTTGCTTGCTTGCTGCTGCTGCTGCTGCTCAGTCTGCCACCTGCTCCTGGTATATGCATGAATCCGCAGCCCGATGACCAAGGGTCGTTTGGCGACGCATCACCTTCTATGTGCGTGATATGGTCTAGCCCTACGCCATTCGCCGAAAAGGAAAGAACACTGTGGGTGGAGGAGGGGGGGAGGGAAAGGCGGTCCGGGGTAAGATAGAAGGTACTTTAGTAGATAGGGAGGGAACCAGTATGGGATGAAGAAGGGTGAGAGAGGAGGGAACAGGCGAGCTTATCGCGACTCTCGTTAAAGGTGACGTACATAGCCCACGCATGAGAAGCTGTGGAGCTGGATGCGGTTAAGCGTTCAGCTGGACTCTGCGTGGCTGCTTATTTGTAACCCCTTAGCTTCCGTCTGTCGGGTTCGCAGGCTGTCTTGCACTTGGTGCACTCGAACCCTTTTGTATCGATGGGAATGCGGCTGAGGCACTTGGTGCAACGCCACCATTTTCTGTCGACATTACGGCTATTCCACCACTCGGCAGTCTCCTTGTTGGGTCCTCGCCGTACTATGTCTTCGAGGTGGTAGTCTCTGTAGTGCTCTCGGCAGTGGTCGAGTCGGTAGAAAGGTTCTTTAGACCTCTGGCATTTCTTCCAGTCGCATGGAAAGGGTTTCTTCTGGTTGGCTTCGCGATGTCTGTGGAGTTGATGACGCTGAAGATCCGCCTTGCGTTTGAATGGTGATGCGTTGCAAAAGGGTTCTGAACAGACGTGGCCTGCGCTCTCAGTAGGCGAAGTCGGCCTGTACCACGAATTTGTTAAAGTCTGAAGCTTTCCTTGATCTTGTAATGATAAGAACGTACACATCGGGACCCGGCCCAGCTGGTATGGTTGCTGGATGATCTGCAGACAGAGCATAATCCTGTTTTAAATGCCAATATGGCCCCTGTGCCGAGTCACCGCCGCTGGAAAAGTTATAGTGCTCGAAGGGAATTGCCAATTCTTCTGAGTGATAGTTCATGTCATAACCTTGCCCGTCGAGTATATAAGCCGCTGGGTTTGGCATAGCCAAGCCGAAATCTCCCATCATCTCGGAGCTTGGGGACAGCCCAACATCAAATTGCCCACTGCTGGATCCCGAGTAGCTACTATATTGACTCTCGCGGGATGTGTTTCGTGTCATTTCCATGGTCTGCCAATACATTTGGTCGTACCCGGAACCGGTTTCTGAAACATACGAGTTGGCCATTGCTGAGTTTGGGTGAAATTGTTCGAGCAAATCGATAGATTTTTTCTGTCGTATTGTAGTTTTCCCTTGTTTGTCTGTATAGTTCCCTTCTTGCGCCCGTTTCTTTGAAGTGAAACTAAGCACAACCCCTGCGGGACACTGTTGCATTTATATAGGAGACTGTATAGGTACCTAGGGAAACACAACTCGAGGATTTAGGAGCAAACTTGCTGTCGTAAGCGGGTATGCAAAGTTGTTGACAGATCAAGATTGCCTGATAATCGAGCTTAGGATAGGTGCGGTGATACAAGCTGCCAGTTGTAAAGTCTGGTTAAGACTTTCATTGGGGGGGCGTTGAAATAGTCTCCGGTGCCAGAGATGACAGGATCTTACCGATCATTACGTACCAATCGTCGACCAGTGTGACAACCTCTCGAAATACATCGGTGGGGGAAACCGAGGCTCAAAACTGCAACTCTTCTTCTGGATGAGGCTGACGATGACTCCAACTGGGGCCTCGATATGCGAGAAAATATATATGCTCGAAAGCTCCAATTTCTTTAGGGGGACGCTACGAAGTACGTCAATCTCCGATAGTAAGCAAAATCACCTCTCCACGATAGCTAGCAGCATTGCCCCGAAGCAGGTAGTGTTCAAGGTGAGGCCCTCGGGTAGGTGACCGAACTACTACCTAGGTAAGCAGGTAGGTGTCTAATACGCGAGCAACGAGCCACGCTGAGGTCCATTAGCAAATACCATGAGGAAGGAATAACGATGTTGCGTATAGCTCTAGACGCTGGACGCGAGAATATGATCAGACCTTGTGAGATGTCGCAGGTTAGACACCCCAGTTTGGGGTTCGGTGAGTCTACCTATCGGTAAAAGTCAAGCTTTGGCCACGGGCCCTACCCACTAGGTACTAGGTACTAGGTAGATAGGATGCATGACATTTCTAGGCAATGCAACTCGGAAGTGGTCATGGAAACGAAAGCTCAGCCCGAGAGCTCCGTCTGCCACATGGACGGCGTTTGCTTGTCGCGGGTAAGGCTGACAAGTCCGATAGGGTATGGAAAGGTGCGCAAGCGTAAGCACTCAAGCGGGTTGGCAGAAGGCAACGGGACGGGATTGGTAGAGGAGCTGAGAGTTAGTAACCATAGCAGTGGACACCCGATATTCCTTTGGGGTAAGTAGCAGCAGGAGCCAAACGCTGACGATCAAGAGCTCGAGACAATGACATAAACCCTGTAAGCGTCCAGATGTCAGAACGACGCCGTCCTTTTTTGGTGAGTTCTGTGCGACATTGGGAAGCGTAGGTGCCTGTGGGACACGTAGGACACAGCCATCATGGGGTAGGACTTCAGCCTCAAACTAGGACAAGCTATCGAATAAAATCAAAGCTGGGTATCTCTAGAGCTTTATCCCCCTCCCGGCAACCAGGCAACTTAGTCCGCCTACCGAATTGCCTTGCCAGCGCAACGCTCCTGTTTGCCTGCTTTGCCTACTTTTCGTGTCTGATCACCCCCCAATAGAGCAGAACTCCTCGGGGTGGAACATTGGAACATTGGAACGTTGGAACTGAACCGAGGCGTCACCCCGCAGCATAAGTTCCAAGGTTAAGCCGCGCCCCAGAGGCGCACGTTCTGAAAGTGTCAGCAGAAGTGAGGCTGTTTAGAAGAAGTTTACACGACAGCGTCGTATGTTAAGGTTAATCCCAATCCCAATCCCAATCCCCATAGCTGCTGCGTCCCACTGAACACGGAATGTGTATCTGATCGCGGGTTCGGTCTAGGGACTGACCGAGGTCCATTTTGAGATAAAGCTTGACCACGCAAGACGGATGTCATTACTCCGATCAAGCAGGTTAAATTGGATGGCTTAGATAGTGTCGAATCGCATCCTTTCATAATCATAACAATTCCCTTTCCCTCTCCCGGTCTCGGTCTTGGTTGTTTTAACAGGTAGATAGTGATGCATTGAAACTGCTCTGATCCATCGCAATTTGAATCCCACGACGCACCCGCCAGCCCACCTAGTTCTAGGTACGCATGTACCTAGTAGCCACCGGCAGAGACCCTAGCGTTTCTCAGCGTAAGGAATATCGCACCGATGCAGGAACCATAAACAAATGCCTCAGCGCTGTGAGCCAAGAAGATAGCCAGGCGAGAGTATCATCGCATCCGAAAGGACCAGCTGCAGCTACCTGCAAGCATCCTCATATCAAACCCCTTATTGCGCGTATCGAGCATATCGAGTATATTGAACGTCAAGCGTTGAGCGTATTGGAACGACAGATCGCAGCCGGTTCCAAATGCTGCATTGTATTGGTGGTGTATTGATATGCGTGGTACGAAAACATGGAAACATCAGATCCAAGTCGACGAGAGGGCGTAAGGCGATTTTTATTTATTGTCAGCAGCTGCGGAGAGAGTGACAATGTAAGAAACAGTTGGGCAGCTATGCATGAGTAAACACTATATGACGAAGCTACATTGGTGCCACGTCTCTCTCAGGAGTATATCTCGGAGACGGATTATCAGGAATTACCAAGTAGCATATGTAGTGGAGATTGATAGCTGAAACTGAAAAGCAAAAGGTTTGGGAGAAGCAAAAGAAGCAAAGAGACGGAAGATGGAAGATACTATCGTGATGGTTATACGGGACAACCCCCCCCCTTATCCTCTCACTTTCTATCCTATCCTACTACTATGTACTTGCTACTAATGCTCACGGAGATATCATAATGTGCTACCTACCACCTAACAGGTACCTGGTGTGTGCCTAGCACCTACAAATCTCCAGTGTTACGTGCCTATTGATCTACAATCTGATCCCTTTTTTAGCGCTTATGTTAATAATTTCTACTATACCGATCCGATCCCCAAACTCCGGGGCCGTGGAAGTACCTATAATACACCTATAACACATTCCCAATGGTCAATACTAGGTAAGGTATCAATTGATAACCTCGTGTATTTCATGTGGTACGTATACAACCATAGAATCTTATACAATATTGTTTAATGTTAACCCTTCTTACCAATTCCCAGGTACGATAGCTTGACATTACCAAATGATGCATTCTAAGTAAACAAACGCCGCCTCGCATTTAATAACATCACCCTCTAGAAGCAGACCCATGCCCGTATATCGCACCAACCCCCCCAATTGTCTATCTACATAGGTATCCACAGGTAACATTGTGGGTATTTTACCAGTCTGCGCACCCATATTAGCTGGCCGAAGAACGCAACAGACAGACAGAACTCACAAGAAAGCACCGCGCATCGGACCCCCTAGGATCCTCGAAAGCCACGGCCGCAAGCCCGCCCGCAGGCCATGCCGTAGAGCGCTGCAGTTTGCGACAGACAAGCTTTCGCGTCGCAGGTGCCGCAGTGGCGGCACCCGCGGCAACCACGAAGCAACGTAGCAGCCGTGTGCGGAGAAGAACAGACCCGTGCGACCGCGAACAGAGGATGCGCGTGTCACCCAACACCATCCTCCGTGTCCAGGGCACGCGTGGCACAAGCCACGACTAGCGGGCGCCCAGCCAGGCACGCGTGGCCCCTCGGCCAGGCCAGACTGAAGCAAAGCAAAGCAAAGCATCCCCTCAGTTGACCTGCTGCTTGAAGTGCTCGTAGTACAGCTTAAAGAAGAGCTCATGCTGGGCCGTGCGCTGGGAGACAGAGATGTCGTTTTGGGCGCGGCCCGGGGGCACGCCACTAGCAGCAGCGCCGTCGCCGCCGTCTCCGTTGTGAGGTTGCTCCAGCTGCAGGTCCTTGAAGCGGCTGGCAATACGCTCGTACGCGCGGATGTTGATGGTGGGACGAAAGCCAAGCTCAGACAGGCCTGTCCCTTGCGAAGACGTCGAGGTGAGTGCTTCGGCGTCGCTTACCGTGCTCACGGGCCCCAGCACGCCCGCGGACTGGGGGTCGGCGTGCAGCGGGAGGAAGGGGTCGAGGGCTTCCCGCGACGCTTCGGGCGGTGCTCGGGAGGACGACTTGATGGCCTCGGACAGGTAGTCGAAGGGTAGGTCCGTGGGGTAGATGTCGGGGTACTGGCTGAACTGTGGGTCGCTGAGAGTGATTGCGTCGTGCGTGGACGAGCGGCCGAAGGAAGAGCCTGGCGGTTGGTTGAAAACGGCGGCTTGCGGATTCGTTGCGAGAGATACGTCACCAAAGCTCACAGGGTCGCCTGCTATGCTGTTGTGCGTGATGGTAGAGTTGGAAGGTCGCCCCCGGTGAAAATGGGTACCCTCGTACAGAGAAGTAGGCGAGTGAGTTGAATTCAACGAGTAGGACGATGAGGTAGCAGGCCTTAGTGTATGTAAGAAATCTCGGAAGGGGCCAACATCTGTGTTGAGAGGTACTCCTTGAAGCGAGTCTGACGCCATGAAGGCTCCTTGTTTTGGTAACAGGGGAGCATTCCGTGGTGCGAGTTGAGGATGTTCCTCGAGTTGCCCGTGTTCACCGCTGGCAGACGTCGAGGCCTCGCCGGCTAGGGAATGAGCTTTCTGCGCCGAGTCGTCAGGATAAAGACATTGGAGGGACTTGTTCGTGCATCTCAAGCAAGGCTCATCCCTCGAGCATCTCTCTCGTGCTCTCGCACACTCCGTACACGCTCGCTTGCGGTTGAGGCTGTGACTGTTCCGCTGCGTAGCAAGGTGCATCAGCTCGTGCCGAGTGAGAATGTCACTGTAGGTGTTAGTGGAGGACCGCGCCACGAGATAGGAGGCGGTTTGATGATGATGTACCTCCTAAAGAAACGCTTCAAGCAGGTAGAACAGACAAACGGCTTGTGGCCGTCGTGGCTGCGTTGATGTCTCTTCAGGTGCTCGGGTCTCTTGAAGCTGCTAGAGCAACGAGGACATTGGTATTTTTCTTGAGCCTCGCCTCCAGGAGAGGGGCTCTTACGCCAGCTACCTTCGACTGCGACACTGTCCATTTCGGTACGAGGCATGTACAAGATCTCGACCTCGCTCGTAGATTCACGATACTCATCTCCGCGTATTATAGGCCGTAACAGGCCGTGACGAGGAGATCTATAAAGTGCCAATTACATCCATTACATTGTCATGGCCAGTCCAGTCCAATGTAACCCGGAGGCCAAAACGGCATGGATTTCTAGAAGCATTCTAATTCGGTGCGAATACGTTCCAAGATGATGGAGGGCCAAGATTCCCCCTTGGTGGTGCGCTTGGAACAAGGTTCGTCGGGATATCTTACCGATATATTAAAGTCAGAGAGGAGACGCGAGCGTCATTGGCCGAAGATTGCATCGAAACAAGACCTGACCGGTTCACCGTAAGGCACGAAAGAGGCACACCCATGCTGCTGACTGAAGGGGCTCGGGATAAGATTGCGAATAAGGACCGATATCGAAACCCGAATGATTGGTCCAAGTTAAGCCTATACAGTTTGCGTATAGACTTCATCGCGGAGCGCCTCCGCTGAGAGCGCGAAAGAGCTTTTCGGAAGCTTTTCGGAATAGACAAAGTGCATTGATGGGAGAATTGGTTAAAACGAGTCTTATTAGCAGCCGTAGGTGGTCCTCTGTTATACCCTTGCTTTTTCCTACATCCTACATCTGCCAAGCTCACTGGTTCGCCAATACTGCCTATACCTACCTCTCTCGATACGCCCAACGAGCCAGCGTCCGGGCCGGCCTATACCTATACCATATAGGATCATTGCCTGCCTGCCTGCCTAGTGGGTATCCGGTAGCTAGCTGGCACCGAGAGGATGGGGTGACTGGGTGACTAGGTGACTGATTAAAGCTGAGATAATCAAGGTCGTATCCGGAACCCGGTTTCAACTAAAGCTAGTGTTGCAGCATCGCAGGTACGAAAAAAAGATCCGAAGCTGCATCTTGCCCGATACGGCATTTCCAGGGGTAGGAGACAACATGACGATGTAGTCGTAGTTGTCGTCGCTCCGGTTCTAGCGTCAGACCCACGCCCCAACAACGGAGGAACGGGGACGATGTCACTACAACACGGGTGCTTCGGTCTATCATTGCCTCAGCAGGCCAACTCTCATGTGGCCCTTGCCCCCACGATTCGCTCGGAGATAGTATGGTATGAAGGTGAGATCCTTCTGCTCCGTCATAACCGTCTGATGGGGCGATGAACCGGGTTCGACTCCGGCTTCTGAGTTGGTCCGATCATCTATCTTACGGGTCCAGCCAGCAGAGAGGAGTGCGACGTAGCTCTCGCCTAATTGGTCAATTGCCTCGTCCTTCTCGGTGACTTCAGAGTCGGATTGTATCCCGACATTGCGGAAGTGGTCCTGCTCCCAAGGGTTGTCGACATCCTCCACGCAGTATATTAACGGACCGCGTGCTAGGGTCAGCGTGTTCTGATTGGTATAAGGGTGCGGGGAGATGAATCGAGGCTTGAACCCGTCGATCTGGATCGAGAAGGCCCTATTCGCTGCTGTATAAGCAGGTGGGAGAACCAGGTAGCCCTTTTCCAACTTTGCTTGTTTATAACTCGGGGTGAGCTGTGAAGCGTTAGCGAAATTACCTCAGTGGCCTCTTAATTAGGTTAGGGGCAAACCCGGGCATACCGTGAATTGGCCCCGAGCCCAGGAAGGAATCCTCAGACGGAGAGTGACGTTCGTGGACTTCGCCGTCTGCAGCTGGAACAGCACATTGCCTTCCCATGGCCAGTTCGACTTCTGCTCTAGCGTGATCTGCTGGTCTTCTACTTGAAACGTAACCTTGGCTGTTGTGTACAGGTGGACGTTGGCGTAGGCTTCCTTTCCGTTACCTCCGTAGTCCCAAAGATAGCCCCCGAGACAGCCAAACAGCCGCATTACGTTCGGTGGGCAGCATGAAGTATCAAACCAGTCCTCCCGCCGGCTCCTGTCGGCCTCTGAGCTTGCCAACTGATTCACGTATGTGAAGGCGGTTCCTTCGAGACTCAACCCTGTCATCACTGCATTGTACAGACATAACTCCATTATGTCGGCGTACTTGGAGTTCAGATCCAGGTGCAGCAGACGTTCTGCCAACATTATAACGCCGATGGATGCACAAGTCTCGTTGTAGCAACCACCTTCATCCGAACCTTGCGGCAGAAAGTAGTCGATGCCAAAGCCCTCCCATTGCCACATCGATCCGATGCCTCCGGTGAGGTACATCTTTTTGTCGACCATGTTGTTCCACAATCTACTCAGGGCCTCAAAATACTCACCTTTTTGTGCGTAGGATTTCAAGCCAAGTTTGTCCAAGCACAGCAGATCAGCAACTCCAGTAAAAACTATACAATCCGGAATTAGCGTCGTCGGGAGACGAAGTCGGTAGATGGGGTCTGGAAATTCGACTTACGATACATCGCCCTAACAGCGTGACCCTCGACAGATTTCTGTTCTAAGATGGGCGCATGTGCCTGGTTATACCAATGGCTAGTGTGTAGCTGGTAGGTATCCGGGCGTTCCCAGGGACTTTCACCGCGCTGCTTTCTCTCCCAGTCATAATACGACAGACCGTCCTGGCCTGCTGGGTTGCCCCTTTCCTCGACAAAGTACTGCGCTAAGTCGTACGCGTCCCGGTTTCCCGTCGTTGCATACAAACGAAGAAGCGCGAGCTCGGTCTCTGGGTGGCCTGGGTACGCATGTTTCTGAAACATTCAGTAAGCTAGGGCGGGAAGGCGGAAGAGGGGAAGAGCGTTTCTAACCTGATCCTTTTCCGGCCCAAACGTCGCCCTGATCAACTTGACGTACTTCTCGATGGGCTCTATGAGGAGGTTGTTTTTATAATAGTTACCATGGGCCAAAGCGGCCTCTATCAAGTGACCAGCATTGTACCTAAAAGAAACAGAAACATACCTAATTAGCAGACCAAGAGAGAAAACAACACCAGACAAAACTCACAGCTCATGCTGGTCCCGAATGTTCGACCACCTCTTTTCGGGCTCGGCAATGGTGAACCAGGTATTCAAATAGCCGTCGTCCTGCTGGGCGCCGCGGATCATGCCGGCGAGCTCGCGGACAGCGGCGTCGATCTCGGCGTCGTACGCGTCGCTCAGCAGGTAGCACGCGCCCTCGATCCACTTGGCCACGTCGCTGTCCCAGTACATGGGCGCCGGGCACGGCCACCGCGACCGGTCGTCGTACGCCGGCTGGTGCCGCAGCGAGAAGCACTCGTACCGCCCCGTCTCCTTCAGCTTGCGCAGCTGCGCCTTCGCCGTCGTCCGCCCGATCGTCGTCCGTCGCGCCTGCAGCAGCGACGGCCCGTGGAACGACGTCTGCGAAAATAGCGTTTGCGGGTGGGCCATGGTTTCTGTTAGGTGGTGGTGGCGGTGGTGATGCTATGCACTAGTAGGGGTGGTGTAGGTAGTAATAATGGTTCAAGAGATGTGAAATACCGTCGCGGTGTATACAACGAGTAGGAAAGATGATAGCTCTAGCTTCAATGCGAGGGACGGGACACAGGTCACATTGCACGAACGGGTTCTGGACGCCACTTAATTTTAAGGGTTAAGGTTAGCTATATCTTGCGTCCGGAACGCCTCGGCATTGGAACGACGCGGCCCGTCGATCGGAGTACAAACGGTCTCACAGCTGCACAGCTCACCTAACAACATCGCGAAGTCCATTATAAAAGCTGTACGCCGCGAGTAGGGCGAATGAGGGGCTCTGGCTTAGGTCACTAGACGCATGCACGGGATGGACGACCTCGGAAAGGAAGGATTGGCGCGTAAACGCCATCATCCTGACGAAGAGCTGAGCGTGGGTTGAACAATTGGTCACTAGGTGGATGCACTGTGGAACAGGATCTAGAACAACATCAAAAGAGCCCCGGCCGATTCGCACTCGAGATCGATGGGTCCATTGAGTTTATCTAGGAGGCCGTTTCACGGAGCTCAGCACGGAAGACAGCTCACATCGAAAGGCAGCTTGTGTCAGCTCTGCCGCAGATCGGTTTAGCTGGTTGACAAATGGGAACCGAACACACTCTTATATTAGTACCAGCGTGTCAATTTCACATTTCATATGGGAATGATGCCTTAACTTTCTGGTTATGAGACGAGGTATACTTGTGACACCCCGAACAATTCCGTAAAGAAACTGACTTAACTAGAATAGATATAAATATCAATCATTGGTCTTGGAAGTCTAGAAGCGTAAAATATCACACCCAGCCACTTGGTACGTGCCTGGGAAGTAACCCTATGGAACCACGGGAGGGAGACATCCGATAGGCTAGAGGGACTTGCTGCGGTTTTGAGCCCCCAAGTCCTATCCTAACCGTATCCCGTCAACTTACCTCTAAGACACCATGAGATGAGAGACGAAAAGGGAAAAAAGGGAAAGACAAAAAAAAGAGAAAATCATATTGGTGGCTATTGTTTAGCTCCAGAGATGGCATGTATGGTCCAAATTTACCTCACTCGTTTTATTCGGTTTGGTGAAGGAGATGGGCGGTGAGATAAGCCCGCGCCCGTGGGGGCTCGAGGCCAAAAATTTCGAAGTGAATCGAGTCTACGATGTTTGGGGGAAATCCATATTATAATCATTTGTCCTTAACGTTGCATTCATCGGGGAATCATTAGCTTAAGTGAAGGCCGTCCTGTACTCGGAGACTCGGCACAATACACAGCATTATTGGTTATGTCGCAGCAGACCACCATGGTCTTGCGTGTATTGCGATACAACATTGAAGTATTTTGACAGGGAGGCCAAACCATTCGCATCTCAATGCCTCCCCCCCACCAACCAGCAACGTGATTATACTGCATACAACGAGCCCTAAGAGGCAGAGCATCCCTATCGACTATTAACCTTTAGTACATAGGATGTAGTCCAATATTCTTGACGGCCTTTATACGTCGTCTTCAAGGAATCGATAAGCAAACTTGAAGTCGGCCTTTCTTCGGTTCATCCTAGAATCAATTAGTGACCGGTTGATAACATAGTAATGCGCACATGAACAGAGCACCATCCAAATAGACGGACTGGTACATGTGCATGCAGATTTGAACGGTACTTACCACGTGGATTCGTAGTCGAAGAAACGGTAGGTTCCTTGCTCAAACTCCTCGGTAATGCTCTTGGGTTCCTCATGTCGCTGAAACCATGTTTGGTATTGCTTATGGAAGCGCCAGCTCTGATCCTTCAAAGCCTTCGCCGCCAAGTACTGTTGATACGTGCCCTGTTTGTAGTAAAATACATAGAAGAGGGTGTCAGGTTCGATTCTGGCATACAGCCGGGGGTCCTCGAATATCGGTAACGGCTCTTGTGGGTATCCGGACGCCGAGGGATACCGAGCGTCTGGTCGATACGTCCGAGGCGCTTCCGCGTCAGATCCATCGTGGGCGTTCAAGTTTGCGTGGGAAGCTGCCATCATACGGAGATGGGACTGGCTGTTCACTGGCAGTGAGCGTTTCTTCGTCAACTCGAAAGACTCCACTAGGTCCTGCAAAGAGGCGGGAAGATGATAGATAGACTCCTCCTCTTTTTCATCGTTATTGGGCTTCACGCCATTTGCAACACCATTGGGTTGCGTTGCTACAAGATATAGTTAGCACGTGGACAAAACTACGACATGCCAAGACATTACCCTTTGAAGACTCTGCGTGATCTGCCGGATCTGCCGTAACAGGGGCCTTGCCTGCGGCCTTAGAGGACACTTTCTCCGGTTTCTTTGATGCGGTATCATGTGTCTTCACTTCCTGGGCATTGAGTATCTTGACTTCGGGTGCAGCTCTTGGGACCGGCAAGTTCGTCGACCGGTGATCAGACGAAGCGGGCTGTAAGAATGCCGTATTTGGTGAATTGGCAGCGCTCGTTCTCGACGGCGCAGCGGCAGGCGGCAGAGGAGATATACCTGGAGTGGCTGATGTGGATTGGGATCCAGGAGGGGGTGGAAGTGGAGCAATTCCTACGTTGTTCTTGTCGCTTGCCGCAGCGGCAGCCGCCGCCGAGGCATACTTTAACCCCTCTCCAGCCGGTCGTGTTGGGAGCGAGGCAGGTTTCATGCCTGGATTCGTCGAGCTTCCGTTTGTGGTATTTGCCAGCGGGTTATGTAGCGTAGCCAAGGTGGGAAGAGGTGACTTCATCTGGGCGGAAGGACGCCGGCCGGCGGCGGCAACAGCATCAACAACGCTTCGCGACTTTCCGGGTAAGCTGCCAGATCGTGAATCAGGTTCGACGGCGTCCTCTTGTATGGACTGGGTATCTTGCGACGAGACTCGGTCGTTCTCTTGACCCATGCCGTACACATCCTCTTCTTCTTGAAGGTTAAGCTCGTCGTAAAGACCTTCGTCCTCCATAAACTCATCGTTCATTCCATCGGTGACGTAATAACGAATACTCTCCTCCAGGTCGGTTACTTGTTCAGTCTCAACACCTCCGTTATCTAACGAACGACGGATTAGCTCGAGCTTTCCCTGATGCCATTTATGGCGCTCGATTATTCGCTCGATGGTGGCCATGCGATCGGCCTTGGAGGCGTGGTTCTTTCCCTTCTTCATGGTGGCTTGTATGGATTCGCCCTCGGCCTCGAGTGCCTCGATCTGTTGTTCCAGCTCGTCGACCATGCTGCTTAGGAACTCGCTTGCTTCTAATTTAGCTTGCTCCTTAGGATCCAGCTTCGCAGCTGCGGACAGGCCCTCTTTCGAGTAAGCCTTCGTCTTCATAGCCTTCTCCACGGCCTTGAAGCGCTCCATTTGCTAGGAAAATTGTGAGCCATACCATGACAGAGTGCGCGATTCCCGGTCTCGTCTCTGCCACGTTACATACCGTCTCGATCAGTTTCCGATGCTCAAGCAACGGAGCCTTGTCCTTGATGTCATTACTAGCGGCCCAAGTCTTAATCTGATCTCGCAACCGTTGGAGCTTCTTGATCTCTCGCTTGAGGTTGTCCTCCAGCTTCTCTTTTTGGGCAGGGTTATTCGACTGTTCGATCTTCTCGTAGATAGCATCGAACTCGGCGACACCCTCAGCCACCTTCTTGAAGCATTTATCTATCTCCTGCTGCAGCTTTCTGGCAGCCATGACGACGGTGGGTGCTCAGGTATAGCCCGAGCAAACGTGGAGGGTGTTGTGGGTATTTACTGTGAAAGATGTGTGTATTAGGTTAGTAGGTATGGACGTACGTGACGCGTATTGGGTCGGAGACGGTCGTCTGCGATGAACTATGGTACGGCGGCAGGCGAGCGGGTAGGTAAGTTGGTCGCCAGCAGCGGTAGTAGTGATACCGGTATTCTAGGTAGGAAGGGTAAGGCGGCACCGACGTAGGACGACTCCAGGTCGGGGTGCCGTTGAGGTGTCTTGGATGCACTAGGCTTATTAGTTAGGAATGTCACGATACCATGGTGAATTGACGGTGCAGAGAAAGGGAAAAGGATGAAGGTGTTAACGAAGCGACAGGCAAGATTTTGCCATGGACTTGGTTTGTTTTTTGGCGGAGTGTTGTGTGGTGGGGGAATCAGAAGGGAAGTGTGTATTCTTTTGAAACATTACTGTTTGCCGACCTACCTAGGTGCTCTGTTGTGGTGCTGGTTGCTGCAGGAGAGCAAAATTCATTGTTTTTTTTTTTGGATGGTTTATTGAATCGTAATAATCTACGTGAGATGCGACGACGACCAAAGATTGCGATAGATGCAGGCAAGCACAGCCCTAGGCTCAGGTTGCAGCTACGTACCAGCCCTGGAGCTGCCGAAGGTACCTATAGTACCTATCTACTAGGTAGTAACTTACCTCCAGGGCTGCTTTACAGCCTACCTATGGTATCTTCAGGGCTCCAGGGCTACCTTACAGCCTATCTGGTACCTATCCGGTACCTATCCAGTACCTACATGGTACCATACTAGGTACCCACCGGCGAGTATGTATGTACCATAGCCTGCCTGATACACCTCTCCAGGTACCAACACCGTAGTTCATCTAGGTACCTGAATACTCATATATGTACCTAACGACGGTACCGACCCCAATGCTGGTTCGCGAACCCCAGCTCTCAGCGACAACGACATCTGGAAGTATTGTTTCAGCTCCAGAGTTGCAGTGGTATTAAATAAAATCTACTAGGTAAGTGTCCTTTTTCTTAACTACATCCATGGATGTACATATCAAACCCGAACTATATCTGGGGGGTAATAAGTGTTGCATCATTTCCTAGAATTACCTAATTTTCTTTGAATTCTTATATCAACATTTATTGGCGATTGTCACATAATTATAAACAAATGATCACGACTCTTATCTTACATACCATATGTGATTCAAACGCGGCTATTTCCGTTCTACTTTTGACGCTCCAGACATGTGCGTGCCCGCCTTTTCTTACATATGCGTGTACATAGTATCGTCCTTCGTATCTACAATTGGCACCTGGCAACCAGACGGCACAGCTGTGTTCGCCTTGACCCCCGACTCACACCCATGTATAATCGTATAATCCATGCCGCAAATGTATCTAGTAAAATCTATAGACGTAGTCATCGACGAAGGTATTCCCAGTTGGAATTAAATATTACGAAGTATCTACTTAATACATGCTGAATACCTAGTACTTTCAACATACCCTTTTGTACATGGCATACTGCCCTCACCCAAACACCAAACCAAGATGAAAGGTTAGCACTCCCAACCCTCAAGCTCCCCGCCTTCTTTGTTCCTCATCCATGATTCTTGCATGTAGCCATCCTGCAGCGCGTCCTATCAGCTTCCGTGACGGTGGATAAGGAGGTGGTCTCCTCGATCGGGAGAGGGGTCCTCGTGTTCGCCGCCGTCGCCCCCGGTGACACTGAGAAAGAAGCCGACTCCCTTGCGGCCAAGGTGCTCAAGATGAAGCTCTGGGACGACGAAGCCGGAGGAAGGGTACGATGCCATGCCACGGCCCCCCTTTTTCTTCCTTTTCCTTTTTTCTTCCTCACACACCCTGTCGCACTCGTTCATGTCCCCTGTCGTGGCTAATCGGTGTAACGTGACGCACAGTGGAAGAAAGGCGTGATGGACATTGGTGGTGAGGTCCTCTGCGGTAAGGCGACGCCACAACCCCCTCCCTCGGGGCCTACATCTCACAGCTACTTGCTCGCTCTAGTTTCTCAATTCACCCTCCTGGCCTCCACCAAGAAGGGCAACAAGCCAGACTTCCACGGCGCGATGGGCGGAGAGGAGGCGAAGCGGCTGTACGATTACTTTTTCACCAAAGTGCAGCAAGGCTACGTGGCCGACAAAGTAAAGAACGGTGTGTTTCAAGCCATGATGGAGGTGGCCTTGGTGAATGACGGTCCGGTATGTCTCACAAAATTTTTTTTAAAAAAAAGAAATCCTTCTAGTGTCACTTGCCCATCTAGCCACTTTGGGTTGCTGATATCAGTGTAGGTCACATTGGAGCTGTCAGCTGGTCAGAAGCCGACGCCCGCGCCAACGCCTGCATCATCGTCGACGCCAAAACCGGAACCAAGTAAATGAAGATAGAAAATGAATCCGCCCCTTACTTATTATAGAAAGTTACCATCAATTTTGCCTTCAATCTAGAACACCAATGATGAATCCACATTATGTATGACTAGGCCTCATTGTATCACCCGATATTCATGATCGAAAGAATGGTATCATCAAATTGTGTTAATAGTGAGGGTATCAATATTACCTAGTGTATAGCTATCGTGTACCTAGCATGCAGACTGATATGTCATGAAAACCCAAGAACGCCAGGTTTATCCGAATTCCCATTCCCTATCCCGAAGCCAGGCAATATACTCACTCCCATTACCAAGCCATGTCCGTGGGGGTATTTGGGCCTCAATGTCTCCTCGCCCTAAAATCCATTCTGGGGTATTACCGTCATTCAAACTCCAAATGATGCATTGATTTCAGCCACCGCAGCCAGCGGATTAGTTAGTGGTCTTCTTCGGGCGCCGGTTCACTTTTCGGCTCCGCCTCCTAGCCACCACCTCTGGGTCCCAACTTCCTGCGAACAAATCCTCGCACTCGTCCTCGTCTTCCGAGTCGAAGACGATCGGCTCCTCGTCGCTCTCTCCTTGTTGAGCGATCTGCTCCACCTCAGCCTTGGGCGTCACGCCGGCGATAACGTCCTCCCAGTACCGATACACGACGACCCGCTGCGTCTCGAGGATGAACTTCCCGACCTTGTACTTCTGGGCCTCCTCCTTCGCGTCGATGTATTTCCAGCCCACCTTGGTGTGGCAGACGGTGCAGCTAATGTCGGCTACGACGTGGGACCCAGTCACTAGGAGCCGGGTCTCGGACTTGCCCACTTTAATGTTGATTAGGTCTTTGCTCTTGGTGCCTTTGCCAGCAGACTGGTCCGGTGGTGGTGACACCAAAAATGCCCGGCCGTACCGGCCTGTGAATCCCTTGCTAACGATCTGCGAGGCGAAGGCGAAGTCGGACGCGCACGTAGAGCATCGGATTGTGTTGGGCTGCGTGCGCGAGAGCTTTGTAGCTCCCGCGTGATCTACGAGCGGTCGGGAATGCTTGTCTTTGGTGGCTAGGCCGGGAAATAGAGACAAAGGTATAAAGGACGCCGGTGTTGTCGGCGAACTCGGCGAGCTGTCCGTGGGGCTCGATGCTGTTGAGCCTGTTGGTGAGCAGCTTAATGAAGGTGGAGCGTCACCAGGCGGGCTGGCGGGGTGTGAGTTTGCGCTTTGTCGTCTTCGGCGAAACGGCATCGAAAGGCTCGGGAGTAGGTAAAGTGGGAATCTAGGTCCTTGTTCCGTCTCCTGCGGCGGCGGAGCTGGAAGAGGAGGTGTTGGGAGCACCTCGTTAAACATTATGGAATACATCTCGGAGACGGCCCGATTATTGAAAGGGTTATACCGTATTTATGAAATAATCTATTTAGGTGTTTCCAAGTTGCCGACTTAACTTGGTAGGTAGGTATTAAAGAAGTCAAGTCGAGCCCAGCTCAGTTTGTACGACGAAGAATTGAAATGTGTAAGAATATCGAGTTTCAAGTATCGAGCATTGAGCATCGAGTATCACATGGGGAGAGTAGCAGTACGGCAACGATGAGCCCCGCATCCAGAGCTGGAACGATGATCAGCGAACGGGTACGAGCGCAAGCACAGCGGGTGCTTGCATCAGGCTGATTGTCACATTCAGTTATTCAGTTTAAAGCTTTTGAGGTTTCTTGAGTTGATCTGAAGATGGTTGGGTAGGACGTATTATGACTTAAAAGGGCTCGTTGCATGTCGGAATCTGCGGGTGATATCCATGTCAGACCTATAGTCGTTCCCATTTAGAGTTGATCCCGTGTGCATCCTAAATCGCATCATTCATCATTCATCATTCTTAAGGAAAGGTTGGGTATTGGGTACATTTGGGAGCCCAAGGTTAGCTCGTCAATGCTTTTCCTTATCGGAGCTGCCCACCTCCGCCTAGACCCGTCCTAGACAGCCTACCTCTCTTCAGAACTCTAGCAGGGCTACCTACCTTGGTCCTGGAGCTTTATCGCGCACACGAATGCGGCTAAGGGCAGTTATCAAAGCAGATGACCCTGCATGACTCGAGCTACAGCCGCCTAATATGCTATACTAGAATGGTAGCGCATGGCATAAGATAACTTTGATATTTCTTTAATATGTATAGCCATCTAGTGGTCTTGTTTTCTATATTGATCCTTATGAATACTCCTGACTACTAGGTAGGTATATTCTCCTAATAGAAACCTATCAGGTAACTCAACCCTTTCGTAATTCATCGCCGATGCGATTGCTACCCGACGTGTTGCATGTTACGATTCAATATGTCTTAAGTCGAGATGCCCTAATGACACATTGACACCTCATGAGTCATTAGAGTAAGCCGTAAGCTTGCTGGGTTGACGAGTGGCCTCGGTGCCGGAATGGAAGATGGAAGTGTCGGGAAAGGGAAAAGAGCCAAAGGTATAACAAGGCTAAGTCGTTGGTAGAACAAAGATGGCATAACGTAGCCGGATGGACGTACACGGCATTAAAACATCATGTATGTCAGCAGCACTAGAAATTAGAAACGGCATTTGAAATGCCATAACTTCGACATCGAAAAAAACGACTCCGAACTAACCATATCTGTGGATAGCCTTACTCCCTTACCTACGCGATGAGAGCCAAGCAAACATGATGCTTGGCTATTCTAGACGTTTGAGTAATATTCTGCTAAGCACACGGAAGCCAAGGAGGACAAGAGTAGCGAAGAAAACTACAAAGGGAATTGCTCATACTTCTATCGGCTATATTATCCATATGGGGATAAGAAATATGCCGATACGAGTTGGTAGATATTGGCAGATATCAGTAGATAGGCTAGGCACCACGATGATCGCATCAACAAGAAAAACGTGCGATGGTTATGAATTCATAGCGATTCGGAAGAAATCAATGATAAGATGGGCTGACCGGCTTTTTAGGTGTTAGGGTGTTAGTCAATTTCAAACAATTTTAGTCAAAATTTGGGCAATTTTTAGTTGCCAGGAGTTTGCCAAGAACTCTTTAAGAACTGTCGCACCAATCATCATTCTCCCAGCTTATTGGTTCGATTGATGATGGATTTGGCACGTGATGGCTTTGCGGGGTTGCCATGGCTTGGATTGTATGGATTGATTGGTTATGATTGGTCAAGTTGAGTGAAGTCGAATAAATCTGGTTGTTTCCAGAACCGGGAAGGCGCAGTTATCCATTTTTTTTTCCCCAATGCAACTCTGGAACTTACGCTTTGCTCCAGTTGGCTTTCCTTTGCTGCTTTGCTGCTTCGCTGCGCTGACCGCTGCCGCTTTGCCCGCCTCGCCCGCTAATTACTGCCGCCTTTTCCAGTAAATTATTTTAGTATTTGACTTGTGAACCTTTCCGCCTTGTCTATTGTTCATGTTCATTGCACTTCTCACCACCTTAAAGAAATCCAAGTCTAAGCCACTTGATATAAACTTCGGCCACACAACACACATTCATATTATCCAATTCATCGAAATATTACCAATTCTTAGTAGAATTTTCAATCAAACTATACCACGACTACAATATTCGTGCCAAACCCTCGTCAAAATCCTGATACCGTCACCTCAGTCACCCAAGATCAACCCAATTTCTAGACAACAACCCTGGATTCCATCATCAGCCATGGCGCCAATGAAAAACAATAAAAGTAACAATTGTAGTAGTAGCTATGGCGAGGCCGTGGCCCGTCAGGTCAATGTCCTCGCCAGCTGCTACCTCGTCGACCCCACTGCCTCGCTGAAGGGTCTGCACTACTGCACTACCGGGGCTGCAGGTAAGTTTTCTACGCATCCGCATCTTATCTAAAACACTTGCGTGTCCATTCAATATCCTAACCACCTCTTCGTCAATAGGGGCCGAGTGGTATTCCTGAGGTCCCTATCTCAGGTCTACCATCTCCTCCATCAAGTCCCCCCCTCGCGGCCATCACCTCGTCCAACGAGCTCGCGCTTCAACCCAAGAGCAAGAAGCGCACCAGCGCCGCGCCAATCAGCCGCAGCCGCCGAGGGGGGGCAACATTTCAGATCAGGGAAGAATGTGAGAGGTTCTTCTGTGAGACCATGAAAGCCGTGTTCCAGGGTGAGTGGAACATGGCCGGTAACGGCTCCTGCCTGACTGGTGTTAACAACTACGCGCTCACGCCACCTGATGACTCTCCCATGTCTCGGTCTTTTACCTTCGACAACAACACCAATTCCAAACATGCGGTCTGCGTAAATGGATGGATGGAGTTTTGGGATTATGCTGGAGGCGCCAGCTTCCGGGCCTTTGTTGTAGAGGAGGGCGACGAGAAGTCGTTGTTCGCCTTCTTTGACAACGGACTTGTAGGTCGCGATCTCAAGCAAGCGTATGTTACTCCCCCTTTCGCCTCCTTTATGTCACGAAGCCTTATTAATTTCCTGGACAGTCTTATTGCCTTGATCGAATTGGCCGATGGTCCGTTTGAATGTTCAAACGTCGTGATTTGCGTTGACCGCTCGATGCCCCACGACTACGCAAAGGCCTTGATGAAGAGCCTTCAATGGGTCGGCTTCGAACTGACTACCCTTGACCATTGGGCAAAGGGCGTTGACGTCACCAGCAACAAATGGTTATTTATGGGAATGGAGGTTTAATCGTTTGCTTTCCTCGACTCTTGCGATCGTTCGGCTTTTTCAGTTCTCCCTGACGGCTCGGGATACCCTCCGATGACTACGAAGTATATGGGAGGTTCTACTGCTTTCTGGAGTTCTGGGACTCATGCATGCATCGCGTTAGTTCCGGCGCACTGGTCTTGTTTTCCGCTGCATCTGCCGCATTCATCCCGAGGGTGGAAGCTTTCGATTTAGAGCGCCAAGATCAACAAAAGGAGCAGCAATGCGACGATGCAACAGCTGTGATATAGTAATAGATTACTATCAATAGACGATGGACTTCTATTATTCCTATTTTTTTCTTCTGGTGTCTCCCTATCTAATAACCAGTAACGCCTTCCGTAATGCCATAAGTGCTGCAGATTCTCTATATTCCCGACGTACATCTTAACCTTTTCATCTTTTATAAATCACCCTCGAATTTCCGTACTTCGAGCCCCTTCTCCGCTAGGTAATCCTTGACCTGCTTGACAGTGTACTCGCCCCTATGGAAGATGCCCGCGCCGAGAGCAGCATCAGTCTGCGTGCGGGAGAAGACCTCTTCGAAGTGACCGGGGTTTCCGGCGCCGCTGGACGCAATCACAGGAATACGGATAGCGGCCTTGATGTGGTTGACGAGTTCGAGGTCGAAGCCGGCGTTGGTGCCGTCGCGGTCGATGCAGTTGAGGAGGATCTCACCGGCACCCATGGCCTGCACGGCCTGGACGAGCTCGACGACGTCGAGGTCGCGGGTCTCGCGGCCGCCCTTGATGGTGCAGGCGTACCAGCAGAAGGCCTCACCCTTGGGGCCGGGGTAACGCGTCTCGATGGTGTGGTGGCGCGTGGCGTCGCGCTTGGGCACGTACACGCGCTTGGGGTCGACGCTGACGACGACGGCCTGGTTGCCGTACGCCTTGGAGATCTGCTCGATGGCCGTGTTGCCGAACAGCTTGCGCCCGCCCGCGTGGTACTCCTCGGCGGCCAGCACGGCGTCGGACCCGATCGACACCTTGTCGGCGCCGCTCTTGAAGTACATGGTGGCGATCTCGAGCGCGCTGACCTTGGTCCCGTCCGTGTCGACCGTGTCGCGGATGCCGCCGCCGATGGTCAGCGGCACGAAGACCGTCTCGGAGGTGCGCCGCAGGATCTCGAGCATCGGCAGGTCCGCCAGCGGACAGTCTCGGAAGCTGGTGATGTTGAGGAAGGTGACCTCGTCCGCGCCTTGCTCGTAGTACTTCTTCGCGAGCTCGACTGGCTTGCCCAGGTTCCGCACGTTGCGATTGTCCGTTTTCTCTCGCACGTCGTATTGGTCCCCTTTCGTCACCACCAGATCCCTTTGATCGTTCGTCCGCACATCTAGACACGCGATTACGCGCCGTGTCAAACCGCCTGTCGGCGCTGCCGCCGACATGTTTTGTCCCAGCGTCTTTGCGCCCTCGCCCGTCAAGAAAGCTTTTATTACTCTTAATCCCGCAACTCCACTCTTCTCTGGGTGAAACTGGGTTGCCAGAATGTTCGCCTTGGCCACAGCGCCCACAAACACCTCTCCTCCATATGTACCTGTCGCAACGGTCCACCCTTGGTTCTCGAGCTCGTCCTTTACGTAGGGATATTTATACGAGTGAACATAGTAATACTTGCTCTCGGACCGAAGATCGTATAGACTCTTATTCGAGGCATTGGCGCTATTCCAGCCTATATGAGGAACTGATTTTTGGGCGTCGTCGAATCGGTCCAGCGCGCCCTTTATGAGTCCCAGACCAGGCGTAGCCGGGTCCTCGGAGGATCCCTCAAAGAGGGCTTGTAGGCCAACGCATATGCCCATGAACGGTTTGCCTGCGTCGATGTGGGCGCGGATGGCGGGAAGGTAACCAGCGGAGGCCAGCTGGCTCATGCAGTGGCCGAAATGACCAACGCCTGGCAAGATCAGCTTCTCAGCTCGCTGGACCTCGTCCGGACTTCGGATCCATTCCACAGCGTATCCGCATTTCTCGATCGCGTTAACAAGGGACCGCACGTTGCCCGCAACGTAGTCGAGCAGGTGGACGGTAGGCATTGTGGGTTGTAGACTTAGAAACCCAGTTCGATCGCCGTGGATTCTATAAGCATGCACAATATAAAACTTGAGTATATAGAAAGAATGGTACAAACATGAGTCTATGAATAAAGACCAAAGCTCGAGGCAATAGGGGACAAGTTCGTATGGTGAGTCAAGCGTCGGGTAGATGCATGCAAAGAGTTAAGGATGGAGGGGCAGGGTGAAGTCTTGGAAGTCTTGGAAGTCTTGGAAGTCTTGGAGGGGTAAAGGAATAAGCCCTGGAGGTACAACCGGTTTTTGGCTTGGGTGCCCCTCCAAACCCAGGAAGCTTGCAAGTTTGGAAGCTATTAGGTCAAAGAATTTACCGGTCTTGGTGCTGGAGAGCTCCAATTGATGCGCTGCGTGGGTGCCCAGGTGCTCAGTATCGCTAGCGTATAGCGTAATGCCACCATTTACCGCCTAAATCACTGCTGAAAAGAGCAAATACCTTAACTTTTAGTACTCTGCTTTCTAACGCCTCGGCGCTCATCAACCATCGTTCACTGCACAGAACAGCGAAGCTTCAATGTTCTGTTTGATATGCAACATCCCGCCGTGAGGGTCAAGACTACAGGAGCATAAGCTCCAATTCAAAGAACAACGCCGACCTTTCATCCTTGGGAAATACCCTCTCTACTTCTCAAATGTGTTTCCACCCCTGCTCTAGCCACCCTAATTCTATCTTAGAAATACCTAATGGCTAGTAATAATGCGTTGGGCGAGGGTCATCCTCAACCTTCCGCAATGCATCCCAACCATCTGACACCGGAAGATGATGAGTCTGAATGGGAGTATGAATACTCCAAGACTGAGACCGAGGTCAGTCTCGCTCAAAGAAATGAAACACCGGCATGAAAAAGCTAATCATTCATCCTAGACCTTCTATGTCACACTGGATCTCTCCAAAGCTGATTTCACTAATTGTGATCCCAGTACGGCAGCCCGTCCAGGTTATAGAGGTGGCGAGAAGTCCGAACGGGCCAAGTTGTACTTGAATAGACGTGCCACTCCGGAAAGCAGTGACGAGGAAGAAAACAGCGGCCTACCGGACCCGTCCGAACAAGTTCAGCAACCTCAGCAACCTGAAGAGCCGAAACAGAAGGCAGACGATGCAGATGATGATGACCACCAAGTCCAGATCTTAGAGTTGCACTCGGATAACCCCATAATTTCATACAAGGGTCGCGTTTACTCAGGCAACTGGAGCGAAAATATCGGTACCGAACTACTGTTAGTTCGTCATCTTCGCGACAATTCTCTCCCGGTCCTTCGACACTTTGACCATGACGTGGATCTTCTGGCTGCCAGTTGCGCCCGCATCACCGTGGAAGAAAAGGGACTCAAGCCCAAAAAGGATGCTAAACAGCAGCAACTAAACAACGCCAACGCCCCTCAGGAACCGAATGCCCTTGCATCTGCTGTCCCCGCACTCGAAAGATGGGCCACGCAGGAACGGATCGATCAGACCAACTTCCTCGCCAACCTCATAGAGCTGAAGAAACGTAAGGGCGAGACAGATGAGGTGACGATCTATGCTAAAGGCATGGACGTGAGAAAGCACCATAATCGACATAGGGATCAGAGGGAGAAGCAAGGTCACCGAGGAAAATACAATCTACCCCATTATCGAGCCCTCAAGAGGGCCGGGGGGTCCGAGGCCTCAAGAACTCCGACTATCGGGAACCGATTCCCTGCAGCTTCACTCATGCACGGTGCCGAAAACCACATATCCACGCCTACCCCCGAACATTGGACTGATCTCCAAGGCCAGCGGCAGGAAGAAAACGAGGAAGGGGACATCACTATGATGGATACCATCAATGAAGAAAGCGACGACGAATATGAGGATCAAGGATTGGACGAGAGTGGCTTCCTGGGATCCGACGATGAGGAGGGTTACGCTGAAGATATGGACATAGATGAGCCATAGAGCCTCCGCGTTCATTAATCAAGCAGTAATCAGATCGCAAAAAGTTCAGCCAGAGGGCGAGTGTAGCCTCCGCCTTACTATAAAGGCGAGACATGTGCTTCATATTGTTCTAGTGATTCCTTTTCCAGTGACTGTATTGCGAAGGTGATGACAATGTCATGTAAGTCTTGTGTTTGTTGATGCATACGTCTTGGGTTTGGATTATAAGATGACGCTCTGTATTGGATGATTTCAGGCCATTCCAGGCATAGATACTTCGTCTCGAATGCTTTTGATTTTGAATACAACTTTTAGAATAAATCATCAATACTCTTATCCGCGTCCTTCTTGATTAAGTCCACCATGCCCTATAGCCTTTCAGTCAGCGTCTCTTTACTTCCGTGGCAAACCCGTAGGTAGTAAGCAAATTCAGCTTTTGGTATAAAACGAACTGCCCAGAAGAGACAAAAGAAAGCGGTAGATGGATAACGCACCTCGGGCATAATCGGGTTCCCGTCGTCATCCTTCACGTATCGGAACGGCATCTGCGTGCTCTCGTGCTCGTTGAACTTGAGCTCGGGGAAGTCTGTGTAAGGAACTTTGTTCAGGGTGACTACATGTGTGGTTTAGTTCATCGTTTCTTCGCTCGCTCGCCCGCTCACTCTATCACCGATTAACACGGCGCGGTGGATGGCTAGTGCAGTGTTTGAGAGAGGGAGGGGGGGGGGGTCTCACATTGCTCCTCGACCACCATGCGCGTGACCCGCACCGCCGTGTCCGTAGTCATCTGCACGGGGCCCAGCCGCCGGCCCTGGAACCCCTTCTTGCGAAGCTCGGAGGTTCGGTCTGTGTCGCCCTGTTTAGCACGTCGTCTATTCCCCATCCCCATCCCTATCCCGACCCCTATCTTTCCCTTCGCCCAGGACCAAAGACAGGGGAGGGTGCTGAAAGCGTTCATACGTACCCCGTGGAGGATCATCACCTGGACGTAAGCATTAGCGCAACCCTTCTCCTTCCCAGCCAGCCCGCAATGCAGCACAACAACCATCTTCCTCCTCATCACCCACTCACCTAGAATGCCACCAAACAAAAAGACATCAAAGCGCGCCTTATCATCAGGGCTTAGGTCCTTCTCGGCCTGGGGATCGAGCAGGCACACACGATCGCGCTGGTCAGGGGCAGCGTACAAATCCTCGACGCCGCGCCGCTCGGGGCGGAACGCGGGCACGCGGGCCAGGGCGTCGGGAACAGCGAAGCCGTCCGGCAGCGACGACAGCATGAAGGTGCCGCCGGCGCGCTGCGTCTCGCGCGCGATCGCCGCGTACTCCAGCGCCGACCACGGCCCCAGCTCCGCGTCCAGGTGCTCCACCACGTACGTCTTGCGCTCCGGCATGGCTGAGCTCGGCTGGGCTGGGTTCTGACTAGCGGTGATCTATGAAGATTATCTTGGCCGGTAAATGTGGGATTTATGTTTTACGGAGAGACAGAAATTCAGGACACCCAATAAATATGAGCACCAACTTCACTCGATGTCGAGTTGGATATATAGATGCGCGGAAGTAAGGCAGAGCAACTTAGCATTGGCGTTTGCACCAATTCGGAAATTTTCACTAGAGGGATAGAGTGTGGGAACCAATCAGACGAGCTCCAGCAGAAGCCCTTATGTCACTTGAAGCTTGATACCAGCAGCCAGTACAGTCGGCATCTCACAGGCTCACGTTTGTTCATGCTACGTAAGGAAACATAGCGTAATGGAAAATTACTGCAATGTATTGGGAGGACAGACTCAAGAATGCAATCGTCGAAAAAGCCACCACCGCATTATATATCCCCGAATCGTTGGATATCCCATCTTAAGTATGCCCTTGTCCCCCACGCCCATGAATGCCATCCCTTTTCCAAAGCTGGCGATTTTAGTCACGACCTAGAACTTTTTTGCTACTAGGCTACCTTACAAGTTGTAATGGTAATACGACGGATATGATCGATCAAGCATTCGATTTTCGCGAGCCCTTCGAGGGAAGAGCGAGGTCCTTGCTCTTGCGCTTTTTCGTAGGTCGGCTTGATCCACCCTTGGGGCGGTAGCCTGGATCGTCGTCTCGCTTCCTCTTTCCTTTCGAAGCAGGCAGATCAAAGCCTAGGTCGTCGTCCCAATCCATGGGCTCGTCTTTCTCTTTGCGGCTCGCAATCGACTGTCTCTTGGTTCGTGCGGTGTTGCCGCCCTTGCGTTTGCGTCCTCCGTCATCATCATCACGCTCGTGGCCGTCGTCCTTGCTCTTGCCCTTGTCTTTGTCCTTCTCCTTTTCTTTCTCGAGGTCCTGGAGGAACGTCTTAGGTGCGTGCCTTCTCAGCCAGTTGTAAACGCTCGTTGGGTTTCGGAGGGCAAAGTTGGCGGCAGGGTTGGAAACCTCTTTTCCTATGGCGCTGGGTGCGAGCGTTGGCTTCGGCTTGCGCTTGAGGCGCTTGTCAAGTTCGTGGAGATATTCGTCGATGTCGTCAGCGTTGAGGAATGAGGTAGGATGCGTCTGAGGATCGTCCGGCTCCAGATCCTCTAAGACTTCTGGGAGCTGCTCGACGGTAGCGGCGTAAGCCTTGTGAGGAACATCCTGCTCTAGTTTGATAAGCGATTTGGTAGGCTTCTGTCCGGCGTCTTCATCGTCATCGTCATCCTCTTTCTTGTCCAAGTCAAGGTCAATGCGTCGCTCGAAGGGGATCTGAGGCGAGTCGTTGATGTCCATCAGCAGATCCAGCAAACGGCTGCGAAAGCACAGTTAGCACGGAGTCGTAACAAAGCGCGAATAAAGCAAGGCCACTTACTCGTTCTCGATGGCCAGGCGCTTCGCGGTTCGCATAGCCTTTTGTTCGAGCTTATGCATGGTCTCTATCTCCTGCGTCTGATGATCGAACTTGATGCGCATCTTCCGATACTTCTTTTTCCATGATTTATAGGAAGGTCGAGTATCTGCCGACGGCAAGTCGGTGTGGTCGGTATCCTTGTCGGCGTCACTCTTGAAGGACGCCATACTGTCACGACGTATACGTAGCTGTCGCGAATGACAATAGAAAATGGGTAGTAAAAGGAAGGATTGAAGTGGTAGTTCAAGTCATGAAAGACGGCGAATAATGAAAAAAGTAAGGAAAGTGGGCGAAATGGTTATTAGGTAGGTAGGTGCCTAGGTGAAAGGTAGAGAGGTCGGGGATTGAAATGAAGGGAAACGTCGGGTGTTGAAATAGAACTGAATTAAAAGGATGAATAATGTAAAAGTTCTAATGGTATCGCGACGAAATGCGATTGTCAAACATTTGATAATCCCGTCGTTGGATAATCATCTGGACAGGCGCCTAGTAGGTAGCAATCCGGTGATTTGCCTGACTATCTGGGTAACCTTTCCAGCTTGGAGAGAAAGAAAACGATCAAGATGTGAGGAAAATGAGGAAAATGATGGATGTGAAATGAAGATGGTTGCCAAAGGCAAAGTTGGTGGAATGAAATTTCAGAATTTCAGAATTTCAGAATTTCAGAGGGTGGCATCCGTCAGCTAGGTCCTTGTTTCCTCTATTTCCTACTGTATTGTATTACTTCGTAGGCTGCCTTAATCGTCGCGCATCCTTCTCCCTCCAGCAACACGCGTTCAATACAATCGTAGTGGCACCATTGATCCCTCCTTGTACTGTGTATTTGCTTTTCCCCGACACTTTGGCCTAACAAAAAAGCGTCAGATCTCTAAATGCGACATTCCACTAAACCCACACCTCAAGGCACACTATATCCATTCGTAACATGGCCTGGAATCCTTGGAATCCCAGCTCTCGCTATCGATAGCCAAACCACAATATTCCTTCCAGCGATCAAAAAGCACCTAACCAAGTGCTGACCCCACCATCAATTGGTCTGCAGTCCAATACGATAGCCACAATTGGAAATCTTCAATACAGAAGTACCTAGCCGGCACACACACTGGTCAAATTCGAGCAACCGGTCGTAGCTATTCATACAAAACCTGAATAGAAGAGGCAAGAGGATAGAAAAAAGTCGTATGCTTCGACCATTGTTCAGGATGGCCGAGAACGCTGCAAAAAGATTAAAGACGTCGGAGGGCGGCAGTGGCCTCAAGATCGGCACCCACAACGGCCACTTCCACGCGGACGAGGCCCTCGCCGTCTACATGCTGCGGCTGCTGCCCACCTACGCGAACTCCTCCCTCGTCCGCACCCGCGACCCCGCGCTGCTCGACACCTGCCACACGGTCGTTGACGTGGGGGGTGAGTACGACGCCGGCCGCAACCGCTACGACCACCACCAGCGCACCTTCACGACCACGTTCCCCGGCCGCTCCACCAAGCTGTCCAGCGCCGGCCTGGTCTACATGCACTTCGGCAAGCCCATCATCGCGCAGCGCCTGCAGCAGCCCGAGGACAGCGCCGACGTCGGCCTGCTGTGGGACAAGCTCTACGAGTCCTTCGTCGAGGCCCTCGACGCCCACGACAACGGCATCTCGGCGTACGACCCGGCGAAGCTCGCCGACGCCGGCATCGAGAAGCGCTTCAGCAATGGCGGCTTCACGCTCGGCGCCATGGTCGGCCGTCTGAACCCCGCCTGGAACGACCCCACGCCCTCCGACCCGGTGCTCGCCCAGGCGGCGGAGGACGAGAGGTTCGTGACGGCAAGCACCCGCATCGGCGAGGAGTTCTCGCGGGGTCTGGACTACTACGCCAAGTCGTGGCTGCCGGCACGCACCATCGTGCAGGAGGCCTACCAGAAGCGCCTGCAGTTCGACCCGGAGGGCCGCATCATGGTGCTGGAGGGCCAGGCGGTGCCGTGGAAGGACCACCTGTACACGCTGGAGGAGCTGGAGGAGAGCGGCGAGGGTGCGGCGGAAGGGGGCAAGAAGGTGCTGTACGTGCTGTACCCCGAGAAGCCGGCGCCGGACGCCAAGTGGCGCATCCAGGCGGTGCCCGTGGACAAGGACTCGTTCGAGAGCCGCAAGGCGCTGCCGGAGCCGTGGCGAGGCGCGCGCGACGCGCAGCTGGACGAGGTCTCGGGCGTGCCGGGCGGCGTCTTCGTGCACGCGTCCGGGTTCATCGGCGGAAACAAGACCTTTGACGGTGTGAAGGCTCTGGCTGCGAAGGCCTGCGCGTTTTAGATAGAAAAGATCAATTGATATCAATGTTTATGATTCCGTTCTATAGTGTAATGGTGTCCTTGCCCTTGTGCCTATATTGCTATTGCTATTGCTATTGCTATTGCTATTGATATAAATAGCGTTGAGTACGTAGAAGAAGTGTTGAGGACGACAGCATAATTCGAACTGAGTACACCAACATCATACAAATGGCCAGCCCCTATATATTTCACAAGTGGGATCCTACGCACGCATATACGACAATCACATCACAAAAAAGGGCGCCAGTGGTCTTAAGACTTTATTGTTCAGACCAAGAAAGGGGAATCGATTGGCTCTTGAAGACAACGATCGAACAGCATCATTCCATGGTAATATTTTTTTTTTGCAATTGCAGCATATCAGATCAAAATCAAAGCAAGACCCTTGCCAGGTGCCAGCCATATCACCGTCCCAGTAACGCCTTGTGGGGAGATAAAAAAACGACAACAGCAACGACAACAACATCAAGCAATCCCTCGTAAACCATCGTAATAGAAACAACAGGCTACTAGCGCCCTTTTACTTCTGCTTGCTTGCTTGCTTGCTCCCTTCCTGGCCTTCTCTCCTCTCTGAGGTAGGTACTAAGGTAGGCACTCTCTCGACGTAGCTTACACCCGGAACTGTCGCAAGACGTACACATGCAACCTGCCGCACGGCGGGAACGGAGAAACAGCCCCTCGTGCGCAGGTTGGGCGGAAATCACTCCTTCGCCACGCCTCCCCCCTTCCTTCCAGAAACACCCCTTTCTCATCCGACCCTAGACCCCAACACCAGTACAGCGGACTCCCATTTCGGAGAGCCGGTAGGTAGCCCCGTGTGTCCCTATCCTCGGATCGGGATGCCCTTGGCCTCGGCGCCTTCCGTGGCGGGCGACGTAGCCTTGTTCTCCTGGGCGTTGTTGTTGCTGCTGTGGTCGTCGTTGGCGGGGTCGTCGGCGCTGGTCTCGCGGTGCAGGAAGCTGCTCTCCTTGACGGGGCTGCCGGCGGAGGTGACCTGCTGGCCGGCGACGGAGACGGCTTGAGCGGTGGGGGTGGTGCAGGCTAGGGTGATGCTGGTGGCCGACGGTGGTGGCGGCGCCGCCGTTGGAGCCGTTGGGCGAGGAGAGGTGGGGGATGTTCTCGGGGACGGGGTGCTGGCTGCCGACACTGCCCGTGTCGACGCTGTCGCCCTTGCCGGCCTTGGACATGGCGTAGTCGCCGCTGTCGAAGTACTTGCGCTCCTTCAAGTGCTTGGCGAAATGGTCCGACTTCGACGGGAGCTTGCCGTATAGACGGAACAGGCGCTGCTCCTCCGGGGAGAGCGACTACGAGAAGGTGTGACATGTCAGCATAACATACGTAGGGCACGTGTGACGAAATGCGGGAGGAGGAGGGGAGAGAATATGGGCTTGAGGGAGTTGTTGGAAAGCGGTGTGTAAGACGATTGAGACGGCAGCTAAAAGGTAAGCAGCAAGACAACGACAACCGTAGGATTCAGACACCAACGCGCCCGGCTGCGTAGCTCCAAGACTGCACGAAAAGCTTTCCTTGTGGCATGTTGAGTTGCCTACGTCCTCGCTTGGGCTCAAGACGAGAGTCCAGCCCAACTTTGGATGAACAGATGTGGGGGAAGAGGGTTGCTGGAATGGGAAAACCAACCTTGACGTCAACCTTGTTCTTCTGGTGAGGGTTCATTTTGACTTGGCAATTATCGCCTCGACTCAACAGATTACTTCAAGAGACAAGTCGTTCTTTTTATCATGGACTGTTGCAGTGGGAGGATGCTGAGCGAAGAATGATCTGGTCGAAAAGGTGGGAGGTTCGTCTGGTGGTTTGGTTCGGTTTGTGGTGGGAGGGGAGCCAGGAATAAAGTGGTACTTGGTACATGCTGCATGTACTTTAACATATCCATGGATGCGATGAAGCAAGGGTTGTATCTCGTACTGGGAAGTACTTCACATATTCATTTATTAGTCAACCGGGCCTAGGTGCTTTGCTTAGCTGTAAAGGGTGTGCTATGATTCACCGGAGGTCACTGGTATCATTGATTGCTGGTGTACTGTGTATGTGCTCCAGCGGCAAGTGTTTGGTGGCTTTCGCTGTATCTAACCAGGGTTTAGGGCGACGGAACCATGCCCGCTAGCGTCCACCCAAGCTTGAACAAAGACCAATGGTCCAATGATGGTTGGTGATGGCCTCTATTGCTTAGGTAACAAAGCTGGGTAAGACGGAGAAAGTAACTTGGAAGTACTGAATACGACGCAGGATGTACGCAGGATATATACCGAAAGCCACCCAATGCGTCTGATTCCTGAGAATGTTAGAAGTTTGCCGGAAATTGCCGCCTTTACCAAACTAGGTACATAAGCTTCAGGGCTTTTGATGTGCCTAATGGCTGAGGAAATACCTCCAGGGCGTTATGAAGATATCAGGGGTCCAATATGTGTTTATTAACATCCATGGATGCAACTTGCCATTGTTTATTTATTAAAGATGTGACAACAAATAATCGAGTCGGAGCATTTCTCATCTTTTGCCTTCCAACTTCAACCTATGAAATACCATCAATTGGCTTCTTGTTTGATACCTAGGTACCTTGTTAATATTGCCCACCATTTTGTGAGTCAGTTATCCAGCATCGTCGCCATGGCAGCATCCTAGCATCCTAGCATCCTAGCATCTTAACATCCTAGCATCCCAATACTCCACGTCCCATGGGTGTTCATGTTCTTGGCTGCCCAGCTGCCGAGCACCCACCCCATGACGACGACCTTCTTGGAGGCTTTTTTTGGAGAATCATTGTTTGGAGGCCCTTAAACCGGCGTCACCACCATTATCCTCTAGCTTACCTAGTACCTAGTGCTTTCCTTGCCTAGTAGACTACCGGGCTACTAGCACATCCGCGTCACTCCAACTTCTTATCTGGTAGACACCATCATTTGACGAGCATTGCATGACACCAATGAGAGACTCTATTGCTAGAATACCACGGCAGGCAACCCTCGCCTCGTTCCGTTAAGCGGGACAGATACTTCCTCGCAAGGGAAATACGGATCGAACGATAGAACAGTGCTGGTACGATAACGTAACATAGAGATCCCGATCTGTCTTATCCTGGAGTTTGACAGGAAAGAACTGGTAGGGATGTGGTAACGCTACTCCCCCCTTTTCCTCTCCAACCTCGCCCAGATATTAGACAATTGTCCTATCAGGTGTCTTCCTAGTACACATTTGATTTCACAAATCATAGAGAGGGAGAAACGGTAGTCACACAGCTGGATAATTGCCACTGCTTGAATCCGGCGGATCAACTGTAGCGTCACAGTGTTCTCGTAATTTCTTTGCACCTATTACGCCTTTGTGTGACCATCCATTTGCCTACTAGGTAGGTATGGAAAGAAGCTCAACGCCAAGGCGCATTGCTTTCCTCATATATTGATTACATTCTAGCCGTTGGTTTGCCTCCTTACACGGTACACGCTTTTTAGGAGCTCTTGAAGACCCCAACTGAGCCCCTCTTCTGACAGTGGTTCAGGGGAAATGTCGCCACCGAGTGATGCGGCACATGATTCAACGCCAATCACCACCAACTCTGGGTGTAAGCAATGTGACTTCGTCTTCGGGGAATATCCATTCCTACCTTCTAATGCTGAACCTGGATGCCGAATATCTAAAACGACATGCGCTGAACGAACCGCAAGATAATATTCAACAAATTGGCATCCTCGTTAAATTGTTGCTAATCATGCTGATAACTTGAAGTTTCATTGGGTATGATTAATGAAACTCTTTACGCTTATGAAGGAAACCTCGATGTATTCTTGGAATATATCAAGAGGAGTCTAATGATATATCCGAAAAGCGAGTACATAAGGCCCAGGCCGGTGAGGTCATGGCACAACAAAGAGAAATTAAATCCAACCATCACTTTTACACCAGCCTTCAAATACCAAGGGTTACTTCCCCAGATCATCATTGATGGCGCCCGCTGGTGACTGGTGACGGATCGTCTGTACAGCTTTTCTACATGGAACCACGACTTTATACGGGGTCGTACTATCGAATTTACGGCGTTAATACGGGAACTGTCAGCTTGAGGCTATAACTCCGGGTGGTCTAACCCCCTCGACGGTCCTGAAAGAGGGGTTGCCCATACCCCCTCGTTCTGAAGACGAGGATTTCCTATTTGGGAGATGGAAAAGCTGCTACCTCGGATTTTCAGCAACGGTTATCTTCACGACCCCTCTCTTATCTCAAACTGTGCTTGCCTGCATGTTGAGAATTACTTTGGTAGGCGACCTTGGAACTACAACCTCATTCCCCATCTCCCAAAGTTAATGATACAGAGACACCTAACACCCGACTCCAACTTCGCATGGTTTTAGGTCTCGGCACCCCTTACTAGCCATATAAACCATTCCTAGAACTCCTCCGGGGAAATTCCCTAAATTAAACACCTACCTTGAGAAGGAAACAAATTTAAGTACTTCATGAATACTTCCAGGGCCCGTGAAACCAAGCATAGAGCGAATATATCCATCCCACACATGTTCATAGTCCGTTTTACCTAAACATCGCCACCCAACAGATTGAATGTGTTTTGTGATATCTTATATAATGCGGAATTGCTGTGGACGTATGTAAGTGCGGCGGGGTTAAGAGAACATTCCTGTCTAGAATCGCCCTTTACTGGAAATCCATTGTTCGAAACTGCTTACACTCTGTCTGCCCCATTCCGGAGCTCGAGGAGACTTGATGGCTTCGTTATTGATTGGGTACCTACGGTAGTTTGATTATTCTAGTGCAACAGTCAATAGCGGTGAGCTTGTTATGTTTGAGCGTCTTCTCGCAACTATGTTGTGTGGAATGGTTCGTTCCCTTGAGTGGATGTCTTCCTGAAGGTTGAAAACATATGAATCATGATGTTTATGTTGGTATATCTGAACGTAATACTGATGTCTATGGGGCCCTACGTTAAGGCTGAATAATCTGTTCCTTAATAATTCGATTGTTATTTACGAGTATCCTATTTATTTTTTCTAATATGGAACCTTAGCGACCAACTGCAATCAAGCCTATCAATCATGTTTCAGACAATAAGGGGGCAGAAGGAGATATTACCAAGGCGGACACTACTCGCTTTTCACCACGAATAGATCATAAAGAACCGTTTGTCTTTCCTGGCTCTTCGCCGGAGTCTCTCACGGAGAACCTACGGACTTGTCCGGAGCAAGACCGAGAAAGCCGATTGGAGGTTTGGCTAAGAATTCTTCCCGGATAGGAAATGGTTGGCCCCAATTTATCTCAGCCAATGGACGTCAACTATCGGCTTTGCTATAACAAGACTCCTCAAGGAGTGTATAGGACTGCAACGAATTAGAGGTTCCAAACACGCAAGTATCTGTCTGCTAGGGACATAACCCCCAAGTCTAACATATCGGGGTATTACTTCGGATTTGACCCTTTCACATTATACCACAGAGCTAAAGCACTAACCCGCGACTGACGATCAAGCTGCTGGAGTTAGCCCGTCCGCTTATCTCCGTCTATACCAAGAGGGCATATAGCTATTGTCTGCAACGACCGAATCCCCGGCTTATACCTGCCTCATAGGGAAATATCTTTAACCCGTACTACGGAGTTATTGGGTTCTACCGACCAGATAGCAATACAGAACTAGATTTTGGTTGGCGACGTCGATGGAAGGGTCACTGGTCCTTCGGTGAAATACGAAATCTCCGGTCTTATACCTGCTTCAGAATGTGGCCATCTCCTAGTATATAACATAGGGGCTTCACGGTAGGTATATGGCCATAATTTTGATTCGATATCAAACTTTTCATTGTGCCACAACACTCACCTCTTCTGAACAAAGTCCCATCATGGCATCCACGCTCCCCACCGAACACCGCGCCCTATTCCTCGAGACCCTCGAGGCCGGGTTCCACGTCAAGCAGCTACCCACCCCCCAGCCGGGCCCCGGCAGCGTGACCGTGCGCATCGAAGCGGCCGCGGTGCTCTCGTACCACCGGGAGATCTACAACGGGGCGCGAGAGTACAGCTTCCCGAAGCCGCTGGTCGGCGGGTGCAGCGCCGTCGGCCGCGTCGCCGCCGCCGGCCCCGACGCCACCGTGCTGCGCCCCGGCATGCTGGTCTACGTCGACGGCCTGGTCGCCGCGCGCGACGACCCCGACACCCAGTTCCTCTCGGCCATCTTCGACGGCCGCTCCGACGGCAGCAGGCTGCTCATGCGCGACGTCTGGCGCGACGGCACCTTCGCCCAGTACGCCCGCGTGCCCCTCGAGAACTGCTTCCCCCTCGACGAGGCACGGCTCTGCGGTGCCCTGGGCTACGGCGTTCAGGATCTGGCTTACCTGGGCTATCTGCTCGTCGCGTACGGCGGGCTCCGCGATGTCCGCGTCGAGCCCGGCGACACCCTCGTCTTGTGTCCGGCCACCGGCGGGTTCGGAGGCGCGGGCGTGCAAGCGGCTGCTGCCATGGGCGCTAGGGTGATTGCGATGGGCCGCAACGAGAAGGAGTTGGCTAGGCTGAAGGAACATGTGCTGGCGGGATCGCTCAACGCGGGTGTCGAGATCGTCAAGATGACTGGAGACGAGTCGACGGATGCCGCTGCCTTGCAAGCGTTTGCGCCTGTCGATGTTGTCTTGGACTTGTCCCCGGCGCAGGCGACGAACTCGCCGCATGTGAAGAGTGCGATCCGGTCGCTGCGACGTGGGGGGCGCGTGAGCTTGATGGGCTGGAACCAGAACGTCATGGTCCCGTCTGTTATGTTCGGCAACATCTCCCTAAAGGGGAAGTGGATGTACGAGCGTGGGGATATTGTGCAGCTGATTAAGATGCTGGAACGGGGGTTGTTTCCTCGAGGGAAGGACTTCGTTGACACTAAAACGTTCCCGTTGGAGGAGTGGAAAGAAGCTTTTGATGTGGCAGCCGAGCATACGGGTATTGGGAAATTTGTAGTCATCACTCCTTGATGCTAGACCGGACGAACATCTCCTTGGAGGTTAGGACCAATCTCACTTCATATCTTGAACACACGTGTATCGCCCTGTTGTATCAAACTCGAATACTGAGCACTAGGTAGTTGAAGAGACACAAATAAATCACCTTGAAATATTGACGGGAGGGTCTTTCCAAAGTACGTCGTCACGTTGGCCGCAAACACCCTCTTCCAAGATCAGTTAGTAAACATTGATAATACTATCGAATAGGGGCTGTTTGGCTCGTTGTATACTGACATAAGTACTTAGGTACCTAGTACGTATACCTAGTATCATATATAAGCCTATGGTATCATGAAATCTTGAAATTCTTCCAAGCTGGGTCAATCTCGAGTACCTAGTCTATTAGCCCGCTTGCCGATTTCATGAAGCTGGCTGTTAATCCGTCAAACAACAAGTTCCCTCATGCCGTCGTGTCGTCATATTACCCGACCCTAGGTAGATTACCCGACCCTAGGTAGATTACCCGGCAACTTGTTGCTGACGGTGTTGGGGATTCATCGTAGGTAGTATTCCAGGCCTGAGCTTCGACATTTCCGCTTACTGGGATAGCCGCTCATACAGAGCTGAATCTATGACGTTTCTGTTCTGATGACTGAGTTGGGTTCATGAAGTTGGCAGTTGTTTCGGCCATTGCTTTCGTTTGGATAGGCGCTGTCTTCTGAGATCCAGCATCTGCTTGATTACGGCTCGGACTGACATGCCAAGAGCTCAGTTCCAAAAGTAGAAATAGAGTGTTGTGTGATGAAGCTCCTAAGCAGACTATATTGTTATAGCTTCCCTTTTCCTTGGTCTTGAAAGTCACTTACGTTTGGCGTCGATGACGTTGACGCTCGACACGGAATTCTCGAAAAGTCTGGATGGTTGAAGATGCTCTAGGATGATGGAATAGTAGAGGGAAATGGTTCAATACACCTAATGACGAAAGGTTTGCCTCCATTTTGCCAAGCTGAAGGCGATTGTGTAACTGTACAGGTATTCAACAGACTGAAGATCTAAAGGTACATATTCTAATCTATATAAGTAGGTAGGTACGTACCTGGCTAGTAGGTAATGAAAATGCAACGCGTAGAGATCATTGAAGGGTATTAGAGACCCATGCCGTGATATGTCTAAACGGCACTTTGGCTTGTGATTTCTTACTCGGTATCCCCGCCGCCTAGGCACCCAGACATGCTTCTTAGCTACCCCCTCACCCTAACATTGGGGGAAGGAGGAATAGCAGATAGCAAGCAAAAAAACCAGTGACTGATCTCATTACGTTGATCTATGTTAAAACATTACACGATCCAGCCCAACTTGGATGGTACCACTAGCTCTAGTACGTAGTAGCTTCCCGTAGGTTATCTGTTAAAACTCGGTATTTCCGTGGGATTCGTGGCGCCAGCGGGAAGCTAATCTAGACCCTGGATCGAATGGGGATACTTGCGTGAAGGCGGGTACTCTTGTAAGATGCCACAGAATACTAGGTATTATGGATGTGTTTTCGGTAAAGGTGGTTGTGTGGTACGGTACGGTATTCGTGTGACTCTCCTCTTCGGCCGACGTATTATTACGGGTAGGCATTCTGAAAACATATTTAAAGAAATGAGGCATTTTCAGAGATAGGAGTATGCGGCGGTGTTTTACCTCATAGTTTTTAATACCAAGACGTGAGTTCAAGGGGGGACGGAGGAAATAGATGCACGATAATACGTTGTTTTCTTGGTTCCTTGGTCTATATCGGGGTGTAGCTGTTAAGCGTAAGCCATGAGCGATTGGATGTGACGGATTACGATATAAGGGTCCTAGATTCGGTCCCAGATTGCTGGAAGGGTGGAAAGGGCCGCGAGGAAGTCCACAGGGGTGATATTCTGCATGCCATTACATAGCGGATATTATATCGACTTTTAGATAGTTTTACGATTGGACCCATTGTCGATCGAGGCTGAGAGCTGGATTTTCTAGCTGGTGGGGGATTGTATATTAGAAAGGTACCTGATTCTTGTCTGCTGGTACGAACGATATTATATGATATTGATGTGTACGATGTGTACAATATGTACACGAGAATACCTTGCTCCGGGTTGCACGATCCCTGCAGAATCGCGCGCACACCATCGGAGACCCACATCTCGTCATCTTCAGGAGCTCCCGTTCGTCCATGAGCAAGGCGACCACGATGAGAAAAGACAGAAACAGCTTAATTGCACAATGTTCGTGCATGGTAGCGCGATCCCAATCCCACATGGGCATCCAGACAAGTCCAGGCAAGCCTGAGAAGATCCAAGCAAATCCAAGCATGATCCAGCTCTTCGGCCCTTTCTTACCTACAGAGTTCCCGACTGCTAAACATATTAAATATCATTGAATACCACCATGCCATGCGGTCATGTCTCTCTCCCGTCTCCCGACTCCCGAGGAAGCCGACGACAATTAATCTTAGTGGACGTACCTCACTGAGTTGCACGGTTCTCTGACGAGGTCAATCTACATCGACATCCGAAGTCCGAGTCCGAGTCGTTGTGATACTAAGTATTACCAGCATAGGTACTTCCGTATCATACAGCGTGCTTACGCCGACAAGCCACCTGGGGCGTGCCCCGACGTATCCAGCCTCTCAGGCCCTCCCTCTGGGTACCTAGTAACCTATCAGACCGAAACATGTCTTCTCCCTGGACCAAGTTCGGCCATGGCTTTGCCTGGTTCTTCAACCTAAACCTCGATCCCTATGGACAGAACGAGGCCGAACGCACGGATTCGCGAGACGCGTCCGAGTCTCACCCTAACGTCGAGCCCTACGACGAAAGGGACCCAACCGCTATCGACTGGATCTTGAGTGTTACACCAACGCCCCGGGGCATTCTCCATTATTTCTATCGCCTGTTCCCGTTCCTGCATTGGATTACTAGATACAATGGGACATGGCTCATCGGCGATTTGATTGCCGGTAAGCTCGGAGCTCCTCCCCTCCCTTCCGCCACGACACGGACATAACTAACGTCACTCGTTCTAGGCATTACCGTCGGAGCCGTGGTTGTGCCCCAGGGCATGGCCTATGCGCTATTGGCTGAGCTTGAGCCTCAATATGGTCTTTATTCCTCCTTTATGGGTGTCCTGCTTTATTGGTTTTTTGCAACTTCGAAGGATATTACAATTGGGGTATGTTATCTATCCCTACTCTTCATATTCTGCACGCAACATGCTAACCCTCTACGAAGCCTGTCGCGGTCATGTCGACTGTCACTGGCGGAGTCGTCAACAGGGCAGAGACGGCTCTTCCCGATGTCCCCGGTCACGTTATAGCATCCGCTCTCGCCGTTTTGGTTGGAGGGATTGTATGTTTCTTGGGTCTAGCACGACTGGGTTGGATTGTCGACCTCATTCCGCTACCCTCCATCGCCGCCTTCATGACGGGATCTGGAATTAATATTGCAGTTGGACAAATACCAACGATGATGGGTATGAACAGCAAAAAGAAGAGGTTCTCGACACGAGACGCAACGTACTTGGTCATCATCAACACCCTGAAGAACCTCAAGTACACAACTATCGATGCCGCCATGGGTCTTACGGCATTGCTCATGCTCTACATCATCAGGGGGAGTTGCTCGTACTTGGCCAAGAAGTATCCTCAACGAGAAAAGACGCTCTTCTTCGTTTCCACCCTTCGAACGGCTTTTGTTATCTTGCTATACACTGCCATTAGTGCAGGCGTTAATTTACACCGCCGGGAGAACCCTCTTTTCAGTGTGCTCGGCGAAGTCCCTCGTGGTAAGAGCGCCCCTTAGAATACCTAGTACTTGATAATGGACAAAAACTGACGAAATAGGCTTCCAACACGCTGCGGTTCCCGAACTCACCACGGAAATTGTCTCCTTTTTCACCTCGGAGCTTCCAGCGGCAGTTATCGTTGTTTTGATTGAGCACATTTCCATCTCGAAGTCGTTTGGTCGTATTAACAACTATGTCATTGACCCGTCCCAGGAGCTGGTCGCTATTGGTGTCACCAATCTTCTAGGCCCTTTCCTCGGCGCTTATCCGGCGACGGGATCCTTCTCCCGCACTGCTATTAAAGCGAAGGCCGGTGTCCGTACGCCATTTGCCGGTGTCATAACGGCCGTGGTAGTACTTCTCGCCCTATACGCATTGACAGCTGTCTTTTGGTATATCCCCCAGGCTTCGCTTGCTGCCGTCATTATACACGCAGTGCTGGACGTCGTCTCCCCGCCCGACGTCGTGTACCAGTTCTGGAGGATATCACCCCTGGAAGTCATCATCTTCTTTGCCGGAGTGCTAGTAACCATCTTCGATACCATTGAGGATGGCATCTACACCACGGTTTGTGTCTCTTTCGCCGTCTTCATCTTCCGCCTGTTCCAGGCAGAGGGACGCTTCCTAGGGATTGCCAAGGTCCGCACCATTGGGGATTTGAAGTCCAGCCGACGTACTAGCGAAACCCAATCTCTCACCCATGAGAAGAACGGCCTTTTGGCCCTTAGGGAAGGTGGCATTTCTGGCGAGCGTAACATATTCCTTCCAATTAACCACAGCGACAACTCGAATCCTCGGGTACCCATCAGCCACCCTTACCCTGGCGTCTTCATATACCAATTCTCCGAAGTGTTCAATTACCCCAATGCCACCCGTTTCCTGGACGGCCTTACGGCGGGTATTTTCAAGGCTACTCGAAGAACAGACCCGGCATCTCTCGGAAAGTTAGGCGTAAGTTGACATCTAACCCCCTTTTTGATTCATCTACTCACCCCTATCCAGGACCGCCCCTGGAACAACCCCGGCCCGCGCAGGGGAAAAGTCGTACGCGACGAGACGGAAGACCGACCGACCCTTCGCGCCATCATCCTGGACTGCTCCGCGATCAACAACGTGGACGTGACGTCCGTGCAGGCCCTGATCGACGTGCGGAACCAGCTGGACAAGTACACGCAGCCGGACATCGTCGAGTGGCACTTCGCCCACGTGCGGAACCCGTGGACCCGCCGCGCGCTCGCCGCCGCCGGCTTCGGCTTCGTCCAGCCCACCCACCGCGCCGCGGAGCCCGGCCGCCGCTGGAAGTCCATCTTCAGCATTGCCGACTTGGCCGATGCCGCCTCGCCGCTGTCTAGCCGAGGCGGGAAGACGGCCGTGGAGGAGAAGCGCGCGAGTGCCGGTGATGAGGAGATCGGCGCCCTCCCGTCGTCCTCTATCAACGAGGAGGGCACTGCGCGCCAGGTCCCCGTGTACGGCCTCAACCGGCCCTTCTTCCACGCTGATGTGCAGGAGGCTCTGGACGCTGTGCTGGAGAATGTCGAGAGGCGGCCTATCTTCCCCGAGCCGAAGCAGGTTGCGTAGAAGCTCTTGTATTAGCTACCTATCTACCTATTTCGTATACCCCTTTTTGAATGATTTCCCCTGGAGATGTAGTCCCGATGTATCGTTCTACGTGGATAAGGGGCTTCGGGACTAGAAAGATCGGAAGAGATCGCCGTGTATGATAATGCAGTCTTGAATAGGTACCATCCTTAGATGATAATAGATACCCGAAAAGTTGATCCCACCGAAGGATATGAATATGTGTTATACCGGCGTACGCTTAAGCCAAGAAGCCGGCACCGAATTCACTATGGGCACATTGCAATTAACATTCACATATAAACTCATCACGGTGCAAGACAAATACATTTAATTACGCTGTAACGACTATTCCCCCTTAACACAGCCCCCACCCTCCCTCCCCACACCCGTCCCCCTCACGCCTCGACCTCCTTCTTGGCATCGACATCGCGCGCAGCCTCAGCGGCAGCGGCGCGGTACGTCTTGTAGCGGTTGCCGACGACGATCCAAGGGGCGTCGCGGGCGAAGACGACGGTGCTCATCTGCTCGAGGGGCACGCGCTTGGTCTCGGGCAGGACGAGGTAGAAGAAGAGCGCGTTGGTGGCGTTGCACACGGCGAACAGGATGAAGTACCGGTACCCCACGTCTGCTACTGCGATCCCTGTCACCTGCGCGATCATCGTGTTGAATGCGAAGCTCGTCATCGTCGCGAGCGACACTCCCTTGCTGCGCGTGTGCGTGTCGAAGATCTCGGCTGGGATGATCCTGGGGGGAGGGGGTTAGTTGGGTGGGTTGAGGATTGAAAATGGTGGAAGGATGGGGGGAAGGGGGTGAGGGAGGACTTACCAGGATAGCGGCCCGCAGGCAAAAGAGAACGAGATGTTGTAGAGCCATGTGCTACAGGAGTAATTAGCTATATTCTCGAAACGACAGGCATATGCTTTGGGGCACCTACACAATGATGAAGCCCCAGCCGGCGGTACTTCCCGAATTTGTGTCGGGCGGGAACAGAGCTACGAAGATGTGTTAGTTAAAACGCCTACTCCAATAACAGACACGGACAGCCCTAAGATAATTCATTCAACACTTACCAATAAGGATCGTCACGACGGTGAACATGACGCAGTTGACCAGATTGCCGATGATGATGGTGGGGCGACGGCCGAACTTGTCAATGAGCAGCATGCAGAAGACCTGGGCGATCAGTGCCAGGATGTTGTTGATGGCCTGGTACTTGAGCGCCTCGTCGGCCGAGATGCCGATCTGCGCGAAGATGGTGACGGAGAAGTACTGGATCGCTGATACGCCTGTCATCTGCGTCGCGGCTTGGATGGCCACTGCTAGGAACAGGCGGCGGAAAGCAGAGCTGATAGAAAGTGTCAGTAATCAATGTCCAAAGAAGTCTCTAGATTTTGAGAACAAAAAGGAGTGCAGACGTACGGGTTTGTGAAGAGCTCCATATAGCTCTTAGCTTCGTGCTCATGCTCGATGCTAATGGTCTCCTTGATCGAAGCATATTCGGCCTGAACCCAGGCGTCGTTAACGTCGCCATTTGAGTGGAGCTTGGCCAAAGTTGCAAGACCCTCGTCGGCCTTGCCGTGGTCGACGAGCCAGCGGGGACTCTCGGGGAACAGCAAGATCAGGGTAGCCAAGATGAGAGCCGGCAAGTTCTGGATGCCGAGGGGGATTCGCCACTGCCCGTCGTTGGTCAGGTTTATGAAGCATCCCCACGATACCCAGCCGGCGACGAAAGCGCCGATGCCCAACATGAATTGTTGCAAGGCAGTAACACGTCCGCGGATGGATGGATGCGCTATTTCGCTCTGGTAGACCGCTATAAATGGACGTTGTTATTAGTATTCCGGTTCCTCTTATCTAAAAAGTGCGAACCCTCTCTTGGATCACAAATTTTAAAGGGGTCAAGGTAGATACTCACTACACCCACTTATTAGCAATGTTCAGCAAAATTTCGTCATCCGTATAACACTTACCGAATAATCATAGTCAAGAAACCGACACCCAGTCCAGCAATCGCTCTTCCGGCATATAGATAGTTGATAGTCTGCGCACCAGTCTGGAGAGCTCCACCTAGTAAGAAGATAACAGCGCCCAAGAGGATCGTCAGTCTTCGACCGAGCCAGTCACCGGCAGGACCCGCAAACATGGCGCCGAAGAAAGCACCACCGGTGAACAACGACACGACGGCGCCGCTGCGACACAGCTTGTTAGCTTCTAGTTTCGAAGGGGGTAAAGACGGACAGACCTCTGCGCCTCGCTCGGCTTGAATAGTTCGTGGTACGAGGTGCTCCCGACCACGCCGGCAATGACGCCGAGATCGTAGCCGTAGAGCACCGAGCCCACGGAGGCGAAAACGCCGACGAGGAACTGTGGACGCAGCCTGTTAGTTACCATTCCCAGCGGGAAGCAAGACGACTCGACGAGCAACCCGAGAAGGGTGTTTCGTCTTTGTGAAGCCGAAGTAGGAAGTTAATACACATACCTGGTAAGTATGAGGCTTCATCGTGACGACGAAAACCAGGGATCCGATGGCTCGAATGGGCTATTTCCTCTCCGTTCCTTCCTGTTCCTTTCCTATCGTTTGCTGTAATCGCAATCCCATACGGGCCGTCTGTTCTTATCGACGGCAGTAACAGCAACAACAGCGAGACAAGCAGAGGAGAGAGAGAAAAGGCTCGGCGAGCAGGGAACGCGACGCCGAAGCGCATTCTTATACGCCTGGCGAGGCACCGCGGTTCTCCGCACGATCCCGCCCCCCCCGTATCGCGCCAGCAGGTTGGAGACGCCATGTGGTTTTTCAGCTGTTCAGAGCGGAGGTGAATACTCAAAGCGGTCGAGGCCTCGTTGAGGCCCCGTACCCCCAGACCCGCGGGTACGGGGAACAGCCAGGAAACCCAAGAGAACCAGGGCTGCTGAGTGGAGGGATTTCTCGTCGCTGCGAACCCCCCGTCGAACGACTTTGCTAGATGCGCTCCAATCAGGTGCTAGTTCGCGGTCGGGCCCTCGTGCGCTGGGCGTGGCTGGATCGGGGGGAATCTGGGGTATGGTTGTATTGCTGGCGGCAATGCGGAGATCAATGATACGCCCAGGGGTTATTGTTCCTGCGGGTCCCCCTTCTTGCTCCCTCTTCTGTACCACGCCGAGACCTTCGTATTTATTGATGATGTGTGGATCATTCGGTGCATATTCTCATGATGCTAATGTAAGTACCTCCTAGTAGACAGCTAGTCCATGATCTATAAAGCAAGACGAATCGGCTCATCACATGTAATTGTCGTTAGCGACCTGAGAAGACCAAAAAAAGCTTACGTGGAAATCGTAATAGGTCATAAAAATTCAAAATCTACAAAGCAAGCCCAACTGCTGCTGGGGTATCTAATCCGTTAACGCCCGCATTGCCATCTATGGTATGCTCATGAATGCCAGCTTCCCTTCTTGCCTTCAGCTATGCTGTGTATGATCCGGCACCTCCAAGTTTGGCATAGCTTTTCCCTACCGAGATTCTTGAACTTCGGTCCTTGCGGCCCCGTCACGTAGTGATACTGTCCGAATAAACGCCATTGCCGTGCATCATCTAAACCATATAGTTTGTCGCCCCATGTTCCGTTGTAATGGAACCAGCTCGTAGGCGCTTCCGGATTCTCCTCTACCGGCTCCAAGCCCTCATCGTCTTTGGCGGTATAATCATACCAATAGCCCCGCAGATTCAGGGATGGATCCCAGAGCGGGCCGCGGTCCGTGACGTCTTTGAGCATTCCAAACGGTAGCACGTACGGATGGTTACCGGGCGTGGCGTACATCGCATGAGAGCCGACGGCGCTATATATAACCGGTCTTTGCGTCATGGTATCATTTCCGCGCTTCTCTACAGCGTGCCAAGCGTACGCCTGTCCGCCCTCGTGCTCGCTGAAAAATACTCCACGGGGAACACCAGCCTCGAATCGAATCATGCAGTGTTCCCAATCGCCTACGTGATTTCCGTAGCGGGTACCCAAGACCGTCTGCCCGAGGTTATAAGCGTAGAAGAAAAACCAGAAAGCGTCGATGATGCCGGAGCCTTTGTCCACCAAAACGAGGGTAACTGGCGCACGGGAGTAACCGGACTCGTCGGGCCTGTTTTGCGCATCCTGGGCTGCTTGGGACATGAGTCTCTGTTGTTCGCGGTCCCGAGGGATCCGAGACCGCCGTGCCAGTGCTTGGCGTTTCTGCGGACCATCACCTGGAACCTTTCGCGGGTCTGATATTCGACGGAGGGGGTGATCCCTGTCCACATCAAACCATGTCGTATCATCAGCAAGCCATTCATCGGGTTCCGGCTCGTCCTCGTTCCCGACATCTTCGTCGACGTTGTCGTCGTAAATAATCGGTCTGTTTGCTCTGCTGTGAAGCCACTTCGGGCGAGCTTCGACGTCATCTTTGCTGTTGAGGTGCTGGAAACCAAGTTCGGAGCTCAATTCGTTCAAGTTGGACAAGGTGAGGGGCCGGGTCTCATTGGACGGCCATGCGTCTTCGTCGAGATCCGGCACCATGTGGTTGACATGTTCGGCGATGTCGGAGGGCCAAAAGAACTCTTGGGAGTAGAGGTGAACCAAGGGGGCGTATTTCAGCACATAATCTGGGATTCCTTTCAACTGCCCGTCGCTGCCATTCCCTCCTTTCCATGCGACTGCTGGCTCTTCTCCTAGGATGTGTCTCAACTCATGTCGACGACCATCGTCGGGTTTCGGCTTCTCCGGAGGATCCTTTCGGAGGTGAAACAAGCCACAAAGACTAAGCCAACGGCATGCTTGACGGTCTAGCCAGTGCGGGGAAGTGTTTATCCACTGCTGGTCGGCGTCTCGGGTTTCTTTGCTGGGTGGGACAGGGTTGAGTGCTCGAGGCAAGAAGGTGGCTAGGAAGACGACGGTACCAACGACGACAAGCGCAATGGTTATACGGCGGAGGTTGTACATGGAGAAGGAAAGATGAGGCCGGTGCGCTTAGCACGTCGGCGTTCGTGGTGTTGTTGTCGTAGCTGCGTAGAATGAAGTGAGGTCATAGATGTAAAAGAGAGGGCGGTAGAACCGAAAGTCGAAACCTAGCAAAAGCGCGCGCGCACTCGATGTCAAAAAAAGACCGTAATATAAAAATGAAGGTGGATTTGGTTAGAAGAGAATGAAGATAACAATGAGAAGAATAGACCATTCAACTATCAATCCATACCATAAAGACAATCTGTAACCCACAACCTTGAGAAGTTGGTAGGTTAGATCAGCTTTTTCTGCTGATGGACGGACTTTGGAACGGGCTTTGAGACGGAGTTTTGATGAATGATAGGCAGAGAGTAGCCCAGGAGGTAAGCGGTGGGCAGTGCAGGCAGTGTAGTCAGTGTAGGTAGTGTATAGATAGTGGGCGGTGGGCAATGCTAGGTGGCCTAGGTGGGATCCATGGATGTAGGTAAACGATTACTATGCGGTAGGGGAATAAAGAAATGGGAACGGGAAGAAAAAAAAGGACCTGGAAAAGGATTACGACGGTGGGGGGCTGTGGTGCTATTTTCAGGTGCCGGTTTAGGCTTCGACTCCAAGGGGTTTAATGGGGTTTAATGGGTTTCCTTTGGTTCCAGATCTTCTGAATGTACCTGGATTATGTATCAATAGATGTCAACTCTACAGGGTAAACCCGCACCTAAAATACATCAATGATACTTGTAGTTACATCTCGCAGATACGGAATCTTCCACACGTACATAGTGGTATCAATAGATAGAATAGATAAATACGTACATACTGTGTACTGTGTGACAGAATACAAAATGCAACCAAGAAACAAATTCAGACAATCCTCACAATCCTGACGAAAGCTTATATTTGTTAGTGGTGACATGTACCTTACGTGGAATCTTCGTCAAGCTGGATGTACAGTCGATCATTCCTGAACAGGTACTTCCAAGGCTGTATGCTCGAATCGCCCCTGAAAACCCTGCATGAGCAACGCTGGCCTTGGAAACAGGCCCTGAAGGTACCTGGTACCATATAGACATGGAACCTCCGGCTCTGAGCCGAGACCCGTGACGGCTGTAACACCCGTGACAGATAGGGAAAATGATAACCATCAAGCCCCTTACTCCAATGAGAAAGCCACATGTGGCAAATCATTCGTTGCGATTTCGCTCTTTTCTTTGCTTTTCATTGCTTTTCATTCATAGTTGTTCACATCTTCAGCATCACGCGGAATAGCAATACTACACAAATCTCTTTATCCCCCATTTCGTGGTCATCAACCGAATCAACTACCACTTCAACCGTGTCCAGACACTTCTCTTTCACACAAAGGAATGATACACGAGTCTGGCATTGTTATCGATGCATTAGTTTCAAGGTCCACGTGTGGGCAACCCCTAGTTTTAACTTGCCGAGTATAATGTTAGACAACGTTGCAGAACTCATCAACCATAGACATCCTAGACATTCTCGTCTTAGCCGAAATCGTCACGCAGCACTAAGGCGTGATGGGTTTGGGAGTAGACTAAGACAGTTTACAGTGCCTATCCGACTGACACAAATGACCCCGTGCATTCGTTAACAGAGTCAATAGGATCAGGTCATTGGTATGCCAACCTAGAAAACGATGATACTCGTGGCATCTGGATTCGGCTGGCTGAACGGAGGCAAGTATAAGAACATCAGTATAGTATCAAACAAGAATGGACATTCAACTGTACAAACCCACCACTGACTGCTACAGCTATGTCATCGACTCTCGGGTACATCCATGGATATACTTCCAATACCATTGAAAGTCCCAAGACGTAAACAGCATAATTGAGACGAAGTAGAATGGTTTGCTAGTTCAGTTTTGTTCATGATGCGATGAATACCTACCTACCTAGGTACAGTAGGTATACTACTGAATTGGTTTGATCTATACATATTTCGATTCGATTGGCATATTGATATTTGCCAGTTTCCAGTTCCTGATCTGACATGAATATTATACGAAAAGCAAAGCTGACACCCTCGAGAAGGTCTCATTCCGTATCTACCTACCTAGTAGGTATTTATCAGGCTTTGTCCTCTGTTCTGGGATAAGCACATCATTCCGAGTATAGACTTGTAGGTTTCTAGAATAATTCCATGGAGGGATATCGTATATATTGTGTCAAATAATACCTTACGTGCATGGCAATATAACATCTCATCTACGTCCAGCCCTATGGATCTGTTTGTACTGCGTAGGAGAGGGTCGTCGCGATTTGCATGATTGGGACCCAATGCTTCTCAATGCTTCTCAATGCCCCTCTGTTCGAATCGGGGGGGAGAGGCTTACAGAAACCCCACATAGCCGCATAGCCCCGCGATTGAAGTTCACCTAGAAGCTTCCACTGCGAAGAATTGAAGCTTTCAATTTCCAGCTGCTTCTGTATTTTCTGTATTTCTGCCCAGGAGGCTGGGTACATTCCAACTGAGGCTGCAAACATTTCCCAGCGATTGCCTGACATTTTACTTTCCTTAGGTACACATCTGGTAAATACGCCTTGTTGTGCCTGCCTTTCTTTTTCCTCACTTAGGAAATCAATTTCGTTTTAATCCTCGTCTTCGTAACCTACCTAGGTACACTTCTTTTTCCCACTTCGACTCGACGTAGATCATCTTCTTCCCACACTACCGATATTCCATTCGCCTCAGCACCTAATCACACCAGCACAATGGCAGACACCGAGCAGTCCAAGAAGCGTAGCTACGTCTTCTTCGAAGTCACCATCGGCGGCAAGCCCGCCGGCCGCATCACATTCGAGCTGTACAACGACATCGTTCCCAAGACAGCCGAGAACTTCCGCGCGCTATGTACCGGAGAGAAAGGCCTAGGCAAATCCGGCAAGCCCCTCCACTTCAAGGGCAGCGCCTTTCACCGTGTCATCAAGCAGTTCATGATCCAAGGTGGTGACTTCACTGCCGGAAACGGTACCGGCGGCGAGAGCATCTACGGCGAGAAGTTCGAGGATGAAAACTTCGACCTGAAGCACGAACGTCCTTTCCTTCTCAGCATGGCCAATGCCGGTCCTGGTAAGTATTCCAAGTCTTCTACTGTTCAGGTAATATAACGCAGAATAACTAATGACATCTGCTTCTCTACAGGCACAAACGGATCCCAATTCTTCGTCACGACAGTCCCGACTCCCCACCTCGACGGTAAGCACGTGGTCTTCGGCGAGGTGAAGACGGGCAAATCCGTCGTGCGACAGATCGAGAACCTGCGCACGAACAACGACAAGCCAGAGCGCGACGCCGTCATCGCGGACTGCGGGGAGCTGCCAGCCGACGCCGTCGCGGCCGGCGAGGCTCGGGCCCCGGACGCCTACGGCGACCAGTACGAGGACTTCCCGGAGGACGACACGACGGAGCAGCCGCCGTCGGCGTCGCGCGTGCTCGCGATCGCCGCCGACTGCAAGGACTTCGGCAACAGGGCCTTCAAGGCCGGCGACCTGGTCGCCGGCCTCGACAAGTACCAGAAGGGCCTGCGCTACCTGAACGAGGAGCCCGACGTCAAGGACGACGAGGCCGAGCTCCGCCAGAAGCTCGACGCCCTGCGCTTCACGCTCAACAGCAACTCGGCGCTCCTCAACATCAAGCTCGAGGCCTGGGACGAGGCCGAGCGCAGTGCGTCGGCCGCCCTCGCCGTTGCGGGCGTGTCCGATGCCGAGCGCGCCAAGGCTCTGTACCGCCGCGGCCTGGCGCTCGTGCACCTCAAGGACGAGGACTCGGCGATCGTGTCGCTGGAGGAAGCCAAGAAGCTCGTCCCCCACGACGCTGCCATCAACAAGGAGCTCGACGCCGTCAAGAAGCGGGCGGCCGCGCGCTTGGCGAAGGAGAAAGCTGCTTACAAGAAGTTCTTCGCATAGATATAAGCTCCGCCTATCGGATGGGAATAATGCGGACAACCCGGCGCTGTGCCTCCCGGGGTACGATCGAAGTTAGGAAGGAGATCGAGGAATAAAGTATTCTTAAGTTTACGAGCCACATCAGGCGTGGTTCCAGGGCGTTAGGTCGAATGCGGATTAGTAGAAACGAGAGCAGCGAGGAGAGATTTCTGGTCGAGGACTCGAAAACCGCACAAGGGAGTTCCGGTTCGTTCAGTCTATAGCCTTTCGCCCGCTAGACGGCGCGTCTCCTGCTTCTCCCTGCGATTATGAATTAGTGAATAAGGCATCACGCTAAGAAAAATGAAAAAGGAGGGAATCTAAATATTCGATGCTATTCATGGAGTAACGGGTCCCTCGTCCCCGCCAGCGTTCACACAAGCACAGGTTTCCGACGGCGAGTAAATAGACGGTCGGTTCGTCAGCCAGTCAGTTAGATAACTAACTATTAGTGGTTATGAAATGAACGAATGGATAGATGATAGACCAAAACTCCGACGGGGTTTTGGTAAATCCCCGGCCTACGTCTTCCCAGCCTTGTCCTGAACCCCGTTTCTTTTTTGCGTAGAACGTGCGTGTAAGGTATAGTAGTAATCTTGTTAATTTATGTATACTACTCACTAGAACCGCTTACTTAGGTACGTATTAGTTTTGTTCACGTTACGTATTCAAAATGTATGTTAATCATCTTGTCTATTGACTTCCTATGTGTCGTCTGTCTGCTCATCTTGCGGAAAAGTACGATATGCTATGCTACATTTAGGTAGGTGGGTGGGTACCTAGGTAGATAATGCAAAGCCATGGCTCGGGGACGGACTTGGATATTGGACGGCTATCGTATCGTATTATTAAGGTAGGTACATAGTCTACATACCCCATTTCTCAAGTCCTCTGGGACTGAGTCCTCGTACCATTCCGAGCACGGTATGGCATGGCATATCCGGCTCCCGAGTAGGTACCTAGTTACCTCGATGGTATGACGTATTTCTCTCCCTCTGCCATGCCGCCGCGTCCTTAGTCTCGGGTCTGCATCGATGAGCCACCAAGGAATTAGGGCTGGCGCAAAGAACGCTGCCCCCGCAAAAGAGGGATATGTAAGGTAAGGTGCTAAGAATCTAACCGTGACACTATGAGTCTGATCGTATCGTCTCGTCTCTGAATAAAAACCCTGAAGTCCGTATGGACGTAGGCGTGTATCGTGAATAAAAAAAGGGGGGAGAGGTGCAGCCCCTATTCTGCTAGGCCTCCCGTGGTCTATTCTCTATTGTTTTTGTTCTCTGCTGCTCTGCGCCGCGCGTTGCGTATGGACCCATGTATGCCTAGATGCTTTATCTAGGTACCTTGGTGGTAGGTAGAATATCCCAATGCTCAAGTATTGGATTTCCCATCTCTCTCATTATCTTAACCCAAATATGCTGGCGAGTCCCTCCGTCCGTGGAGTGGGCAACCGCTTCGTCAATCGCGCTCGGCGGCGTTTTGGTGGCTCCTGCTGCGACGACTGCATCTGTTGTGACTTGGCGGGTCGGCACGGTTTCGCAGAGCTGGGGCGTAACTAGTGCCTCGAGCTCGTTTCACTCTGCCAGGATTCCGAAAAGCTCCCAAGAATACCCTTGCTGCTACTTTTCTCATCCTTATCCCTACTCTTCTCCCGTACCGTCGACGGTGAACCAACTACGTCTTTCCCCTTCTCCCTCTTGCCGCTAATGAGTCCATGAAGGAAACTTCGCGGATTCTTCACGTATGCGGCTTTAGCCCGTATCGTCCCGATCGGATTCGACATATCTACGCCGTCCGATACTTGGCGGAGAACTCTTCCTTCCCGAGCAAAGTTGCGGAACGCAGATCGATCACCACCGTCCGGTTCGCTGCTGGACGAACCTGGCCGGCGGTACGAGTCGTTCTCAGCCCATGATGCTGGGTTCCCATATGTCAAGTTGACAGACTCCATGAGAGCTGTCCTTTCAAGTGTCTCGGCCAAGTCCTCGGTAGCAACCGACTCGCCTTCTGAAACACGAATCGACTCAACTCTGGCAAGACACTCATCTGAGCGCCTTTGTAGGTCTAGACATATTGCGTGGAACTCTGCTAGCTCGGCATCGAAATCTGAAGGATCGGTGAATGCGGATTTATGGCTTGACTCGAGCCAGAGCTTAACCAAAGCGGCGTAATTCCTAGGCTGATCGATTAGGTACGGTAGCGACGGAAAACCTTCCCGGGACACCGGCGAGAGACGCCCGAGGATGGTGAGCGGAGTGGAATATGAGGCGGGAACGGTGATTAGGCTACGCTCGCTTGGTATCGAACACATCTGGTCGATGTAGTCTTTGAAGGGTTGTCTGTGAATGCTCAGAAATTTGTTCATCGGTTCCATCCAGCTCTCCTTCTTGCCGAATGTGGACAGATTCGCCAGTGCCTGCAACCCCTTCGCTATGAGGGTGAGAGTTCGCTGCGCTCGGCTTCGCGGATTATCTCGCAAAAGCCCGAATAGCTTAGGGTTTAGAATTGCGGGGCAAATAAAACGCAAGAATAAGAATCCCGAGACGCTCGTGTAGTTGACAGTGCGGAGGAAGTCGCCATATCGGTCTTCCGCGACGGCTCGGACGTATTTGAGGATTTGTCGGAGCTCAAGCGGCAATTTGGTGGCGGAGTCTGCGATGCACTCCCAAACCTCGGTGGTCAACTGCACCAACTGATTCCAGTGCTGTTGCAGCTCGTCGCCATGTTGAATTCTACTTGGGTCAACTTCGCAGTCTGGATTCAGCTCGTTGATCTCAAAAATCTTGTCGGCTAGAATTTCCTCGAGGAACTCTTTACCCAGGCGGCGCATGTGAAACTCCAGGGCCTGGGTGAGAAGCGAATTGCCTCGAAATAGTAGGTTTGCCTCACCGGCCAGAGACTTCATGTCGCGAACGAGTTGGTCCCTCTCGTTCGCGGAGGTTGAAGATTCGTTAGACTTGAGGCGCCGACTGAAGCGCAGTCTCTTCATACTATTTTGGCTTCCGATCCCGTCTATTTCTTCTTCAACCAGAGCCATGAGCCACTCGCTAGAACTCCCGGATACTTGAAAGATGTTCAAGAACAACTCCGCAAGTCGTCGCATGGCCGAGGGTATCGCCAGCGCTATTTGGCTGGTCAACCCAACGCTAAATTTATGGAGAAGTGCGTATAGCGGCTCGTAGTCCTTTGCTCCTAAAACAACCAACTCATCGTGGTTCACCTTCACAAACATGCTCCCAATGGATTCTTGCTTTTCGTCGCACACTTGAAGCCATTGCTCGTGGTCCTTTCCCCGATCCAATTTATCCAAAGGTATATCAACCGCCCCACAAAGTATTTCTGTAAGGTTGCCAGTTTTAGGGAGGCCTAATGTCGCTTGTAGCTGGTGGCTCAAGCTCTCTAGATTTCCCTCGACTCGCTTTAAGATGACAGATAGATAAGGTAATGTGGTGGGCAGCTCCGTGAATTGCGTAAATTCTCTCCAGAAAGGGTTCTTTGTATCTGTCTGGGTCGTCGTACGCGACCGAACCTCGCCATCCAGAATGACCTCCGCGAGGTAATTCCCTGCTAGGGGATCTCGATCCTTATAATGGCGGTCCTGCTGCTCCGGGACCGGGATTGGTTTCTTTATCTTCGCTTCTGTGACCCTGATCTGTATCGTTTTCTCCAAGCGGAAGAGCTGTCCTGCAAACTCTTTATCGAATTCCCGTATCTCGGTTATTTGGTCCGAAGAGGGCTCGAGTCCGTACAGATCTGGGACAGCAAATGCTCGTAGGAGCACGAACCAAACTTCGAAGAGCACTCTGGAATCCAAAGCGAGATATACGGGCCGGAAGATCGACAACTGCTTAGAGGTGGGAGAGTAAATTGGGAAGATGGCGATGCAGTATTCCTCGTCGAGAACGGACCTATCAAGCTGCTGTATCGCGCATCGAGATAACTGTGATAACTCTATGACCGAGAGTACAGCCACGTCGTTTTCTGTCATGAGTTTAAACTCACCGTTATCCTGCAGAATACAGGACACTCTCCTCCACGATGTTAAACCGGAACGGAGATCTCGGGTCGACGGACGCTTCACGATAGCACGCGGTGACGTAGCGCTCCCTTTGTCCCACAGCATCACCTTGCCGACTTTGATGATGGCTGCATCCTTCGCAGACGAACCAGTGGCGGTCGAAGACCCTCGCCTCCTCATTTCCATTCGACTGGAGCTCGGGGGGTTGGGGTTTTTGCCGTTGGCGAATTTGACAGCACTGGGGCGTATTTGTTGCCAGCAAAGCAAACTAGCAAGCCATAGATCGAATTCTTCCGGTACAATGGGGTGAAGGAGAAGCTCGACACCCATCTTGTTATTTAGGATCTCTAAGCATTTCCCTTTGTCATCGGGGTTTTCTACGGGTAAAACCCTGCACCCTCGGAGGTCGGCGACAACTGGAATGTGAAAAGGACCATTCTGACCGGAGTCAAATAATAAACTGCCTCGATCCTCGTCGATGTAGCATATTCCGGCATACCAAGGGCCATTCTGTTCAGCCTGATATTCGACCTCTCCCCTCATACGCCCGCACAAGGTCTTCATCAACAAAAGAATTTTATTTGCGTCGTCGGTGGGTACCGGGAGAGGTAACGAATCGACCGACGGCGGTAGCGATATCAAGGGCGACGTGGGGCGAGAGGAGCCGCGTTTGACCAGGCGCCGGTTCGAGGAGCGTTTTTCCTTATTAGAGGAGAGCGTAATCTTCACATCTGGAGGCCTAGTCGGCGCAACTGATGGAAACCCCACCGACTCAAGCACAGCCGACGGGGGACGAGGGTCGGAGTCTAGAAAAGGCTGGGAGCTCGAGGATGAAAAAGATCCTACCCTGTGCCGAGTGTCGGCCGAGGAAGCAGAGGCCTGTTGGCGTAACGCAAGAGCGCCATCCATGGTATGAGTACGTGGTCTGAGGACAGTCTTCTGGTGTTGCGGCGGGGGGCTCGTGGTGTCGTCGAGAGATACGCCAAAGGCATCTCTAAATACTATGCCTTGTCTTCTCTCTCCACCGGCGATGGACCTGGGTGAACCTTGCTGGGGCGAGACGGTACCGAAGCCTCGGGTCGCTTGTGTGATGCTGTTTGTATCTGTAACATGACCATTCTCGCCTGGTTCAGGTGTAGCGGTCCGGGAAATGCTCTGTCGCACCTTGGCATTGGATCTGAAAGCATTGCGCATGTTACTCGCAGGTGCCCATTCCCCGCCTAGCGGTAGCGTATCTCCTGCAGTGGCCGATGACCAGTCTGCGAGGTTGGCGATATGGTCGCCGTGGGTTTCCTCCTCCTCTTCCTCCACCACCTCGGGCGGCGTAGAGATGCCGCGAATCCGTTGTTTTGAATGCATCGGGGCGGATGTAATAGAGCATCGAATGCCGTGCAGGTCTCGCGCAGATGGGACGAATTAACGAGGTGCCTCGCGGTGCGTGGTGGTGGTTACGTGCGTTAGCAATCGCGGGCCACCCACCTCTTTTTCATCAACGAGATGTCGTTAGCCAGAGTTTCATGAGAGAGTGGTCTGTCATAAGGCGTAGGCGAAAGATGATTCGTTCAGCAGCTGCCATCGGGGGGTGGGCATTCTAGAAGGATGATTGTGTGGATGTCGAAGGCTAGCTACGCGGATTGGTAGGATGGTCGGCGCATGATAGGGCAAGGCAGGCAGGTATGGAGTCTGAGGTCTGGAGTCGGCGACGTAGGGTTTTCCGGGGATTGGCTAGATGTGCGTCTTGTTGTGGTTCTTTGCGGCTATTATCATACTACCACGCTACCATGCTATCGTATGCTTACTCTCACTATCCTCACACACGGGATTCTCTCGCGTCTAGCTCAAGTTGGGGGGTGATACCCATACGCCACGTGGAAATTTTGAAGTGCCACGGATTGCAACGGATCGCAGGAACGGAACGGGTAAGCTCTAGAAAATGTTAATTGAGGTGTGGGCGAGTTGTCGAGTGGTCTGCCGGGCTCGGCTCGCTCGCATTGGAGGACGGTCAGAAAGGCACAGCAGAACGGCGCAGCGTACGGTTTTTACTCGCTCGTTAGATGAACAGGGCTATGCAGGAAGCACAGGCCGGCTTGGGGATTTCTTGGGGATCCTTGGGGCTTCCGGGGCCTCCTGGGGGGTGTTTTGATTGTTCTGGAGCTCTTCTGGATTTGCGCAGCGAAGGTCGGAGTATTATCTGCAGGACCGCTGCTGGACCATGAACCATTGGGGGAAGACGATTGGGTCCCCGGTCCAGGCCAGGTTCCAGGTCGAGACAGCAACCTACCGGCTTGGTAATCCAAGAGGAAGAACGCTCGACAAATGAAGAACCTTTGGAAGACGGACGTGTTTCCGTAACACCAAGGCTCTAATCGTAAGGACCTTCAGCTAGTAGCTCTAGACTGGAGCTGGAGCTGGAGCTGGAGGTGCTTGCTTAAAGATAAGCTCTAATTTCCAGATTGATAACGATGGAGACGATGGATGGAGCAAAGGTCTAATGGCGAGGGAATATCAAATAGGTAGACAGATAGATGGATACCAGAGACTGATTACCTCAAGGAAGGTAGGTAGGTAGTATCCGTGGATAATGGTGGGCGGTGATTATAGCTAGTAGCAATGGCAGCACTAAGTTAATGGCACTGACAGCACTGACAGCACTGACAGCACTGTGAAATGAAAATGAGATGAGGACAATAGGGATGGGATAAGAATGATGGACAGACGTAGATCAAAGTCAATTAGGATTAGGCAAACAATAGTTGTTAACCATTATATTCAAGGTTTAATGCTAATCGTTCCAAGTTAATCGTTGTTAATCGTTGTTAATCGTTGGTTATTCACACTCAAAAGTCAATTCCAGCCTCTGGTTGCAGCAGCTCCTTCCCGTTAGCACTGTTAATACAGTTAGTACAGTGGAGTGGAGAGATTTAAAAAATAAAATAAAAATAAAAATAAAAATAAAACCCGAACGTTTTATCTTCAATTTGATGTTATCCCCGAGCCATGGATTATGAAATACGTCCAGGGCTATAGGTACCTATATATATTACGGTACAGTGCATCCATCCTGTTATCAAAGCTGCATTACATCAATTAATCCCAGCATCCCAGCTACTGTGTAATTAAAAATTGTCTCCCTAGGAATTGATCAATTCTAAAAATAAAGTCTTTGATTACACATGGATATATTCAAGTAATTAAATAAAACTCTAGGCACCCACCAAGCAATTATACGATAGTGAATTCGTCATCGCAAACCCCATTATATTTGATGTCTCAATTGTTGACATTGACCAATTGATTCTTTACCGTTTGCCTCCTCATATTGCTTCAGGACTACCCCAGCCACCGCCACCCGGAGACTTTATGATGAACCTTTCACCAGCTTGTAACTTCACTATACCCCGAGGACCCAAACTAACCAGTCTCCCCTTATTTCCCATCTTCCTAAGGATAAGATTCTCCCCGGGAGCTCCATCCTCTCCTCCGTGCAGTCCGTACGGCCTGCTAACCCTCCGCTCCGATATCATCGAGAAGGTTAGGGGCTCCCGGCATTCGATGATGCGAATGACGCCGTCACCCCCTTTATACTCGCCCCGGCCTCCCGAGCCGTCGCGAAGTGAGAATTGCCGCAGTACGATCGGGTAGCGTTTCTCCATGATCTCGACATCGGAGATGCGAGTGTTTGTCATGTGGCAATGAACAGCACTTTAGCATCATCTCTTAGTTCAATGCTTTTTGTAACGAGGTAGGAGTGATATGAAGCTTACCTCGCGCCGTTCCAGCCAGGTCCCGCACCGGATCCGCCGCAGATCGTCTCGCCGTAGGCGAATTTGTATCCAGCTCCTGGCTTCCGGTCACGGCCCCCGAAGAATCCGACACTGTTCATGCACCCTTGACTAGCAGCACATGCCTATCAAATTCTTAGTCAGAAATTAATAGGGTGGAAGATGAAGGCTACTACACACATCGAATGCCCTCAGAATCACGTCGACCACGCGTTGACTGGTCTGGGTGTTCCCAGCGTAGACGGCTGCTTGGTCGCTTGGGTTAAGAATGCTGCCCTCGGGGTTGATAACCTGAATTGAGTTCAGGCAACCCTGATTTAATGGGATATCCTCGTTGATAAGGCAGCGTAGTGAATAAATGATGGCCGAGAGACATATGCTCTTAGGCGCATTGTTGTTCCCAATGACTTCCGGGCCAGTGCCGGTAAAGTCAAAGACAGCACCGCCATCGGTGTTGATTCGGATCTCAAGCCGTATCCGAGTCCCGTTATCGAGACTATCCACAGCTTGCAACTTGTTCCCATTGAGGCGTTTCGAGGTCTCTCGCAGAAACTTGCGTACGGCAACTTCCGCGTTCGCTTGGATGCGGTCCATGTAGAACTGACACGAGGGTCACCATCAATGAGACCTTCAGCAGCTAGACACAAGATTACTCACCTGAACCACCTCACGTCCGTATTCCTCAAAGAGCTTTTCTATAAGTTTTGACCCTTTGGCGTTAGCCGCGACCTGGGCTCGCAGATCTGATAGATTGTCGTGGAGACTGGACGAACCCACACAGTCCGGGAACTGCGCGGGTTCATCGACAAGTATTTTTGTGATGCCCTCCTCGTCGAAGTGCCCATCCGAAACAAGCTTAAACGAGATAATTCTCGCGCCTTCTTGATAGAGTTCAGTGGCAGTTGCATTGCCTGATATCCCTTCGAATCCACCAATATCCCGATGATGGCCTCTGGAAGCTGTATAGAATATCACCTCCTTTCCGGTGGGATCAAATACGGGCGTGATGACGGTGATATCAACTCATAGTTAGTACGGTACCTAGTTATACCATCACTTATTGCGTTCTTACCTGGTAAATGTGTCCCGCCAGCAATCGGGTGGTTTGAAACGAGCACATCGCCTGGTTGAAGCGTTTTGCCGTATCGTTCGTGTTGATACTTTACGGCGTACGCCATACTCCCAAGGTGAACAGGTACGTCTAGACGCATGAGCTCCGTTCACGACCAATCCTGATCAGTACTGTAGATTGACCTACGTGGTGCGTTTGCCACCAGATCACCACTGGGCCCAAATATCGCACAGGAAAAGTCGAGCCTACAGTTAGTCAGTATAAGCATCAGGAAGAAACTCGGGCATTGATACCTTTCTTTAATATTGATGCTCACAGCCGTCTTCTGCAACGCCCTTCCCATCTGCTCAGCGATCGACATGAAGCCTTCGTACTCGATTAACACGAGATTTTAAAGATCGGGAAAGAAGATGGGCTCTTACGATGACCAAAGATAGAGAGCTGGACCGGATCAGGCTCCCTCAACGATAGAGACCCCGGCGAATCCGTCTTGTTCTGCGACGCAACGCTCAAGACGATATGCTCAGATAGGATTCTTGCCGTAGAAAAGGGAGTCACCACAATTGTCTGCGTATTATCAATGATGATCCCTGGCCCTTTAATTCGCTGCCCTGGTTGGAGTTTTACTGGTAGGTAAATCGGCGTGTCTACCCATCCAGCGCCGGCAAAATAAGTCTTCGTGAGCTTCTCGGGGTCTGGATGCGGCTTTGCTTCCAATTCGGCCAACTCCCTGTATACATTATGCGACTGGCGCTCAAATTCCTTGGCAACACCCCGAACACGAATATCGTCAACGATGATGCTACGCGATGGTAGTAAGAAAGAGAATTCTTGTTGGTGCAGCTCCTCAAATGCTCTCTTGAAGTTGCCATCGTGGGGTAGCGACACCATCATCTGAGTATCGGTACCCTCGTAACGTAGGTTCAAGAACTGTTGTATGTCAATATTCTTCCTGGAGGAGACTCCTTGCTGTAGGAGACCCTGTGTTGCTCGTTCATTCAGAGCCTTAAACCTTTCGAGAATTTCAGGGGTTGATGACGGCTCCAAAGTTAAGGACGACGGTTCTTGAACTTCCTCCACGAGATTGGCCAAGGCCATTCCATACGCTGATAGGATGCTGGAGTACTTGTGGATTAGTACGGTACTGATTCCTAGGTTTCTGGCAATGGATGCAGCATGTTGCCCGCCAGCACCCCCGAACACCGCAAGGCGATGGGTTGATGTGTGATACCCCTTACCTTCCGTCAGGGCACGAATGGGCCGGCACATAGTCTCGTTCGCTACGGCCAAGAACCCTAGAGCAACCTGCTCAGGTGTCTTATGTGCTGCTGATGACGCATTGATCGACTGTGTAAGGCCTAGAAATTTATTCTTCGTGACTTCGTAGTCGAGAGGAAGATTCTCTCCCGGCCCAAATATAGCAGGGAAGTACTCTGGAAGAAGCCGGCCGAGGAACAGATTTGCATCCGTCACGGTGAGTGGCCCACCCTTACGGTAACAGGCTGGGCCTGGATGCGCTGATGCGCTCTCAGGGCCTACGGTGAAAAGCCCATTCTTCCAATCGAGGATACTGCCTCCTCCGGAAGCGACAGTGTTGATATCAAGCTGCGGGGATTGGATCGTGACTCCCGCGGTAGTGGTCTCAAATACGTGACCAAAGTCACCAGCATAACGACTTACGTCAGTGGATGTACCTCCCATATCGAACCCGATAACCGGGGTGTTGTCGTCGGGATGCCATGACGTCTTGGCGTATCCGACGACGCCTCCAGCAGGCCCAGACAGGATGGCCCGTAGGCCCGAGAACTTTTCCACATCGACGAGTCCTCCGTCACTCTGCATAAATTGACATCTTGTGTCCTTGAGTCCCTCCTTGAAGCCACGCCTAAAGTTTGAAACGTATCTCCTGATTTCAGGGGTCAGATATGCGTCGGCTGTAGCGCTCATGCCACGTGATATCAACTTTATCATGGGGATGAGGTTTGCTGAGGCGGATATGCTGGCGAATCCTACTTCTTCCGCGAGTTGGCGGACGGCATTTTCGTGGTCGGGAAAGCTATAGCTATGCGCCAAGCATATGCATATACTCCCATACCCCTTTTCCAACAATTCCTGGAGTGAGTTTCTCGTGCTCTCGATATTCAGGGGCTTTAGGATGCGGATAACATCGCCGCTCTGGCCAACTCTTAGCGCCGGATCAGATTCGACATCAATACTACCTTGAAAGGGGTCTTTGGTTGAATCTTCCATCGTCACTCGCTCTTCCACCTCGACAACCTCCGAGTATAGCACATCCGGCTTGTTGATAGCTAGATCGAATAGCTTCGGTCTGGCTTGGTAGCCAATTTCCAAGGCATCGCGGAATCCCTCCGTAATTAAAAGAGCAGAACGCTCTCCTTTCCTCTCGAGTAGCGCATTCGTGGCCACGGTTCTAGTAGGTTTTCAGCATGGCATCAGTTCCACGTGATGGGAAGGACTCACGTCCCCATTCGGATCACACCGATTTGATCTGAACTGAGTTTCCTAACCCTCGGATGAGGCCTTCCCGTAAATATTTCGAGGATCCTACGGATGCCTTCCGTGGGCGCATCTTCATAATTGGATGGGTCGGTCGAAAGTAGCTTGATCACAATGTCCCCCTTTTCACCGCTCTGTGGGATACCAATGCAATCCGTGAACGTTCCTCCACGCTATATTGTGAGCCAAATGTTCGAGAAGCTGCAGTTGGGGCGAGGGGCTTACGTCGATGAAGATATCGATCTTAGGTCCCGCTGTCGTCTGTGACATGATGCGACATCGTCCTTTTAGAATACAGCTTCACTGTTCTTATGGCCTTGAATTATAACTTTCACCACCCTCTAGATTTTAACCAGGGTTGAGCATTTTAATTTTGTTATAAAGATCGGCTGGAGCAATCGACTACGATTAACTACCTAGTATCTAGGTAGGTAGGCCGATACGACATCGGACGTAAGCCGGTAAGTCGTCAGCCCCTTTTCATGTATACGCCGGCCAAGCTCGGTAAATGGCAACCCCGCTTCTCACTTCTGACATAAACCAGGCACCCGAATCAATTTATGGTTAACTACCTAAGCACTGTACCACAATATTAGCAATCTATACTGCATAGGGACCTCTAGTACCTAGTAGTATCGACCTTTATTATCACGTGCTTGGTGGGTAGATACTGGGCAGTCTATGAAGCGAGAGACGTATGCTATAAACTAAGAAAAATGCCAAAAAATTCAGACATATACCGATATATATGATTAGATGTTTGCCCTCCAACATATCCGCTGTAATTATCTTATGTTGCACTAAATATACTACATTACCCATACATTTAAAACTCCCCTACATGCTCGCCCCAAGAATTGAACCGGTTTAGTTCCGGTGAACACTATGTGTCCGAACACTCAGTGAATGGGCGTTCCCAACCACTGAGCTATCCCGAGGCGGCAATAACTGGAGTGTTTTTTATAATTATAAATAGCCCTTTCGCTTATCCTGGAGAAGGTGTTCGAAAAGGGGTAGGAGGGGATGGCGGGCTCTATCAGCTAGGGGGTATGACTCCTTATTGGGTTTGTATCATGCTGCTAAAACATCTCGTATACCTACGATATGAAAATAGAGAAAGGATATGATAGAGGAAATATACCAAGGTCAATGCTAAGTCCAATTGTCAAACTCGGCATGGTATTTGGCTAGCCTATGATACTTGTCGGCAAAAGAATAAAAGACGTGTCAAGGAGATTGATGGCTTGACAAATGTTGCGGTACAGTCATGTGACCTCGAGCGTATATGCTTAGGGGTATCACGTGATATCTCAAACGGAATGGACGATGAGCATCAATAGATATTATTGATCCGGCGTTTGCTAACATGGAAACTGCTTAAGCGTCAATATTTGGTCGTGTTTGTATTGTAGGCAGACTCTCTGCCTAGCCTAGTGTTAAGTGTCACGCTGAGAAGACAAACGATCTACATAACCAACACTTACATATCGATAATGTTGCTGATGGCATATCACTTTCAACAATCATCATGGCACACAGACAAGATTCAACCGGATAGAGAGTGTTCCGCTTTGTTTGCTGTTCTAGCCACTTGGTTAGGCCAGGGCGTAATGCCTCTCGACTAGAACTCCTGGTTTGACTGGGTGGCATTGGCAGATCGTTGAACCCTAGGACACATTCGTGGTAGCTGGCCCTCAAGATGAGGCTATCCTAAGTCTCGTGGATAGCTGGTGGCTTAGATCCAAAGGTTCAATTGGATTCACTCGAATTCAGGGAGCCATTTTGATGTTTTTGCATAGGTTTAGGCCACCACAAAGATAACTTGCGTCCCCTTACATCGTAGTCGCTGTCTACCACAAGGCAGAAATCACCAGGAGATCTGATGGGCTGATACAACACCTATTTGAGAAGGGCGATGTGTCTATTGAAAAGGGTATTGATATGTTTACACTAAGCCTCTTGAAAAAACATCCGTATCCAGCAAAGAACCAAGAACAACTCGGCAGAGTAGGTACCATCTTCTTGTGTGCGCAGTCGAGATGTAACCTCTAATGAGTCCTATAGAATGGCAAAAGTCAGTGACGCGCTGATAGCTCAGCTTGAGGAGAAGAAGGAAGAGCTGTCAAAGTTCCGAGATGAGCTTAAAGAAGCAACGGAAACACCGAAGTGGCTCTTGAGCACGATGGATGAACCGACACGAGAAATCATAACCTCAACTTCCATCAAAACCAAAGAAACTCGAAAATTACCCCCTCCTAAAGTCGACTACGAGCAGCTAGTTGAAGATCAACGGGCCATCGTTGACAAACTAGGAGAGGATATATTGGCCACAGAAAAGGAGATTGAAGAGATGAAGGAATTGTTTAGATGAATCCCCGAGTGGCATAGCTCGCTATGATCAAACCGGGATTTTATTTTCTGTCGTAGGGCAGTCTGGATGAAGCTGCTTGTCAGGCTTGCTTGTTTTGGTTGAGATATGTTCCTCTAATTGTTTCAGCTCAGCCAAGTACGTGATACTTTCACGCAGTTTCCTTTCAACAAGGGGCTTGTGGTCTGAGCCATGCATAAAATCTTTCACGCGCTCTTCTAGAAGCTGACCTCGATACCATTTCCGATTGATGAATCGAAAAGCGAACCAGTCTATGTCCGTCCAGTTCTCCAAAGCGTTGGCAACGAGGAACCCACCATCCTTCTTTGCTACTGCCCATTCATCTGCCAGTAACTCGTTCCCGTATTTCTCCCGTTCCAGCGTCCTCGTAATTTCGAGAAATTGATCGAATCGGTTGAGATATACTCCATAAAGGCAATTGTAAGCCAAGGATGTTGTATCAGGACTGCCAAACCACAAGGGTGGGTTGAAATATTGGAGAGGAACAACACGACTCCATTCCCAATCTAGAACAGAAGTGACTTCCATCTCGCTATTGACAATCAAATTGAAAGGCTCTAGATCCCCATGAACCAAGACGAACGGTCCGCTATCAAGGCGATGATCGATCCATTCTTCGGCGTACTTACGAAAGATGCTCAGATGGTATAAGCGATCCCACCCCTGTTCCTCCTTCTGGATGCAGCTGGCGCGACCCTCGGCGAAAGCATTCTCTGCAATCTCCAAGAGCATCGACATGTACGCATCGGCTGAGGTTAGTTGACCATCTTTGTAGTAGGAAGCCTGGATGCTAGACGGCTTAATCCCATCAAGTTCTTGCGTATTGATATCAGTCGACATGGCCATTTTTGATACCTCAACCCCATGTGAGCTGGGTCGCAAACGTCCCACGGAAGGGAATTCCAGTCTTCGGAGCTGGATATGAATAGGGGCTAGCGAAGCGTATAAGCGTGTTCGCTGTTCGTCTGACATGTCGCGAATATCGGTGTACGACAACTTATGGCCCTCGGCGTATTCAAGAATCATAAAGGACGACAGTAGCCCCGAGTTATCGCCCAAACGGTATGCCACGATTTTCGGGATTGGGATTGTCGTTCGCTCAGCTATAAGCCTATCGAGAGGTAAGTCGTCAGCATGGGTATGGCATTCTCGAGTTTTGCCATTTTGCCATACGTACGACATTGTAGCAATTTCGCTTTCCAGCTTTTCGTTGACAGGAAAAGATAGGCATGACGCAACAGGTACACGCACCACCCACCGCTCTGCATCTTCGAATTCGACGAAGAAGCATACATTGAAGCTACCCCGGACATGCGGCTGAAAATAGGAGCAACGATCGCCGTTACGATAAGATGATGCTAACTCGCATACCTGCTCTTCGTGTATGGCGGCAATGAATTCATCACGCTGAGCGTGGACGCGAGCCTGTACGATAGCGTCTCTGCTCTGCCATGCTTTCGTCGACATTTTGTTTAATTTACCCGGGAAACCTTTGAAGGAATCCCTTTTTTCCTTACAGTGGATGTATTTATTTCTGTTTTCGGCGTTAATACCCTCCGGAGTTAGACAGCCAGTAACAAACCCGCACGAACGTAGATGGTCATGGCAAATGAAACTGAGACATTATCACCACACTTCATCTTCGTCTGATCCCTTAAGACGTGAGTCCCAGCGAATCTCACCTGTGTTTGCTACGCTAAAAAGTCTAGTTAGATGTTCCATTCGAGACTTGGTTCAGGGGCTGAATAGGTAACCAAGGCTCAATAGAAACCAGGGGTCGCGCTTGTCGATCTAGAGGTTACACCAAGCCAATCCTCTCGTTCGTACGCAAGGCCTTCCGGCCTGTCGGTACCAAGTTGTTTTGACCACCTAGGAGTTCGTCCTGTGTCGGTTCAAAGTAAGGGGTTGATTACATCTTGGTGGATACAACGGAGTGTAAACCGAATATCTCCTTAAGCAACTCATGGAGCAATTCATGTATGTATAGGTCCCTAGTACTTAATCATTTTGTATGTTTCTATGCTCACTACCTACCTACCTACCTAGGGTACTTAAGTTGTTGTATTATTATAATGTATATACCTGGTACCCAGTCGACCCTTCTCTGCTCCAATGGCAAAAGGCACACGGCACGGATTCTCGATCCAAAGTATTATGTAGCTCGTACACCACTTGTAAATATAATGAATCCTCTCAATGATGTAGCAGGAATAACTTCGAAGAGAAGGTTCTACCTGACATTCAAATCTATTGTTCAAGCCAATATGATGGATATAGGTGCCATGCTACTATGATACTGATGGGCACCTAGATAGTAGGATAAGGAGAATGAAAAGGTTCAAGAAACACTAATTAATTCTAGTATATCATTAAGAGGAATGGAATATCCAAAGGGAGGGTAGAATTTAGTATCTAGGTAGGTACCTAAGTAGATAATAACAAGGACCGGAAGAAAGGAAGTTATTGCTGAAACTAGATATCAGGGACTTTTGTATTGCAAATCAACTCATAAATATGGCTCCTACGATGTGGGCTGCATGTGGATGGAATCCCTGATAACCACAAGTCAATTGGCAGGCGATAATCGCTGCCGGTGATGGGCACAGCAGTTAGTATTCATACAAACCCATTGGATGCTTCTATCAATAAGGATCATTAAGAATTATTATAGGGTCGCGGAGTTGATTGAATATGGATAGAGCCCACCCCTCCCCCACTACACAGCCATACTTGCACATGCGCCCTTACGAAGCCAACAATAAGGCAACGCATCTATGATTGATATCCATATATAATACCTACATCTTGATCATGCTGGGAACTAGGTAGGCAGGTAGGTAGATAGTTAATTTATAGGCAAGTAAGTACCTACCTACCTACATACTGGCATACGTACCTATTCAATAAATGCCTATCTATAATTCTGTATATTATATTTGTTTTGGTCGGTCTTGACTGTCCTCTAATACACCCCGTGGAGCCGGGTCGTCCCCCTTTTTTAACAAATCACCATTCCCCCAGCATGGATATTACCAATGTTCTTATATCTATTAGCACGCACGCTGTGATCATACTCGCGACATCTGTAGGCATCACCTCACTCATCGCCCAATGATTCCCGTAAACGTGAGCTGACAGGGACCTCTTTAAGGCTCTTTTACTCTTCGGCTATCGTCTTCAATTCCATCCCTTGAGAAGATTTCCGGGGCCCATCGCCGCGAAGCTTTCGGACGCTTACAATGGGTATTTCTCCTTCCGCAAGCGCCTCCATCTCACCACCTTTCAGGACCATTCTACCCATGGTCCTGTCATGAGACATGGCCCAAATAAACTTATATTCAATTCGGCGAGAGCACTTCACGGTATGTATATTACCTACAGTCTCTGTGCAACTGGCTGGTGTAACTGACGGATAATCGGGAAGACATTTATGACAACGACAGGCTAGTAAAATCCTACATTAACTCTGCTATCATGCAGTCGCCAGGCGTCTACAGCCTGTTCAGTGTGGTAGACAAGGAACCCCATCGGGTCAAACGCAGGATCGTCGGGTCGGCCATCAACGAGCGCGCAATGCGTGCTTTTGAGCCTACGATGGGAGAGCAGGTCGATCTTTTCATCAAGTTCCTCTACGTCTCATCCAAGGACTCGACACCGGTGAACGTCACCGAGAGAGTGACCTACCTTGCCTGCGACATGGTAGCCCTCCTTTCTCTCGGGTTCCCTCTGAAGCTTCAAACTGATCCCACCTATCGGTTCATGGTGGCTGGCATGTTCAGTGCCAACCACCTCGCGAACACGCGGATGCAGTGGTTTCGATTGCATCAGCTTCGCGTTTTCTCTCTCATGACCTACTTAGCCAACGATATAGTAGAGCGCTATAAGCGCTTAATGGAGACGATGATCAAGACCCGCTTGTCCGAGGAGAAGGATGTGAGGCAAGATCTCTTTTCCATCATGTCGGATGCTAGTAGCAGGGGGGAGGGTGTTCAAATGAGCGACATATGGACTGAGGCGGTGTCCTTCTTTCCAGCAGGTATGACAAGAACGCTGCTTAGGTATTTTCAAAACTCTAGTTCAGTGATGACTTATCTCATTAGGCGCCTTCTCAACTTCCGCCGGCACTTGTGGCCTATTTTTCTATTTGGCTCATCACAGAGAGTGCTATGACAAGCTCGCCAACGAAATCCGCAATACTTTCAAAAGCGGCTCCGACATTCGTGGCGGGCCCCAGCTATCTAGCTGTCAATACCTCCGAGCCTGCATTGACGAAGCACTACGCATCGCCCCGCCTGTCCCGGGGACACTCTGGAGGGAGCTGGCGCCGGATGAGAAACATAAGCCACTTATTATCGACGGCCACGTGGTGCCCCCGGACACTCAGGTCGGCGTGAATACCTATTGTCTCCACCACAACGAAGAATACTTCCCGGATTCCTTTACGTTCAAGCCGGAGAGATGGTTGCCGTCTGAAACCTCCGAAACTCAACGAGAACTTATGCGTGAAGCGTTCACACCCTTCTCCATAGGGTACCGTGGTTGCGCAGGCAAGGCGATGGCTTATTTGGAAACTAGCCTAATCATCGCGAAGACACTATGGTACTTCGATTTCAAGCTCGCTCCGGGACATCTAGGAAGTGTTGGCGGTGGAACGCCAGGTCGCACGGACGGGCGAGGCCGGCAAGATGAATACCAGCTCTATGAAGTTATTGCTGGCGAGCATGATGGACCTTATTTGGTGTTTACACCACGAGGCGATGCGTGTGATGGTATGGCTGTCGAGGGATTGACATTTCAGTAAAGACCGAAATGCGGATCAAGTGCTGCTCGAAGAATGATAAGGGTATACCAATATTCGTTGCTGAATAGGGCATGCATTGAAAGCTAAGAACTGTAAGAACTTTGGTAACATATTGTCATTATCTTATCTCCCAACTTCCATAATATTCTTTCCATCAACTTACAGACCGCCCTCAACGCCTCGGCTTTCTAGCTCTGAACAACAACACCATGCCAACCACCCACGTCTCAACCTCTTCGAACTCGGAGTCAAGAACTGTAACGAAATCCTCCTGCGTGTCTTGGAGGTTGCTAAAGATACCAATACGATTGTACAGCTTTAGATACAGTGGCGCAAACCAGCCCTTCGCATACTTTTCACCAAGGATGGAGCACCCAAGCAACACGCCTTCGTCCGTAAGGAGGTCCTTATACTCTGCTATCGCGCGTAGCCTACCCGACCCCCCAGGCACGCAATGAAACAAGTTGAACATCGATACGGAGCCGAATTTTGCGCCATCTAGCAGTTCCGACGGGAGAGGGGATCTGATGTCTGCTCTGACACAACCAATTTTGGCACGGGGCGCTGCCGCCGAGATGGATTTCCTCGCGACGTCGAGAGAATTCGCATTGGCATCGACCAGAGTGATCTCGACATCTCCGCCCTGCGCTTGGGGGCGGCGGCTCAGCGCGTTTGCGGGAAAGTAGCCCGTTCCGACGCCGCAGTCAAGGTGTCGTGGGAACAGGTTGTCAGCAAAGAATGGAAGTAGAACACGCTTGATAGGGCAGCCCCAAACGAAACCGAAGTTGAATCTTATCACTCCTTCATATATATAATCTAGAACAAATCGATTGTAAAGGCCTACTCCCATTCCAGGGTTACTGCTTGGTTGTGCCGTCATCGCGCCACGGGTTGGCCTGTTGGCTACTTGGCTGCTTAGATGCCGTTGGACGTGGAAACCAACATCCAGTACGGCATATTTATGACTTTATATTTCAAAACTCCGTACGGGCTTATCGCTATGAAAAAAAACCACCGGGCCAGCCTGCAGCTTTGAATGTTACTTAGCCCCCAAATACAATATCCTCAACGGTAGATACTACCCCACGAAGAGACCATAGGAGGTGTGTAAAGGCGAGCGAGGGTGGAGTGGATGCTGCCATGATACAGCAGCATATCAGGGTGCTTAGGGATGAATGTATTCCTCATTGGCTGAGAATCCTAATGGACGGGACAATACCACCCCGCCGTGTTGTATGTAGGGCTGGTGAAATGTAGGTAAGCTTATATTCACCAAGGAGTCAACCGCTCCGCATGGGTGGTGATGCGTGATTTGGCATCATTGGCTCTGTATTCAACCCATATCTGGCTGCAGGTGATATATCGAATTGAAGCTACTCGACGGCGGACCATCCCAACAAATGGCCATTACGCCATTCTCGCTACCCCTTAGAGCCTGCTTACACGAGCGGCATCTGGCCCCGGGGGCAAGGTACCTAAGCAAAATCATCATAACAGACACACCGACTAGCCTTTAGGCGCTGACATACATGATCAATACGGGTATATTTCCTGCCGCATAACTGACAAGATTGATATGCTGAATTATGCCTACCAGGTACTCCCTACGCAGCCTAGGTCCCCTACTCAAAACTAATAACTAGTCGTAAACATCTACTTACTGACTCTTTTTCCTTGGAAACTTAATCGATACCAAGCATTCACCTATTCTGACCAGCAACTTTATAACAAGGCGTCCCTCGATCACCGCCAAGGCCGCGGCTTTTTCATTCAGCCATGCTGGCAAGACTTCGTCAATTTAGGGGGCTTCTGGAATGTATCCCCCTCCAGTTACTAGCGGCGCTAGAGCACTTGAATGATGCGATATACGAAAAAGGGGCTTTTCAATAGTGGTAGATGTTGTGATATTGAATGCCACAAGGAGCTGCCGGGGAAGTAAGGGTACGGGTGAACTGGAGTATAGGACTCTGGGCCTCTAGATCTACAAAACGATTAATTAAAGGCCGGGCTAGCCTTTTAACGAGCGCGCGTGTTAACACTTACGGGATGCATTCGAGGTGGCTTCTTATGGGAGGGAAACGGTTCCGAGTAGGGGGCGGAGTGGCTCCCATTACGACTCAGGGGCGGACTTAGGGTAAGATAATACAACTCCAGTCTAGCACCAATTAGCTGACATATCACCAGCGCACTCACATTGGGAGATGCCAAAATTTATATCGCTACGGACGTTTCACTGCTCCGTCCGAAGGAGATGTTGGAGGGCAGAACGGTAGGAGGGCCAGTCATACGCCCTCGAGTTCGGCATCCTCAACCGACATGTCCATGATATTCGTACGCATGTGGAGGCGGATGTTTTCCTACGATATCAATTGACATCCCGGAAAAACAGATTGGTATTCAGAATGCGTGCTTTGAGTTGCCAATACACAACCGATTGGAGACCCTTCCGGTCGCAGTACCGACGCCGTTCTTCCAAGTCGAACCCATGGTAGCCCTGTTACCACTTATCCAGCATCCCGGATCAATCATTCACATGCACTTATTGGGCTGGTTCACTTCTCAAAATGGCTTTCTAAAGTTGTGTAACTCTGCTACGTCCGTACACGAGCGAAGCCTCAAAGGCGAGGGATATTTTCAATGCTTGGCTCGTCTGGAAAGGCTGGATATTGAACCCTCATTCTCGAGGGCCGCTATGTTGGGTACGTGCCGTATGAAGGTAGGTAGGTATATTCAGCGCATACATAAAGTCCTTGGATGCAGTTCCTAGAAGCTCGCTAATGCCTCCAGCATACCTACCTAGGTTGACGATAAGATTATATTTAAAGTGGTAGAATCAGTAGATGCTGTCAATACCCCCAGAGTCTCTTAGACGTTACACGAGAAACTTTCGGCCTAGGTACCTTCAGTACGCACTTACGAGGATAGAGCTGAAGCCCAAGGTACGTCGAGCGCCTCCCTAACATCGCATGCTGACGCACTTTGCCAGTGGTTGCTCCAGATGTCCAGACGCGATCGAAAACGAGGAATCGCGATATTCAATTGGTGTCATCAGTGGCGGTACAGCTTGGTGCGGCGAACAGTTTAGTTGAGTGACAAGGCCTCGCTCGTCATGGATCGGCATGAGTGACATACGCATGCTTCTCGCCCTCGAGTTCGACGAGCCTATCGTGGGCTCAATGCGTCGCGATTGAGGTGCTGTTGGTGAATGACGCACCATCGTGTTTCCCCTGAAATCCCCACAACGTGCCCGTCCTTATGCTACCCTATCCGATTTCCTGGATCCCCTTACGTCTGGTCTGTGAAACCTAGGTACCTAGATGTGCCACTTGTTTGCGCTGTCTTGGGGATAAATTAACCAGTGACATCTGCGCAGAGATACGTGAATATCTTCTAAAATACCTAGGTTTGAACAAGTTATACAATCTACTTCCCCCCTTTTCGAGCTACTAGACGGTGTTCGCCGGACCTAACCCCAGAGTTTTGAGGTAGTACGCTTCACTGCATACCAGAAGAAAGTTAGCATTGATAGGATGATCCGTTCCGCAGCGGCCAGCCGAAGCCACATTAATGTGGTTATTTGGTATTTAAACATGCACAGATACTCACTCAGGGATGTTCGCGGGACCCGACCAGCCGACGCCTCGATTCCAAGGGGACGGGAATCCAAGCTTCGATCGAATCCCACAAAAATCGTGATTTGCCTTGTGAGGCGTTCACAAGACCCTTCGAGCCCATCCTACTAGGTAGTAAAGCCGTGCTCGAACGCACCACCCAGCTGCCACCGCGCTAGGGACCCGCCGCGTGCACTAACCGTCCTGCCCCAGGCCCCTATCAGAGCAATGAAGAAATCCTCACAACATCGCCCCCCCCTTTCCAAAGGGGATCAAATCTCCCAGATCCCGATTCCCAAGGTCGAAGATCCGGGGAACACATCCCAAGTCCGCGCACGCACGCACACGAAACAGCATCCGGTCGCCACGTCCTTCCGCCCGCAGCGGGAGAGCGTCCTGAAACGCGAGGCGAATCCCACTTACGTAATATGTGGAAATGGGAGCGCGGGCGATTACGTACGCGCCGAAGCAAAGGGAAGCCCCACGATGCTGAGGTTGGAACGTAGTAGGTAGGTGGCTGCGCCGAGTCGTATGATGTAATGGGGGACGTACTTTGATTTACGTGCCAGTAGTCTAGACCATCCTGACCATTGAGACATCGCCTTAGCTGGGGGTTAATGGCGAGGTTGAGGAAGGACTGGAGCTGTTTTTGAGGTTGATGTTGATATAGCATAGATTCGTCAGATATCTACGAATAACAACTTGAAGACTTAGGTAGTTGTAGGTACAACCGGCGGACTATCTAGGCTGATGTATCTCATTAACGAACTGTCATCATGTAAGAATTCGTCAAACCTATGAATGGGTCGGGCATGCACAACGGGACAAACCAAATCCTCTGACAGAGAGCACGAATCAACTCAAAGCAATGTGTTTCACCAAGATATACCATTGTCATTTGTGCTGTTTGCTAAACGCTCGATGAGGGGATATAAGCCGACAGGCAAAAGCAAATATAGCCTCTCCTCCATGCCTGGAACCAACAGCTACCCACCGTCGTCTCCTCATCCACCTTCCGTTCCTCCTTCCTCCCTAATTCTAGCATAACCTGCCAGGTAAGTGACGAGAACAACCTCGTCAAGAATGGTATCGCCTTCCTCCCACGACGCGTATGAGAAAAATAGAAAAGTATGCCTTCGCCTTAAGCCGCATAATCTGCCCAACTCCATTTGCCCAAGCTCTGTCTCTCGGTCCTCCTAGAAAGTAACAAACGGTATCCATGAATTCAAAGTCCCAAAAAATCAAAGTATAACTCAACCTTCCAAAATTTGAGGGTTGCCCAGTGGCAACTGGTAAATATGTAGCAGTCTCAACCCGTTACGGCCCAGGCCCAGGCCCAGAGTGGATAGCTAGGTAGGGATAACACCGACCGCTTAACGCGAGGGGCCATCGATCGGGCTAACGGGGAGACTCCGCGCATTGCTGAGATCGGTGCTAGCGGTACGTCTCAGGGCTTGCGACATGGTCTCTATGTTGAGGTCTCCGTTCACTGACAGGCTGTGCTCCGCAGAGGTCGGGCTCCCCAGTGGTTTCCTCACAGGCGACATGTTCAATCCCTTGATAGACCCCGAAATGCTGTTGGGTGGGGACGTCTCGGGCCCTTGCGAAGACACAGGCGATCGTATAGGGGACGGGGAACGATTGACCCCTCTCGACCCGATCGAGGTCAGCCCCGCAAGATGTATGGAATCCCGGCTACTGCTAGGGGGCACCTGCTCTGCCTGAACAACGTCTGCGAACGATATGAAGCTCAGACGCCTGACATCGGTAGAGTCGAGCGAACCGTAATTGGAAGCAGACTCCTCCTTATCAGAGAAGGCGGCTAGATCCTCGGCCCACGAGTTGGAAGCAGTCTCGTACGAAGAGGCACCGGTCACCGTGACGCTGGCGGGTTGATGTGCATTGTGGGTGACGATCTCGACGGTGTCAGGATTTAAGCGATCGTCTGTGATGGCTTCGGAAGATGCATCTAGAACAGGAGGGATATAGTTTTCGGTCTGGATATGGGACGGGATCGCCGGTGAATTGGGTGCAACGGCGGCAGACTCCTGTACATCTCGCTCGAAAATTTGAGAGCCGGCAGGAGAGCTTAATCGGGGGCTTGACGAATATAACCCTCGGCCCGGCGAAGACGGCGTCATAAGCGGGCTACCAGTCTGGACGGGTGATCCGGTAATCGACCGTTTCGATGATGTATGGGCCACATCCTTCGTAGATGGCGGACTTGGTAGTCCCGAGGTTGACTTCGGTAAAGGTTTGTTGGTAGATTTAGAATCGGTCTTCTTCTTCCCAAAACCAAATAGACTGCGCTTCTTAGACTTGGAATCGGTTTTTTGTGAATCACCCTCCTCCATCTTCTTTTCACTAGGTTCTGTGATTGTCGAACTCGAATCGCCTTTCGTAGTTTGGTTCTTTTGGACCATCTCGGGAGATAGATCCTTCTCCCGGCTTGCTTTTATAGAAGCTGCTGGACCAAGAGTCATAGCGAGGAGCCGGTATCGAGAATTGTTTCGATGGGGTGATTAACGGGCAATGTTCACAATTGAGTGATCAATATCAATTGATTTGGCTTCTAGAAAACGCCAAGAATGGTATCAGCACGGGACCAAAAAAAAGACCAAGCGAACACCGACGAGCCGAAACCGAAATGGGCCCGTAGTGGAAAGACAGTATTATGTTGTATTTTAGTTGACGTTGTAATGGAGATTGGGAGCTGAATTTGTAGAAGAGGGAGGGGAATTAAAAAAAAAAAAAAAAAAAGGTTGTCGGGCAAAGACTTGAATGGGGAAAGAGCCTGGTGACTTGTGGGAAGAGGGTGAGAATGTACCTGGCGTACTCGTTCTACTTGGATTGGAGTGTGTACTTTGACGTACTGCCCAGGTGGATTCAAGGTTGTATGAGTGTATGGAGAGTAAGGAGTTGTAAGGAGTGTAAGTGTAAGGAGTATTGGGTGAATTTGGTGTATTTGGCGTATTTGGCGTAATTGATCTATACGAGATCCATACCCCAAATCTGTTCTTTTTCGCATATAATAAATTATCGGGGTATTTCAATATGTCACAATATAGGCTGAGACTTACCCTCTGTTGGACCACACGCGATCGGAAAGAAATGGTCGTCAAACGTGAATCTTGGGTCTTTGGTCTTGGGTATTGGTTTGGCCGAGTTCAGCAAGACTCGGACTTAATAATAGATGTCGAGTCTCTCTCCTTTTCCTGGTTTCTTTCTCGTCTCCTGTCTTTTTTTCCCTGGTTTTTCCCCCTGTCTTTCCAGTGACTACTAAATTTAGTTGGGTACCAAATGCTATGGCTGTTACCACAGCTGTTGCAAATGCGACTGCGAAATGCGAAAACTGCGGGTGCGATGGTAGGTGTTGCAGGTGCACCAGGTAGGTATGAGTGTAAGTGGATGTTGTTGTTGATGCACCGGGCGGTACGATGCAAGAAGCTGCAAGTGTTTAGATAGTTCGGGGTAGGACGTCTTGGAAGACCCCGTTGCTGATCGACCTGCTCAAGTGCGTAATCTCACTAGCCCCGAGTCCAAAACAGGAAAAGATGAAGACGCAGGTGATAGGCAGCGACGATCAGCACTTTGTGGTAATGGAGGTAATGGACTATGGACTAATGACGATGTTGTTGGGTCGACGTGAATAAAGTGCTACCGATAGCAAAGACAAGTTTTTAAGTCGGGCCCAGCGCGGTACTTAGTACTGGGTAGATGCTCAAGGTATGTGGTATGTGATTATTGATAACGATCTTACTCCTCAGGTATGCAGATGCAAGTATAAACTTGGGGTTGTCGGGGGGGCCGGCGGTCATTAAAAGAGGCCGAGAATAAGAAGACTCCCTAGTCTAGGTCGTGTAGAGGCAAAGAATAGAAGGGAGAGAAATGGAAAGAATGCTCCTGGGATGCCAAGTCGGACACCAGAGGATTAATAGGATTAATACAATTGATATTTTTGCTCATCACTGTTCCAGGTTCCGAGGTTCACAGCAACGATCAGATTCCAATATAGGAACAGCGCATGCTTGCTTGCTCTCAGCTTGCTTTTTTTCGCCTTTTCGCTTTTTTTTACTTTTATCCACCTGATTTCACCTTTCTACTCCCGACAAACGGCAGGGTGAGCCACTTGGCAACTTGCATCGAGTCCGATCAAGTTCACGCAAACACCGATACTGTCAGGAACAACACGATAACAATTAATCAGGGTTCTCCTAGCTGTGTGTGTAAGTACCTGGTAGGTATTTTCGCACATAACTTCTAAAAAGGGGGGGACGCAACCTGCGACGTCACCAGCTGTGATAAGAACCTCCAATGATCTTCCACAGCAGGAATGTGGGCAGGGTAGGTTTTGGTGTCAACATTGGCATAGCGTTCGATCGTTTCCAACGCCCAGCTTATCGACCTTCTCGCTATTATTAAACCTTGGTCATGGCCAACTCCGATTTCAATGCCATCTGTGATCTGTGACGAAACCAAGTTGTGAGGCCAGGACAAGTCGCAAGTTGGGATTAGCGGCGACTGGCCATTGGACCTTTCGCGATTCCGTAGCGCATCGCATAAAGTCAATGCAATCCTACCTAGGTACATGAGGGCTGAAAATAGGTAAGCTGGTGGACAGAGATGAGACGACATAAGCCCAACAACATCATTGTTGAATGTTTGATAGCACAGCCTAACCTCCTGACCCGACCCGACCCGACCCAACTCACCTATCGCATAGCAAATTACAAGGCACGGCCGACCAAATCTACGACTACACCCACATAAGGGAAGAGATTCAAACTACAAGAATCAATCTCGATATCAAGTATTGATATCTCGTGATACCAAGCAGGGGACATGGCCCTTCTTTTCTCTCAGGGGCGATTGCATAAAGTACCAGGTGTGGGCAGGTAGATGAAGCTGGAAATAGAATTCCTCATATGCAAAGGCATTGTGATGCTGCCAACTTGGGAACCTAGGCTGAATCGATTGGACGAATTTGGCGAAATCTGGTCTGGCACATGAAACCTCCAATTCAACGTAAGGACGTCACCCTCATGAGGGGTCGTCGACTCGATTGGATGGTCGAAATTGATGGGGGGTTTGAGCTGTTCGACGTTCCAATCGAAGAGACATTTGGTTCTCTTGGGAGTCTTTTCGCACGCAGGGGGGGGCGCAGGGACATCGAGTCGATGTGTACCTTTGTACTGATCCCGCCATCTCAGACACATATTTTGCTTAGGTAAGACAATGAAGAAATTAATCCCTATGAATCTGATTATGTAACCCTCAGAAAAGTGCTAAGGGAATTAATCAACTAATCACATTTCAAGACGGCGTGGGCCTTTGACCGGACCGTAAAAGCCTCCGACAAAAATTGACTTTGCCGCCACCATCAAATAATTATTTCGGCGGCCACTTCAACCCTCCCAGGGCGGAAGACCGGAGACGAGGAAGCTGCTGAAAATTCTACCAATTGCAGTCAACCGTGGATTGATCTCTCTATTCCTTGACTTGGGATTCTTTGTTTCGATATCGTCTTCAATCAATTCACAATACATAACCACAGAATGGAGACACGATTCCTCGCACAACCGCTGCGGCGGTCCCTCACCATCGCCAGCAACTCCCTCTCCACCACGAGCAGCAGCATACGAACAACAGCAGCAGCAGCAGCAACCAATGCTCTCCCAGCATCGCGCCGCCACGAATCCACGACCTCGCGCACGAAGCGCGCCCTAAAGATCGCCCCGCACCCCAGCTTCCTACCATCATCGGCCAAAGCGCCGCAAGTGGTGTACAACCCGCCGTCGTCCGCGTCGTCCGTGTACCACACGCCCTTCAAATTCCTGCCACGCAGCGACCCGCGGCGGCAAGCCAACCTGTCGCAGCTGCTGCGCACGTCCTCCGACCTGTCGCTCTCCGCCTCGTCCTCGTCCCCGCTCCCCCCCATCCTGGCCAAGCCGCCCCGCAAGTACAACGTGACGCGGGAGCAGGTGGACGAGATGCGGCAGCTGCGCGCGGAGGACCCGGCCACGTGGAGCGTCCACAAGCTGGCCGACCGCTACGCCTGCTCGCCCATCTTCGTCATGATGTGCTGCAAGGCCTCCGCCGAGCACCGCAGCCGCGAGCGCGCCCGCCTCGATGCTATTAAGGCCCGCTGGGGCCCCATTCGCTCCGCGGCGCGCGCTGAGCGCAAGAAGCGCAAGGAGTTGCTGCTTAAGGATGCGTTATGATGGATGTGAGGTGCGGGCGTGAGCCTTTGTGCCTGGCTAGGTGGGTATATTGGTGTAAGGGGTGGGTAGGTGAGGGAAGGGGAGGCGTTCGGAAGGCTACGGCTACGGCTACGTTGGAGAGATGGGCTGGCTTCTATACCTGCTGGCTATGCATCTCAGGAGCTGTTACCACTAGCCACCCCTATGTGCAGTCTGAATTGCGGTTCTATCGAGAAAAAAACAAGCAGCCGGAAGACTGAGCAGCAACGCCAGGCTCTGGAGCTAATTCCAGGTGCTGCTATATAAAAGGGATGCTAGTTTTCGCCGGGTAGCTAGGAGGGAGACGAAGTAGCGAGCCGGAATAGCCGCAAGCAACGCGCAAGGAGGGACATTCGGAGGGGCTCGGATGAGGAGGTCCCATCTATGTATTACAAGACGCAAGAACATCGATCAATAAAGTCATCCAGATTCAGCCAATAGAACGTAGCCGCTGGGATTGTAGTATCACTACCAGGGGATTGACGCATTAAAATCTGACTCCTGCCCAATAGAGGTAAGAGGAGGGGAGGAAGAGAGATGTGTTGGTTATCTCCGAAATGGTTTGTACGTGTGTACCTAGTTAAGTTGGGTTATTCGCCTCTGGCTGCCAGGCCACATGATGCTTTGCAATCAGTTGATCAGGGCCGTTCAAGATAGACAATTCTTTGACCTTTTATATTGATCATTCATTGCCTAGTCACGCACACGTTCTATTGAGTTGTCCTCACAACCCAACCTTACGACGTTGCTGTATTTATATTCCTTTCTATTAACCTAGGTACCTAGTCATGGGCGCCTAATCCCAAGAGGCTCGTTATTTCATATCCATTCATGTGTCCAAGCCGAATATACTATATTCTATATCGTCATTCCACCAACACATTACTCTATAGCGGGAACGAGCCCCTTACTTCCCATTTATGCCCTTGGCGGTGGCGGTCGAGGCCATCTCCCAGTCCTTCTTCCCGGGGATAACTCTCCGGCACCAGCCGCACCAGCTACGACTGTGGCCTGAGACCTCGCGGCCCAGAACGTTTCCGCTGCTCTTCTCGTCCTCCCACTCGGGGACGCAGGCGCCCACGCGCACGATCTGCACGAGCTTGGTCTTAACGACGCCGCCGATACCCTCAATCTCGTGGCGCGCGTAGCCTGGCCGGAGCTGCGGGCTTGGCGTCCGGCGTTCCGAGGGTGGTGAGCCCGAGATGGAGGATGCCGGTGACGGCATGCCCCAGGGCGACAGCATACCGTTGTTCTGTTCTTCCTGCTCTCGGGCGTCCGCCGCGTCGCAATCCGTCTCCTGCTCTCGCTCCTTGGCGCCGCAGCACGACGCATCACGGCCGCAGATTACGCCCCGGTCTCCCTCGCCGATACCGGTCCCCAGGCCACCGAGGACCTCGCCATACTGGGTGCGCCACTTCCAGATGCTAAGTGGCGATGGCTGGTTAGCTAGAACGTACAGGCGGACGGAGAGGCAAAGAGAAGTTACGTACGACTTGTGGTCTTGGTCGGCTCCACGTATACTCCTCCCGCAGGGCTGGCAGAGCCAGACGCCTTCGCTTTTGCAGGTGCATATCGCGCGCTGCATCATTTCGGCGTCTACGGGGGTGTCTGGATGCAAAGGCGGCTTGACGAGGCTTCCGAGCGGAGCTTTACTACACGGAATGCACAGTCGTCGATGCCTGTCGCGGAGCACGACGGGTGCCGGCGGCTTAATCGCACAGTTCTAGCACAAGCGCATCAGTCCCAACCCTGGAAAGCAAAATTGCGACGTAGTAGCCACACCACAGCGATACTTACCCGGCAGACAACCGTCGCGCACCGTCTACACTCGGCCACCATGTCCCTCGCGCAGCTTCCACTCTTGCCATTGTAGTCCCCGGACCGACCGTCTTCCATGTAAAACCAATTCCCAGCACGGGCGCGATACCGGAAGGTGTCTTCGGGATCGATAGGCACGTCCTCGTTGACGCAGTGGAGAGTGTGGGAAAGGAGCGTGCTGCGGTACTGCAGGAGGGCCTGGTGTGCTTGACGACAGGTGCGGGACAAGTTGTCGAGGGTGTTGAGGTCGATGGAGGAGGCAATGGCCATAGCGATACTGGGTGCCGAGTCAGCATTCTCTCCCCTCGGGCCTCGCACACGGCAAAGCATGGCAGCCAAAGGGGAGGAGGGTCTGCAGTCAGAAATGCCATAAGTGAGGTTGCGTCTGCCTACGGATAACATCCGAGAGCCTCCGCCATCCCATTATGCTCGTTGGGGTTCTCGGGCTCGCCATGCGTAGCTGGCTGGTTCTGTTCTCCGTTGTCCTTAGCAGGGACAGACCCATTCGTCGCCGGCGGGTGCAATTGGTTCACTCGTTCGCCGTTCCACTCCGGTTTCAGACCGTAATGATGTGTCTGCGGTGGCTCGGCTTCCTCGTCGAGATCTACGAAGAGGGCCATTTTTGTAACAGCGCTGACGGAAGGGCGACGTTGCGAGTAGGGATGAAAGAGGGAGATAAGGCGAAGAGGAAAAAAATGAAAACCCCTTTGGGGTGTATAGTAGAAGTAAAAGGGGAACGAATGGATAATATATATCGGAGGAAATGGTATGGAACAAGAAATGGAATATGTTGAACTTAATAAATTTCCTCCAAGATCAATCCATCAATGTCTTAAGTCCTCAGCTTTGCTTGAGTTGGGGTACATCTGGATGTACTTGCTTGATGCGATTAGTGCTCCTCGTGGCCTGTAGAAAACCAAGCTTGCAACTGCCACCTCACGCAATCTATAAAACGGTAAAGTATCGACATGCGTACCAGATACTTGACTCGCCGACCTGGTTTACCCTTTCATCCAAGTATCTATCTTATACAGATACGTCTACGGATACATATGGAATTATCACACACCCACAGGGAACGAAACGTATCAATGCCTTCGTACATGTACACTAGGTATCATTCTTTATCAGATCCCATACATGGATACATGTACTTTTTGCATGTCATCCACGCTGCGCCGGTACCTCCAGGGCTGTTGCTTGACTGCATGCGCTTAAGCTTTGCCCGCTAGAGGCAGGTGGGGTCAGAATTGGAGCAGCTAATTCGCTACGGGCAGTACGGGGCGGTGGGTGATCAGCGCTATGCGACGCTATATCGCTACGGGGCAAGCCATGATCCTTCCGTTAGGTAACTGAATTTCACTGTCTCAACTGCTTCAACCGCTATCATTGCCCATCGATCATGGGTCTAGTCCGCTAAAGCGCCTGGGCAACATGCACCTAAGCCCCGACCCTGCAGCTATCGTGAGACCCGAACGAGAAAAGACTTCATTCTCTTGCAGACCGCCTTCCAGTAAACCTCGCAAACGAACAGCTCCCGCATACCCCGAACCTGTTGGAAAGGCATTCCCAATGAATTGGTATAATCGCCTTTCATAGCAGCTTCGTTCTGACTCAACATCTCACATAATATCCCTCAACCCCTTTCCTCTTGGTGTGGAGCTAAAAGGGAATATCAGACACAATAGATTTCGTTATATAAATAGCTTCATATGTTGGTAACATCACATCTTAATAGACCCTAGTAGGTACTAGGTAGGTAGGTAGTCATGATATCTCGTTTCGGATTCTCAGCATTATATAGCTTAAAAAGGTATGAATCTGAGCAAGATCCAGCTAAGCCTGTAGCGAGGCAAAGAAATTTATGGTCATTATCGGGTAACCGTCGACACCCCCAAGCCGAATGATATACGGGGGATATTAGAAGATTAGGGGTCGGGAGGAGGGAGTAGGAGACCTTTCCGTAGTAGTTGTATCCCACACCAATGCGTCCGTCTATAGTTAAGTACCCAAAGCAACTCCTTAAATAGGAACGAAACGCTGGAAAGCGGCCAGCTCTCCGTCTATAAAACACCATCCTCGTACACCGCAAAGCTGCTAGCACGAGACTCACATCACGTCGCGTCACGTACCTAAGTGAAATAGGCTAGACGCCTCACCACGCAAACACCATGAGCGCCGGGTTCAGCACCACCGGCAGCAAAAAGTGGCAACCCACGATCCACGCGAGCGGCCAGATGGACGCCAAGTGGACGATTCTCCACTCGATGGGGAAGGCGAAGCAGCCGCACACGAGCAGCGCCGTCATCAGCGTGCACCACAGAAACGTGCCTTTGAATCGCCGGAACAGCCGCGGGATCTCCTCCAGGAAGTTGACGTCCTCAACCTCCTTGGCCGTCGCTCCCCACGCCATGTCGATGCTGAAGAAGTGGCTCAGGAGCGCCTGCGACACGTGCAGCGACAGCCCGCCCAGGAAGATCGTCATCAGCGGGATCCACTTGATGTTGCTCCAGACTAAAGCGGAGAGGGCCAAGTTAGCTTCTTTTTCACGACGTGGTATGGAGCCTTTGTGCAACTAAGGATACTTAAAGCGTGATGTTAGCACTTACAGGCTGCGAATAGCGACTGCTGGTTAAGCCGATACCGCAGGATAGCTAGAGAAAAGTTACCCAGCCCCGTGAAGACCACGATGACGGAGATGTAGATGGCGAAGGAGTCTATGTAGAATTTATCGTACAGGCCGAAGAACCAGCCCGAAAGAAAATAGTTCATGAGGGTCAGAACCCAGCAGGCCCCGATGGCGTAGTAGGTACCGATGTAGGTGCAGATGGTAAGTTTCTTTGGGAAATGAATGCCAGAGGATACGAATTTGCGAAACAGAGGCGTGATAGGACCGCGAGTAGGCCAGTACCTGAGGGGGTGGAACAACAACTCGTTACATCCGTACGCGTACTTTTCCCACCGGGCAAGTTCGTCGTACACAGTCAGAGAGACGCCCTCCTGGAAGCCGTCTCCGGTGTAAGACGCGAATCGAAGCTCGTAGCCGGCGCATTGGAGTTGGAGAGATATTTCAAAATCTTCCGACACATGCGATTCAGACCAGAACTTCTCGTAGCCGTCTTCGTCTTGGTACGCGGTGGCGTCCTGAAGAGCAGACCATCGTAGCATGGCGTTATGACCAACAAAGGGACAAGCATCGCCGTTCGCTACCACGAAGGTAATGGCACTATAGATGAGATTGGTGAACCACGTAACACTACGGAAATGTTAGCACCAGCAGCCACCCCCTAGGGCTGGCTCTCGACTTACCCCCCTTCGAAGAAAGAACTAGTCACTCGCATGACGCCAGATGTGAATTGCAATATGGCTACCTGAGGAGACTGTTCCATTTCACTGACAGCGTCCAATAGACAGTCTGTCGGCACACGGGTATCGGAGTCAATGATCAGGATATAATCGCCAATACGGATATTCCCCTCGGCCCAAGTACGGCCATCATCCTCCCGTAAGACCTCAAGAAGGCAATCATGATATGCGGCTTTTTCATCCTCCTGGGTCCAATCAGGGGTTCTGAGGACCTGGGAAAGCTTGTCCTCGACGCGATTACTCACCATCATAGCATAGTTCATATTCGAAGCCTTCTTAAACTTGCCCCGTCGGAGAAAAGGCTTGCTTCCATCATCCGGTTTCGGATTGTGTCTCGGCCGAGATACCCAACCAATGTTGCTTTCGTCGTAAAATTCCCGGCGGTCTTGGGCTTCCTCTTGAGAGATGAGCTGCATACCGTCGTCGTTCACGAAGATGTTCGCTGAGCCGCCCTGGAGCTCGTACGTCGAAATGCACCGCATAAGTGATTGGACCGTTGGCATGATGACACCCTCCAGGCCCTCCTTGTACACCGGCATCTGGATAGTAACATGCGGCAGGGCGTTGGACGCCCGGTTAAGCCGTGTAGGAGACTTTCCCGAGTAGAATCTGGAGTTGCTGTCGACAGCGGATATGGGGCCGATCATTTGGTAAAGGTTGGTAATCAGCGATTGGAAAAAGAACATGGCCACCCACATCTCAATTGGGATGACAACAACGAGGGCAAGTCGGATATACGACCCGTCAGTCCCGACTTCGTAAGCAAGAGCTCTCAGACCAAGCCCCATACAAGTCATACAAAGGGCGATCGTTACAGCAACGATGAACGGGCTGCCGAGTTTTGTCGCTCTTCGTTCCGTATCAGTAGCAGCAGCCTCCAGATCCATCGTCGATATATCTACCTCGAACCCCTGGTCCTTCTCCCCCTTTTCGTCTTTCACCTCTTCTTGCTCGTTCTCTTCGTCTTCAGGGGCCCAGATCATCTTCATCAATTGGGTTTCCAAGGCTTCAGCTCTCTCCAGGACTTTCTTCGGTTCGTCACCCCAGACGACTAGGATCTGGGTGTCCTCGATGAACGCGGCAAAGTGGTGCTTCTGACATCGGGGTAAATCGGTTAGAGTATGCAGGACTTGCAGGCGGAGGTTATCTGAAAGCGGGATGTAATCGGTCGGTCGTCGGGAGGCAACTATAACGTTGATCACTCTAGTATTTATCGTCATGGCGCACTGCGAGAATGTTAAGTAGTTGCTTCAGCTCGTAAGGAAGAAACTCATACGCACCCGTACGTTTAACTCCATAGTCATATCAAATAAACCATACGAGATTCGTTTGAGTTCAGGCGGGCAGCAGGTATAATTGTGCTTGCTCTTTTTCAACACAACACCCTCTCCAGGCAACAAGCCGGTGGCATATTGCTTTTCTAGCTGTTGTTGGTATAGCCAACTGCAAACAACGTCTGCCTTGACATCGACGACGCTCTCTCGAGCATTTCGAAAATCTCCTATAGGGAATATTGAACTTGAGTATCGGTACGAAGATTCTGATCCGGACGTCGGGGGTGATGGTGACGTCTCTGAATTCTCCTCAGAGACCTCCTCTTGGACTTCCTGTGGTATCACCAGTAGTTCAGGTGGTGATAGTAGTTCTGCTGCTGATGCTGACGATGATGATGCTGGTTCTGGTTCTGGTTCTGGTCTGATTTCGTATGCGGGAGCAGCTTCTGGTTGTGGTGCTAACAGGGGTTCTAGGTGCAATCCATATGGACTTCTTGGTACTGCTATACCAGGAGCTAGATTGGCAGGTATGGTGGACAAGCGCCCAATGGGTTTCGAGTCGCTCAGGATGATCTCTTCAGGACTCTCTTCGAGCCTTAACTCAGGCACCTCGACCGGTATCTCCACTGGCCCCTTTCCATTTCCATATTCACGTTCCTTCCTGGCGTAGCCAGGAACAAAGTATGCTCTAAGGAAGCCCATACCGACAGGTCATGTGGTAAAAGGAGTGATTACCACACCCGCATGTGGAGGTTTCCCTCAAGGGAATAAGACAGAAAACAAAAAAACAAATAAAAATCAAAGATTAAAAAAGGCAAAAAGGCCTTTGCTTCACAAGCGGAGGGGACGGAAAAGCTTTAGATGTTAGGAAGGGTAGTAGGGATAGCAATAGACACCAAAGAACACGGGAGGGATAGCGAGGTCTATAGCCTCTGGATACACGATGCCATGACTTCTAGAGAGGGAATTTCCTCAGTAGTTGCAAAACCCGAACTTTCTAGTGGCTTAACTAGATATTGGCCGAGAACACCTATCAGCATCTACAGCTGATAGCGTCAATATCCAAAAGGTACCTGATGGCCGAAAAGCAGGGCCCGGGCCGCCAGATGCATTATACTACATGACGAAAAAGGTAGTCACTACGGGAGCCAAGTCAATCAACCCCCCACCTTCGAAGACAATAGCAACGGCCTTGGGCTGCTGATGCTGATACGGGTTTTCGTGCGTGCATGTGCTGGCTGACAAGGCGTGGGTGGGTAGCAATGGCCGATTGGGGGGTTGCTGCGAAGATGCCGTGATGGCAAGGGGTCATAGAGCCTAGCCCATGATAGCTCGCAGCTTGAAGGCAGCCTACTGAGAGCTGAACGAATAATAGACGGGTATAAATTGCGAGGTTGACATTGCATGGCATCTAAAAAGGGGCCGCGAGCTGCATAAGCGATTCAGTAGTTCGAGATTGCGGGAGGCCGGACATGATTATTGAGCCACAAGCGCAGCTTTAGAAGCGAGCTTGTTTGCTTTGGTTTGAACCGCATGCCATCAGCAGTGTACGTGCGAATGCCCACGGTCAGCATCAGTAAAGATGAGAACATCTGTGTCAACCTTGACCGAGAACAGTCCAGGCGTTGTAGACGTGAAGGCCAGATGGTCCATCCTCAGACATACCATACTAATCCCGGACACGAGGGTATCGTAGCAAACGAGGAAGATATTTCCGGGTCAGCTGGTGTGAAGTAGGGCACACCAGCCAAGACCGTCTTCAATGGGGTTTATCGTGTGGCTGCTCGTATCTCGAATATTTCGAATATTTTCGAGTTAAGATGGTGGCCACGGAAGCCGTGGTGGATTGGACAGCCGCCTTTACATCGATCTCGATGATAAGGATCCATGGTCAATGATCAACTGTTCAAAGCCCCCGAGGTACCTAAGGGGCCCTGTAACATTAGGTTGGCCCTCTGACCCTGTCCTGGATAAGAGTCTCCGAAGCTTGGGCCGGTAAGGATTGCCAGGTTGCAGTTCGGACATATACGAGATATGTATACAGTAAAGCCTGGTTATGACGATGCGGGGCGTCTAATAATTTTATATCGCTATTATAAGAATATTCTTATTCCAGGAGACCCGCTAATTACTTAAAGTAGTAAGATACCACTAAAAATTAATTTATCTAAAAATAATGGGGCTGGTTACACTAAAATTACTGCATAATACATTAAATTATGGATAAATTTTAATTTATTAATTAAAAAGGAAAAATCATACTCCTGATATAACGATATATATGGAATTGCCGAAAAAATAACGATACAACGCTAAATCAAGAAATATCGTTACAGCCATAGTAAAATCGCGTGTTCGCGAAAAATTATCGCTATTATAAGAATATCGGTACTACACATAATCGTTATATCCCGGCTTTACTGTATGGCTGGCTACGTTCATGGAAAATGACATGTAAGAATGCAAGAATGCAAGAATGCAAGAATGCAAGAATTGAAATCCAACCAGTCTTTGCTTTTTTGCCTCTTCTCTGCTTGTCGGTTTGATAAGCTCTTGCTAAACTCCACATTTGCGTGTATGGAAGGTAACACTGAATTTAATGGTCAAAATGGTCAAAATGATGTCCGCTAGCGCAGCTTTCTTCAGGCTAGTGAGCTGCTATGCTTAGTACACTCGGCTCTAGCACCCGAGCCATCTCGATTAAGGTTGGCTGACAACCCTGAAATCTGAAATATAATGATCAATTCAGTTGTTCATAAATATTATAAATGCTTCAAATTGTCTATTACTAAGTATGAGTAGGTAGGTACTAGGTAGGTAGACAAGACAGCTGTACGGGGAGAAACACCGGATCCATTATCTCATAATCCCCCTACTACCCTTGAATCCTCGGTGCGGCTGCAGCAAGGGTTTGTTTACCGTTATCTCGCGTGACTACAAGCCATTCCCGTCCCAAGTCGACCGAATGGCCTTTCTCAACGAGATTCGGGCGCTTCAGCTCGTCGACATTGTGCATAATATTGAAACGCTAAGGATCGCTAATTACCGGTTCCTTACAGCTTACAGCTCAAGTTTTTTAGCGCAATCTAGACCAGCAAAGCTATCACGTCAAGCTATCCATCGATCTTTCCATCTATCATCCATCTTCGGATTCGAAGAATACCGGATAGGCTAGACCCAAGCCTTCGGCCGCTAGTCTAACCGTCGTCCTATCTTACCGTTGCTCGTGAACGCTCCAATCGGAATTGCTTTCCTTAAAAATCCACATCCCAAATGAGATTCATACGAACGTCGGGATTGGATGAGGGCTTACCTACCTCCCAACAAGGCAGCGCGATCGAGCTCATCCAACAGCTCGTTGTCCATTCTTGGCCCTCGAATAGGCGCACGCAGGAAGGCGATGTCAGTCAGGCCATGCCTCGCTCAACACAGCAAATAATTGACTACTCCACGGAATAGGAATAGAAGACCACAAGGCAGCACATTGCCACCAAATAACCTGACGCCATTCCCGACCACGAAATGTGATTCGTACCGGATAAATGTAACCTAAGCGAAGCAAGACAGCCAGAGTCCTTTCTCAGGCTGGCTGGTAGCCGTGATTACCAGGCCAAAATGGAGTCGTATCAATACGGGTTTACGGCTTCGATGCTTTGCAAATCCGTTGGTGCAAGTATCCAACATATATCCTCCTACGACCAGACTAAATTAGTCAGTATAGGTAGCCCTGCGTAAGCTTCTGTTTGTTGTATACTACCTACATATAGGTATCGGCCAATCAGCGCAGCTCGCTATACTTCGAGATACCAAATTCTTACCCTCAACGCCTAGTGGCTTCAAGTACAGACTCGGCCCCGCTTCGGTTCCGGTTCCGGCTCATCAGCGTTTCTGATACCCATCTCATATTTAGGCCCGGCATCTGAACAAAATCCAAGGACGTAATGAGTAGATTGATCCTCCGGGAAACAGTGTGTCTTTATGTAGGTAGGTAGCATATGGAAGCAGTTTGCATATTAGAAACCGGGCTCCGACGTGATACAAGATGCAGGTATGTAGGATGCCGATGCAGGTTATATTGAACACCACAACTTACCTAGACATGAACCTATATTCATCATTAACATGCCGAGATATGATAAAGGTTGTTATCCTTCACATTACATTATACTCCCCCTAGGGATCCATATGGGCTCCATCTGCGGCTGTATTATCCGGGTTGGGCCGATATGGGAACGTCAAACGCGGCAACGAACGGCAGGGTCAACAATCAAGTACCCGGTAGCGATCTGGTGATAATAGTGGAAATGTGAATTCATAGCCGCGGAGGAGGTGGAGTTCCGATCACATACTGACGTTGATGACCCAGTGTTTGTCAACGTTCCAGACGGCAACCGCAATTGAGTTTTCTCACAATCGCAGCCAAGAAAGGTCGGTCTTTAAGACGGTCGCCAAAGTCGTGCGCTCTTTCGAGTCTAATGTCAACAATTCCAACTAGAACGCCATACTAGTATTTGCTAAATCGCCTTTCAAAACCCCTTTCAGATTTCTACTAAGTACCGGGAAATAATTAACAATCCCATTGGAGCAAGTACCGATGAGGTTTAAACCTCAAGCTCTATATAAAAACTTGGTGGGGTGGCACCGAAGCGGGGCTACGCCGTCATTGCGCAGTTCTTTGGGAAGCTTAAAAAAGACCCTGAAATTCGATAGGTGAATTGGAAATTGGACGAAAAGTCGATTGTCGATTTCGGATTGGTGGTGGGATCGTGAGTGTTGATGCGAATCGTATACCATACTCATATGGATATATTCTATGTCTGACAGTGTCTGAAGAAAGCTATATGTCGGAGGTCATAGTCAGTCCACTCCGTGTTGCTGAGGACGTAAAAACGATCAATGTTACATGGATATGCGAGGCCGTGGGGACATGGGAAAAATTCGAACTTTCAAGAAGAAAGGAAGAGGTGGATCTCTGCCCCTTATGTACCTGCCAGGGCCTCAACTGCGTATCCGCCTTGGTACGTGTTCTCGATTTACTTTTTGTTCCATCTGATCTATTTGTTCCATTTGTTCCATTTGTTCTATCACCATACATTAGTAGGCACGTGCTGGCCTGATATGAATTTAGTACACATTGGATTGGTCAATTCGGTGGAGTTAAACGGCCCTTTGCCGTTCTCGCAACCTTTGCTCGTGGGACCTTGGGTGAGTCTGACATCATCTCAAGCTGTTATCAAGCCTCTCTCCTCTCCCCGGACCATGCTTATCTTGAGGGGGGTTCCTAGAGGAATAAGTTACCTTACCTGTGCTGTCACTCGGGCATTTCTCGACTTAATCACCTGAACTCTTTCTACCTACGCTACCTTCATACATTAACTCGCCTCCTTATTCACCTACCAACTTCAATCTTCTAGAGAATTGGTCTCTCTCATACCTCTCTCATTCGAACAAAAAAACCTACACCGTTTCTAATCCTACAATTGATTCGTATCCAACGATTGAATGTCACGCTCAATTTCTCAAATTTTCAGTCTCGAGTCGACTATTGAATTTCTTAAGGCGTGGCGCAAGGACCTTTGACCGGTCCGTACGTTGTGCTTCTTTATTCCCCTGTCATGTTCGTGGCGGTCACCAACAAGCGCCCTTACTAGAATTGTTCCACGATATCCTCGTGACCCCCGCGTCAATATTTAATCCCTCGAATTTCGACCATTTTTCTTACCTTCTCCTTCTCCTTATTACATCGAAACTGCTGCGACGAGGACAGCTGGCCACAAGATAGTATCCTAATAGGAAAATAGCGGGGCCGCCGACTTCGACGACGTTAAACTATCTCCGAACTAGGTACTGGCTGTTCCTCGAACACCAACCAATTGACCAAGTTTTTGTGTTCCAGCTCTATACCGCCTTATCTGTACTGCTTTTTCTTGAATCTCTTACCTCTCCCACCTACGAATCGATGTCACCAACCGCGATGGCCGACTTACTAACACCGGGTTTGTCGAAAGCCCACCGAAGCGATGCTAGAGACGTTCGCGCTGCCAGTGACGATATCGGTGTCTATGACGATGCTCGAACATATTACACATCCGACGCTCGCCACGGAGATCGGTCGCACAAGCGAAATCGCACATATTCCCAGGTACGTACATTACCACCTAGCCAAACGACGATGTGTAGAATATTAGCTAAGACGGTCCAGAATGGCATCATTCAAGAAATAAGTCGTATGGGGCTTCACGAACCGCATAGGCGAGGTAGCCATGGTATGAGCATACCCGACCCAGTGAAAATTGGAGGTATCATGCGATGTTAACATGTATACTATTCAGACGAATCCAGTCGACCGCACTCCCGTCAATTCCTCGTCGATGTCGATCATACCCTCGAGAGTCTACAGGCGCAGGAAGATACCGATGGTAACATGCAAATTACCATTGAGGATGCCGGCCCTAAGGTAGGTCATTTTGACGATCACATAGCACATGTGTCCGCTTGCTAAAACGTGACATTAGGTAATGGCTCTACGAACCGCCGCATCTGGCGGTCACAACCGATTCGACATCAGAGGAACCTACATGCTTTCCAATCTCTTGCAAGAGTTGTACATGGCCAAAGAATTTGGGCGGAAGCGGATCATCCTTGACATCGGTCGTCTCAACGAGAATCCGGTCAGCAGGTTATCCAGGCTCATCAAGAATCAATTCTGGGAGGGCTTAACCCGTCGTATTGACGCTTCGAGCATCGAAGTTGCCGCGCGTGATCCAAAGGATTGGACGGGCGACCCGCGGCCGCGTATCTATGTTCCGAGGGGAGCTCCAGAGCAGTACGAGTACTATACAAAATTGGCACAGGAACGACCAGAAATCCGACTAGACGTCTTGTACCTACCCGAGAAGATCACCCCCGAAGTAGTGCGAGATATGAACGAGAAACCCGGGCTGCTTGCTGTTGCCATGGAGGAAATTACGGATCCAAAGACCGACAAAAAGACACTGCGTGGGCTTCCGTTCGTAGTTCCGGGGGGAAGGTTCAACGAATTGTACGGGTGGGATAGCTATATGGAGTCTCTCGGACTTCTCGTCAACGACAAAGTATACCTGGCCAAGTCTATGGTCCAAAACTTTTGTTTCTGCATTAGACACTATGGCAAAATTCTCAACGCCACCAGGTCCTACTACCTGTTGCGGTCACAGCCACCTTTCTTGACGGATATGGCGCTTCGAGTCTACGAGAAGATCCAGCACGAGCCTAAAGCTGTTGAATTCCTTCGAACGGCCATACTTGCTGCCATTAAGGAATACTACTGTGTATGGACTGCGGAGCCGCGTCTGGACCCGAAGACCGGCTTGTCCAGATACCGACCGGAAGGGTTGGGTGTGCCACCGGAAACGGAAGCGTCCCACTTCGTTCACATCCTGGAACCTTATGCTGAGAAGCACAAGATGACATTTGAACAATTTGTGAAAGCGTACAATCACGGCGAAGTACACGAGCCAGAGTTGGATGAGTACTTCCTTCACGATAGAGCGGTGCGGGAGTCGGGCCATGACACCTCGTACAGATTGGAGAAGGTCTGCGCCAATCTCGCAACCATCGATCTGAACTCGTTGATCTACAAATACGAGATGGACATCGCGCGCACCATCCGCAACGTGTTCGGTGACAAACTAGAGGTTCCGGCGGAGTGGTGTGACGGATCGATGGTGCCTGGTCAAATTGAAACTTCGGCCATCTGGGACCGTCGTTGGAAGAGACGACGAGCGGCAATCCACAAGTATTGCTGGAATGAGGAAGAGGGTATGTATTTCGACTATGACACGGTGAAGCAAGAGCAGTGCACCTACGAGTCGTGTACAACTTTCTGGCCGCTCTGGGCTGGAGTACCAGACCCCGAAAGAGCGGCCAAGGTGGTCAAATGCGCAGTACCTAAATTTGAAGCCTACGGCGGCCTTCTTTCCGGGACCGAAAAGTCTCGCGGGGCTGTTAGTCTAGAACGGCCGAACCGACAGTGGGATTATCCGTACGGATGGGCTCCCCAGCAAATCCTAGCTTGGACGGGTCTCTACCGCTACGGCTACGCAGATCTCGCACAGAAGCTTGCGTATAAGTGGCTTTTCATGGTCACGAAGGCATTCTTCGACTTCAATGGTGTCGTCGTTGAGAAATACGACGTCACGCGACCTGTCGATCCCCATCGAGTAGACGCCGAATACGGAAACCAAGGACTTGATTTCAAGGGCGTCGCAAAAGAAGGGTAAGTACCAGAAGAAGAAAATGTTATGAATGACCCACTAACGCTCTGCTAGGTTTGGCTGGGTCAACGCCAGTTATGTCTACGGTCTTCAATTCATTAACACGGAAATGAAGAGAGCATTAGGCACACTGACCCCGTACGAGACGTACGAAAAGGCTCAACAGTTGAAGGAAGAGAAGTTACTCCAAGAATTAGCTTGAGATGACTACTAGTTATTGGCATGAGAGGTGGTGCTACTTCGTTTGCTTGCTTGGGAACGGCATCTTTCTTCTAAATTGTTACGCCAACACGACAGTCACATAACGGTTACGAAACAGGCAATTTTGCATGGTTAGGCTGGGTTAGAGGACCGAAAGTCTGCTGCATTTTGATCCGCCGTAGCATCATCATCATAGGCGATGAATAAGTATCGTTTAGTCATGATCCAAGTATACCTAGTACCGTGTTGTTGATGAGACTTAATTGGTGGTAAGATTAACGATATTATGATTACGGCTTGTTCAGAGTTAGCTTGGTGGATAGAGTAGGGGATTTAGTTACCTAGGTAGGTAGTAATTTACCTGTGTTTCTGTCCTTCGAGTGTTGGTAGGGGAAGTGGGTTGTTTAATAAAAACCGTAAATATCGAGCATTGAATAAATTTGGTGATGCATTGGTAACAACGTCCACGTACAGTCCTCGAGATAAGAGATCGTTAGAGAAATAAAGTCCTTAAACTGAGAAGGGGAGTTTCTTGAATTCAAATACCAGCACATTCACGTGGCACTTTATGTCGAAGCTAATGAGTTGCTATGATGCAAGTGCCAATCCCTGGTTTGGGAAGCTTCCTGGAGCCGAGGCCCGGGGATCAGCACTCGAAGGTGTCCCGGGTGCAAACGGGATGGGTACCTGGTAGTACTAGGTAGTCTTTTGTTCCGGCGAGCGCAGATAATGGAATCCAAGGCCTGCGGAATTGATTCGTATCAATGCTTGCTAGCCAATTGATATTTGCATTTTCACATGCGAAGTTTCTGAGGTTGGTAGTACCTGGGCGGGTACTTTGTGTATAACCCACTACTGCGAGGGATTGCTGTTTGCATGTACCAGAGCTTCATCACGTTCATGGATATCAGTCAGTTCCACGGATACATCCATTCTATAATCTTATTCTTCAGCTCAGAGGTTTATTAGATGAGGTCTTGATATTTTTCAAGACTTGAGATCGTATTATTCTAATGATATTTGCTGTATATGTCGACGTTGTACTGCTGTACATGTCATAACGTCATGATCAAATGCCAAAATGCCAATCTTACAGGCGTTTCTATAGGCGTCTACCAACACACCCCCTAACACACCCCCTAACACACTCCCTAACACCACGAATTGCGGGGGACCAGGGGTACGATCTTAGCACCAGCCTGGGCAGCTTGGGATTCCCTTTGTCTTTTGCCTCCTTTTGGCCTCTAACTCGGTAATTCGGCCAATTGCGGCAATCCAAATCCATCACCCGCACTCCCAGTCTAGACCGTCCTGACCGTCTCGTCCCCTTAAGCCGAGCAGCCGCATTTTTTCAGACGTCAGAAGCTTTAACTCTCCCCATAACCCCATATGCCCCCATGTGCTTACGTTGGTTCCGAGGCGCGCCGGTCCAGCTAGAGTCTGGCCCAACGGCCAATGGATACATGCCCCGGTTCCGTAGCAGCGTAGCCGTTCTGTCTGGGAGTCAAATCGAGTTACACTATCGAGAGCAACCTATGATGAAACATACTGGCAGCCGCTTGCCCGATCGCTGCCGAGCTCTTGCTGTCCGTATTAGCGATGACCCCAACCCGACCGGACTAGACATCGTTTTGTAGATCAGATATGCAGTAGGGTTCCATGTCAAGTTAAGTACCGTCGCCTCTGACTCGTCTACCTGCTTCCGTAGTTCGGAATCATCCTTTGTTAATAAATGTTTCACGCCCCTCCATCCATTGTTCGTTCATTTTAGATCAGTTTTCCTCTTGGCTTGCCTATCCCTGGATCTACGTAGTTCGGGAGTAACCCAATATTCGGTATATACCTACGTTACACATCGGAATCCCATCATCTCGGATTCAAAGAAACATCCGTCTCTAAGTTACAGTACAAAACATTAAAGAACCCATTTTATTTACCTAGGTAAACATAAGTCCTACTGACAACCCTCATCACACTTCAACCACCTTGCCCAGCATGGCGTCGAATAATATGATCAACCCCGCCATCGACCCAAATCATGAGGAGGAGCTGTACGCGAGGGAAGTGGAAGCAGTGAAGAGGTGGTGGAGTGATCCCAGATGGAGATATACCAAGCGACCCTACACACCAGAGCAAATCGTCACTAAGAGAGGCCACCTACCAATCGAGTACCCAAGCAATGCACAATCCAAGAAGTTGTGGAGAATCCTTGAGCATCGCTTCCAGAATCGCGATGCTAGCTACACCTACGGTTGTCTAGAGCCTACCATGGTCACGCAGATGGCCAAGTACCTCGATACTGTCTACGTATCAGGTTGGCAATCATCGTCGACCGCTTCTTCTTCTGACGAGCCCGGCCCCGATCTGGCTGACTACCCCTATGTAAGCCTATTCCATGTGAGATTCACCTCTCTGTGAGACTAAATACTAATGTGTGAAAGACCACCGTACCGAATAAAGTAAAGCACCTATTCATGGCGCAACTCTTCCACGACCGCAAGCAACGGCAAGAACGCCTGAGCGCTCCCAAGGCCGAGCGCTCCAAACTCGCCAACATTGATTATCTACGGCCTATTATCGCCGACGCGGACACGGGCCACGGTGGGCTAACAGCTGTCATGAAACTCACTAAGTTGTTCATCGAGCATGGAGCTGCTGGTATTCATATCGAAGATCAGGCTCCTGGAACGAAGAAGTGCGGGCACATGGCGGGCAAGGTGCTGGTCCCTATCAGCGAGCACATCAACCGACTCGTAGCAATCCGAGCTCAGGCCGACATCATGGGCAGCGATCTACTAGCCATTGCTCGCACCGACGCCGAGGCTGCGACACTCATCACGACGACTATCGACCCCCGAGACCACGCTTTCATCCTCGGAAGCACGAACCCTCAACTGCAACCCCTGAACGACCTGATGGTGGCGGCGGAGCGCTCCGGCAAGACCGGCGAGCAACTGCAGGCCATCGAGGATGCGTGGATGAAGCAGGCGAACCTGAAGCGCTTCGACGAGGCCGTGGTCGACACCATACACTCGGCGCCGTCGCTGCCCAACAAGAAGGACCTTGTCCAGAAGTACCTGTCGCAGGCGCGAGGCAAGAGCCACGCCGAGGCGCGCGTCATCGCGCACGGCATCACCGGCGTAGACATCTACTTCGACTGGGACGCGCCGCGCACCCGCGAGGGCTACTACCGCCTCAAGGGCGGCTGCGACTGCGCTATCAATCGCGCCATCGCTTACGCTCCCTACTGCGATGCCATCTGGATGGAGAGCAAACTGCCTGATTACAACCAGGCGAGGGAGTTTGCTGAGGGTGTGCATGCTGTGTGGCCTGAGCAAAAGTGCGTCCCCCCTACCTCACTCGTACCCCCATTCCCACAAGATAGAAGAACCCCATGCTAACAACCCCCAACCAGGCTGGCGTACAACCTCTCGCCGTCGTTCAACTGGAAGACGGCGATGCCGCGGGAGGAGCAGGAGACGTACATCCGGCGGCTGGCGACGCTGGGGTACTGCTGGCAGTTCATCACGCTGGCGGGCTTGCACACGACGGCGCTGGTCAGCGACACGTTCGCGCGGGCGTACGCGCGCGTCGGCATGCGCGCCTACGGCGAGCTCGTCCAGGAGCCCGAGATGGAGGCCGGCGTCGACGTCGTCAAGCACCAGAAGTGGAGCGGCGCTTCGTATGTGGATGAGCTCCAGAAGATGGTCACCGGCGGCGTCAGCAGCACTGCTGCTATGGGGAAGGGCGTTACCGAGGAGCAGTTTAGTAAGCTGTAGGGGTGGACGGACTGGTTGGGTGGCGAAATAGTACGAGTTTGATGTTTAGGTAGGTGCCTATATATGGCCTACCGCTGTTCGGTCGGATACGATTTCAGATGAAATATGAGTCAATTTGTTACCTATTGGGTCCAGATAGGTGGCCCGGGAAGGGGGGTCAATCGAGAATGAGATGTCTCCGTCCGGTCTATTTATTCGAGGGCTTTTGGTATTTATTAGTTATGATTAAAGCGTAAAAAGAAGCTGATTTACATCGCCCCGCTGCCTTGACAGAAAACATTCGTTGAAAAAGGGGTGACTTTAATGAGCAACGAGCAAAACACGTAAGATCAATAAGGGGCAGACATCTTCCTCTGGCCCAATCTCCGCTGCAACCACGGCCGAGTCCAGGACCTCCACCGGCCCAGCCGCTTCGTAGGAGAGACATCCATCGAATGCCGCGCGACAGCCTCCAGCCTCTCCGCTTGCTCCTTGCGCTGGTGGTTGAGCCACCGCAGCCGGAGACACTCCCTACCGAGCTGCGCGAAGAGCTTGTCGACGTTGTCGCCCGTCCTGGCCGAGGTCTCGATGAACGGGCACCCCAGGCTCTCCGCAAGCCGGCTGCCCTCGGCCCACGACACCGCCCGCTCCTCGTCCTCGCTGTCCGAGTGGCTGCCCACCAGCATAAGCCCGTACGTGCGCGTGTCCTCCTCGGCCGCCTCGCGGATCCGCTGGTGCATCGTTTGCACCAGGTTGAAGGACGCTCGTGATTTCACGCTGTACACGAGGATGGCTGCCTCGGTGATTCGCACTGCTTGTGCTAGTGGCTCTCCGCCTGATAAATGCTGCGAGGGAAGTTCCAGGGCGTTTAGTATGTAGACTTGGTCTTCGATTGTCATCCTGTGGCGGTACCCTCGCTCACGTTCATCATCATCAGGAGGTCGTTCACCCTGCGTAGATGTGCCTTGGCAGTACTATTTTTTCGTTAAATGGTGAAGATTCGTACAGGGGATGCTATAAACTACCCTCTCTAGAACCGACGTCTTGCCGCACCCCTTGGCCCCCAGGACCAGGATCATGAACTGTCCTGCGGGCCGCTCCGGGAGACACGCTTTCTCATCGAGGCCCTCGTCATCACTTGGTTCCCATGAGAGCAGTGCTCTGTAGTATGGGATTTCCTCCTTAGAGAAAACCGTATAGTCTTCCATTCGGATGGTTTATTCTACGGAAAAGTACCTAGTAGGGGGGATATTGAAACGAATTCTACATGAGTAGTCGGATTCGCTAAAACATAACAAGGAGTAGTAAGTGCTCGCACTGGCCATGATAGGTACCTACCTGGACAGGTATATGACAAGGAGGCGTTCGGTGGCTACGATCCCACGAGAAAGCCCGGTACACGGACGAAAACCGGCAGATCTGCTACGTATCGTAATAGGCCCGTTGGGCACTATCGAAGGTAACAATACCTCCTGTGCGTGGGTGGTAGAGAGGTATGCAGATGTCACGAAGACGATGCCGGTGATCGGACACTGCCACCGTTACACCGTAAATACGCACCTCGACGTTCTATCGAAATTCGAATGGTACGCTGAAACTTGCTGTGAGGGCATCGTCACTTTACGTCGGGAGACGGCAGGCCAATCTCGTCGGAGATGAGTTCCGAGGTGCATTACTTTGCGCGTTCTCAGCTACTAGCGCTATCTGTCGTAACACCCCATCTATACTCCCAATTTACTGCCATGGACACGTGTAGACCAGTCCAACCAAGAAATCGCTGCCAATCATGCCTTGAATACCTAGGAGTTTTGCTCCCACACGTGCTGCTCGAATGGACTAGGCATCCCAAAGCTGAGTCCTCGGGATTGGGTGCTTTCCACGAGAAAAGTTGCCCGACCGTCGCTAGCGCAGCCGTCCCAGTTTTCGAGGCTTTCGGTCCCCCTCATGACGAATCTTAGTGGTTCAGCATCGCTTGGTGGCTCGCTATAGGATTAGACGATGCGGCTGGAAGGACTGGGGAGGGCCAGGGATCAGGGCCGCAGGATCGTGGTACCAGATTTCCCCCTCTACTGGACGCTATCAAAATTGCACCCCAGGACGATTTTTCAGCTCATTCGTAGGATGGCTGAAATCGGCGCCAGCCCGCCATCCTGCCGCGCAGGTCCTTTCTCTGAAAGACGATCACTTGGTTTTCTGTTTGTTTATGTCCTGCGTTTCCATTTCTACCAAAATGGCAGAACATAATTCAACAGATATGCTACACGTCGAAGGATTTGGACCAAAGATCGCGCAATGCGCGATCTAATAGTCATCTAGTCACGTATAGAATCCAGACTATTTTCTATCGCCGTTTTACCTTGGCCCTACCCTACAGTATCTGTATGTTCGACCAAGAGGAGGCAACCAACCCGAACTAACCAGTAATTAACACCGACCCCCCTAACTACTTTGACCCCAACGACTCGTCGCACACACTACATTCTCTAAATAGTACTAGCAAGTACAACTTCGATCAAACTCTGGTCTCGCCATAAGATTTGTTGGACGAACCGCAGTTCCGTAGAGTGGGAACACGGGAGTCCTTGATCGTCACTCGTTTCATTAGTCGAACGTAGTGTAAGCAAGCAGCCCCAAACCTCTTATAGCATGATGCAACCGAAATCATGGCCTACAATACCAATTTTTCTTTTGTGCCACAATCCAATAGGCAGCACACACAATATCTGAATCGCAAAGTGTCCGATCTGTCTGACAGCCCGTACAACAACGAACATACTGCTAGAATTAGGGGCCGAGAATCTCTTGTATCACTTCAGTCGTCTTACGAATCTCCGCGGTTCGAAAATGTCTCGCACGAGAACACCTACGGATCAGGACCGTCATGGTCTGTACCGTTTGGGGGTCCAACTGCTGCAAGATACCAGCCTGTGCCACCTCCTAACCCCCCTACGTCGAATTTTGGACACTTCAACAGCTTTCGTGCCAGGGTCTACGACACCATCCACGAAGATGAGAGTGCGGATGTGTCACTACTCAAGGCAGCCGCACAACCGGGACAATCCGCTTCGTACGAGCCCGTTTCCAGCAACGACTTTAGCGTACCGGCAGTTGACTTAACTTCCTTCTCGGGTCCCATGGGGGTTCAGGACCAGGATTTCGTCAAATCGCTGCAGGAGAAAGAAGCAAGCGGCAAATTAACAGGGGGGTTAGGAGAAGGGATGAGGCCGAGAGCGACAATCCGAGGAGCGCAGCTCAGAGCCAGCTCACCGTTTCTGCAGCGGAGCTTCACACGGTCTTTCTCAATACGAAGGACGCCTACCTCCAAGCCAGGAGCAGGGCTTAAAGAACTCGGGCAAAGTGAGGCCAATAGGAGGGGGGAGGTGATAGAGGTGATCATGGAAGAGCCCACAGATGTCGACTTGAGCTCGATGGTAGGACCAAGTGCTGTGGAGTTGAACCCGAAGCGGATGTCCCAGCTCTCGGTGTACCCAACGAAGACTGAGGTGTTTTACCCACAGCCAAATTGGAAGCCATTCTCTATGAGGTGGCCGTATAGTAAGTATCAATATCTTCAAATATTAAGACTGTCTACCTAGGTACTCTATCGACTTACAGAACACACCCATCCCAAGTCTTTCCGAAGTTTCGAGCTCCACGGAGGGAACTCGAAACATGGTAACACAAGTTGATGCACAGTAGGAATTGCTAACACGACGCGTTTAGTAACGTGCTTGATTCTTCTCTCTGTCGCCCTCGCCCTCGCGCAGGAGTTTCTCTATCAAAAGTCCGCTGAAAAGCCTCTCCTTACATTTCAGCGAGCCACCGACATTGGGTCCGGTTACTATTTCGTTTTCAAGTTTGTCCCAACCATCATTACCGTCGCGTATGGCGTCCTCTGGCAGAACACGGACTTCGAAGTCAAGCGGCTGGAGGCGTTCTACCAGCTGTCCAAGGAAGGTGGGGCACTCGCCGCGGAATCGATCAATGTCGACTACATCACTTCTCTTAACTTCATGAGGCCGTTCCGCGCTCTGCGGCTGCGGCATTACGCGGTGGCTATCTCGTCCGTAGCCACCCTGCTAGCGGTGTCCTTGGTTCCTACGCTAGGTGCCGCCGCCCTCGTCGTCCGCCCGGACCGGGAAATGAGGCTCCAACATCCGGACATAGAAAAGACGATAACTATCGACCCCGTCCTATCTCGGTTGCTGACTATGACGTTCTTCGTCATAGCCGTGTTGGGCTGTGTCCTGTTCCACCAGCTCAGTAGCAGACGCTCGGGTCTCGTGTCCGATGTCAAGGGTATTGCTGGACTGGCGGCCATCTCCGTCGCCTCCCACATCATGATGGACTTCAAGGACCTGGACGTCGCCACGCCCAAGGATATCCATCACAAGCTGAAGCACCGCCGTTACGCGCTTCGCAACTCGTCCCTGGTGCCCGAGGACTCGGAACCTGTGTCGTCCCTGGAGAGCGAGAAGTACCGGGACGTGGATGTGCCAGAGAACCCGCACCCCCTGATGCTGCGAGCCACGGGCTGCATTCTTTTCATGATTGGGGTCCTGCTGTTCATCGGGTTCATTCCAGTCTTCTTGTTCACGCCGGCCAGCGTCCTGACGAGTAAGGCGCCCTGGGTCGTCACCGCGCTCGCGGTGTGCATCAAGCTGAGCTGGGGCAGTCTGGAGACGGCCATCCGCATGATGGAGCCCTACTACATCCTGTCGCAGCGTCACGCCCCGGCCAAGACGCTCACCCTGGACTACACCGCCATGCCGTTCGCCGTCGTCGCCGTGCGCGCCCTGCTCAACCGCCACTGGATGGTGTTCCTGGTCGGCTGGGGCACCATCATGACCGAGGGCCTGACCATCCTCATCACGAGCTTGGCCGCGGTGGAGGGGCGGGACTTCCTCGACCTGCTCAGCAAAGCGGAGGATAATCGTAGCCCTGCCGCCGCCGACGGCAACGGGGAGGACGGCGAGTTCCTGCAGAAGGGCCTAGGCGCGGGGTCAGAGACGGTGCTGTCGTTCTCGATCGCGCTGGCGCTGTCGGTGCTGATCCTGGTGTACCTGCTGGGGGTGGCGGCGGCGGTGTTCGCGCGGCGGCGGCACGCGTTCCTGCCGCGGCAGCCGCACACGATCGCCAGCGTGCTGGCGTTCGTGCACCAGAGCAAGATGCTGTACGACTTCGTCGGCACGGCCAAGCACTCCAACGCCCAGATGCGCCGCCGCCTCGAGGCCATCGGCAAGTCCTACGGCCTCGGCTGGTTCGACGGCCGCGACGGCCTCACTCATGCGGGTGTCGATGAGGAGGAGCTCGTCGCGAGCTATAAGCATGGTGTTGATTACTCCCAGGGAAACAGGCCCTGGCTTACGGATTGGCAGCACTTCTAGCACGGGAGGGGTTGCTTTGTGGTGTTGGGGTCACGAGGGGATGGGCTGGGCTACGCGGTGGGCTACCTAATGTACGATTTGCACGATTGGCTAAGGGAGATGGGAGTGTACGGGTGCGATGTATACACTGGTTGGGTACCTAGGTACCTAGGTAAGGTAATGGCATTGGGTTTTATGAGATCAGGGAAATGGAAGTCATACATAGCCGGCGCGTGTGTCCGCCTGTAGGTTGTCCCCAGGCACTAGGTGTATCTGGATGTCTATATCTACCAGTTACCTTGATATTAAATACGAATTCGAGTTTGTGCAGATACTTACGTGCTTTGGCACAGGCATCGTCCAGCTCAATCGAAGCTGTGCGAAGCCTTCACCAGGTAACTAGTATGTAACCGTGAGTCTTGGTATTTTACCAGTAGAAGGGAATATAATCATCGAATACTAGGCACGTTGCCAATCATGCAGCCGGCGGGTCCATGTAGACGCAGCCTTCCCCTTTTCAGATTCTTCAGTATTTTTCAACCTCTATTCTCTAGTTTCTCTAGATCCCGAAGTCGTGGTATTCTAATTCCTCGATTTCTAATAGTAACCTACTATAAAATCATCATCCCTGGAAAACTGATCTCCCAAGATAACAACCCCTTTCCAAAAATGCCAATCAGGGGGAAACGACTATAGATTCTGCAGCCATTCTCTATACCCTGGTTTCCCGCCGAGGTATATACGTGAATTCACCGTCCTTAATATACCACCTGGACAAGAATTGACTTACCAAGTAGATATCGATGATTCTAGAATCTCGTGTCTACTGCCTGGATACAGGTAGGTACCTATTTAATTGCCAAGGTCTTGTGTTCTTGGAAGGTGGCTGGTAGGCTGGTACCCCTAATTGAGGTCATGAGATTGAGCATACAGCCCATGACAGCAATAAGAAACAAACAAACCTGATAAATCTGTATAATGCAACTGCTATAGTATTAATCGCCATCCATGAGGAAAGTAGGTTCGCTAAAGCGTTGTCGTGGGACTTGAAGCAAACAGGACAAGACAATTGCTTGGGACTTCTCCTTGGCACGTGATACCCCTTTTTTCATACACTACTGCCTAATCATTTAATGACTTAAGGCGCATTAGCTCCGGCGGTATGAACTCGCGTAGTTAGGTAGACATTTATTGGCCTTCACCGACCGTGGGTAGAAGAACTGCGTTTTGAACGACTCGGTGAAGCAAAGAGGTGGCGTTAAGTAGCTAGTAGGTATTCTGATGATATGACTATATGATTGCAACAGTATATTTCGAATGGGACGAAGGCATAGCCATCAATACTAGGTATATTATGATCTCTAGTGCTATTGGTTTGCAATTGGCTGGCAGTTGGCGACAGCCTAAGGCGGATCGGCGAGAAACCAATTGTCCAACCAATCTCCCAAATTTGTGGTTCTACTATGTAGTACAAGGGCGCACACGACCCCGTGTGCTAGCCCCTGATATCAAAAGTGTTTTGATCGTACCCCTTGCTTCTGGCTTGTGCGGTTTTACTTCTTGTCATTGGATGTAGGGGATTGATACATGGGATTCTGGTGAGAGTGAATTTGCGGCTGAGAACTCTATTGATCCGTTGAAGAATCTGGCTGCTGGTGGGAAAGGATCACATACACAGTAAAGGACCAATTGATCTAAACTTGAAGGATGGATGGAACATCGGGAATCTCGGGTAACGGCAATGCACTCAGCCCGGGTGCGACACTCTGCTTACTGTGTACCCAAGTACCTCAAGAGAGACATCTGAGATTGATATTTACTAGTCTCATCAATTATCTCATCATATACAAGCCAAGCAGTGCCATGCAGCTGCTATGTCATCTCGAATTCTTGCCGTTTCCCGTTTCTCGTCTTCTGCGATCGACAAGCAAACCCCTCCCGACGAAATCGTGCTGTCGCTACCGCGAAGATGAGCGGAAATGACGCAACGTGCAGACGAAGATCAAAGTTGGAACAGAGATGAGCAGATGAGATCAGCGGGACACATTCATTTTATTTTCTTCCCTCCCTTCCTTGCCTTTCCCGACCTTGCGTTCGTTGTACTGCATAGTATCACACCCACGAAATAGCCTACTCTACATACCTACTAGGTACCTAGTAGGTAGCTTGCTAACAATTGTTACGAGCCTATAAGATTATTATTCAATACGAGTTCCGCGTACGAAAAATAGGAATAGCCGAAAGGAAATGAAATGGCACCCAGCGACACGCCCGACCGACTTGTCCAATAAATCTTCCAGGAACCCATCAGAGTCGATTGGCCTTAATTACTTAATTACCCCATAATGATCAAGATGGTCAAGGAGGGACCCGGAGGAGCAATAAGCTATCTTGGCCGATGTGAGGCAGTGCAAACCCCTGCTTCTTCTCAATGACGATCCATGCAGTCCATGCAGTCCATGCAGTCCATGCAGCCCATGCAGCCCATGCTACCTTCTGATGTACACTAAAAACGTAACTTGTCGCAGCTTCGTCTCAAGAGAGAAAGGGAAGATCTGCAAACAGTTCAGCATCAGTTCTACCGTAGGTTGGGCGATTGGTCTATGTTTCCTTGGTTGTGGTCAACCTAACCGTCGAACTTGCCATTGATGATGCAATTGTTACTTTTGGGTAGGATAGAGATGGGTAGTAGGTTTTGCACGATGGATGGTGGACGTGGATACTATTCACAAATCGTTCATTCCTGAAGACCCAGTGTGGGAATCTGGAATCTGGAATCTCTTGGTTCCCAGCTAATACGATGCAGGTTTTATGCAGACTCTATCATGTCTATCATGCCTACCATTCACTAGCACAGAATCTCTGAATGGGCCAAGCGTCTGGACTACACACCAAGCCTTGGAAAGGTATTGAAACTAATCTGCTAGATGCTGCGCTACCAAGAGTCGGTTACCAAACGGTGTACCATTAGATAAAGAGAAAACAGATTGGCCAAGGAGGATACCTAGAACAATGCGGACCCCCAAGAATGACCGCGAGCCGCGTAATGGTAGCATACTACGTACAGACCTCCAGGAATACTAACTAAGGAAATAATAAATCAATGATCCATGGATGTGTACGTACCTTGCTTTTTTTACCTGCTTTGGCTCTCACACCTTTCCTCAAACCCCCCCTGCCACACACCTTCGAGCTTCCCTGCCCGTCTCCGTCTTGTCAGACACTTTCAAGTCCATCCCATTCCATGTTTCTTCCATAGATCCAACTATCCAACCACTCGCTTGACCTTTTTTCTCAATCTCAACTAATCTTCCTGTTTAGACTCTCACATCATCGATCCGGCTGCTATTGAATAGCAGAAACCGAACGGGTCTTCCCCCCCCTTTTCTCCGGCTTCGAATGTGGAAAACCTCTTTTTCAATTCGCGACCCCTATTTTCAATAATACCATCAACGCGCTCGTTTCTTGGGAGGAAAGGGAGAAAAAAGTTCTTGTCCAGGCGACCGACGAAGGGGGAAACTCCCTAATTTTGATAGATTACTCTCGCTATTACGAATTTCCTATCCCTCCCGGATTGGTATCGGGGCCTTTCGTTTGACTCGAAACGACCAAGGCCGCCCTCGTCTCTTTGTCGACGCCAGCTTAGCATCCCGCCCATCGATGTACTTAATTGGCTCGGAATAACTGCCTGTCGACAAAGGAATAATACGCAGCGGCGCCGTAGCAACGGTCATCTTTCGCCTAACGGCACAAAGTTACTGTAACTCTAATTTTTACAACAAACGCCACAGCATAGGAGCAATGTGGTTACCAACGTTAAGACCACTCTTGCTGGCATCATGCCTTTCGGCCTTCCTACCCGGCGCCTTCGCCGCGGAGCCCATGCTCGTGTCGAACTCGCTCAACACTTGCCAAGAGGACTCCATGTTCACGGCCAGTCTGTTCCAGGTCACCTACACGCCGAAGAACAACACGGCTTTCCTCAACATCGTCGCCACATCTTCCGTCGAAGGGAACGTGCGGTTTGACGTCTCCCTGTCGGCATACGGCTACACCATCATCCGAACCACCATCAACCCTTGCGATCTTGGTCTCGCCGGTCTCTGCCCCATGACTGCTGGTAAGATTCCGCTCAAGTTCAACTTACCGGTGGGTGAAGAGGCGGCTTCTCAGATTCCCGGTATCGCTTACAACTTCCCCGATCTCGACGCTACTGTCCGTGTGCACTTGAACATGACGGAAACCGGGAAGAGCGTCGCCTGCGTGGAGGCCGATATTTCCAACGGAAAGACGGTTGATCTGCTCGCCGTGAAGTGGGTCCTTGCCATCATTGCCGGTCTGGTTCTCTGCTCCTCGGCCATTATCAACGGTCTAGGTCACTCCAACGCGGCCGCCCACATTGCTTCCGGTGCTATTTCTCTGTTCGGCTTCTTCCAGTCGCAGGCCATGCTCGGTCTGACGTCTATCCACCTACCTCCTGTCGTGCAATCGTGGACCCAGGATTTCCAGTGGTCGATGGGTATCATCAACGTAGACTTCATGCAGGATATCTTCACCTGGTACCAGCGAGCTACCGGCGGTACGCCTTCTACCATCTTCGACTCTTTGACAACCGTCTCCGTGCAGGTGGAAAAGCGTGGCCTTGCCTCCGTCCCGGAACACGCCGCGAACTTGTACCGACGATCGGCGGCGATCCTTCCGCGTGCCGTAGGCTCGCTTGCGAAGCGCGCTAACGTTATGACGGGTTCGGGCAGTTACATCGTCTACGGTATTCAGCGTGTTGCTTTCAAGGCCGGCATCGAGACGACGAACCTGTTTATGACTGGTCTGATCTTCTTCTGCCTGTTGGTCGTGTTCACCATCGGTGCCGTGGCGGCGTTCAAGGGTTTCCTCGAATTGGCCGTTAAGCAAAAGTGGATGAAGAGCGACAAGTTCCTCGAGTTCCGCAACGGATGGTTCACCGTTCTTAAGGGTATCCTCTTCCGACTTACCCTTATCGGATATCCCCAGATGGCTATTCTGTGTCTCTGGGAGTTCACCCAGGTCGATTCCCCTGCCGAGGTCGTGCTCGCCGTGTTCTTCATTGTCGGCATGACCGTGACCCTAGGCTGGGCTGCTTCCAAGGTCATTCGGATTGCCCGCCGCTCCGTCGCCATGCACCGCAACCCCGCCTACATCCTCTTCTCGGATCCCCAGGCCTTGAACAAGTGGGGATTCTTGTACGTCCAGTTCCGAGCTTCGGCGTACTACTTCATCATCCCCTTCCTCGGTTACACTCTTGTCAAGGCTATGTTCATCGCATTCGCCCAAGGCAACAGCACCGCCCAGGCTATCGGTTTCCTCCTCATCGAAGCAGCCGCGCTCATCACTGCCAGTGTGCTTCGTCCGTGGATGGACAAGAGCACCAACTCTTTCAACATTGCTATTTGTGCCGTTAACTTCATCAACGCCATCTTCATTTTGATCTTCTCGGACGTGTTCAACCAACCCCCGTTGGTGAATGGTGTCATTGGTCTGATTCTGTTTTTCCTTAACGCTATCTTCGCCACCGTGCTCCTTATCATGGTTATCATTTCGACCACGCTCGTCTTCTACCGCAAGAACCCCGACGGCCGATACCAGTTCATGGCTGATGACCGAACGTCGTTCATGAAGTCCCAGTCTCAGCTTACGGGTACCACGGAGCTCGACGCCCTCGCTGCTACCGCTCGGGGCGACAAGGCAAGGTATAAGCAGGGCCTGGATCTTGACGACGATAATGAGTCGATATCCTCCGCCTCCATGCGACGCCGGACGGATACGTCGAACTTGACCGTCCCCGCGCCGGTTCCGAACGGCGCGTACCGACCCAACAATGTGGAACGCCCTCGTTCCCCCGTTGACCCCTCCGTGCCTCTGTTCCCTGCGAACGGAGGTCCGCCAAGGGCTCCAAGCCCTTACAACAGCTCCCAAGTGTCTCGGACACAGAGCAACGGCAGCAGCCCCCCTAGCTACAGGGCGGAAAACAATGCTAGGTAAGCATATCCAAGCTAAGAAATATCAGCCAATTGACACTAACAAAGAAGCAGCCCATGGCAACGAGGAGCAGGTTATGAGCACTAAACAACGGCCGTAATGTTGGAGGAGAGGGGGGTTCTTCTTAGTTTCACCTTTTTTTCCGAGTGTTTGTTCATAAAAAGGATGCAATCATGACAAATGGGGCCGGAGTTTTAGTATCTTTGGATCTGCAAATACAGGAGGACCAAGCCGTTTTTTTCGAGGAAATTTTCTGTCTTGGGATGAAGCGGGCCGGCCACACGGTGTGGTGCTGCGTTTAACTGGTACCGCTGACGAGTTAGCGACCCTTCAATCGACACACTATTTTGCATTTCCCCCAACCGTACCATACCGTACCATACATGTACCACAAGAGACCGCCTTACGACACGAGCGTTGCAGCACGTCCACGCCCATCAGGGGACGTCAGAGGAAAGGAGACGTTTGGGCTTTTGGCAATGCAGCAGCCCTTTTTTTACCGTTGCTATCTTGTTTTACTCTGTTTTGTGGCTCTTTTTGTAACCATCCATCCATCCAACCACCATCTTCCATCCTTCGACCTGTATTAAAACCGATACTACTGGAATTCATTGTAAATACGTACCCGGGCATTATTTCTACACGCATAAGGATGCCAGCACAGGGGAGAGGGGAGAGGGGAGAGGGGAGAGGAAGTTTTTAGACAAAGCAAGAGAGGTCCGTCGGGCTTTGCGGGGTTGGAGTTCAGGGCCTGATTTGATCTGGGGCTTGTCGCTCCGTGTGGGGGTTGTAGACTACATACGTGCCGCTACCACTACTACTACTGGTGGTGGCGGTGGTGGTGCACTTGGAGATAGTTAATTGATTGTAAAATATGCGGCGTAAAAGGGTATGTGCTTTGGTCTGCGGGTTTGTGAAGTGAACGTGCGTGTTTGTGTAATCTTGGAGTAGGGAGAAGCATATTGATGGATTGTTCGTAGCTTGCCGTGGATTGACTGACCAGGGCGTACTCGATTTTGCCACGGCATGATATTACGCTCGGACGGGCTCTGCGTGGGATCTAGGATACCTAGGTACCTAGTAGGTTTCCATCGTATCTATGCCAGGACTACCCGGTGGTACTTACCAATATACTAAATTCGTGACCTGGGGTTTTGCTTAGTCCGTAGGATTCATGTCGGTATAGAAAAGGGGTGAACTTTCGGTCCAATTACCTAAAGAGCCATTGAGTAATTCGAAAGAACGGCCATATTAACAACTTGTAGCAGTCATACCACGATACGGATGTATGACGGAGATTATTAAGCGGCAGATATGTTAGCCCAGATAAGTACAGTACCCTACCAAATCCTCTAACTCTTCCAGAGACCTTCCCCCGCCGATATCTGCTCTAATACCCTGACAACAATGTCCCTAGAAACGGCATCTAAGAAAAAAGCCTAAGAAAGTACGCAGGGAGCAGGGTAAGAGCATTCATACCCTCTGAATCCCTTCCGTTCCTTTGACTCTGTTTCTCTCTTCCTCGTTGACCTGGTCTTGCATGGGGAACCCCAAAGCTCTAGGCGAGTTTCGCTCTTCTGGAGACACCCCTTCCTGGGAGTGGCCCTCAACGCCAGAATGAATCGATGGACGTAGCGAGGGACGCAAGCTTACTTGCGAGGAAGCAGCTATCGTCCCAGGCGTCCCTCCGCTGCGACTTGATACTGTGTCCAGCCTGTTACGCGACGTAGTGGTGCTGGCCGCATCCGAATGATCCCGAGAGGACCATGAGGCAACGGATGCGTCTCGTCGAGACGGACTCTTTTCACCATTGTTTCCGTCACTTTCGCCGCATAGAGTCTCGGAGTCGGTGTCGGAGTCCGTATAGTCTCGGTTGATCTTGTCATAGACCCTATGTATGTTTAGTGTTCATTTCCCGATAGTTTGATAGGTGGCAAAGATAATTCCTTACCGCACCAGCTTGGAACATAATGATAACAAAACTGGAAAATCCATGTAACATTCGAATAGGCCGATGGTGAACAAACCCAAACCCATAGAGATTCCAAGATAAATCCAAAGATAGCCAGAAACTACTGGCAATATACTTGAGTCATTGGGTGAAGTATCGGAAGTATTTCCGCCATTGACTTGCCGATACCGTACATCTCTCCAGTCGTTAGACCATTGAAAGATCGGCATTGCGAAGATAGTCTGTACGTCTTGTTAGACATCACCTAGGTATCCAGGTATATGACGGCCAAAATTCTCAGAACCTACCGCCATCGTCGTTAGGGGAAGATAGACCGCAGCCACAAGGGAAATTGCGCTAGAGAATTTCGCCTCCTGCCTTGAGAGTTCATTCCTTACCTGAAAGCGTATCAGTAAGGGAAGCGTACCTATCCAGAAGGCCCCTTGCCGTGGGCCGGTGGAATAACCTACAAGGTCTGTAGCAAGAGAATAATTATCATAAACAGTTCGGCATCTAGCACTTTGATGCCCGAGCACATTCTTTATATCATCCAATCGCACCGAAAACAGGTAGTCGATTGTGCCAATTCTTTCCGATGAGGATTCTTCATGGTCGGAGTCATTATACATCTTCGAGACTGAAGAATGAGCCTTCGTCAACTGAGCTTTTGTCGTCTCGATTTCGTCCTCGACTATTAGGGAATCCCCCCTGGCTTTTATAGTCTTCTTGACCTCTTCCCAATTAGAGGCTGCTTCCGATCTCTTGGACATTGCTTCCTGCATGAGTATGCCGCAGGTTTCTTGTGCATCAATAGCAATAGTAACCAGACGCTCCGCTTGTAATTCGGCAAATATACCCAGCATGAATAAAGGATGGCCCTTGAGATGCATGCAATCGTCCAAAAGGGACCGAATGAATGAGATTTGTCCATCTGAGCAGCCGAGTATAACAGCCAATGTTAGCTTCTTACTTTCAAAATATGTTGCAGCCATAGCAAACGGCCTGCTGTCAACGTCTGCGGATGTGACTTCGTATTTCACCAAGCTAGTCACAGCCGTGTACATTAACAGTCTCTCCGCGTGCCCTGTAGTAAACTCATATTGGCGAGCCATAGTAGTCAGCGATGCTTCCCTTCGCAATGCCAGTCTTGGGAAATGGCCAGGCAGATGGAATGCCTCGACTACCTTCTCCCAACTTTTCCAGGCACTTTTGTCCAAGGGGAGATTCGTATAGTCGGAAGCTCGACTTTGCCCAGAGGAAGATTGGTCGTCATTCGCTCGTGGAACGAAACTACATTATTCGGCGAGTATTAGTTCACTAGATAAAGCATGTCGCGCTTTTGGGGCTAGAAGAAATAAAAACATACAGTATTGAATATCCATTGTCGGGTGACTCGCCCACGTTGGAAAAGACTTCGTTGTCACCCTTCTCGTTCTTACCCACTTTGCTCTTATCCAGTTCTTCCTCGGCTACATGAGCAGGAGCAAATCGGCGAAACGGCTGTTCGATAAATGGTGAGTGATCAGCGTAGGGAATGCTGATATAGATGTGTCTTCTTACTACCATCCAATCCTGCCAGTCTTGTTCTGTTGACAGAGACCTTTCCTCAATGCCCTATCCCAATACTTAGAAACGCTAAAGGTCAGGTCCTTGGTGCTAATTCACTTACCTCATTTAGTCCCCAGCTCTGAATCACATTGCATTTTTCCGCGCTGCCACGTACACGGTGGAATAAGTTGAGTCTCTTAGGAGCTATGAATGGGTCGGAATCTGGAGGCCAATCCATGTTAAACTTAGCCACGCTCTGAAATAAACCATTTTACGAGAACCGGTAGTATCTTAAATTAAAGGCATGATGAATGATCTAGGTTGATATAGTTTACATTTACCTTGAGCGCACCCCCTTGAAACCCTCCAGCTTTCGTAAATTTTTAATTAGTCTTACATGAGCTGAAATATGTGGCAGACATCTTACCTGGATATCTCGGCGGCCAATTGGTCCGAAGGAGCAGGCTGCGAGTGGCGTAGGACTTTAAGTACCTACTAGGTAGGTAGGTAGCAATCTGACTCGAAGCTTGATTAAGACCGCACCTGGTGGGCGCTGCCATGTCGTCTATTCCTTCCTCCCCGTTTTTGCACAGGCTTTCTCCTGGCACGCTCTCTCTTATTCCATCCGCGGCGCGATAAACGAAGAAAATCTCTCCATAATGAGTTCAGGAAGCTATCCGGTTCGGCTTAGAATCCAAGACAGGTACATCAAGCTACCGGACTTAGAGAAGTATTTAAAACAACATTTGAAGGGAAACCCATATCGAGTGGTAGTATGATCAAATCCCCATTCACCGTAATCCTTACGCAACTAGCAAAAGCATTGAAACCTGGAGCTAATTTCTCAACTTCCGACAGCCAGGGTCGAATGTATACAAGATTGAAGCCCAGAAGGATCTTACCGACGTAAGTTTCTCCATAAGTACGGTCTTTCTAGCCTTTCTTGTAATTAACCAGTGGTAGGGCCAAAAGAACGGCATCAAAAAGTTGTCTAAGAGATTCACTACGGAAGACCCTGACGGCAGCAGTGATGATATAGACGAACCACCACCTTCAAACCCTACCGGGCAGCCCAATAAATCTGCGGAGCAACAAGCCTCTCGCGGATCACGTCCCCGCAAACCGTGAACTCCTCAGCCGGGCTCGAGTGGCGAGAAAAACAAGGATGGCAATAGATAGAAAGAGATGCTGGCTAATGTATGGAATAAGAGGCTTAGATAGTGATATTTGTCGTGGTTGGTACATTGCCTGGCTGGGTGCCTAGTGTCAACCTACCTACCTATCAAGTAAGTAGGTAATCACTCAATGCTGAGCACAAATTCAGGCCCATAACCGAAATGGGTTTAAGTGATACATGTATGGATAATGAAGGTAGCCAAACTAAGATCGGGAAGAACTAGGCTCCCATCAGAGGTTGATTCCCTCGATATAAGATCAGGCCTAAAGCGAATAAAAGTAGGTGGTTATGGTCGTTATCACGTAGCGGGAGATGATATTAGTATCAGAAACAACAATAACGCTTAGCCCCTTCAAGATCCTGCTGTGAGAGCTGTTCCCCTTGCCTAGGTACCTAGTAGGTATATATTTGCTTACAACCACTTAGTTTCTCTGGTACCTCATAGGTCTCTAGGGGCCCCTGGTAAGCATTAACTTAACTCAGATCTACCCAAGTTTTGTCTTCGCGACATCATCCATCATAATTGCGACAATGCCCTCCAACCCCCAAAAATTCGAGCATCGGATTAATGATAGATATATCAAAGCGTCAAAGATAATAAGATATCTGGAGAAAGAATTCAAAGACGCTTTTAAGATATCGGTACGAATATCTTCCTTTTAAAAAAGCCCCCACACACGAAGCGAAAACACTACCATATAAAGCTAACTTGAACAGTCGCAGTCAGATATATACATAATAAAGACGTCGACAAAGCTTAATCAAGTAAGTTATCTTTATAGGATATACCAAGAACCTCGCCTTATTCTTATGGTTAATTCAATGGAAGAGTCAAATAAGCGAAATCAAGGCGCTTTCCGCAAGATTCTCCGCGAGAGCATTACGTCCTCGGCGTACCAGGCCCCCCCCAACGATTCCCACCCCCCAGCCCCGACTACCGAGGCTGCAGACGAGCAAACTGCTTTAGAACCCCGAAATCTTGTTAAGTGCTAGGTACCTACCTAAGGTAAGTAAAAACGCCATCCCTAGCAGTCAAAATGGAAATCTTGTTCGGAGCCGACGAGGCATCGGCCGGCGTGATGGCTAACAAATAATACTAGAAACATCACGAGACATTTTACCGAGAATACTTCCCCCACGATTGATATGCTTCTTGCATGGCGTTGGTTTCGGATCTTCGTATGGGCGGGCTTGTTGCGGGAATATTGGATAATGTGATCAGTTGGAACGTTGTGGAGGGATATAGGGGTTAGGATTGAATCACGTTGGCGGGCGCATATACGTGACACTGTCTAGATCGCCCACCTATGCCTGTGCTGAGACTGAACCTTACCCCCTGGAGGGATATTATAAGAAATAGGGAGCTCCGATAGGGCGTCAAAATTGGTCATTTCGTCAAGAATCCGCCGCAATGTTCCATCGAGAACAAACAACTTTCCAGCCTCATTTACTAGCTGACAGTCGTCGGGCCTTGTTTCGAGAGGGGATTAACTCCGGTGATTCACGGTCTAGAGTTGCATATGCATTCCCGTCATCCGGTGACAGAGACGGTGGCTCAATTATAGTAACAAGTTTCGAGTGATTGCGAACAATATCCAAAGCTCTATTCAGCACGAAGGATCGATCATTCCCGAAGTCCTCTCCCGAAGTCCTCGCCCGAAGTCCGTTTCATATTTGCTTATGTTGTAGTAGCTTAGGTACCTAGGTACCTAAGGTAGGGAGTCAGCGGATGCGACGATGGAATTGAAAGCCACACGTATGGCCAGCCACATATGCACGCGCCACATACCTTGACTTTTACCTACTGTGTAGTACTCAGGAATTGGAGAATACTGTCCGTCGCAAATCAAATTGAATTACAATGCGCCCTCGAGTAACCAGTCATTCAATTGGGCAGCAAGATGTTCATCGCTTAGACCTCAATTTGAACATAATTCGTGGCCAATTCTATGATGAATTTCATGGGTAAGTTAAGGGTTCCTAAGACGAAAAACGAGAGCAAACGCTAACGAGATTGACTCAGAACATCTACGGGTCTCTTATAAGGCCTGTCGGCTAGCATGCGCTCCACATGAAAAACGTGGCATTACACTTGCAAATACCCTCAAGAGCTTACGACGGAATGGAGAAATGCCAAGGGGATAGCGGCGGCTATGGAGAAGAAAAAAGCTGGTCGCAGGGCTTTTTGGATGACTTGTTCAGTATCGTTGGGCGTTGTGGCGCATATGACTCTTAAATTTTCGAAGACAATGCTTTTGGTGGAGGGATGTGTTGTAAAGGCCTATCGTAAAATTTGTCGTCGTTGAATTTTAGCCCTTGTCTGTGAATAAACTAAGATCTGCCATAAATCTGCGTAGTGTTGTGGGTTTGGGGTACAGGGCGTTTAGACGGACGGATGAGAAGCAAGTGTAGAATCTCTAGAACCGAGGGCTTGTCGGGGTACTTTGGTTGGTGAACTACGTTCCTCAGTCTATGCTATAATATAGGTGATATGAGAGAAACAAACGTATCAAAACATCTTAAAAACAACGACACTCCCGCCATAGCTACATATATATCATCGCCTAGTACACCTCGTCTGGGGGTTTCCACCAGGCCTCTTCGAGAATGTTTCCTATTTGTCTTGCTAAGCGTTTATTCCCTTTACCTATTTGGATCGTTTACCAACATCGCGTCTGTTTCGTGTTGAGCTCGCGTCTATACCACGAGCCAAGCGCGATGGGCCATGGTACGTTGAAGGTCGCACAAGGATCACCAGCCACTGATTTTGCGAGGACTGCAATTCCCATTGGATGCCACAATGTTCCGATCCTATCAGCGATCTTCACGCCCCCGCCTGTCGTCCATTTTCTTCGGACTGACCCTGTCACCCGGCGCTTCTTTTTCTTCTCTTCCTGCATCTTCCTGCATCTTCCTGCATCCCCCACAGCCTAGCACAGTCTAAACCACTACTCACATTGTTTCAACCTCTCTCACTGGCTGAGAAAAGAGGACGGTGAGACGGGTTGCAGCTGGCGTTGCGTCGAGCACCATGCAGGTCACACTGGAACCGGCCACTCATCGTTCGGCTCGCGCTCTATTTCAACTGTCGCGTCCCCCCATTTGCTGTGTTCTAGTCTTCTCTATCCTTCGCGGCTGCATGGCGACTTGCAGAATTCAGCTGCGCTATAGTCGTGACAATGACTCACTCGCCAACCATTCTCCAACTGTACGACCGTTCTGATGTCGAGGAACAATCTAGCATAGACTACGCCGTAGATCGCGGGAGGCGGGTCCCAGCATCTAGACAAGAGAGACAGAAAAGGTAAGATTAGGAAATATTGGGTAAGAATGGGGTGAAAATGGGTATAACATGCGTCGCTGGCCTTCGTGGACCCCCCTTTCGGGATGCGACCGATCTTCTCTTTTCAAAGCATTCAGACCCTCATAGTTGATCTGTCCTATCAACTTAAGACACGCTCTTATTTACTGTTATACTGCAAGCAAGTTTGCAGGTCTCCAGCATCGCATGAGCTGCGAATAACCTCACCTTAGCGTCTCGTGCCTTGCAGTGAGACTCTGCCCCCAATTAATTCATACGTTTCTGTCTTGCATCTTACTGTATTCTCGTGTTCTATACGGATACTCTGTGATCAAATCTTGTTGATATTCAAATTATCAACTACCCACTCACGTGCTTACCACCTTGATACATCACGACTGTGACTAGCTGAACCCAGTCACACCGAACGCTCGCCTCCAAAACACCTACACTGAAAACTTCTGCCCCAGCGACATGCGAGAAATATGGCAACAGGACCGCAAGCATTCTATTGCCTGTGGCAGAGGGACCAGGTCCGGGAAAGACTCTTCGAATTACTATCTAAGGAGGACATCTGCAATGTTCGACTCTCATCCTCAGCATGCTGTAACCTCGTTACGAAACGACTATTCCTACGAACCCACTTGACCTTCACGGCAAACACCTTTACTCGGCAGAGCAGAATCCAAGCACTGTCGAGGGTAGGTCAACATATAGAACATCTCACTTTTTACTTCCCCCATTCCGATGCTACCTTTTTACCCCCGCTGATCCACCCCGAGACTGGGCGTGAGATCAGCTTTCTGTACAAACCTCATACCTCCATGGCGTCGGTTCTCGAGAGGCCCAAGTTTGCGAACTCGGGGTTAGGCGAGGTCCTCACGCAGCAATACCCACCTTTGTTCCACGCAGCCTCTAACGTGCCCTCATTCATCAATGCTATGAAGCACCTACCAAATATGAGGCATCTCACCATCAAGACCCCTGGCCAAGACCCTAGAGAGAGGTATCGGAGGGATATAGTAGACTACGCGCTCATCAGCCTGCGCATATCTCTAGAGAGGGCACCAATGGATAAGCTCACAAAGCTCTCTCTATCGTCGGTTCACCCGTCTGCCTTCATCTATCTGCGACACGTGATGGGCTTCGGCTGTCTGCCATCAGCAACCCGCCGGTGGAGGCAGATCCGGAAACTGCACATCTCCGTTGAATCATGGGATTTCTATGGGCCATCGCCCGGACTCGACCATCTCAAGATGATCGATGATTATATTCGTGCCTTCTCGATGAGCCTTGAAAAGTTGACATTTACTTGGCTCGGCCGGAAGGGCCCCTGTCCATTGTCGCTTGCAGCTGATCCGCTGTTTGCGCCGCCTCGAAGTTCGCAGAAGCTCTTCAATGAAGTCACCTCACCCATGTCACCTCTACCTCCGGCGCCGTCAAGGAAGCCCATCGTCTTCCGGAAGATACGTTATATAGCAATGCGAAACGCTACTATGAATGCGCCGCAAGTAGCGGACTTGGTCGCATCGCACCAACACAGCGTTCGTGAGTTCGACTTTGAGAACACTGTCCTGATCAATGACGATAGCTGGGATGACGCACTGGCGCCCCTGATGAATAGGCCGCCCCGTGGTGGTCGCTGGACCCGTTACTCTACCGCGACCATCACTGAAGCTGCAAGTATCCATCCCCAGAACCCAATTGATAGTACTCTGGATGATTCGCCAGATGAATCACCGGCTGTCCGGGCCGTTTCTCAAGAGCTCCTGCACCTTGACTTGAACGATGAAGATGAAGGATACGAATCCCCGGAGGACGTCGATGCTGTTGACTTACCTTCGGACCTGGAGTCTGCCCGAATGGCTAGCATCTCGTTCCTCAACAAGCAGAAGAAACGTCGCGTTACGAAGCGACGTCGTGTAAAGAAGAACAAACAGGGCCAGGATGATCACGGCAAGAGGCATCAAGAACGGCAGCACCACCGGCAACCTTCCAAAGACTCCATTGACCAACCCAAGAAAGAGCCCCGCCGCCATCGTCGCCATCGCGACCATAAGACTAATGCACCCTCGGCTGAACGGCCGCAGACTCCCCGTTATGACCACAGCCGCCAGCCCTCGAACGAGTCTTTTTGTCGCTCTCAAGAACCACCACAACTATCCATTTCTCCGCAGAGCTCTCGGCCGCGCCTCTTCGGCGAAGTCGAAAGCATCTACTCCACCTCATCGCGCCGGCTGTTCGGCGAGGTGTCGAACCTCTCCAACAACTCGGGTTCGGAGCCAGAACTCATGCACTCGCCCGTCGACGAGTCGGACTCAGTCGTCGACGAATACTTCCGGCCGAGCACGCCCACAACAACACCGATGGACATCTCGGCGCCGATCCTGGGCAACGCGCCCAGCATGCCGATCCTCCTCGAGCCCGCCGTCTACGACCCGACGGCGGAGCTGTGCTCGGAGATCTCGGCCGTGCAGCGCGACATCGCGGCGGAGGAAGCGCACCGGCTCGTGGCCGAGGACGCCGACGTGCAGACGAGCGCGCTGAAACGGGCCAAGGAGCTGGTGCTGAGCCGGCTGGGGCGCGAGTTCTCCACCTCCACCACCCACACCAACAGCAGCACCACCAGCAGCTTCGGGAAGAAGGCGACGGGCGCTGGCGGGTTCCTCAGCAGCTCCCGGTTCCGCGAGGGCCTGTTCGGCAGGAGCACCACGGCCGTCGGCAGCTCCATGCACCTGGTGCAGGACCACAGGAGCATGGACGTGCCGATCTTGTTCAGTCGCGCTTGACCGTCGGCGTTGGCGGTCAGGGCGGCGGTATGATGTATGATGATACGATTTATGACTTACCTTATGACTTGTAATGACTACGATTGCTCACCTTTTATACCCAACCTTGAAGGCGCTACATTCTTTTAGTTAGATTCCCTTGTGTAGTACTTATGTATATATTCCACTCCAATGTACCAAAAGAAAAAGTTCATACATCTTGGTGGTGTGCGGCAAGTGACTCGAGCTCGGTGCGCATGCTTTCTTAGAGTGCCTTGGCTGTTTCACCCGATATGTCTAATGTCGTTGGGACTTCCCTCCGTAGACTTCATATCCGATAGTTTTACTAACTCAAGGAAAATGCGGGTTTCCCATCGAGTGATGACATTGCCAAATCAGAGCATGTAAGCTTTCTACGTCAAACCTCAATGTAGCAGCTTCAGGGCTCATTTCTTGTCCCGGGGATTGGTTTGGGAGCTGTATGCCCTCTTCCCATAAGTAGAGTGCCCAGTAGCCGAGCAGGAGGCTCGGAGCTTAGGAGGCTACTATACGGCAACTGTATCCAGCCAAAGACTTCCCAGCCATCGCGTGCAACGATTTCCAAAGCCGAACCCGCCGGTCTTGCTTCCAAGTCGGATTTCACACCATGCACTGAAGCACATAAACCAAAGAAGCCCCCAAGCCGCGACCCCACCAACGCAATGCCCTCCCCCAGCACCCTCCTCGCCCTGCTCGGCACGCTGACGCTCCTCCGCACCGCGCACGCCGCGCTCTCGTTCCTCCTGTTCCTCGCGCGTCCCCGGCTGCTGGGCGCGGACACCGCGCTGACGCGGTACCTGCACGCGACGAAGGGCAAGCCGGCGTGGGCGTTCGTGTGCCTCGCCCCCGCTTTTCCCCCTTCCCTTGCTTCTGCCACTGCCACCATCCCCGCCGTCGAAAAAGCGCTGTGCCACGAGCTCGCGGCGCTCAACTTCAACCTGGTCCTGCACGGCCCGCACCTCGACGCGCTGCAGACGCTGCGCGCCGCGCTTGCCGCCGCGTACCCGGAGAACAAGTACCGCGTCGTCGTTGGTGGTGGCGGTCGTGATGCGAACAGGGACGGTGCAGACGCGCAGGCGTTCGTGGCGCGCGTGCTGCGCTCGCTGGATGGCGTCAATGTTACCATCGTGGTTACCGGCTCGCACTCGCACTTCGGCGCTAACTCCAGCACGGATGCGAATGCTAGCACCGAGGCTAGCGTGACGAGTCCAAGTCTTCCAGAGGCCCTAGTCCCAGTCCTCGCGCGGAACGCGCCGGCGCTGGTGCTGCGCTTGCAATATTTCTCCGCCACCAGACATGCGACTCCTTCCCCGCTGGGAACTACTAACATTGACACCGATACTAGTGTTGGACTCGGAACGGACGTAGACGTGCTCTCGTACGCCGTCGGGGGCGTCAGTTCGCAGACTGCTCGGCAGACCCTTGTGCGGCCGACGCCGAGGGCAGCCGCGCGGGCGGTGCTGACGCGGGCGGGGTGTGATGGTGGCCGGGATGACGGAGGCCGGCGGGGCGTTGTATATGCCTACTGGCCGCACGCGGTGCTGCATGTGGCGCGGGGAGCGCTGCCGACGTGGGTGATTGATTTGGTGGTTAGATTTGTGGAAGGGGGGCTGAGAGATGTAGTTGAAGGGTCAAAGACAGGCGAAGGCCAAGGATCAACTGCCTGCCTAGTGTCTAGTGCCTAACCACATTACCTATAAGTGCAGACGCCTACCTACTTACCGGAGCAAAGGCATTAACACGTAACGTGGGTGATTCACCTACAGCCTAGGTATCTGCTCGCTGTAGTAATAGGTACTATTCGTATCCTTACTTAGGTAGTTGGACAACTAGGCGGAATGAGTAAACAGTCAACGAACACGACTGGGCATTTTCATCGTTTTGTATTGGGTAACTTCTTGCTTGAGTATCTTCATAAGCCATTACAGGGTACAGATGCGGTCCCGTCTGTCTTGGGTATCTGGTCGAAAGAGTAAGGGGAAGTCGCCGTCCTCCGTCTAATTTCCATGTTCGCATTAAACGTCTCTTCAGGTATAACCTCCTTGCCCGTGGTAGAAGTAAGCAAGCATCGAAACCTCCCACCCGGCGATCCCAAATGGGGGAGAGTAATGCTTTTGTGTGTCCATCCTTATGCAATGTGTATTTTTAGTTGGCGCCTTGGGCTGCCATGATGCCTTCTTTGTTAGAAAATCCGTGAGAACCGTTCTTTCTGAATGTTTTAAAAATCAAGTGTGCCAAACACGACCTGGCAAGCCGGCAAACTGGGGTTGAATAGTTTGTGGCCCGCCGTCATAGGCTTTGCCCTGCAGTACGCCGTTGCTCGAAGGTGAAGATCCAACGCCAAAAGCTCCCGCAATGCTGATGCTATGCCCGCTCAATACACAGAATCCAAAGGTACAAAGGAAAGTTGGTTGTGGGCCAATGAGGCCCATGTGTTAGATAATGATATTATCCTATCGCGACCTCTGTCTCATTAGGCCGTAGGGATGGGTTGTTGGCGGAATTTGACTTCACCACGGTCTTGCCAGAGATGGCCACATTTCTTACCCTCTGACTAAGAGGTAATGTGTATTTTAGCACCCCCTTGACAATCAAGGTGAACTCATCCGAGATGATCCGCTCCCATCGTTCTGTGCCGCTATCCGTCCCGTTGCCGGGTCGGGCTAAACGTAACGAACCAGTAGATGTAGAAATTCCCGATTGAAAAAACGAACCCTCGTAGGTGAGAGGACTATCGAAGGCAACGATGTTTCCGAGACGCATGTTCGGCGCTGTGTCTTCGGGGGGCGGGTCGTCGTCGTCCGGTAGCTTAACAACGGGCGGGTCGTCCTTAGGATCGTCCAAGGTACCAAACTCATCGCCATTAGGATGTCGCCACCATTCCGAGTCTGTGCCGGCATGCGGAGACTTCGCAAATATTTCGAGATCGGCGGAATCGATCATTACAACGACCACATTGGGGTTGTGTGCTTTCACAGTGATATCCATCATCAACTCCTGAGAGCTGGCCAAGACATTGTCAATCTTCACCATCTCGACCGCGGTGAGCGGTTGGGATGTCGCGAACATGAACCCAAGCGCCCCTGATAACACGACCAATAACATGATAGTTAATACTAAGCAGCTCGCGAAGCGGTTGAGAAATGACGGGGTTTGTTGATACGTTTGCGATTCGACGTTCCTCGAATGGGGGTTACGTCGACTCCTATTTGACCGGACAGATCGAGTGCCGCTTAAGAGGAGCGGTGTCCTTTCATCGTCGGCACCGGTGGTTGTGTCGTCCATGTCGTAGCCCCCAGGGATCGCCAGTTGCCGTTTATTTGACGCCCAGCCTCGCCCAGTACTAAATCTAGGGCTCGGAGGGTTGGACGATTGCCTTGGGTTATTGCCAGATAGCTTGGGTCTAGCAGCATTAGGAAAAGGGGATTCATTATCGAATAGCGAAGGATGGTTGTTGCCATTATTCCTGCTCCAACGGCCGGGGTGATGATGACGGCTTGTCCCTCGTGCGGATCCTACATTACTTCGACCTGTGCCTCGACCGTCGTCGTCTGCATACGAACCCTCATTTCCGCTGCTCATGTAAGTATTTACAAATTTCATGTTCTTCTTGACAGGGAGAGTAGGGGGAACATTGTCTAGGATGCTTGTAATCGAGCGCATGCCATTTCGATCAATCTGGCTAGCCATGGACGTAGCGCTGGGCGTGCGCGAGTGATAACGGCGAGGGCGATCGACTACATCCGGAGGATTAGAATCGTACACGAACGTCTCGTCCGAATCTGAAGAATTAGCTTCCTCTACCGCACTAGCAACTTTGGCCTCGAAAATGTCCGCTTTCGAGGAAGCTGGAGGATGTCCTCTGGTTAGCATGCTGGTCATCTGAGTTGTCATACTCATAGCCTGGAACAGCACTGGCCGCTGCTGGAAATTCAAAGTAGACTCCTCACCGTACGATCCTTGACCGTACGTTGGGATGGATGGGCGACGTAGTGGAATAGACGGTATCGAGCAACTATGTCGAAGCTTGTATGTCGGATAAGGAGCATTCTCACCATTTCCAGAAGCGACAGAGGTGGTTTTTCGAGTCTGCTTCTTCTTCTCCTTCTTAGGTTTAATGGTCTCCGAGCTGGGTTTGGTCCTGAGACTACCATTGGCCCCCTGGCCTCTCGTGTTTGGGGCAATCGATAGCCCCGGAAGATTGCTGATCTGCTCCGTCTCGACAGTCATGTTTCGCGAGGAGCTCTCAGCCGAGGTTGGTCCCTTGCCACCAAACTTGAGCGCCGTGCTGGAATGTCGACTGTGAAGAGAGGGCGCAGGAGCCGTGCTGCTCGTCCTTCTCATGTTTGTCCTCGTGGTTCCGCCATCACTGCCACTCTCGCTATTCGTTGCGGTTTGGGTATTGCCGGACTTCTTGGTAGCAGCACCGGAACCTTTCGCCTGCGTGGACGACTGGGCTTCGGCAGTTTCTGCTAACTTTTCGATGGCAGCGCCTAATCCCGGCTGTGGTGTATTTGGCTGGCTAACCTCCTGGACGGTCTCCAGCGTCGACGAGCCATTGCTAGGCCCACGAGCAGGGGTCCTCATACCAGATGATAATTGTTGATCTTCAACCTCGTTGTCGGACGCAGACTGCGAAGCGGATTCCACATGAGGCGAAGGTGTCGCTCGCTGGACATTGATGACAGGTGAATCTTGATCAGGTCTGCGCGACGAGGAACCTGTCGCGGCTGCTGGCCGGCCGATGCTAGGGGGCGGAGATTTCAGTCGGGGAGACACAGGCCACCGTGGTGCATCCTTCGATAATTCGGAGACGACGGAAGCTTTCTGAGGGACGGGCGCTCGTAACACGGGTTCGGAGTTCGACGGGGGTGGTAACGATGGTGTGGTGGCGGAAGATAGCTGTTGTCGTGGGGTTGTAGTCGGTGTAGGGAGATTTGATCTAGATCTAGATGGGCTCGAGTCCTGCACACTGTTGTTGCGTGACCTAGCAGTCGGATTCGAACCGCGGTTTGGTCGTCCCGTCTTGACGGTTTGGGTTTTTGTCGGTGACGGATCCCTGGATTGATTTCTGGACTGTGTGGGTGATGCTGTCAGCGAGGTGGAAGCCGAAGTCCATTTGGAGGCTTGCGAGTCAACGTGTGCGCTGGAGGTGGCAGATGTGTCATTGTCGACAGAGTTCAGGCTGGACAGGCTGGCGTCCATGGCAACGGAATTGTTTGCCATGCTGCTCGGCTGGTTGAACGACTCCCACGAAAGATGATTGGATTCGGCGCAAACAATGGAACCACGTCTATGGGGTCATGCCACGAAACTCCAGACGAGAACGGGGATTAGCTCGGAAGTATGACAGTGGTGTATCGATAGAGGTTGATCATCGTGATGTGGCAGTAGATTCGCATGCGACTCACTTCCCACACTGGGTAGAGCGAAGGTCGTACAAATCTGCGAGTGCTTGGATTCTTGGCTGCTGGTTTACTGTACTTGGTACTGGTAGTAGTGGTGGTAATGTATCGAGGGTCCGTCCGTCCCCTAGTCTAACGCTTTTTCCCCCCAACCGTTTTTCTAACCGTCACGGTAGATAAGTAAAGGTACCTAGCCGGTTGTAACTCAGTCTGATAATATTAAATGAATTTCCCCGGTCAAGAATAGGGCGCTGCAGGCATTGACGAATGGAGACTATGGGCCTAGGAACCTATGAGCACATGAGGGTATGGAAGATTGCTGCTTGTCGGGATGCAAAGAGTCTGCAAACGCGGGATTGGACGCGGGACCAAAAATATCTAAATGACACAATAATGTGGAGAGTTGCGGGTGGTGTAAGGTGTACTGCAGGAATGTTGATTCTTGGAGGGTGGAGGGGCGTATATGTCGTAGTAGTGTGAGTAGTGTAGACTATCTTGATGTATTTCGCTATGCAGCTGCGCAGTTGAGCAGTTGAGTGAGTGAATGGAACAACTAGGGTAGCAGATAAAACCAGCCGGAGATGTCGTCCTTCGGAAAATTGAGGTTGTGGGAAAAAAAACCGAGGCTTGAAATGAGAAGAGGTTGATTTGTCGATGAAGAAAAGATGGACTGGGGGGGGACTTTGAAGTGTTGTAGAGGTAACATCGAAGTATGTATGTGTGGTACCTAGTAGTAGGTAGTATGTATGGGAGGTATGGATCAATCAATCAATGTATGGATGTGTACATTGTAAGTGTGTGTATAATACGTGTGTCCTAGATGTACTAGATGTACTAGATGTGTATCAATAAATATGTGTGCACTATAATGAAGCCTGATGCACCCATAGTCTTGTCACTTCCAGTTCCTATTCGATAAAAAGCAAAAAAAATAAAAGGTTCAAGGTTCAAATTCAGGTAAATGATGTACTGTGCATGTATCCAGGTACACCTTTATTTTTAATGCGGGTACGTGTACAAAAAGTTTGTGAATATATCCTTGCAACCTCAGCTATGAATGGATGTAATTGATGCAATGGATGCAAAAGCTGCAAAAACTCCAGGTTTATTTATTGTACGGTGCATGTATTTTTGTATTTTTGTATTTTTACGTGTACCTTAGTATTCAGTAGGGATCGTACGTATCACCAAATCCTACGCCTTTTACTCAGCTCCTCGGTACATGTAACCACACCAAATACATAGTACCACGCCAGGTGCGCTGTGCCTGATAAATAAGCCGTGAGCTGTACCTCGCCCAAGCAGGCATTCAAGCACCCAGCATCCAGCATCCAGCATCCAGCACCCAAGCATCGGCAACGAAGCATCCAGCTTGCGCTAGAAACGTAAAGACCTTAAATTTCGAAGAGTGGCGAAAAAGATGCTGGATGGGTGTAATAGTAGATGCATTGTTAACGTACCCATCCAATTAGCCTTTGTTTCTACAGAACTATCTCGTAACGTTTGGAGTTAGGTACGTCTAGAATCATCAACATACTATGTAGTACATACATAATAACGGATAATATCTGGTAGAAGATAAGCGAAGGAGGAACTTCTGGCCTCCAGTTTTTTCCATGAAAAAGGCGCATGAACTGTGCTAGATACGTGATGATTGAATGCCATATTTTGCTGAGAAATGGATGTGCCCCATTCAATTAAGCATATGTCTTGAGCATGTGGTCAGCCCCGCGAGTTTCAACCAACCTGCTAACCCTCCCGACAATATTATTATTTTAATTACTACTACTATGTACGGTATGTAGCTGGTGGTACATACAGTTCTGAGTACCACCCGGTATCACTGATGTGTACCGAAGAAAGACGGGTTTGAGCCGGGACTCTCCCTGCCCTGGAGCTATGTAAACCAAGACTCTACTCCGAGGAACCTAGGTCCGTTCCAAAGTGGGACTTGATGTTCGCCCTACAATCCGCTTAATATGGATCCAACATGAGAGCGGTGACGAGAGCAAAGAGCAGAATACTAGGTATGGTATGGATAATGCTCATGTGCTTGCTGATTAGGGGTCTTCGAATGGAGACTATGGCTTTGCTACTGTTGCCGTGGATAACACCGGACTGACAAGACCAGAGTCATAACTTCGAACATTTTATGTAATAATCCTGCGACAGCTAAATCTAGAATCAATCTTCGTTCTGTGCTAGCACCGTAGTGACATCGACACCTACCACGGACATGTACCTAGTGCTAGGTACAGAAGATTACCAACCATGTGCGTACGTACCGTAGCAACCCTGCTATCTAAATTGCGGCAAATACGGATTGTACGGTAGGAATATCCAGGAACGGGAACACAAGATGGATCAGCAGCCTGTTACTTACAAATCCACTCCAGAGTACGTGGAAGATACTTGGGAAGAAGCCTTCCGCCTAGGCGGTTTCACAAGTTTAGACAAAGTATCCGCCAGTTTGACCGCAAGTTGCTTCGACGGTCGACGGACCTTCTCCTCCACAGCTTCTAGCTAAAGGAGGCGATCCACTTACCTGGATCTCCCCGACGTTCGCCGCGGCGCCGTCAGTCCCAGCCCTTCTTTTCTGCCTTTTCCATCAGGCTTCCAGACGCACCCAGCTGCCCGCCTGCATTGTCTTCGCATGTCATGCATATCCCCACCACCCATGTATTATGCATGTATTGACTACCTAGGTGCGGTCCTAGATGCTCTCTTTGTGAGGGCATCGCATCCTCGAGTAATCGTCTCGCGTGGGCGAACAAAGACAGCGAGTAGCAGCGTATTGCGTGTATTATGTAGAACACCCGAAGTGATTTGTGACAAGTGTAAGCCTGTGGAGTGCAGTGCACCCCCATCTTCGTCGAAAAGGGTAAACACTATGACCTACCCTACTCGAATTGGGTCTTGGTTGCCTTGTCCAGAAAGGGCGGAAGTCGAATCCAGAAGAGAAAAGGGAAAAAGAGAGGTGCGAGATCGCGCTCGTCGGCACGAATGAAAAACGCCGGACCAGGAGGCTTTTTCCTTTACGACCGCTCAGCCTTGCACCAGCCTATGGCAACATGGCTTTCTCGACAGAACCCGGCAAATTTGGACCTCTCAGAGATCGACATGTGGACGTCCTGCTACGCACGCAAACGCCTCTGCTGATGCGTCTGACGAACGTGACCCTGACAGCTCAATAATCCTACTAGCTGCTGGGGTTCCCTATAGGCACCCAACCAAGGGAGCATTGCAGCAAGTGGCATGCACAATTTTGTCAACTCGGGGTTCCAAAAGGGGTAACTTTAATGACTTTATGGTCCTGTCATTGCGCATGCCATATATTGCTCTGCTCGCCAAAATCTCGAGTCTTATGAAGCCTACAGACCAGAGTCGCTTCCTCTCCAACGCATACCCTCGCTTTCGGGATCCAGGGAGTAATCGCCTCAGCTTGCGTGACGATTCGCTGACGGATTTTGCGCAAACCAGGAAGAGCCGGTATCCCATAAGCGCGAACTCCTTAGAGTCGGAAGCCGACGGGACGACCCGGCTATTTGCTTGTCGAAAACTACCAGGTACCTGTTGCTAAGCTCGCTATTCTCACGGATCACGTATACGCAGCGGCCATTGCATCGCACTATTTGAAAAATGGCCTGTTCTTATTACCTAGTTTGCCAGAATAGTTCTATCGTGACTTATTAGCGATGCGGGCATGGTCGCTCTCGACCAATACAGCAAACCACCCTGTTCGTCCGTTGGACCTTAACTGTAGGGATCTGACATAATGCGCGGCCCGCCCAGACGGATGGAATCTCCTTTTGCTCAGCCCAGAATCCTTATCGGGGGTCAGGTTTTGGGACATGTCATCAACCACGACGAGCAGTCTGGAATGCCGGGACTGGTTGGCCCAGTGGTCAGCTGCGCAGGAACCCGCGGTCCCCATAGGTCCGGTTGATGCCAATATCCGTTCGAGGAGTCGGGGGAGTGTGGGGGTGGTCGATTGTATTGGGAGTTGAGATACAACACGTGTGCCTCCAACCATCCCACCTCCTTTTCAATAGCAATTGATTCCTGAATATTGTCCCCGATCGACCCCTATTTCGATAGAAGTGGAAAGGAAGACTATAGTGATGACGAAATGCTGCCATTTGGCTGTCTCCTCCCTAGCATCATACCACCACAACCATCTGAGTAACCAAGGCCTTGGTGAGATGTCTCAACGTGGGGGGTAGCATTGCTAGAAGGATTATCATTGCGGCTCTTGCGTAGGGAGAAACACACGAGCATTGAGTTGCACGATGCGGCCCCTTACCACTACGCGCGAAGTTTGCCGATGGGGATGGCGTCCGAGACTGCAAATACAGCAGGCCGATATGCCTTCTGGGCTCGGCGCATTTTGTATTATCCTCGCGTTTCTTCCCGGACCAGCTCCTTTGCGTAGCGGACTTTCTCCCAGATCCCCGGGGTAGATCCGTGATCCGTGCTACCACCCAACAGAGAAGCCACCTACGTAGATTTCGTGCGAAAGGCCAGGTATGCGTGAATTTCTCGCCCTCAACCCCCCGACCCTGTTTCGTCGCGCGCGCTCTTTGCAACGCTGTATCACCGTTTCGCAGGCCAGTTTGCCCAGCCGATGGTACCCAGCGGAATGGATCCCATTAGGCCTACCGGTCAGCGAGTCATGACTGCAGTGTGACCCAAATAGGGGCTTACATCTCCTTCCCCCAAACCGGTCTCGCGTACAGTACCTCTTGAACAGGTGAATTACCGCATAGCGTAGTAAATGTATAAGCACGTAGTCCTGTCATCCTTCTCTCGTCTATATCGCGGGGGTGTGGAAGCTAAGATGACCGGTTCAAGACTAGAATATCTAAAAAGTTGACTATGTTGCCGTGTCTTCTCCAGAGCAAAACCCGCTAGTTGATGAATGGCATCATACACTCAGGGTATCCTCGGTCTAGACAAAGGCTAATTCATTTCAACTTGAAGCTATTGCCGGAAGACCGGTTTTGTCACCTACCTTGAGCTAAGCGACGAGCAAGATATGCCTCATGCATGAAAACATGAACGGGGTAAACATCTCGGCTCTTGAGGCGTGAGAGCTTATACGCGGCAGGTCGCTCTTCTCTAACGTCAATACTTAGCACTATGAAGAAAATGATTGATTTACTTTCCACGAGGCTCATATATCTACCGGATGGGTATATACTGGTTATCTACTAGGTACCTAGGTAGATATAGCCTTGCTGTGATGGATGAGATGAGGGGTTACCCTTCTACATTACGGCTCTACATTACGGCGGCGAGAAACTACCCCTTAGAATACTGACAAGCGAAGGGTAGCAGTTTCTAGCGAGTCTACGAGGCTGAAGGAAGACAGCGATGCTGAGGGACCTCTCGGCCATGTATGAGGACCAAACCCACCGTTCTCTGCTCTGCCAAAGCTGGCCGTAACGCTTCCAAGGCCGGGTGCCTACTTACTAGATACTCATCCCTTCCACTCCCAGCTTTTGGCTCGAGACCTTTCCTACGACGTCAGCGCCGCCCATCCGAAGCAGCAATCTCACCCCTTTCATCACCCGCACCCACGCCGACATCGACACCCCAACAGCAATCACAAGCAGAAGCAGACAGGCAAGTCTTCAGAGTATGGCATAATAAACATAATATCAATATACCCCCATACATGAAGTAGGTAAGGTAGTAAGTAGTTAAGGTAGGTACGTACGTAATCATAAAACTGTTATAATCTGCGAATTCATCCTCATCTCGATCCATTGCGACCCAGCCAATTCAACCAAACGCGTTCGGTTCGTCGTTCGTACTAAGCAAGCAAGCAGAGATGTCATTTCGTTCAACTTCCTCTCTTTTCATCCCCTCTCCTCTTTCTCTCACTCTTCTTTCCCCTCTGCTCCTGCAAGCAAGCTACGCAAGCAGGCAGGAAGACAGACGGGATAGATACTAGACAAGCAAGCCTAATCTGCTTGCTCGTCTCCCTAGCTACGTGAAACTTTCCCCGAATATCTCCTCGTCCCCTCCACCCTCACCACATACTCAATCCATTCTCATGCGGTATTGAGGCAAGAGCCTCCATCCCTTTCTTCCTAATTAAATAGGACTTCTCAGATTACCACCTCGGCTCTTCCCCGCCCCATCTGCTCCTCCGCGGCGGCGATTCATCGCACCGACTCGCTTTCCTCCTTCTTGCCGAACGCCCACCCCATCCAGCTAGCGCGCTTGTTCTCGATACGTTCCTTCTCGTCCTTCTCCTGCACCAGGCGGAGCGGACGGGGCTTGTTGCCCGCGAGCGTGGTGGCCTTCTCGCTGTTCAAGGTGCGAGGCGGGCTCTGGCTTGACGACGTGGCCGTTGTACCATCCGCCGCTGAGTCTCCGCTCACGCTGCTCGTCTCGCTGCGCATCCCCGGGAAGTTACCCGAAGAGCCGTTGGCCGCTGACGAGGACGTTCTCTTGCCGGAAAAGATCGTCCCCGAGGCTCGCGACGAGGAGGCGCTAAGCGCCGGAGATAAGGGCCCTTCGGGTCCTTTGTACATGGCGTTTACGATGCCAGCCGCGCCCGTCAACTGCTCGCTCATGGGCCGGCCAATGCGGCGAGCGGTGCTGTGCGAACGTCCAATGCCCGAGATGGGGATGCTAGGCGCCGTCTCCGGGTTGTTATGCATGGATGGGAATTGGGAATGGGCCTTGGGAGACATAGTCATTGGCCTGGGCTTCGGCTTCTGGGGGCCGATGGCGATAGACTTTGCGCGTTGAAGGAACGACGCTCCCGACTCCTGTGGAGGTGGCGGAAGGTCCTTGTGCACATTAGCATTGGCGTTGCTGGGCTTGGTGTCAGAGGACTGGTCAAGAATGTGCTCGAATTCCTTGTGCTGCAAGAGCCGCTCGATGATCTTGTTAATATACAACGTGAGCGCCTTGTTCTGGTCCTTTGCAGCACGGAGTTCGGTCTCTAGGCGGCGCGAGAGCTCGTCATCGACAGGCTTGTCTGGCTCTTCGAGAGCGCCCAACTCATCCGCCAGGCTGGTTGCCGGCGTGGTGGGGTTGTCACCAGCGTTAGATCGGCCCTCAAGAGCATTCAGAGCGTCCTGGTTGGCGGTTACGTTCATGTAGCTGAAGTCGCCCTTGCCAAAGTCACCGTGGAGCGTCTTCTCCTGGAGCAACAGCTGATAGGATTCGTTATCTTCCATCAGCCGCGCGTTGGCCATGCGAGCTTCCATGAGCAAACGTTCTACCTCATGTACCCGACCGCCACCCTGGTTCTCTGACTCGACCAGCTTGATTTGGGCTTCCGCAAGTTCGAGACGTAGCGACTCGATGAGCTTGTCTTTCTGGAGCAATAACTTGGAGTTATTCCTAGAGTCGCTGCGCTGAACAGAAGAGGGCGGGGCGAAGTTGCCGTTGTCTACGCTGGGAGAGGAATTGCTTGCTATAGGAAACTAAGTCAGTAATTGTACAAATACCCTCCAGCTCGGGCTCCAACTTGGGCACTCACATTGCCTCGTTGGGCGGTATTCGTCGTCAGCATTCCGCTGGTTGAGCGTCTCCTTTAGTCTGTTGATGACTGCTTGCATCTCTTCTTCTCGATTGGCCATCTCTTCCTTCTCCTTCATCATGGAGCTTCTCTCGGCCTCATAGATTGCCTCCATCTCGCGCATCTGTCTCGCGGCTTCCCGTTTCTCATTTCGAAGCACCTCGATCTGCTCTTCGCTCTCGTGCACTCTCTCTTCCAATTTGGCTTGCTCTTTCAGGGCATCGTCGAGCCTAGACTGCAAGACCTCTGCTTGCTTCCTGTATTGCTCGGAAGCAGCGTCGGCCTTCTGCAGGCGATCCTTCAAGTCGTCGATGAGTGCAACAGTTTCCGCACGCGCTTCAGCGTTGCCAATTGTGCTAGAAATGCTCAACGACGAAGTGGTTCGGTGTGTAGCAGCAGCTCGTGCAGACACTGGTGTGCCACCTCGAATGGATCGTGTTCTTTGCGGGGTGCCATTAGGACCGGTGCCATTGGCCGTATTTGTCGGTGTGGATGCCCGAGCAGGTCTGGACGATGGCGAGTTATTGTCGGTCGAGGAATTTCGACCCTGCGCCGCAGCGAGCGGCCTCTTGGGTGTAGCAGACATTTCGTATTATTGCTGCTGGCGATGCACGTATAAGGTGAATGTATATACAGAAGAATACTGTAGGTAGGGGAGGGAGAGTTATTGGCGGTACCGTCCTTGTCGGTATATCGAAGGGCCAGAGCCAAGGCCAATAGGTACAATAGAATAGGAGAATAATGCTTAGGTACCCTAGGTTGGTATGATAATGGATGATCGTCGGTTGCTAGGTCAATCGCAAAAGAATGGAATACTCCGATTAAAAAAAGGGAAGAAACCAATACGTTGGCAGGTAAGACGGTTATGCGATAGACGATAGACACTTAGGGTATCCTCTCCGACGAATTTTGACCCCCCTTCTGCTGTTTCTGTTTTCTGGTTTCTGTTGTTGTTTTCTCGGGGTCAAAGTGGCTCTCTCTACTGCATGTGTGGTTTCTTGTGGTTCGTTGTTCGTGGCGTGGCGCTGCGCTTCATGCACGGGGGTATGAATTAGAATTAGGATTAGAATTAGTTTGGGAATTTAGTTTGCAACTTCAATAAACCAGCGTCTGCCACTCGCTGCCAAACGCTGCCAAATGCTGCCGAACGCTTGTCAGTGGTTAGAGAGTGGAAGGGGCACAACTGGCACAATTGGGCACAGCTTGTCGCAACGTCGCAGCGTGACAACGGTCTGCTAAAACGAGGTTTAGCGCTTCTCATCGTCAGCCTATCAGGATTTGCTTCTTCTGCAACTCACGCGAGACTCAGCCACACGGGATCACCGTTCCTTCGAAACCTTTGAATTTCGATTCTCATCCAGTATTGGATTGGATTGGATTGGATTTCTCAGCTTACTTAGACAGGCTGTTGGGTGCCAGGTGCCAGGTGCCAAGGTCAGGTACTTTCTAGGGTAAGGTGTGTTTGGAAATAAGAATAGAACATTGAACATTGAACCTGTTCGTTCTTGTTGACTCGGATAACCGTTTGATGATGTAGAAATTCTATCCGTTCTTTGGCTCTTTTTTTGTTTCTTTTTCGTTTCCTTCACCCCCTTTTCTGCTCATCAGTCTAGTTTAATTAGTTTATGCGCTTTCCTCGCTCGGTACCTACATGTGGTACCTACTACAGATAGCCGGCGGTCGGTGCTAGGAGTATGCTGGGTATGGTACGGTACAATACGTAAGTACCCGGATATGCTGGCCAATCTACTTGTACCTAGTAGTAGTATATACATATGTACATGTATATGTATGTATACTGGACCCTTGTAGGACATGTTTTATACCGAGGAATACAGGCGTCGGGGAAGACGCGTTGCAATAATACCTGCATGTAGTACAACACAGATCGGGTACACGACCTACCCAGATATCATTGATGCTTCTTACAGAGATACCCAGTTACGTTGATGTATAATGCTCGCGTTATGATTTTGTTCCTTCACATTTGATGATACTTCTCCCGGTGAAGGCGAAGGTTTAAAACCCACACTTGTCATATGCCATCAAGGAGTCAAAACACTTTATCTTACTAGGTATGCAGCCGTACTCCTTCCCGTGCAACTGTTTGCACCGTTGTTCGAATTGAAACCTGTCACTGTGGCCAAACTTTGTGTCTTATCATTGACGTCTAAATAATATCGGACAAGTTCAAACCGTCAGCAATCCCATAACGGTACCTGATTTACCTACCTACATAGTACCTAGTATGTAGTACCTGAGGTACAGAGTACATGCGTGGGAACTACTAAAACAATGGATATTCGTCACATGACTGTTTCCTTTCAAGACCCTACAATGAAATGAAGCAAGACAATTGTCACATTGACTCAGGTACCATTCTCATGGCGATTGAGCCTCATGACGTTTGCACACTCCTGAAAGACCTCATTGATGTTGTTATCTTGGATCACAAAGCAGCAGCATGTCGTGACCAACATAGCCTTGGAAAATTAAACTACTGCCATCATTGGTGCTTGCACAAGCCCGTTTCTACATAATCAGTACTGATAAGCAACGTGTTAAGGATAACATCTTTGATGGGCGGATGGCTGAGGCGATGCAGAATCGGCGACGATGCCTTTATTGTTAACATTAACATGTCTTGTCGCATGGCCTACGTGGATACGAGTGATGAGAGTCCATCTAGAACATGCATCATCGACATCCCGCTTGACTAAGCCAGTACCCATGGAAGCACAGTGGAGAGCTCATCATCCAAGTCGTAACTTGTCATTGCACACTCGTATTGGAACCACAGAAGGGATTTATGGCAGAGTAATCTCTGTGGGGTATCACTTGTATTCTTTTGAAGTACGTGCTTTGTCCGAATTGACACTCAATATTGGTCGCAGTGGCTACCTATGAGCTCCACACGGAGCTTCGTAAAGGCGGTTGCATGCTTGCAACGGATACCGGACGGCCTCACACGTGCATAACGCGTAGCTAAGACCTTTTCCCCAGCCAATGAACCCCAACGCCGTCCGAAGATGCAGTGTTCCCATAATTTAGGCCTGCTGGTCGCTGAGGATATCCGAGTCACCGGCATCTAGGACGGCCATGGTGGAGCATCGGAAGAGCTTACCACAGGCAGTACCGAGTTCGATCTGTATTAAGCGAAGAGTAAGCCGACTGAATTACCCTCCAAAGCCTAAAAATGGCTTCTTCTCTGGGTGTAACCAAGGGACGAGGTGATCGGCCTATTGGTTGTGGAAACGAAGGAAGGGAACACATAAAGAATCTACCCGATATCTTTTATGCGCGACAGAGCGAGATATGGTGATAAACTTACGTTGGTACCGGAGAAGTGGTGGACGGGTGCCTTGGACAACATCGAGTAGTACTCGAGCTCGGACTTGCGGAGGGGAGGAGTGTTGCCGGAGATGATAACGAGCTTGGCCTTACCAGATCGTAGGCTCTTCAGGGTAGACTTGTAACCGAGAGTGACTATGCGGGCGGGTTAGTAAACCGAGATCGCGTTCTTTTGATGGTGAAGTAAAGGATCGTGGATCGCATACCTTTTCCCGACTTCATCACAAGCGCAAGACGCGAGTTGATGCTGTTGGCATCCTTCTTGTTCTTCTTGGGGGCCATCTTGACTTATTGATGATGGTTGACTGTTTCGGTTTGAGATAGGAAGTGGTTGTAAAAGTTGAGAAAAAAGTGAAGATGATGAACAAGGCAAGCACTCGTAATATTGAATTTTGCAGGAGAGGAAATAAAGGTACGTAGGTGGGACAAGGCTAAGGCTGGAATTGACAAAAAAAAACTAAAAAAAAACTTGTGGACAGTGTGAACTGTGGAATGTGGCCCGTGATTCATGGTACTTTGTACTTTGCGTTTGTAGCCCTAACCCCACTATTCTCCCAGGCGAGTAATCCAGCAAATCAACCAATAACGTTCCCCGCCACCCGCCCACTCAATACTGCTTATGTGACTCGTTCTTGCTTTGAAATCAAAGTAGGCAAATTTCCGATCAAGACAAGAGGTTTTGCCCGGTGCCTCAGCATACCTTGTCTACATCATCTTTCTCTCAAACACCAACAATCTTCACATCTTCAACTAAGGACATCTTCAAGTCAATCAATCAAGATGGCGCGTCGTCCTGCGAGATGCTACCGCTACTGCAAGAACAAGGTAAGCTTTTCAAATAATTCACGATAAATGATATGTGCTTCCTGGCAAATCTTCATCATTCCCCACGATCGCATGCCTATTCACCCATCGTCTTGGATCGCATTCCATCCACGCAATCCTACAGTCGCATCCAAATCATCACGCACCATCACATAGAGGGGAATGATGGAGTTCTCTGCAGCCTACTCTGACGTCAAACACACGAACCATATTCCATGCTGACATTCACTAGCCGTACCCTAAGTCGCGCTTCAACCGTGGTGTCCCCGACCCCAAGATCCGCATCTTCGATCTTGGCCGCAAGCGTGCGACCGTCGATGACTTCCCTCTCTGCATCCACCTCGTCTCCAACGAGTACGAGCAGCTGAGCTCCGAAGCCCTCGAAGCCGCCCGTATCTGCGCCAACAAGTACCTCGTCAAGATGGCCGGAAAGGAAGGTTTCCACCTCCGCGTTCGCGCTCACCCCTACCACGTTGTCCGTATCAACAAGATGTTGTCTTGCGCTGGTGCCGATAGACTGCAGACTGGTATGCGTGGTGCCTGGGGCAAGCCCAACGGCACTGTCGCCCGTGTCAACATCGGTCAGATCATCCTCAGTGTCCGCACTCGTGACTCCAGTACGTACAACCATGAATCCTAATGCACTTCACTTTCGATCACATTACTAATTCACTTTCATAGACCGTGGCATCGCTCTTGAGGCTCTCCGACGATCTCAGTACAAGTTCCCCGGCCGACAAAAGATCATCATCTCCAAGAACTGGGGTTTCACTCCTCTTCGCCGCGATGAGTACCTCGAGAAGAAGGCTGCTGGCCGCGTCAAGGTCGATGGTGCTTACGTCCAGTTCCTTACCAACCACGGTAGCCTTGAGCAGAACATGAAGCGTTTCCCTGACGCATTCTCTGAGGCTGCTTAGATGATTCAATACGATGAGAAAGCAAATCTGGGTTGAGGGGACAGGCGTATAATGGTTACCATAGCACTGACTGCTACTTGACAGTCAATTCGGATCTTGCATTTACACCAAGACTCGTTACTGTATCTTCGTGATGCTATGATGGTGAATGAACGTGCTTGCTTCGTTAATGCTACGGACTTGGAAGTCCGCCTTTGCCATGGTCTCACAACAATACCGGATGAACTCGTAAAATCATTCGATCCTCAATATGTGATATCGTGATGTTAGCACGTAGTTTCTCACCAAAGCGAACTATATACTTTAGGCACGGAATTGCTTGTCATTTCTGGGTTTGGTTTCTACTATTAATGTTCCCGCCATCTTGTTAAGCAATCCTAACCACGGCGTATTCTCACATATTTACCAACCTCTCGGTTGCAGGAATCCCCTCTTAAGACACCCACCTGTGGAGGATGCATTGACCTTGACTTGCACTGGCATCCCATGTAACGGGCCAGGCGGCATAGGCTATCTGGAGGGCCATTGGGTACGAATCCCCGAGCCCCATGACGTGGATCAGTATCTGGACCACCGAGCCGGGAGGCAGATGTTTTCCACGGTGCTCGTGATGATGTCAGGAACATGTATACTGGCTAGGTCCTTGGGGACATCTCAACCACTTTTCGATCTTCGGCGGAGCACCGAAGGGCCCGTCCGCAGATGCGCAACCCTGCCAGCACGAGGCAGTTCTACCCAACTTCGGGCGCAGTGCAGCTCTGCTGGGGCGACCTGCACGGCTCCGCTCGCTGGACGCGCGGGCCTGGTTTGTTCTATGGACCTTGCTCCGTGGCCCGAAGCCCCTCGAGGTCGTGGCCGCGGTAGTCGTAGCTGAGAGGTGCGCTTGGGCGTGCGAGACACCGAGCATCGCCCTATAAGGCTGTGTAGGTATACGAGAGGGAGAGTGGAGGGTACTCCTAGGCTCCGGGGAACATCCATCTTTAGAATATCACGGACTGGTGTCGGGTATCGCTACGACCGGTGCGGCGTAATCATCGGAATACGCGGGCCCGGATTACGTACTACCTAACTGTACTCTTGCTCATTTTTCGTTACTCTACGACTGTACTCACGTTGCAAAGTGGAACAAAAACGTCGGCAAGTATCAATAGATCTGTTTAGTGCCTCTGCCTGTATGATGTTCTTTGACTCCTGAGCCTCCAGCTGGAAGTACGCCGTTATTGGCCGGGTCTGAGACTCCCCACGAGGGAGGAGTATAGGAAAACGATTGACATCCAGGGACGGTGTGACCTTGACCAATCCAGCAATGTACAGCTGCGGTCCGATTATACTTCTGAGTAGCATGTCTTGAAATCGTCTGGATAAACATGGAGTGGGCGTTCAGGAAAACTGGAACATTGCAGAGCCCATTCCGAAACGAGAGCTGATTTGTTGAGTCGTAGAACGCCTCCGGTACGAAGGGTGCCGGGTCCGGACACTGGGGCCATCGAGTCACGAACGTCGGTCACCAGCCCTCCTTGTTCTTTGTTCACTCCTCGAGCATGGCACGAGTACTGTGCCTACCGCACTAGAAGTTGCGCCACGACTATACCTAATTATATATGCTAGGTACTTACTTAGTAAGTAGCACTAGATTCTTTACCTAGATAGGCTTACACGGATTCGTTGACGTCGATGCTGACGACCTCGGGGGGCTGTCGGACGCTTACGATATCACAACATTTCCTGAAGATGATTATCATACGTTGTGTAATCTGCGTGTTGTATTGTATCAGCATTAGATTTGCGAAAGCAGAATGCAACGATGCACCGTTCGTAGCTTGGAGCAGCTGGCCTGGGCCCCTGGAGCGGGTGCTCAGGCTCAACAGGCGCTCAATAGCATCCAGTTCTCTCCCAAGCTGCAGGTAGTCCCCCCACCACGATAACACAACTCCGGCAAGGCCCGTAGGTTCACCATGTATCAACGCCCAGGCTTCTCCGTTAGCAATATCTATTATCTTGTAGGATGCTTCGTATAATATCCAGCATCCATGGTAAAGTATAGGGATTTATAAATATCTAGTATTTCTTAATCCTATAATGAATTGAATTAAGACACCTCTCTCGAAAAAAATCTACTTCCTTTTAAAATTTTTGTCCATCCGAGTGGCTTAGAGATGGATGTAGGTACGTAAATAGTACACCTTATAGGATAATAGGATACCTCCAGCTAAGGTATGTACCCAATACGTTGTTTTGGTTCGGCAAATGCATCTAGCTCCCAACTTATGGCATCATATTTGCCTAACTAATTCGCTAGTTCGCTTTGTTGTCTGTTGGACCAGCACATTGATCTGTCCAATTGGCGGTGCAGGGGTAGAGGACTGAGTGGTGCTTGGATGCTTGGTTGCTTGGATGCTTGGATGCTTGGGTGGTTCTTGGGGGTCCTCCCCTCCCCGACTTACGGGCTCAGGCTGTTGGCGAACTTGTTACCTCCCAGCTTAATCCAATTGCACCAAATGTCTCACGCGGCTTTACACTAGATCATCGACTGGTCCCTTAGTCCCTTAGTCCCTTAAAACATAGACATCAGCGATATCCATGCCGCCAATAGGATAGACTACCCCCCCCTTCGTACTCTGTATCCCGCCCTCGATATTTTTATTTTCTTACTGATGATTTCTATTTACGATTTACTATTCTAAACTCCTAACTTAGTCGAGACAAGTCAACATTTGAATCTATCTACGATTACTATATAACTTGTAGGACCTACATTGTATTGCAACCAACTTACCTCTCTCCCTGGCCAGCCCTGTTTACACAGTATACATACGTACATGCATGCGTGCTTCTCTACGTGTAACCTCTACCCACCCTCGTCTCTGGCCCCTCTCAGCTGTACCTGGTCAGCTTGTTCTGACTTGTTCTTCACTTTGAAACAAAAATCAACGTAGCCCTCCTACCTTATCTCAGATGCAGTCAGCCGCTACCTATAATTAACTGTACATTTCCTCGCAAGACAAGAGCGGGTGCGTCCTTGTGCTGGCTTACCCTACTCAACTTGCAGAAGGAAAAAACGGTTGAGTGTCGTGCAACTCAGTCTGTGGGTTATATAACAACACCCGCTGGGATTCCCCAGTTGGGTACCTTTCGTCATATCCACCAAACCACGAAATCAACACCAAACCTTTCTTCTTTTTCAGCATGGCGTTCCAGCAACCTACTCGCCAGCCCACCCAACGGGTCTTTCGACCTACGTCAGAGGATGATGAATCGCAAAACATATCGCGACCGGCCTTCCGGGATGTCGAAGACCCCCAGACTTGGGTTCTCTTCTCACCCGCCACCGATACCGGCACATCAGCATCCTACTTAACCTCAACGCATAAGACCGACAGCACCCCTGGTCGCTCTCGAGTAAGTGAGATCGGAAGTCTCGACACGGCTGCACGATCAGACGCTAGCGCGGTACAACAACGATCGGCAAGCTTCATCGATGTACCGCGCGAAGAAGACGAAGACGACGCCGAGCTAGACAGTCTGGATAGTCACCTCCCGGAATTTCGTTCTAACCCCACCTTCTACGACCACTCGCATGTTCTTGCTCATACGGCACCCGTCGTGCCCGCGCACGATGGCCTTGGGTTGTTCCGGCTGGAGCAGGAAGTCATGGGCGCAGATATGCAGGAGCGGCTGTATGCTTTCGAACAGTACAACCCCAACCGCCTCAGGAGGCATGAAGGCCTTGACTTGGGCCAGATGGACCCAGAAGACGAACATGTCCAGGAATTTGAGAAGATGCAGAGAATAGAAACTTGGCGGCTGGAGCAAAGTCGCTATCTCCTGGAGGCGATCCAAAAGGAAACCCGAAGACGACGGCGATCTGCGGCCAGCGCATCCATACACAACCGCGTAGACAATGAAGCCGAGGGTGTCGCATCAATGAGCGGGATTGGCGACGCATCTAGCAGCAAAACAGATCAAAGCCAAGATTGGCATGATCGTGATGACAACGAGCCGGAGGCAGGTCCCGAAAGTGTTTGGGGACGTATTACTCGAAAGGTTATCCGAGACCTTATGGGTATCGACGACAAACTGCTCTCGGTACTATTCGGAGAAACGCTCCCGGATGAAGAGGATCTTTCGTCCACACCGAAGGCGTCAACAACACCTGTGCCGGAGCGACACGTAGATGTCGCCATGGAAAATACGTCGGACGCTGGCTGGCAGCTTAAAATGTTGGAGCGAGTAGCTAAAGAGCTCGGTGTACTCATTCATCGACTGTCAGAACACCCTGGAGCCTTCTCAACTTTCAGTAGAGTGCAGCAGATGCCCATTCCATACGCCGGCTTGCCTCCCATTCCGGAGAGTGTAAATGATGCTCCAACTAGCACGAAAACAAAGGAACCACCTACGATTCCTGAATTCAAACCCACGATTGGTGTGAAGACCCAGCCAATCGACGTGCCTCGCCCTACGCAACCGCGCAGCTCGGGGCAAAGTCATCCGCAACCTCAGACAGAAAATTCGGGGTTTGCCTTTACGCAAGACGAGTGGGAACAGGAGCTTGATGTTAGACTCGTATTCAGATATCTCCGGTCACGGTTCATGTCACGATCTAGTAGCAGCGGCGGGGTAGCTAGAAATACCGATCTTGGGTCGTCGAGCATGCAGGACATGGCCGCTAAGGCTGCAAGAGTACGCCAACACCATCCACTGGTGTCACGACAGCGACCTGCAACCGAGAGGCGCAAGTCCAAGGCAACCGTGCCATCAAGTCCCGTGTGCAAGCATGCGTCCAGCTGCGCCAGCCAAAGCACACGGAGATCAGTCAGGAAGAGCAGCTCGTCGTCTCGCCACTACTGGGACATCGGCGGTTCTGTCGGTACTGGATCAATGATTGCCACCACTGGTCCTATGGGAAGTTGGGGCGAGATATAATGTAATGGGACAGCCGAGCCAAGTCCGAATGAGCGACGATGTGATGTATATTATTGGGTCTGGGCATTTGGGAACGAGCACTGGGTAGTGATGACTGGTATCTAACGAGGCGATTGAAATCGGGCCAACTCATTTGCATACTACATATCATACACAATCTCAACATCAGATTTTACATCTACTAAAAATAATAAAAAGGCCGATTCCAAAAAGATAAAACCAAGTTTATACGTTCCATTGGCCAATCAGATGTGCAAACTGAAGCATCCATAATGATCTCGACAAGGCCACGTCCATGATGACTCCGAGATACACTCATCAATCTGATCGTCAGACCGCGTACCTTCAGGGATGGGCGGCGCCTGGTTGTGCATGCAGGGCGAACGTGTGCGACAAGTTGCCTAAATCCTACGCTTGCATTCCAACCTTCCGTTTGGATTCTGGACGAGGCGAACGGTATCAAAATGAACGTGCAAAAGTTATGAGCTGTGAAAGACCTCAAGCTCGTTCATATATTTTTGGTGATGATTTCTGAGCATCAACTCGTACAGATACTTGTTTTTGTTATTTGGGTGTGCATGTTCTAACAGGGATCCTCGAGAAGTTCCCGTCCAATTAGCGCATCTTCGCTTCACCTGACGCGCGACCTTCGCGACTTATTCGAGACTCTGATTCGTTCCTTTTACTTTTTGGTGGACGCGTTAAGTGGGAATGAGGGACAGCAATGCCCTATGAGGTACGGAATAGGTGCCCATGGATCCCACTCTGTCCCCATCAAGACCATGGATCTAAGACATTGGACAGTGGACGTTGGACGGTGGACGGTGGACGGTGGACAGTGGACAGTGGACTTCAGAAGGGGGAAAAAACCTGGGACGTACCACAACACAGGAAGTAGAGAAGGAGTTGCCTGAATGCCGTTTACGACCTGTTTTCCCCAACTTCATTCATAATCGTCCTCTTTTTTTTTATTTTTTTTTATATTCAACTTCATCAGCGGTACGGAGTTCACACTAGCGTCGAGTCATAATCTGGATTGGTTCCCCTGCATATCACCAACAGGCAGGATACATGACGATACATCCACCTGTACATACGTACATACAGAATACGGAATACGTACGACACCTCGAAGCTATCCAGTATCTCATAACCCTGTCGGGATCCTTAAACTCTCCACAGCTATCGCAACCCGCATCGCATCGCACCGCGCTCGAAACTCCATTTGCCGTCCGTCACACCCCACCACCCTTCTACTTTAGCCCAATCCTATCTAGACGCCTCACTTTGCCTGTTGCAACTTCTTGTCCGCAAGTTCAACGTCCGCATCGTCTTTGCTTTATACGTGCGCCTTCCTGTTGCCTTCTGTACATAAATTGCCGTCTCTCCCTTCGCTGCCCGTCCTCTTCCTCCCCTTACTATTCCCTACGGTTAGTATATGCCCAAGGTCTTTGGATCCCGTGGATTGTGATGCCCTCTAAAGCTGATTACTAACGTGTATGCGCAGTGCCATGTACTAGATTTCTTGATCGCGACCCAGCTGTGTCTGGCGAGGTCGCCTAGGATCTTGACTTCTCCATCTCTCCATCGCGCTCGCGCTCGACGATAAATACCGGAACCATCCCCCAATCCATCCCATCAATTCCTCTGTCGCTTCATCTTTCTTCAACTTCCAATGCCCTGGATCGAACCCCGTTTAGCTCAATGGCAGGATCCATCCCCGACCTCTCCTTTGCAAACAGCTCTTATTTCAATATTTATAATGATACGCCAGTGACCACCAATTCGCCGAACCTCCCCGGCGGTCCATGCAATTTCGTTGACCTATCTCACGGCGCCAATGGACCCAAATGCGGATGCCGTCGCTTTTGGAGTCGCGCCACGTTGGCAGCCAGGACAGGCGCAGGAGGCGCGACCGGAACTCCTCTTGGATATGCCAACGGACTGTCCAATGGAAGCACTCCCGGCTTGGTTGACGAGGTAGCTTGGTGTATGTGTTCTCATCACGCTTGCTTCCATGATGATGTTCGCGACAGCCAGCCACCCGTCGTAATTCCACCCAGCGTCGATGTTTTGAATAATGGCCAGGAAAACGAACGCCCCAGAGCCAGTAGGGAGCCTCTCACCCCGGTGGTCCCGGACATGCCGCTCAAGGCGCCAACGCCAGCCGCTGCAGAACCAAATATGGACATCTATACGTTTAACCAGTTTCCCTTCCCCCATTCTCTGCCTGGCCAGGAGGATGCGCTGCTGAGTGAAGCTGAGACTCCAGTTCCGGAACCATCCATCCCTGATACGTTGAGCTGGACCAACCTGATCCAATCTGAGCTGGATGGTGCGTCGCTTCCGCCCATACCAAGCCAGTGTCTACTGTCTTCCCAGCCAAGCTCTACCACTTCTTCTGCCCGTGTCGGATACCTTCGGCCGTTTGCCGGGAAAGGATTGCAGACACTTAGTGGTGTCAAATCTAAGCTAGGCGAGCCTCCGTTAGAACAGGAAGATGAACCCGGACTGCCAGACGAGGATGCCGTCGCTCCTAGTATGGACCATTCCATTGATGACGGGGAGACTGTCGCAAACACGCCGAGGTCTTGTAGGAATGCAGACGCGGTAGAGAGGCAGAATCTTTCACCCACAGGACCAAACCAAGAAGAGTTTCAGGATCTGTCCAGTGTCGTTCAAGGTCACGAACGGCGACTGGACCGACTGGAAAACCCCTCCATCTCGGTCATTGGCCATGACCACTGCGATGAGAAGTATGACCAAACGGACCTGAGGATCACCGAGCTTGAATCGCGCGTAGAAGAAGTCGAGAAGATGATTAACGACAGCAGCAGCCAGTTCTCAACTCATCGCGCCAGACCTCTAGGCATCACAGCGTCAACGGCAAGCACAGTTTCTGTTTCCACCGAAGGTAGCGAATACATCGCAGGCCGTGCAGAGCTCTTCAGCCAGCTTCAGGCTCTGAGATCCCAGCTCAGTCAACTACAAGGGCTCTCATCGTTTCCGTCTTACACCCGACCTTGGGAAGTGGAAGTTGTCTTTCTTCCCTTCCCGCTAAAGAGCGTGTGGATGGAACCCCACGAATTCGCAAGCCAGCATCTGTCGACAAGTAGCAATGTCGAACCTGATCAATGGACACAGCTACCCAACAGCGTCTCCACATTCGACCCTCATTCGCCTGATCTGAGTGATTGGGCCGGCCCCGAGATTGAGTCGGATTGGCTGCTCGCTCGCGCATGTGCACCCAACCGCGCCATCGAACAACGCCTCAAGAGTCGAGGTCTTGTTAAGAACGTCGCAATCCGCGGCTCGGACGCTCGGAGTGTTCAGCAGGCCATGTCTGATGCGTTCGGGACGCTGTTCCGTACGTTCTCCCGCATGCAGGCGAACGTCCACCACGGGTCCACACAACACCACCGCGTGACCAAGTTCTTTGGCCTCCAATCGCCATGGATACCACTACGCAAGGTTCATAAGGATTCGAGGCTTCGCTTTCTATCTCCTGCCGAGATGGTCACACCGGTGACGTGGGACGTGTCGTTCCTGCGCTCCAGCGTCGTCATGAAGGCAACTGGTGTCCAACGTCTCTTCATCACCCACCCTGAGGCGTACTTGCAAGACCAAGACGCATACGATAACGGGTGGAGCTGGCAGCGGCTCCGTGAGCTTAGCCGGGTATACGCGGACTCGCAAGATAGCCAAGAGGTGCCCGAAGCTGATGCGATGGAAGATTGCTGGGCGTGGAATGACAATCTTGACGAGCATCCCACGAGTGCTCGTACGTCGCAGTCTCTTAGCCTCCGACAAGCGGCACAACGCAACTGGCGTCTCTCCGTCGCTTCCGGGGGGCTTCGCACTGGCATCTCGGGCAGGTCGCCTTCACTTGGAACTAACCGTTCCGCGTCACGCACCAAATCCCCAGTTGTCTTTAAGGAACGCAAAAGTTCTAGACCACCTCATGTCCGCACAGCATCCATGCCTCCCATCGCCGTACCTATCTCGTCGCCGGCACAGGCAAAACGACGAGTCACTTCTTACGTGTATCCCTTCGATCGTCGCTCCTCGCCCCAAATCGTCCGAGTCTCCCCGTTGACAGGGCATGCTGCGGCGGTTGCCAAGAAGCATCGTAGCACACGCTCTCCCTCCGCCCGACCACGTAATACGCCACGCTGGAGCACGGCATCGCCCAGCCCGGTGCCTGAGATGTTCGTTGTCCGTGCCACAACGCCCTACTATGCTACCCCACATAGCAACGCTCCAATTTACGAATCACGTTCGGGCCGGGGCATGGTCAGCATTGATGATGGTGGTGAGAGCGGCAGCGGAACTGATAATGAAGAGGAATACATGGACGAAGAAGTGGACGAGGATGAGGATGACATCTCAGAGAAGCTCGATAGCCCCATGGTCGATTTGACTCACCCGGAGACCTCGCAAGAATCATGGCAAGACGGGCAATTGCTTGGCCCGGAAGACGAGCCGTGGCCGGGTATAGAGGACGCGGAGAACCGCGACCCGGATCGAGGCATCGATATCCACGTCGATGACGACGCCATGACGGACGCGGACGACTTCGAAAACGAGAGCCAACGGTCTAGTGTGCCGAGCGAATATCCCAGCACCCATCGCGCATGGACGGGCGCTGAGGAGGCTTTCCAAGTTTACGAAGATAGGGCGGTGATGAACGTCGACGTGAGCATCGGTGGGAAATGAACGGGTTGATATCACGCATCTATCATCACATCTAGACTTCTTGTTGTATTTTTTGGCGTATCTCGGTGCAGGATGTTTGAACATTGCGGAGTTATGGCGACGGCATGGGTAGTGGCGTTTGGGGTTGGGTTGGCGTGGGCGTGGGCGTGGGCGGGTGCACAGCGTTGCTTCCACGTTTCTGTACGAGCGAGATATATCTACTATCAATTGTCCGGCCCTCGAGCCCTCGATATATTTACCTTTTTTTTTCGGATGCGAGAACTCGAGCTAGAAGGAGCGTTTCCGATCGTCGATCGCTCATGTGATATGAGTCCGGTTATGAGCTAGGCGTTGGTAGAATGACCAGCGAGTGCGGATTTCGTTGACGACTTGGGTCGGGTTATCCCCCCTCACTCTTCGAGTATAGAACAGGATAAAAGAAAGAGATGAAGTAGAGGGAAATGAGCAGGAGATATGGGCACGATGTATCGAAAGCTGGGTTGCTAGCTACTAGATACCCACGAAAATAGAGCGTGCAATGGCGTCGATGCCTAGGCTGCTTATGTGAAGCGGGTTTCACCTGCCTGAACCTCGAGTCGCTCGGTGGCCCCCCTTCCATAGGAGTGAAGGCTATAGAACATCATTGATGCTGTGCACTTGCTTCTTAATGTCTACCATAGATACGAAGGTAAGTGTTGGATTGAGCTAGAAATAGTATGTCCAGGTATGTACCTAGGTAAGTTCTTTCGCCTATCAAATAAACATTTACTTTTCTGCCTCTAATCGACATCATATAACTCATAACGTGCAAACAAATCATTTCCGCCAGGAGTTTGGGCTCGATATACATACAAGTACACCTCTTATTTCGTTGTCTTAATAAATTCCTGGGTTGAATCGAGAACACTCGATATCATGGCTTCTCAAACGGATCCAGACCCAACCACACCAGAAAAACCAACCCCATGCTCATTCACGTCCGACGAGCTCGCCCGCCTACCGGCCAAGGTGATCCTCCGCCAGACGCTTGCCCCCGGGTGCATCGTCTCCACACCGAGCGAGCCCGTGTCACAGCCGCGGGAGCCGGACCGGTGGATCGAGATCGGGCACGGGGAGCGCGCCCACGTGTTCGCGAACCACGGGCGAACGGTCGCGCTGAAGAAGGCGCGCGAGCGGGACACGGACGAGCCGCCGCCGCTGCGCAGCCTGGCGGACGAGTTCACGATGCACGTGGCGGCGCAGACGGCGTTCGCGCGCTGCGAGCCCGACGTCTGCAGCGGCGTCCGCGTCCCCGCCGCCGTCCAGCTGTGCCGCCCCGGCGAGGGCTGGCGGCATGGCGAGGCTGCTCGCTTCCCCGCGATGCACCGCGCTGACACCGCCCGCTTCCAGATGCAGTGCGTCGTGCCCCTGCCCGCCCACACCCGCCAGGCCCTCATCGAGTGCTTCTACCCCAGTGATGATGGTGGCGAGGGTCATGTCTCGCAGCGGTTTCGGCAGATCGAGCCTGTGGAGAATTTCCTGGTTTCGCCGTATCTGGCTCGGAGTTATGATGATTACATGGTTGGGGAATTCGTGAGTGCCGCTATAAGCCACGTACCTAGCAGGAATGAGCATCTTCTAAATCCTCTCACCGCAGTCCCAGAACCCGTTCCCCCTGAACCTATACGCCATGGAGCACGTGGGCCTAGACACCAAAGCGCTCGCCACGAGTCTAGGCCGGGCGTACGCGATCCTGAACTGGGGGGCGGGCGTCGACGCGTGGGGGGTGAAGTTCGTGTACGGCGCGGCGTGGACGGGGGGCGGCAGCGAGGACCCCCCGAGCCGCCAGACCGGCCTGTACCTGCTGGACTTCAGCGACTGCACGCGCGTGGCCCTGGACGAGACGCCCCGCGACGACGTGTACAGCCTCTTCGTCGAGGCGCTGACGAACGGCACCAACCGCTGGTACATCCCGAGCTGGCGCGACTCCCCGGGCCTGTTCGACGCGTTTTGCGAGGCGTACACGCGCGCGGGCGACCGCGTGCTGACGAAGGAGTTGCGCGCCAGGGGGTTCGATGTGCGGGGCTTTTTGCGCTTTTTCTTGAGCTGGATGCGTTGATGCTGTCGCTGTGTGGCGTCCGCCTTACGTGCCTCGTGTAGATCACTAGGAAGGATGGTAGAAGCTGGGTTTTCTTTCAGGCACATACTAAGTAGTCACGTGTACCTACTTGATTATTAGGTACCTACTTATGCCAATACTTCCATTAACTTGGTACCTGATTACTAAAAGTAATCTTGCTTGGGAATATCGAATGGATTAGGAAAATATATCGTACCAGTTCGGCTCTGGTTAAGAACGTGGCCAAAGCTGATTGGGCTCTAGTATCAGTAATGAGAAAGGGGGGAGGCAAAACCCCGGAATTTGTTACGTGATTAATATAGGGGTAAAAGGGACCCGCTGTGAATAACATCTGATATAGTTGTTTTCGACATCACTCGGTGTAAACACGTCCGCGTGTCGTAGTACTCCAAACCCGGTGCCTTGGGTTGGTTTGGGTTCGATTCCTTACATATGTTCTGTCGAGAGTTAGATAAAGTTATCCGAAAGACTGGTACCATTATTCGGATCTTTGTGTTATATCATATGGGGATGAAATGAGCAAGGGCCAATTCTCACCCGGGCCAAAACGTTTACACCCCTCTGCCATTGCTCATCCGCTTTGAACACTCTCCTATTCAGAATTTACCGAATGCTGGTGCTGGTTATCCCGTTCGATTTCTCAGGAGGTTAGGTCGTGTTCTACCCAATTATATACTTCGCTATGTTCTGGGATCGTTAGAGTGCGTCGTGCTTAACATCGTGTGTTGTGTAGAACGGAGGACCTTTTCCATCACCAGCACCTAGCCTGGAGATGATATTCCGTGCTGTGGTGAAGATAGCTGTCAAAGACGCCAATATGAGGAATACTGTGTCTAATAAGATGAAAGTGCCCTCATGAGCCAGCAGAGGGGGAGCTTACCAATTTTGTATGTCTTGAAGCTAGAGAAAAACGCGGATAGCTTCAATCGACCAGCTGTAAAGCCCCTGGATTTGGCTCTCGGGGAAGGGGGACGTTCTGGCTCGCTCATGCAATCAGACAAAGGAAGTTCGCCAAAGTGAACCACAATCTCGGCTTCCTTCCGGGCTTGCTCTTCGGCTTCAATTGTTGCGGTATTGCGATCTATTAGCTCCAGCAGTCGTTCCTTATTTTTGGCGTCGGAATTTATAACGGCGTTTTTCAGCGTAAACACGCGATTCTTTGGATCGGGATTGCGGAGAACATAAATTTTGTATCCAGTTCTACGTGCGTATATCCACTTACCGTCTAATTTGACAGACATGAAGTCGGATCTGGGCAGTCGGCCAATGCAGGGATTGGCCCAATGATACAACCAAGACTCAAGAGCGGGCCATACGTCGGGACCTTCCACCCCTCCATCCAACAGTTCAGATGCAAAATGTATCCAAGGTATGGTGTTATGGCATCTATGCTGAGATACCTCCGTCTCGGCTATTTCATTGAAAGCGTCTATGCCGAGAAACCCGTGTTTGAGGAATGCGCACAAATAGGAACGACTCCACATCGGATAACGTATATCCGCGAAACTTGACAATAATAATTGTGTTGCCCAATATCCTCTCTTGGGTATATCTTTATATCTGCATAGCACCCATGGGAGTAGATTGTCAAGCCCACAACTAACCATGAGAAATGAATTGAAAGGGGGCAGAGGCAAGCCAAAAAGTTCCCCCCAGTCCGCATCCGACGGATTCGTTGTCCCAAATTCACATTCAAGGCAGAAATCTTCAATTTGGTCAAGTCTCTCTGTGGACTGGGGTACATTGAATATCCTTAAATATTCGGCTAGACCCCTGAGCCTATCGAATAGGTAGCCTTCCCTCGCCACGCGCGGCTCGTTGGGAGCCAATGTCATTTCGCCAAGGACAATTTTATAGACTGCTTTGCCTAGGTCTTGCTCACTTATTTTATGCTCGAGCAATTTAGCGTCAATGATATCGGATAGAACTTCGATGATGGAACGGTGAGTGAATTCCAAAACATCGGCCGCTCGATGTAATTTGATGAAACGATCAGTGTACCTGCCCGATTCATATATTCTGTTCCAGTCGCGACCTTCCGATACTGCTTTTACTAGGCCATTGAAGCGAGCATTTAGTTCTTCCGTAGTCAGGATATGTAAATGTTCCCCTGGGTTGATAATCCCCGAGTCTGGCTGTTGGCCGGCTTGGTTCGTCTTGATAGAATCCATATTCTCCCATAGATAGGATACACCGCCAACAGTTATATGCTTATTCTGACTAATGGATGCATATCTCCAGACAATAGCTAATGTGGTATATGCTTCTCGTTCATGGGATCTGTGTATTGTGTTGAACATATGCTGAATGAATTCAGCAAGCGGTTTACGTTGACTGTCGATCAATTTCCATAGTCGATGAAGGCGGGAGTCAGCGCTCAAGTACTTCCGCACTTCTTGCATTGCTAAGTGAACCCATAAAAATACACCGTCGGATACATCTACTATATGGTTTATCAGGCAGTCGGAATTGCATGTATGTAGCCTCAGACTCGATCCGCAGAGGTTTTGGGTTGTCTTTGCACACCTTTCGTCGATTTCGAGGAACCGGTCATGCTCTCTTAAGCGTTCGCTGACAAAGTTGTGTATATCGTTCCGAGTTAAGTTGTGCAAACGAACTTTTTGATCGGGCGTAATGGCTGCGAAGGCCTCGTACTCCCTACTTGACACACACATCTTGACTCTCCCATCCGATTCGGAAGTCCATGACTTGATCAGGCGTGCTATGTCGTGATAGTCCTCTTTGTTTTTTTCCTCGTCGAATTCATCCAGGCCATCGACGAGAAGAAATATTTTGTATTCCCTCAGACTTGTGATCAAAAGATCAAAAGCCCGAGGTATCTGCTTTTCGACTAGACGTGTATCGACGCACATGCGGGAATGATCGGAAACCGGAAATAGTATTTTCTTTAGTTTAGGATCTTGTTCAAGTGCTGACTTGAGTAGGGAGTTCTTGAAGCTACGAAGATTGTTCTGGCTAGACTCTGGTTTCCAAAAGAAGTATTTCAGTTGAAGAAGTTCAGAGTCGCGGGCCCATTCGCGTAGCGTTTCATCCGTTGTGTCGTGCTCCCAGATGAATTTCATCAATGTCGATTTACCGGCACCAGGCTTTCCGAGGATATGGAAGATGCCCTCACCACCACGTAGCCAATCCACGAATGACAGTTTGAGGTCTGTCTCCACCTCAGAAAGCTTGCCTGGCTCACGAAATATCCACTCGAAGGTGTCTGGAGAAGCCTCGAATACACTGTCAAACCTCGGATTCGACAATGTGCCCCCGCTATTCTCACTTAGCACCTGAAGGATGGTATGGAGTTCTTGTGCATCTTGTGCTTGACGGCAAAGGCCTAGGGCTTGCTGCAATAGGCCGGGCACATCATTCATCTCGTCAAACTTCAACATCATATCTTCAAGTTTTTGCTTAAGGTTATCGTCTTTAATGTCCGCCCGGAAGAGGGCGCTTTGAACGTGGGTTATCTGGTTTCTACTAGTATTAGTAGGAAGTCCAAGGAGGTGAGCAGATAGATTGACATGCAGAAACCCCCTTTCCCCTTCTCTGGTTTCTTTAGGAATTGCGCCTTTATACTTACTTTATAGAAACGGTGAGGATTAGGAGGAGCGTGTTCCGTTTTTCTTTGATGTCATCCTCGAGCCGTTGGAGGCTATCCTGCTTGGTGAACGATTTGAATGCCCCCTTCAACCTACTCCGCCTTGACCCCAGGTTCCCAGGTTCGCATTTCTGCATTAGTGTCGTGATGTTGGATGAAAGATCTTTACACTCCTTGATGAGTTTCTGGATGACGTCATCCTGGGTTCCCAACGTCTCCAAGCCTTTGTAGTTATCATTGATACCGTGGAGAATTGTGTTTAATTCGTTTGTAGAATCTAGGATTTTCTGTTGGTCTCTCAGCAGGCCTGTCGCCGAATCGTAGGCCTCTTTGATTTTCTTCACACATTTATACGTTCGCTCGGCGAAATCGAATATATTTCCAGTTAAGGCAACAGCACTCAAAGGGTCCATGCTGGCGTCGGGGCCCTTTTGAAAACCGTAGAAAGCATGATGCTTTAGGTTGAAAAGGCTGTGGGAGGGGTAAGACTGCGTACCTAGTCAGGTTCGTTCACTCAGCCACCCACACTCTATTGGCTGATAAGTTGTATCGATACCTGGGCGCATCTGTAAATACCTAGGTACTAACCTACCTCCAGCTACCTACTATGTAGAAATCTTTTTGGAGGGAACATTGAAGTCCGAAGCAACGCGCTGCCCATGCCTAGGCACATAGGGAGGTAGGGAGGTAGCGGTAGTTATAACGTTCTTGGGATGCATTTCTTATGTATAGATAGCTGCAAGAACAGAGTTCTCTTCCTTTATTGTATTGCACCTGTTATTTTGAATGGTGAGATTAATGTGATGACTTGTATCGGGATAAAACCAGAACAAGATGAATACAAACGAGACCACGTGATATCAGAGATAGAGATCACGTGAAAATATTCGACCGTGATTCATAACCACGGAGGATGATCCTTCAGAGTGAGTCAAGAATATCAACCGACATATCGGCCAAGTTTTCGGATTTTTTTGTGAAGATACTCGCATAGGTAGAAATAATATCGTTATTGCGCAAGGGACCTAAAACTATGCTAGGGCTATGGGAGGCTACATATACATCAATGATATAGCCGTCCTTGTCTTGCCGGCCCTAGTCCTGACACTTAGGAAGTCATAAGTTCTATATTGGAGAAGAGTCCAATTGCAGGTCTGGTGGACGACTCAGAAAGCTACCCTCATTTGCGAAACAGTCCATCCTCGCATTTGGCCTCTCACAATTGACTGGTGAGTTTATAGAAGGGTTCAGCCCTGAAAGTGCCCTTTAAGGTCCCTAAAGACGGGCATGTGCTTGGGGGTTGGGGGTTGGGGTTAGGGAGCCGACGATCCAACAATATCGCCAAGCCAAGACAAACAGCAACATATATGCCCGGGTAGCCAGTGATTGCTCGTGTGTGGGTGGCAATCGATCAACCAATGCCTTGTAACCTTGTTTTATGCCCCATGGGCTACCAGCGAATTCCATTTTCTCCCTGAATCACTTGGCATGTCATGTTGGGACTGGTGGCTAATAATAACACACTCTCGCTTTGAAATAATCTTTGTTCTGACTAGGTATCTAGCATCACATCTTCCAACTCTCACTTGTACTATCGACATTATCGAAAACTGCTGCTTTTATCAACACACACGATGTCATCGAGTGCAGCATCTTCCAAGACACCGACCCCGTTGTCTTTCATGCAAAAGCTGTCCGATGCTGTTTACCTTTACCAACCAACAGGATCGGCAACAGAAATATCGACACAACCGCGACTCGTTCTTGTTCTGGGATGGATGGACGCCCGCGATGCCCACCTGGCTCGATACGTTCGCCAGCACCAGAAGCTATATCCAGCTTCTTCCATTCTTTTGGTCAAAGCTAGGCTCATGGCCCTAACGTGGGATAGCATAGGGTCTCGTGACGTAGAGCCTGCCGTGGCAGTGATGCAGGGAATCCTTGGTGACCTTGAGTCAGCGCTACCTCGACTACTCATTCATGCCTTCTCCGGTGGCGGTTCTTGCACGCTCTACCATTTTTACAACCACTTTTCTCGCCGTGGTCTTCTATTACCGAAGCACATAACAATCTTCGACTCCACTCCCGGTATATGGAGCTACAGCTCTAATATTAATGTTTTGTCGCCCTCCCTGAAGGCGGCGTGGATGCGCCTCCTCGCTTTGCCAGTTATACACTTAATCGTTGCCGTCTACTGGGTTCAGATTCGTCTACTTCATCTGCCGGACCACCAGAGGACTTGGTCGATGGCACATAACGACCGCAACAAGGTTAGAGAGACACGTCGTACCTACATTTATGGCGATGCCGACGTTATTTGTCCCCTTGACGCAATTGAGGCTCACGCCGTCGATGCCAAGACAAAAGGGTTCGACGTACAGCTTGAATGCTTTAAAGATAGCGGGCATGTGGCACACATGATGGCTGACACGAATCGTTACTGGAGAATTGTGAAGGAGACATGGATGGGACTGTGTTCTTAGCAGCACCCGTAGTATTCGTATCCGCTCCCCGACGCAGTAACCATTATAATACCACAGTTTTATACTAACCTAGGTACATAACCCACCTAGTTAATTATCTCTCCGTGTGATATTTATGTATAGTGATAGGGTTATACCACTAAAGGCATATAAACATAAAACTAATGAATTGGTGGAACGTAAAGGTTTGGCTTGTCACTCGGCTATAGTAGCCCCCATAACTCTTGTTATTGTGGTTAAAGGTAGCGAGCCTCCTAAGAAGGTATGTGAAGTTAGCCTTCTGCCATCTCACATAAATGAAGAACGCACTTAACCTCGTGGGTCGAAGCCACCTGATCCTTTAGGGTCGGTTATTCAGGGCGGCTGGGATCTTGAATAGAGGTCCCTAGGCTGATATCCCATTCCCTAGATGGATAGAATATGATAGAAGATCATATGTCTTTTCGTTCCTATATTCATAGGAACAAGATCTTCCCCCCTTAGTGTTATCAAGTGTCAACCTCTACACGCTTCTGAAGTCTATCACCCTCTTCTACCTACCTCCGAATTTTCAATTTTACTTCGGCCCCAAAATTCTTTTGATCACCTTCGCCGTGAACCTTGATCTTGCAGAAGATCTTGTCCCCTTAGCTGTACCTTTTCCGTGCATTAGGAAACTTCGCCTCGGGCTGGAAAAGAAAAAGATTGTGACAACTTTGGTTGGCTGTAGGCTGTGTATCTGGTTGAATTTTTCAAGAGTCCATCACTGATTCCTCGGGTTTCGAAAGAACCGTCGTCCGCAGCATCGTCAGATTTCCTACCCCATACAGATTCACCTTGTTCGCCGAAAAGTACGGGTTGTCTCACGATGCCTCAGCGTTTTCTCCCAACAGGAACTCCCGATAGGCCCAGGCTAGGAGTTCCGGCACTACGTGGTCGACCTTGGTAGCCGGCCTTTTGGCAGCATCCTCGACTGTGCTCGTCATATCGGTCCACGGGCTCCAGAGGAGGATTGCCGCTGACGCGGGGAGTATGTCTTGGTGGTTGTTGATTTACCGTAGCAAGGCAAGCGTGAGATTCGCACCGGCTGAGTCGCCGGATAGAACCACGTCTGAAGGTGATATGTTGAGCTCGTGGACTAGGTAGGCGTACGCTGTGACTGCGCCTTGGAAGGCTGCTGGGAACTGCCTTCCTGGGTACGACACCGGGCGGTATTCCGGACAGAAGATTTTGCATCCTGGGGGTTTTTGCACAAGCAATAAAGTCGCAAAATCCACATCGGCGGTACGGCTGCCTCCAAGGATGTAGGCTCCGCCATGTAAGTGAAAGAAGATGCAGCGGACTGGGTGGTGTTAAGAGGCCTGAGTAAGGGGCTATGGGTGCTACACGGCACTAGTGGTGGTGGGCTTGATCTGGGGATCGCGATTTAGAATATTATGGTAGAAAAGGGCCCCGCGTGGTGTGACCAGGAGGAAACACCTCTTCTCCTTACCCTGTTTGAGACTAAATGGCGGCTTCAATTCAACCGTAGCTACGTACTTGCTGGCGATGTAGACCGCTGTCTGCCCAAGAGCCTGAGGATATGACCAACGGCAGTCTGGGCGTCGTGAGGGGAATAAGAAGAAGAAAAGCAACCTTGGTAATTGCAGTAAAATGCGTAGAAGGAATAGGACAGTGTAGAGGGCCTTGCCTAGCTGATGTGTGTAAAATCCGGACATGGTCAGATTGTCTCGGGAAGGTTGGTGTTTGTTTTTGAAGAGCAAAGCAAGCCCTTAAGGGGGGAGCTTGGCGGGGTGCACAGTACAGTTAGCGAGCCTACCCGGGGCACTGTGATATTGGTGTAACTGTTTGGTATCTCTGTTTGGCTCCTTCGCAAAGACGTGCGGACATATTGGCCTGCGCCATGAGCCTTTTGCTGTTTCCGTAGCTTATCTACCGTCGTATTTATTTGCCTAGTATCATTCAGCTAGATGATAGATCGATTATTATCGGGATTCTTTATGCGGGGAGCTGATGATACAGTAGCATGGCGCTCCGATCTTTTCACGGCGGCCGTGTGGAGGGCGGGCGATTAAATCATTCCCCAGGGGATCTCATGACGTCTGTGTCTCAGATTCGGGCAGCTTAAGACATCGTTCTTTGGAGTTGTTTGTTTCCCAATTTGGTCAACATGGACAACTCAAGTTCTGAGAACTGGAGGCCCCCGTTGGGTGCATAATAACCCGAGTTTTAGGAACGTTTCTTTCAATTTCCTATTAGGTAGGTTATCATTATCATCACTATTATGGCTAGCGCGGGAATATACGCACATACGTGCCCCCGGGCAGCAAAAACGTTCCCGCGCTGGCCTCCTGGTATACGTATAATAGGTATATGTATGAGGTGAATATATAAAATGTATGTATGGATATATGTATGGATGTATATATGGATATATATATATATATATATTAAAACTCTTAGTCTTTTGGAACTTCGATCATAACCTATTCATTTCTTGGCTTCCTGGCTCCCTGGCTCCTTGGCTTCTGGCTTCTGGTTTCTAACTTCTAGCTTTTAATTCCTAGCTTTAAAATGTTAAAAGAAAATAAGTATAAGTGTCAATATTATCCTGTTACTGACTTATCCTGTGATATGACTTACGTGGTAACTCATATAGTAATAATAGCTTAACCTTTTTTTCATATACCGCCTTTCCTTTAAGTTATTTTACCGATTTGTCAGGCCTTACCTCTTACCTTTTTAGGTTTTATCAATTTCTTATTAATTACTTATTAACACCTTCCTATCTAGATAATATTAAATTTTTCCCTACAAAACAACGCGAAACAATAACCCTCCTAAAACTCGGGTAAAACATCGACAACCCTACAATTAACATTGAAAATGATGAGAATCTGAATAGATACTTCCAAGGAGCCCATATTTTACCCGCAGTACTGAGGTATTGGAATCGCTATCGTGAACAACACCCCCAATGGCTACTTGCGCAAACATCTATCATCAATCCTGCCTCCCCATTGGACCAGCTAATACAATCAGCGACCAGTCTTGAATCCCTCGACTCTAAAGTGTATCACGAAGCTTTCATCTTAAAATGAGAGAAAAAGTTGCTTTTTTTGCTGCCCAGTTCTTAATTGTGCCAGTAATGTGGAAGAAAAAACCTTTATGTCTGAGTAAGAATGGCACACTCGGAGCGAGGCGATTTCTATAACTAACCCCCAACAGTCAGTGCCGAGAAGCATGAATTAGTTTAGTAGAAGTCTCAAGATAGAAGAGTTAAGCTTTTTGTTGGGCATATCTGCCTACCTATTGCATGAATGACTCGATTTAACCTGGAAAGATGGAGTCCCTGAGTGAAAGGACGCCACCCCCTTCCCTCCCCAAGAAACTCCGCCAGTACATCGACATAACCCCCTACCATCGTGTTCACACTCTCAAATACCGGAGACTCCTAGCCCATTGATATCGACCTCTACTAGAACCAATTAGGGTACGTAGCGCTCGTAGTATCTGGGTATAAGATTTTCTTGGATAAACATGGGGGATTCACTGGCCTATGACCCGGCTCTTGAAGAGCCAACCAGTCTTACTGGCCCTAAGTTCATACAAACCATAACTCACCAATATTCTTTGATGTGCAATGACCTGGTACATCAGCCCGGCGTGACAACGGGTGCGGCCGGGTGCGGCTGGGTATAGTATTAAAGGGATTTGGCGTGAAAGATGAACGGATGCAAGGAATAAATCAAGCTCAGAGAAGGGGAAAGCTGATAGGGCTATCATAGCAAAGTCAGTGACGAACAGGGACCGAAGAGAAAGACAATGCAATCGTGAATTCGTGATGTACGTCTGGTGCTATGTATAGAAAGCCACGCGATGAAAACACATCCATCCCCAACCACCGGAGCGCCCTCGTATCGGCCAAGCTGCCGGCCACGGCCTCGAGCAGCCACACTATTATACACCGTAGGCGAGATGCCGTTGTCCCTCCTTTCCATATCCCTTTTGATTCGTTTCCCTATTTTTCCGCCCCCGGCTATTTCCCCCTTTTCCTCAAAGCATCCATGAAACCTCTTTTTTGACCCTCCCGCAACCATCGCAAAACGCCAACGGCATCCGAAAAGCAGGCGTGTGCCCCGTAACTCGTGTCGTGAAATCATCTCATGCAAGAAACACCGCCGCCTGCCATGCAAGTGCGTTGCCGCCCCAGTGTCAATCTATGTCAAGTCAAGTCAAGGCAAGTCATGCCGCATCGTGTAGTTTAGCCACCCCCTGTCTCTTTTCAACGTAGGTAGGCCCTAGGCTTAAAGGCGCCGCGATATGGGATGAAATCACGCGTGGGAAGGCAAGAAATGTGTGGAAATCTTTTGCTGCGGGAAGGGAACGGGAATGGACAAAGAAAAAACATGTGCGTAGGCCGGGGGAGGAGGACACGGTGAATGCTCCCACAGCCGGCAAGCAAGGTCTCGCCGGCCTGGCAGCTCATTTCGAACTCCTTCCGTTGATTGCCAGCTTCGTTTAGGATAATATTTAGTTCAAGCGCGCCCCACGGGGCGGGGAAGGCGAGCCTTCTTCTTCGACGGTGGCTTTTCTAGAGCTGCTCTCCTCCAAGGAATCAAGGGAGGAGTAAGGGTTGGTGGTCGGGATCCCGCCTCCTGGCTTCGACGTACTTCCGAGAGAACTCATCTGCTGGAACGGGGTCTGGCTCGAGGGCCCGGGCAGGAAGGTGGGGCTTTCGTCCATCCTGCTGCTAGGCGTTCCGGGCGTCATGGCCAAACCTCGGGTGGGAGGGGCGATGGGTCCGAAGGGAGAGCCGTAGGACACTGCATAGGAGTGATTAGCAATTGCTAGATTATCTGATATCAGAGGAATGGAATGGAGAGGTAACGTACTTAGAGGGTTTCGCAACGCCTGACCCACACCACGCGCCGCGCCACGGCCCGACCCAAGACTCTTCTGCTCGGCCGCATGAGACTCACCACCGCGTCGCCAAGTCGCAATGTTCTGGGTGCCAGGTCCGGGGTTAGGGCCGGAGCCCATACCGGCATCACCGGTGCTACCAGCCCCCATACCCGCAACAGACGAAGAGCCAGCAAGCGAAGCCGGTCCGGGACCCCCACCCTCACGCCTCAGGAAGCGATCGCCACTGCTCAGACGAGCGGGCTCCTCGCTTCCCATGCCTCCGCTAACAGGGGCCTCGCGTTGGCGCGACAGGTCGGCCTGGTGCTTCTTCCACCAAGCCGGGAAGCCGTGGAACAGGCCCAGCTGGTGCTGCGTGACCTTGTCGAAGGGCATCTCGTGCTTGTACTTGCAGCCCTGCTGAGTGAAGGCGCACACCCCCTCGTGCACCCACTTGTCGCAGTAGATCTTGGGGCGGCGGGGCGGCTGCGACGGCTGCTGCTGCTGCTGCTGCGCATGGCTGCCGTGGTGTGAGTGGTGCGTGTGGAGATGCGTGCTGGCCGCTGGCGTAGGGGTTGAGCCTGGGCCTAGGCCGACGACCCCTGTTGCCATGGAGGTCGGGTGGTGCGATGGTGGCGTTGGAGGGGTTGAGGCGACGATGGTGTCGATACGTGACTAGGAGTGACAAACTGTTAGTTAAGGTCCAATGGTTTTGCTTTTTAGGTACGAGAAGGGTTAGGATACAATGGCTTGGGTATGCTGGGGGACTGGGTGGGCTTTTGGGCACTACATCTGCGTTTGTTGCGTCATAAAAACTGTACTTGAACCAAAGATCTTGATCTTGACATATCTGCTGCGAACGATGGCAAACTATTAATCAAGGGTCGGGGCAGGTGCTGCAACAATTCTGGATATAGTCCAAGAAGACACGGGTAGTGAAATCTGGACTCACCTGGATGTTGTCTGAAGGGGAAGAAGGGGCGTTTGGAGGGTTCTACGTAGGGTCTTAGTAGGAAGACCCGAAATCGCCAAGCAGCAACTTACCCTAAGAGGAACTGGCTCGGCATTGCTGGATCGTCCGTTTGGAGGCAAGGCTCGCGGTGGAGGCAAGACTATCATCCCCGAGCAACTCGGCTGCACCGAAGGGATATCCTTCAGAGGAGGCAACATGTCGGCCGGGACAAGGCGTGTATACTGACCGTTGCCTCGGTCAAAGCAGTAGGCGTAGCTGGCGTCCAGCTGGTGGCCGGAGATTGTGCCGGGGTTCTGGTAAGATGCCATCCCGGAGGGTTGCGGAAATTGTTCCATGCGTGGACTGGTATAAGCAGGCCCGTGTTGGGCGGTAGGGCTTTGCGGGATATGGTGAGCCATGGGGGAATCGAATGTGGTGAAATCGGCACAGCCGCGACTTGGAAGCATCGCTTCATCTGCTGCTACTTGCTCTCTCCAGTTAGAAGAGGCAAGACCTCGGGATGAAAGATTCAACTGCTGCATGCTTGATCGTAGCGTTTGCAACTGAACCCCCTGCGGCGCCGGCTGATGCTGTGGTTGCTGCTGTTGCTGAGTTTGGTTTGTCTGGCTACGATCAGCGGCAAGTTTGTTTCGGCGATCGTTGACGGACTGGAACGGATTTCGATCCATATTGGTCTGTGGTTCAAGCGACGTGCTGGGTGGATGCTCTATATCAAGGTTCAGATTCAGATCCAGAAGGGACGAAGCACTATGAGAAGAGGAAGTCGTGTTGGTAGACACAGGAGAGTTGTCTCGTGTGGAAGCTTTGGAAGCGTCGGAAGAGTAAGACAGAGCAGAAGGAGGAACAATTGTGGTGGTAGTGGTGGTGGTGGTGGTGCCGGGAACGGTGGGGAGGGGGGAGGTGTCCATGGTGAAGAGAAAAAATGGACTCGAATGGGTGGTCGCTGCTTGAGCCAAGCAGTAGAATATGAAAGAAATTATAACAGAGCAAACGAGCAAGAATGGGCACGCGCTCTAATTTATACTGCCGCGTTGGGCCGGGTCAGTGTCAACTGTCAACAACCGCGCGGAAGTTCTTACGTTACGTTGCGGATCGAAGACCACTTCAACGAAAAGTAAAAGGCTCTAGACTCTAGACTATGGAAGTTGCTTGAGAAATGACAAAAAGAAACGTAGTGTACCTAAATTATTTTTGATGTTGAGCAGAAGGCTCTTTAAAGCAAGCCCTTGGGAGAGGAGGGGGGGGGGGGGTTCAGACCGTTTTTTTTTCAGTCAAGCAAGCGCAAGCAAGCTTGGGCATCTCCACGCACGTATACACACATCTATCAATGCACACATATGCCTACACACCTACACACATGCACCTACAGACAACATATGTGGGCACCTCCAGCTACAAGCATCAATGATCCATGGATTTCCTTTTGATAACAGCCACCCTGCTACCCTGCCATCACGGCAACCGTTTGTTGAGAAACCTCAAATAAGGTTAGATGCATCCAACGGCTACCTGCAGTTGTGGTTGTGGTCTGTGTTTTCCACGTAACGGTAGGATTGCAGGATTGTCCGGCTACACAAGCCGGTTATCTAGATCACAAGTATAGGTACTAGGTACGGGTTAGAATACTGATGGCCTTTGGGTGGAATTATGATATTAATCCCTTTTTTTTTGTGCTATTCTCATCACCTTTCACTCCCTTTTTCTCCTCCTCCTTCTTGCCTCATGGGGCCCTTCCCCTCTTCCTGTCTCACTTAAGAATGCAATTACTCATCTTGATCTCTCTCTGTTTCATTTTCTCTTGCTAAGCTAAGCTACTAATACACATTGACGGCTCTCACTGACCCGTTAGCTTTCTTAACTGCTGGACTAGAAAGTCCCTGTATGCCTGAGCAAGGGGGTTGTTGTCACGGGTCCTGAGGGTATCGATGGCAATGCGAAGAGAAATCTCAGAGCGAAAATCAACGCAGGATCTACCGAGGCCGTGTCCGGTTTTGCAGATTAGGCAATCGCCGTGACTGTCTGTGGGAACGCCGCGTAGTCCTAGTCCGTTAGTGGGGCCGTTTGGCATTCCTCCGTTCGTTGTTGCTGCGGTAAGCGGAGCTGATCGTAACATTTTCGATGGTAAGAAAGGAGCGGGTTTATGACTTGGGTGGGGGGCAACGGAAAATTGCGGCTGTTTACGACGAGGTTTCGAAACTGCTAGGTTGTGATTCAAGTTAGAATCAGTTGCTGCGGTTGCTTGGATGTGCCGCCGCTTGGCTAGGCCCTGCCGCTGGACTCTGCGGCTGGTGTGTATTCTGCTGGGGATTGCTGTTCTGAGAGGGATGGGGATACGCATGCTGCTGGGGGTTGCTGTTCTGAGAGGGATGGGGATACGCATGCTGCTGAGGATACGTAGGCTGCTGCTGAGGATATGCATTCTGCTGCTGATATGCATTCTGCTGAGGTAGCGCATTCTGTGGTTGACCCATGTGCTGCGGAGTGTTTGACTCTTGCTGGGTATGAGGTTGCTGACGATAACCATCTAGAGACCAACTTGCAAGTGAGTTCATATCCAGGAGTGGGACCAAACCCCACTGGGGATACTCATTTTGGAGTTGACGTGCATCCTGGCCGCCAAGCGTAGGCACCTGGCCAAACGTACTCGGCTGCTGTGGATGCATATTCTGGGACTGGTGATGCATGTTCTGCGGCGGCCTATACATATTTTGCTGGAATTGCACATATTGCTGTGGCTGATACATACCATGCTGCTGTTGATATGCACTCTGCCCCTGGAGATTCATATTCTGGTGCTGTCCGTTCGGAAATTGCCCCCACCCATCTTGTTGAAGCATATTCTGCAGGTGATTCATGTGCTGCGGTTGGTTAACACCATGCTGCTGGTTCATGCGCTGGGATTGACCAAAGCCCTGTGATTGATGAGCAGGTTGTGGCTGATGAAACCACAGGGGTTGAGGGAAGCCTTGGGATTGATTTGATACAGGCTGTTGAGTTATATGCTTTGGCTGCGGCTGCGGCTGCGGCTGCGGCCTCGCCGGTGATGGGTGTGCTAGTAGTTGCGGCGACGGGTGCGCTGATGGTCGCGGCGATGGTCGCATCGGTAGTTGCGGCGACGGGTGTGCTAATGATTGCGGCGACGGTTGTGCTGATGATCGCGCCGATGATCGCATCGGTAGTTGTGGTGACGGTTGCGCTGATGGTTGTGGTGACAGTTGTGGCGACGACTGCATTGCGGAAGCCAGAACCCCCGCTACGCCTTATGTTAACTCTCGTTCTCCGTTTGTATGGCTTTGGAGCCATTGCTAGAGTGAATTACCTTGCACACCTGTATCCATATCCGCAATTTCCTCATCCTCTCCGTAGCTTTCATCTTCTTCAACCTCAGCGGTATTGTCGACATAATCGTCTTCGCCGTCAAAATCGCCGCCGTCAAAATCAGAATCGTCATTAGCTGGCTCCGGGGGCTGGAGTATTTCTAGGTCACTATCGTCGTCGTCAACACCTTTGATGAAACCTACATGGAAGTGGTATTCAACATCCTAAATTCTGTTAGCTGCCGACGCGGAGTTAAAGAGGTTGGTGAACAGTGTGAGAGCATTTACCTTTGCCCCCCGTCGCCTAGCTCCGCGACCGTAAACTTCTTCACGTTCAGCAAGCTTTTGCTTGTGCTCTTCTTCTCGTGCTTTGAGAATCTTCTCCCAAACACTTGCGTTTGCTGTTTGCGTATCACTTTCGCCGGAGTCATGGGCGTTATCCATTAACGAGCTCGAGTCGTTAGCCCAAACACGCGCATGAGAGAATTGGTTATCAGAACCAGTATTGTCGCCGCTCGTACTTTCTAGTCGACTTCTGTCTAAGAGCTTGTCAACTGATGCTGAGTCATATGTGATCTTCACCTTATTTTTATGAGTAAACAAAGCTTCGGCACCACGTGTCAGGATAGACTCTAGGTCATTTTCGCTGCTATTGTCAGCGTCTAGGCTTTCGATAAGGGCATGGTCAAGGGCTAGCTTCTTTTTTCCTGCCTGGAGTATGTCTTCCTCAACCGTGTTCTTGGTGGTGAGTTGAAAACAGAGAACTTTCTCTTTTTGGCCGATTCGGTGGGCGCGTGATATGGCCTGGATATCCTGATGAGGATTCCAATCTGGGTCGTAAATAATGACGGTGTCCGCTGTAGCTAAATTGATACCAACGCCGCCAGCGCGAGTGGATAGGAGCATTGCAAACAGCGGCGAGTTAGGTGCATTGAAATCATCAATTTGACGCTGCTTCTTCAATGCACTCAACCCTCCGTCAATTCGACCAAATGGAAGTCCCAGAGCACTGAGGAAGTCTTCGATGATATCCAGACAGCGTAAGAACTGGCTAAATATTAGGACGCGGTGGCCCCTCTCCTTTAGCTTCGGGAGCATGATTTCTAGCAGCATTAACTTGGGTGAAGCCTCAACTAAGTTACGTTGCATTGCGTCCTCGTCGACGTTCTTGTCCTCCACATCGCCATTGAAGCAGAAAGGATGGCATAGGCATTGTCGCAGATCCGCCATGATATTTGTCAAGCTCTTGCGGTCGCTTGCCTTCAACTTCCCCTTCCCCTTCCCCATGATTGCTTCGATAAGCTCGGGATTTCGGGCTATGATGGACTTTGAGAGCTTCTCTTGGAGGACTGTCATAGTGACTGGAACAATAATTTGAGCCATTGGCGGTAGGAACTTCAATACCTGAACTTTTGTGCGGCGCAAGAAGTATGGGCGAATCAGGTTGTGAAGCTCTGGCAGGTTTTCTTTGGACAAGACATTGTACTTCATATCCATAGCCTCAGCATTGTGCTTGGGGTCGATGAATTGAATAAGGCTGAACAGTTCTTTCTTGTTGTTCTGCAAAGGAGTACCTATTTGTTCAGCGTCAGCATTTTCTAGTGAAAAGAGGGGGAAAAGCTCTATGGCCGCTCACCTGTCAGCAAGACTCTGCATGGGATCTTCATGTCCGCCAGCACTCGGTAGAGCTGCGTCTGATCATTCTTCAACCTTTGGCCCTCATCTACGATCAAGCCGGCCCATTTAACAGAATGGAATGCTGACTTGACCGCGCTGGCTGCCTCATAAGACATGATCACGACATGGGCTTTCATGCCGTTATTGACCCCGTCGGGAAAGAGTTCGTATTTGTAAGCGAGATCCTGAGAAACTTTGCCACCATGGTATGTCACGACTCGGAGAGAAGGGGCCCAATCTTTGAGCTCCCGGCGCCAATTAGGGCAGGTAGCGTTCGGGACCACGATAAGGAATGGCCAGCACTTAGGTTGATCTTGCACCAGAGAGCTGATGAAAGAGACAATCTGGATAGTCTTTCCGAGACCCATCTCGTCTGCCAGAATCACATTCTGTTGTTGGTGGAAGTTGTAAAGAAGCCAATTTACACCCTCTAGTTGGTATGGCATAAGGGTACGACCCTTTTTAAGACTTGGAGGTTGACCTTTCAGCTCGCAATCGTTCTGGAAATCTAGAGATCGATAGTGCGCGATGCGCTCTCGCATTCCCTGGTCCTTAGCCGAAGGGAAGTATTTTCCATTAACGTATTCTTCATACGCAATCTTGAAAGCCTCCCATTGAGTCGTCAGGTGCTGAGGAGGAGGCCCATCAGAGACTGACTCTTCATAACTCAAACCCTGGAACTTGACGTATACCGAAGATATATCTGAGATGCGTGCAAGGTCTTGCGCCTTAGACGAAGCGTTAGATCCGATGTGATAGTTCACCTTGAGGATGACATCAGCCAACAGCCATTCTTCCTCCACAGCAGCTTCGGTAGTCATTCGGGGGTAACGATTTTCTTCGCGTTTATGGAATGCGGCTCGGGTAGGATTTGCTGCTATGCCATAAACCCAGGCACCAGGCATCCATGTATCATGGAAGTGTGAACGTAATTCCCATTTGACGAGGTACTCAATCTCGTCTTCGTTAAAGTCGCTGCTTATTTGGTCTTCGGTGTAGGCTTCCTGGTTGGTAGGTCGCCACGCAACTAATGCATGGACCTTGTTTTTGACGTCCAAGCATTCCTTGCACTTCCATTCGGCAAGGGCGTATTCGAAAAGACGATCCTCTCGGACGCTTAGATTCTTATCCGGAGTTTTGGTAAGCGACGGTAAGTGTTCAAAGTGATACCCTCTCTTGCACATTGAACAACGGAAGAGTACGTTCTTGTCATTATTGACCAACTCAGGCCGAACATCGGCAATCGGATCCTCGCCCCCATTATCTGCACGAGCCTTCTCTTCCTGTTTGGGGGTCTTTCTTGTCGAAAACTCGGCGCAAGAGACACCTGGCATTCGACAAACCTGACAGGCTGAATAGTCGGGTGCACGTGGATCCTTTTTCTTGTAATGCCCGATGCACAGTCTGCATTGGAGCACAAAAGCGTCTGGGCCGACTTTCGTGACCCTATGATCACGTAGGGATCGCACACCGATGCAGTTCCTATGGTAGGAATAGGAGCATCCCTGACAAAAAATGAGGGTACCCTTACGGCGGCCCGATCCTGACCCGCAAGTGTCACATGAATCAGAGTGCGCTTTTCGAAAGTCGGATCCTCGAGGACAGTCTTGGAAGACTTCCTTGATAGCAGAGTACTTTAGCACTGGAGATGCTTTTTCTTCCTCAAGAATATCATAGTCGTCGTCAATTTCTGGATCCTTCATGCTCTTTGAGGCCCTAGTCGATCTAGAAGATCTTCGAGTCGCCTCAAATTCGATCTCCGAGTCACTCTCCAAGTATTTACTAGAGGTGTAAGGTGTCCGTGGCTTTTTCTTCTTGCGCGACGAGGTCCTGACCGCACCACTGATATCAGAACGAACGACTGGTATATTGTCATTGAGATCGTCGCCCTGGTTCAATCCAGTATCCTTCAATCCAGTCTCGTGTGCTAGTTCATCCTCGGAGTCATCGACGATACGGCGTTGTCGCGCTGATCTAGTCGCCCTTTCTGTGGTGGGGCCAAGTGAACCAGCGAGGCGACTGCGAGACTTCGGCCTTCGTTGTCTAAATTCTTGGTCTGAATCCTCAGATAAGAAGTCATCATCGTTGTTAGATCCAGCTGATACCTGGCGTGAAGTTTGCGAGGCAGCCTGTTGCGTGCTTTTATGAGACGAGTGAGTGGATCTCTTTTGTCGCTTGCTCAGGCGGTCTTCAGGAGATGACAACGACTCGACGTAGTCATCGTCGGGATGGGGGTGTTTGCCTAAGCGTTCACTCATCGTGAAGCCGTTGTTCTCAGATCTTCGTTGCTGAGATTGGAATTCCTGTGCAGAATACCGACCGTTCTCCAGCTCTAGCAGATCATCGTAGGCCACCTATGAAAAAGTAAGTTTGGGAAGACAGATAAGAAATGCAGGGGATATAAAGGATATATCTGGTTAGCATGATGGGGGGGATGGGAGATGCACGGTGGGAACAAGCCAGTCGTAGTTCGCTTGAGCATCAGGCTTGCCTTCAAAACTGCGGCGGAAGCAATGTAGATATCGCCCTAGTTCACATACCATCTTTCCCGAATACTTTCAGGAAGAGTCATGTAGACATGAGTCGCACAGATGGAGTAGATCTGAGCTGACCTGCTTACCGCGGCAGAGGGGACTGGCTGAGGATGAACGAAAGAAACGCGAAGAGAAAAAAAAAAAAAAGAGCTGGAAGAAGGTGTAGTGGGAGTGGAATTGCTAATATTCGCGATTTCGCGAACGTAAGAAGGTCGGAAGTGTGTGAGAATAAATACCTAGGTACCTAGACGTATGAAGTGTTGTTGTTGTGCGAAACATGCAGTGTTTCGCCAAGCAGGTAATTTGGAAGTTTGAATACAAATCAAAGCTACCAGGTAGTCGTAGAAGTGCGAAGATACTTGGGAACGTTTGAGAATCCACCGAAAATGAGGATTCAAGATGTTCAGTTCCCAGTCAACGCGACGTGTGACAGTGAAGAAAAACAAGGGCGATATGGGAGAAGGAGATGTATGTGTGGAGAAGAACAGGGTGGGAGAAGAGCGGTATGGGAGAAGAACGATGTGGGAGGGGAAGACGTATGGGAGAAGATGTATGGGAGAAGAAAAAGGTATGGGAGGAGAACTGTGTAGGCTGTACTCGCCGTGGATGTTATGAAGAAGGATGAATGGTGAGGAGGGAAGAGTGAAGAGCGAGGTGTGAAGAGCGAAGAGTTGAAAGGTGAAGGGAGCGGCGAAAATAAAACCAAAAACAAAATAAAATAAAATAGAACGGCAGAAATTAGATGGGTTGGGCACGAGGTACTTACTTGATCTACGTAACCGTCTTGAAATTCAACGATGTAGCTTTCGTCGTCACCCTCCAAGCCTACTTGGTCCAGCACCCTTTCCACGGCTTGACTTGGATATATCCGTTCATACGAAGAAGGATCCAAAGGACGTTCGAGGATCACCTCTATAGGGAACCTCCGCGCGTTGCCAGGAGAATCGGTAGAAGGTACGGTAGTGTGCATTGGTTCAATGCTTCTGGCATCGTTTCTCGCATCTGAGTTGTCCAAGCTACGCCCATCTTGGTCGTAACCTGGATCGATGCAAGATGGCTCTGGTACTTCCCCCATCACAACATCACCATCGCCATCTTCCAAGGTCATATCAGCTAATGCATCACCCGACACATCGCCTACAACGTCCGCCAAATTATTGTCCATCTTGTCGTGCTCGTATCAAAATCGATAGCAAAGAAACGAAGGTTGTGTGCACATAGCACCCCGGCGAGGCATCAGGCGCAACGAAGGTTGACGATTGGTGGGGCTAGTATGCTGAACAGTACCTAGTACCTAGTAGGTCAAGGGGTAGAAGAATGTGCGGCGACGAGGAGAGGAATGCGCAGCAGTAAGGAGAGAGTCGAAGAGGTCTTATCTTGGTCGCAAATCGTGAGTAACCATGTTCATATCCCTCTTGTAAGCAAAAAGTCGTGGTGTTATTGCAAAAAGGCATGGGTCGTTGCTGGACATATGCACACTTGGTTAAGTCCCGAGTCGTTAATCGAAGAACGCGCCGAGTTGACGCAAGTTGCTGTTAAAACGTTGGAATTTCACGCGTTGTGTGAATGGAGGTACTTTCCATTTCCTAATAACGTTAGCGTCGCTGCACGGCTTCCTAAGCCGCTTACGAGTACCTAAGTATTTTAGGTATTTTGGGTACCTAGTATTTTAGGTATTTTAGGTAGTATTTCAGGTATTTCAGGGTTCAAGGTTGTATATACATGTACCGAGTATATTTCTTTAGGTACTACCTACCTAGTACCTAGTATACATAGTAGGTAATCGATAAGGATCAAGATTCTAAAGATTCTCGAATACTACATATGTATAGGTACCTACTAGGTAGGTAGCAGCCCTAAAGGCACCTACTACCTACTATGTAGTAGGTACATACTAGGTACAGGTCTATGCCTTAAGGCCACACCCTGGTCCCACCACCTACTAGGTATGAATTCTAGACTCAACCCGGCTAGGCAAGTATTAGATACCGCTACTACGTACCTAAAAATTTCGATTTTCTCTAGCTTCGATATCTACCTATCTGCTAGGTAGGCATATGATTTGCCATCCTCAACTTCCAAAATCATTTTTTCTTCTTCAAGAGAGAGGTGCAATGATTTCTTTCAACTCATCATGTTTATATGGTAAACATAGTATCTTATTGAGAACATGTGGCTTTTCAAGGCTTACCCATGTTCCTTCACGGGCTTCCTCTCTCTCGGCAATTCATCGAGGGCTCCGTGATTCAGAGAAAGCTAGGCCTCAGGGCTTCCAGCGCGCTTCTTTGAATACTTCTGGGTCTGACAGACCACCACGTCGCGGAAAAGATGACAAGTCGTCCTTCAAGATTAAGAAGGGCAAGAAGGATATCACATACACAGGGCCAGAACCAAAGTCAAGACGGGCACGCTTCAATGACCCGAGTGAATCGTTTGGAAAGAAAAGTCTCGTCTATCAACTTAAACATGGTAACCAACGGGGAAAATTTTCCCGGTCGGAGGGGGGAGGAAAGCCACAAAAGCGTGGAAAAGACGACGCACTGACGCAAGATCAGTTCTTCGCGGATTTCAATGCTAGCCCGGGAGGGACGTCTTCGGGAAAACACACACGCCGTACTCCCGATTCCACACGTCCCGGGCAAGTGGGTGGAAGAGACGGTCTATACCCCTCGGGGCGTCCTGCTCGATCCCCTGATATGAATAGGTCGCCGTACAAATCGTCATACAAGCCGCCACACGACTCGTCAAACAGGATGCAGACTAGGTCGGCAGACAGGTCACCAAATAGATTCCAAACCAGATCATTGGATAGGCCATCAAACGGGTTCCAACCCAGATCACCCGACAGGCCATCAGACGGATTTCAATTCAGATCAACGGATAGGCTATCAAATGGGTTCAAACCCAGGTCAACGGACAGGTCGTCAAACGGATTCCAACCCAGATCAACGGACAGGCCGTCGAACAGGTTTCAGCCCAGATCAATGGATAGGCCACCAAGCAGGTCATCGGCAAGTCTTTCGCATGCATTCGACTCAAGGACTCCCAGTTCCACGCGATTTAGATCAGTTACTCAGGAGACCCAGGAGGACGAGCAAAGCTTCCAGTCCGCCACGGAACGACAAACTGACCAAAGTGGCGACGAAAGTTCATCTCGTCAGAATCCACCAAAAGACTTTGGGCCTATTCGTGTTCCCCGTACCACCGCAGCATCTCAGTTTTTGTACGGCTACTCCCCAGTTGAAGCCGCCCTCAAGAACGCTCGACGTGAGCTCTACACTCTTTACCTCTATTCGGGGATGAACAGGCAGGAACTCGCCAAGGCTTCGGAACTCGAGAAGCAGGCAAGTCGAGCCGGCATCCCGATTAAGAGAGTGGATAGCCAAGGATTGCGAATGATGGATAAGATGAGCGAGGGGCGGCCACACAACGGATGCATCCTTGAGGCGTCCCCATTACCGCAGTTGCCGCTCAAGGCCCTTGGTCCATGGACCGAAGAACCGACTCCTGGGTTCAAGCTTGAGTTGAGTTATCAGTCGGCTGAGGAAGCAAAGATAAACGGTACATCCGACTTTGTCAAGTGCAGCCTTCCGCCGAACAGGAAGCCTTTCGTTCTGTTGTTGGATAGTCTTCAAGACCCGGGAAACCTAGGCGCCATCCTGCGGTCAGCGGCGTTCCTGGGTGTCAATGCTATTGTGGCGACGATACATCAGTCTGCTAAGATGACACCTATCGCCCTAAAAGCCTCGGCGGGCGCATCCGAAGTCATGAATTTGTTTTCGACCAGCTCTGTTCCCGACTTCCTCAGCCGCTCCCAAGAAGCGGGCTGGACTGTTTATGCTGCGGTGGCTCCGACTTCTGGACATAGCAAGAATAACCATATCACATTGGATAGGGTAGGTTCGTATGATCCGCTGTCGAATCACCCCACCATTCTTGTAATCGGAAGCGAGGGCGAGGGACTGGCGACCAACGTCAAGCGCATCGCAGATTTCCGGGTATCGATCCCGAATCATGCGGATTCTACCGCCGTGGAAAGCTTGAACGTTAGCGTGGCCACTGGTATCCTCTGTTCGGAATTCCTGAAACCCCAATTCACAACGGGTGACTTCGACAAGGCCTTCGAAGCCCAAGAAGACGAGAATCAGCTATTCTAGTGTGCCATACGTATAAGCCTGTATCTATAACGGTGGTTTACTTGGTCATCCGGTTCCCAAGACGGTTATGCGGCAACGATGTATTATACAATGGAAACGACTTAAGAGGCAATTCCACAACGAACCACTCAACTAGATGTACTATTAAGGAAAGGAAGTTAATCTTTCAAGGTCAATGAACCGATAGGCTAGGCACCGTGTCTACGTACCTACTAGGTACCTAGTAGTATTCATGGAAAACTACTAGACTAGTGGTCACGATTTGTGATAAGGTGACTACAGTCCTCAGGGATATAGATGGTAGAAAAAAATACCTAAGCAACGAGTTGTACATTATGATCCTATGAATATCCGTATCTCGATTAGGATGTGACCCAGACAGCGCCTAGAGCCATGCAGGGCTATGCAGGGACCTGCGGTCTAGAAGCTTAGGTACCCAGTCGAGGGTATCATCAAAATCTCAATCAACGACTTCACTCTGATTTTATCCTTCTCTAGGTACCTACCCAAGTACAAATAGACTGACGAATGCTCCAGTGTCGTTTATATCATGTCTTACTCAACTGTGGATACATCCATATCTCATATACCTACCTTTTTGCAATTATTCCTATTCTGAAGACATTGAACTGCATGGTCAGATCATTATGATGCGCTGTCAAAGTCGGAACTCGGGCTGGCCCACAGGACTTTGCGTCCCAGCCACCTGAGCTGAGCTGGTACTGTTTTTTTTTTTTTGTTTTTTTTTCGTTTCTCTCACCTTTGAGGGTCATGCAATATAATCTTCCTCAATAAATTACTGTTTCCAATGAGAGGGATATTATTTCAAACGTCGGTTATTACCAAGGATTCAATGACCGATTCGATGCCATCCATTGTTGGGCTCAGCTAATTCCAAGGTACACCGTCGTACCATCACGGCCCGCGTTACTTAAAACGTAACATCCACCGTCCAGTGTCATCCCTCGTCGGCAAAGTAAAATAGACGTTCGCTGATTGACACGGCACGGCACGGTACCTACCCACCAGCTAGCTAGGTACTTTCTGAGAAACAGTCACATCAATCAAACAACTACCCGACCATACTTCGGGGCAATAACCATCGGAGATTACATCTACGGGAACCAATTCGAAAGCCAAAGCTAGCGAGCTCCGATCCGACGATGCATCCGCCGAACGCAATGCTTAGCCTACCGTCTTCGCTTCTCGTGCTACTCGCAGCCGCGACCCAGTTGCGCGCACAACAACAGCAGCAGCCAGAGCAACAGCCGACAGCGATTCGCAAGATGTCGCCCGACGAAGGCGAAATGTTCTTCCCCGAATACTACGCCTTTGGGCCCGCACCATCACGGCAACTGCACAACGTTCGCGCCGTCGACGAAGGAGATCCGCTGGCCGCCAATAGTTCCGCTGTGATACCCTTCCACCCACCGTACCCATTACACCTAGACTATTACGGAGCAAAATCGGGATATGGCGAGCTCGGAGGCAGCGAAGATACCAGCTCGCATGGACTATACCGTCGGGCGCGCAATGCTCTCGCCAAGCTACAAGGCCGCCAGTTTGCATGTCCCAATGGCACGCATAGCTGTACCAACATCGGCCAGCCCAACTACTGCTGCGCGACCGGCATGACCTGTTTCGAGGTGACGAACGCCCCGGAGGCCGGCAACGTCGGATGCTGTCCGGAAGGACAGACCTGCGGCTTCACGGTCGGCGAATGCTCGGACGGCGCGACAGGCTGCGACTCGAACATCGGCGGCGGGTGCTGCATCCCAGGATTTGCGTGCGCCGACATGGGATGTGAGTACCTACCTCTCTGCAAACATAGCAAGTGCAGCGCGCAAGACGCAAAGATAAATAAGGAGGCAAACTAACCCGGCACCCAGGCGTCTCCAGCACCGTAACCGTGATAACGCAACCGCGCACCACCGTCACATCGACCATCCTCTCAACCCCCACGCCCTCGACACAAGTCATCACCGTCATCGTCACCGTGACGCCCGCCGGCGGCGGCGAGCCCGTCACCAGCACCACGACGCAGACCACAACGGCCGGCGGCCAAGCAACCTCGACGACGAACTTTGGCGGCGGCGTCCAGCCCTTCCGACCCACCAGCGGCAGCGGCAGTGCTCCCTCCACGACCTCGACCACGACTTCCGACTCGTCCTACTGCCCAACCGGCTTCTACCCGTGCCTCGCGCACGCAGCCGGCGGGTGCTGCCGCACGGGGCGCGACTGCAGCACGACGTCGTGCGCGGCGCCACCGCCGATGACGACGATTGTGACGAACGGGGCGACGATTGCGGTGCCGCTGTCGGACGCGACGGCAGCAGCAGCAGCAGCCGCATCTTCGACGTGTGCTGTGGGGTGGTCCATGTGTGGTGCGGATGCCGGCCCCGTGCCGGGATGTTGTCCTGAGGGCTACGCGTGCGGGACGGTTAGCTGCACATTGTCGGCGAGCACGGCGACGGCGACGGTGGCGAAGGCGTTGCCGAGTGCTGCGGCGCCGGGGGTGGGAGGGGACAAAGGGGTGGACTGCGGTGGTGGGGGTGCTTGTGGTGGGTTTGGTGGTGGGTGTGTTCTAGGGGCAAGGGAAAAGGAGAAGGGGAGGGGAGGGGAGAGGGAGAGGGAGAAGTGGGCGCGTATGGAAATACCCAGTGGTGCGGTGAAGAGAGGGAAGAGAATGGCGGTCAAGGCATGCATGCTAGCCAGATGGACGAAGAAAGTGAACGTCGTGGAACGAGAATTTGCATCTTGCATTGCGAGGAGTTCAGTTTGCCTTCTAAGATAGAGTTGCATAATGCATTGTGCTATGATTTGGGCATGAATAAAAGAATTTGACGATGGACCAAGGAGGTAGAAGAGGTTACATGGATGCATACAGAAAGAAATCTTTGCTTTGATCGACATATCATTACATCACATATCATCACATGCTGGCAAACAGCCTTCAGGTAGTATTAGAGGTACGAGTAAGGTAGCTCGCTAAGTATCCGGAGGTAGCATCCATGGATACTCCGGTTCATGATGTTTACAATATAACTCCGTTGCTCTTTGTATAGGTAGGTGTGTAATCTTTTCCATTGTAACTCTGCTAGTATTAAACCAAAATTAAACCAACCAAAGCATCTCCAGTCTATGGTAACTAGTAGCCAAATCCAAGCTATCAAACATCCCACGATCCTAGGTATATCCACGCAGATCAAGGTTTAAGGGGGTAGTCAACGTTGTCTCAGATGCGACGTCTAATTACAAGTTACAAGCCTAACAATGGTTGCCGCAACGCCTCCCGATGCCGAGTGACCAGCCAGAACCAATACCACCGCCGCCGAGACCATATCCCTCTTTCCCAAGCAGGTGTGACCAAGGAAACTGAATTAAAAATATGTGATATGGAAATGTTTAGAACTTCGCGCGGCCTCCCGAGGGCCAGCTAGGTTTGGCCGGTACGCATAAGGAATTGAAGAAGCGAATTTTAGTAACAAATTGTGCAGATGTCTTTTCTAGTTGTATGTAAGCTGGCACCTTCGTCCGTTTAAGACAGCAAGAAGGCGGCAGCGAAGCCGACGAGTGCCAACAGGCTGTTCGTGCCGGCCTTGATGGCGACGGCACCGCCCTCGTCGGGTACGACGGTGGAGGCGGCGCTAGGCGACGAGTCGCCGGTGTCAAAGGTGGTGGTAGGACCAGAAGGCGTGGCCGTTGCGCTGCCGCCGCCGCTGGTCGCGAATGTGGAGTTGGCAACCGATGCGGAGCTGAGAGACGCCGAACCGACAGCGGTGCCTCCGGTGCCTGTTGCAGCGGCGGAGGAGCTGCCACCAGTACCCAACACGGCGGTCCCGGTGCTACCAGAGCCAGCGAGGGTGTCGGTGGTGGTAGTTGTGTCTGTCGTGGAAGTTTCCGTGCTGGTTTCACTGCTGGTGCTGGAAGTGCCGGTGAGGCCATCGCTGGTGGTGGTGGAGGTAGCGATAACATCGGTAGTGGTGCTGGTAACTTCGTCACTAGAGGTCGTGCCCGTGACGACGTCGGTGGTTGTGCTGGTTTCTATTTCGGTGCCGGTGCTGGTGCCGCTAGAACCGCCGCCGCCGCCAAAGGCGGTATCACTAGCAGCAGCGCTGCTGGCAACAACCTCAGTGCTACCGGCAGCAGTGCTACCGGCGGCGGTGCTACCAGCTTCTTGCGTCTGAGCTACCACAGCAGTAGCCGCAAGGAAGGTGAGGGCAGTAGTAACCTTCATACTGAATATATGGTATGGGGTATCTATAAGTATTAAAGGGTGTATGTACTTCGGAAAAGGGTCCTCAACAAGGTAAACTCTTAGGAACTCGTAAGAGAAAAAGCTCGAAGAACCCGCAGTATTAATGAGAGGTAGTAATAACCAATGACAAAAAAGGTGAAGTCCTTTATATGTCCCTTTGTGTGTGTGTGTGAAGGACCAGAACGAAGTCGATAGCTGATGGTGCGAGTCACTTATATCTACGAGAGATCATGCTAGACTGTGAGACGGGCAACGGGAAGGAAGCCTGCCAAGCTATATACAAACCTTAAATAGCTTACGTAGACGCCCAGCGGACACATTCACTCGTGGTTTTGGCATTTGACGGGCCACTTCGGGGTATTCCATGATACGCGTGTCGATGGCGATGTTTCCAGAAAGAAGAATTAGTTTGGGTGGTTTAGGTTGGCTGGAATGTCTCAAAATGGCTGGAGGTTGCGCTGGAGTTGCGCTGGAGTTGCGCCGAGTTGCACTGGGGGGGTCGCACTACCGGTACCCCCGGCATCCCCTAGCATCCCCTAGCATCCCTTAGCATCCCCTAACATCCACTGACATCCTATCGATAACTGACAAAGAGTGGACCTTGGTGGCTATGACAGAAGACGAGAGACAGAAAGAGGCTGAAGGAGGTAGCCAAAAAGACAAATAAGTGCCACAGCCCTGGAATTTTAGTGGAATTTTAGTGGATTCTCAGTGTAATCCTATGTGGCTCAGTGTTCATCTGGCATTTGAATTCTGAATCATCCCACCACCATCTGCACCATCTACGCACCAATCTACGCAATTTCGCAATTTCGCAACTTCGCAACTTCGCTCACAATTCGTACCTCGGCACATTCACATTTAGCCCAGATCACTCTACTCCCGATCATGCCCAGTAGCTGATTAAGTCGATCGTACTTCATATCGCAAGCGGCAAACTGCAGTAATTGGGCACTCTGGTGTATCCGACCATGGCTTGCACATTGCTCAGATTGGCGACCGTTGGCCACCCTTTCTCACCGAAGTCTAGGTACGCCTAGGCACCTAGTATCCAGCCCACTACCTACAGCATCCCAGGCCCCAATGGAATTGCCATCGCAGCCATTGGTGATAGATGGTTTACGATGGAATGGGGGCTGGCCATGAATTCTTGGATGCAAACCACAGCTAGCTGTGACTTGTTCCTATTTTTACGATAGGCATAAAAATGGGCACACTGTTACTACCTGCTATCTGCCTACATACCTAGTACGCAGTACCTACAGAGATATGTGCATATAATCGTGGCAGGATAAGTTCCTGGTGAAGTGGACAACGCTTGCACTGACGATTATGTCTGAGCTGCCGGGAATCCCCAGCTGTCACGCTGAAGCCCGCTAGACATAAATATTCTAGGCACTACATCTATGCATACTGATCAGCGTCTAGGGCATGTGGTAACGAACGTGCCGCCACGATTTGACGTCAGCTGGTCTAAATTTATCAACCCGTCCAGCAGGCTTCATCCCCTACTTCAAGTTCCTATTCTCGTGGGCCTCCAAGGCCTGCTCCCTTGCCTGGCTCCGCCACCAAATCCCCCACCTCCGGTATGCACAACACCGGGATCAAGCCGAAAAGCTTGTTTTGGCACTACGCAAGACATCGATTTTCTATAGCACTTTAGTCTACAGCTGAATCTGGCTGCTGACGACTCCCTAGACAATCAGGACATGGTGAGATACACCATGGTTCAAAGTCGAGAATAACCAACTTGCATCTCCAATTGTGCAAGTCGGAGATATCCCCTAGAATACCGAGGGCATGGTCAACTTGCGTTGAAGAACTACCCAAATGGGTACACACATGTAGACGCACGCAATGCCGCATCGCTGTCAACATGGATTCCACGATATAACCCCGCCTAGAGAAAAAAGGAATTTCCCCTTCGGGATACCGCCGCTGCCGCCACTTAGTTCATAACCGAACAGACAAAAACGTCTGACCGCGGACGACCCAACTTGTTAGGCCCAGCGGTTTCGAAAAGCACGCGGGGCACTAAGCCCGGTGGCAGGTCGCGAATGGCGCACGACACACGATTTCCGGAATGTGGTCGTTTTCTGTGGTGTTAATTAACGATCCCTTGCTGGTAACCAGCAGTAGCCAGGCTTTTCAGACAATCATGAATTTGGTTTCCCATGCCTTTGCCATATTGGGCACTTTATCCCAATCAGATCCGGTGTACTCTGTCCAACCTACTCTCTCAAACACCGGCATCGCAGCTGTCGGCTTCACATTCTTGAGAACTAGATAGACCACCTCGACCCTAGTTCTCCCCGGGTAGTAAGATACCTTGATGTCAGAATCCCCATCCCGTCCCATAATTGGGCGAGAGGCAAGCGGTAAGAGGTATAATTTCTCCTTTTCTGATAGCTTATGCTTGCCGTCTGCGCGAATGTCATAGTCGGGGAACCACAACATTCCCCTGTCGCTAACGAGCAGAGATGGCCTGGTCCCCAGGACATCCGCCAAGCGGAGCTTTCCACCGACTATGTTCCAGGCAGTTTCCAGGAGACGTCCCTCCAGAAGTACATGTCCCATCGTCACCTTGCCGAACTCGTTTGGCCCTATCGTCTCTGTTCGAGCCTCTAGCAGCCGACACAGATATTTGTTATACCCAAACGGTGCGAATTCAACGGGACTCAGGACGCTGGCCCAGGACCATGACGGCGCCACATACTCGTTCGGCTTCGTCCTTAAAGTATCATGAATATTTCGTGCATTGCTAGGGGCCCAAGAAACTCCGCTTTGGCCGAGACTTTCGACTTTGCTCACACGCACTCGGCTTCGTCCGACACACCATGACATATCGTTGAGCAACGTCCCCTCCCAGAGTCCAGCAAGATAGCGCCCAGTAGGTACCCCGTGGGATTCCCTAACTGCTTTCGCTTGTTGTGCCAGGCCGCTCATCGCTGGGAGTCTATCGCTTATAAAAGTAAGATTCAGCCTGCTATATGCACGTACCCACGTATGCCATTCGTGCTCCGCCCTCGTCTTGTCATCTACCTTGGTCACATCGTGGTGTGTCGCGTAATAGGCCTCATGAGCCTTTGTCCAGGAGTCCATGTCCTTGAAAACATCTGCTAACGCCGCATCACATTCACACGCCGCCTGTTGCTTACACTCGAAGACCAGCTCGTTGCCGCAGAAATGCAATACTCGTGCTGACAAACGCCTTTCCTGGTAAACCCACGCTCGCGTTAGCAACGGATAGCACTCATCATACGAACATGACTTCGCCGACCAGAAGTGCGGGGCTTCGGACAGCTTCTCTGTGACGAAGAGGCGGTGCCCTAGATCGGCCGTCCCCGGAATCTGGTACACCATCATCGTCTCAATAGGCTGAAAGCCGCCGTCGTGATCCGGAGACCTCGTCGCGGCTAGACATAGGATGCAGTTACCATAGTAAGAGCCCATCTTGAGGGATTCCTGAGCCCAGTCTTCTGCACTGTCCTGTATGATGCAGAGTGCATCAATCCAAAGGTAGCGTATCTCCAGTAATCGACAGAATTGTATCGCGTCTTGATATGTCTTTGGTAGGTCGCCCAACGCTATCCCTCGCATCAGGGACGATTTGTTATCAGCCTTTAAGGTGATGGCCTCCTGGCCCTCTTTCTTCTTGCCCCAGCAATGCGATAAGCATACATATGTGCCTTCCTGTCTATCCCCGACACACTTCAGGTTGATGGGGTCGCCTGGTTTAGGCTTGGACCCCAGATCCAGGACACGAGCGGGCAGGGACCGCTGCCTGTAGCTCTCACATTTCTCGTGCTTCTCGATGCAAGTCTTCAGCCACGTACGAGCACGGTCTACACTGCCAGGCGACGAGAATTTCCCAGGTAGATGTTTCTTCCGGATGTCCGCGAGCACGCCGCCCGTGTTGTCCTGCTGGGGCGGTCTGTGTAACAAACATTCCTTCTTTACAGTCGAGCCGTCTTCAAGTTCGTATTCCAGTTTCAAGCAATGCAAGTCTGCTGCGCTGCTAGGTTTCTCCGCTGCACAGGATGCCTTTTGGATGCGCCCTTGGCTTGGCTGGTAGTGCTTTAGCGTTTGGAGAAGCAAAGCACAGTTTACGCAGCCTGGGTTTCCATTCTGAAGCTGTTTTCGAAGGACGTGTATATCCTGGCGCCTCGGATCGGGCCAATCCCGGCACACGTCGCAAGAAGGCGGCCCAAGGTCCTGTGACGTAGAAGGCGCCTTTGGTTGCTGTGGGCGTAGCGGTACAATGTTTCTCCGAGTCCTGGCCTCAGGCCCTAGGAAAAATAGATTTCCATTCCGGTTTTCAACTATGGCGTCTAGATTGATCGTGTCACTGCATCCCGTACTATCGGGTCTTTTCAACCGAGCCGATAGAAAGGTACCCTCGAGCTTAATCCCCTCCGCAGACCGAACGAAATTCGAAGACCCTACTTCGAAGCGGCCGTTGGCGTTCCCTAGGATCCGGTTCAGGTTCAGACGCGAGTCCTGCTCCGTCTTGTCCACTGTGCGACACGTCGCGTGCAGAAAGCAGCGGCCCGGGGTGCTCTCAAGACGTATGTTTCGCGACGAGCTGGAGAATGCCATAATTTTGGTGTGGGGTCAAAGTCTCTGCACTGCGAATGCCGCACATTGAGCGTATCACTGATTCATGAGCTATTAGAATTGTAGCCAGCAAGATGAAAATATGAAGACGGAATCTTGAATGGAAGCGTTGGCTGAATGTGAGCTGTTAGCAAGAGCTGAGACGCTATGTGACGTCAGTTTGCCTGGCTCGGCTGAGTCCGTATAGCTCGGATTAAGAGCTGCTTACCCCTTCTCAACTCGAATTAACGGGATTGATTGATGTCTTCCATGATCGAGCACGTCTATCCGGGGGGTATAGGGCTCTGTATTTTGAGGTTTGCGGTTGAAACTATTCCAAGGTTAGAACTACTAGCCTGGAGGTAGGTATAAAATCCACTACTTGGTAATACCAAGTGCCCATTTAACCCTAGAATCTAGTAGTCTCGCACATATCAATCTAGGGGTGTAAAAGACACCTCATACACTAACATTTATTTGGAAGGTAGCTGGAGGCATTCCCATTTGTTTGTCCATTCTGTCTCTGGCTATTATTTTTTTTCCTGAGACCGTCGCGAAGCCACCAGTAACAACGTAATACATCCATATCCAGGTAGGTACCTAGGCTCAGTTAAATCCCCCACCGAGTCCCTAGAACATTGACGATGTCAACATATCGAGCTTTCAATTGACGATGACTACTATAGACGTGCTCGAAAGATCTCGATTTACGGAGGCTTAAAATTATAACAATCAAGAAGTATCAAATCATTAATGTGCGACGGATACCGGGTAGTGACCAGTGACCGAATCGCGCACGGCCCTCAAGACCATCAGCACTGGTGTTTTTCTCGTAGCCAATGAGAATGGTTTATTTTGCAGAAAATTTCCTAATTCTGCAATGAGACAAAGCGCCGGCAATAGGCTTGGCCCATTTGCTGGAATACCCATCTCAGGTACGTTGTCTCATATCATTGATGGAAAGGTAATCTTCTCTTCTCCTCCTTGTATTTATCGAAACCGCAAGCATCATAATATCCCTCGGTGGCTGTACTTCGACGAATTAAAAGCCAACTAACCTTGGAGGTCTTGAGCAGTCGTAGACTGAAGAATCCTACTTAGACGGAGACAGATAGGTATTCAAAGAGGAGTGGCCCGAGGTATGCTATATTGATATGACACACATCGAATATAACTTCCCATGTGGTTAATGCTCCGATACAACTACTTAAGTACCTAGTAGGTACCCAGGTAGATAGTAAGATATTACCTTCATAATGGATATATCAATAGCTACTATGTACCGAGTACTATCAGATCGAGATCGCCCCTTCTTGCTTGTGGGAGTAAATGATAACATAGAGCAATTAGATATTGATGTGTAGCACAATAGAGAGACGCCCGCCAGATGCGTTGATTAGGTACCTACCCAGGCATTCCTCCGAATACATCGTGGGCCATAGGGCCCGATACAAGGCCGGCCAGCTGAACAGTCACTTTTATCACGGAGCAGCCGCCCGCATCAATGTTTACCATCGTCGGTTCTGGTGTGTGATCTTTTAGGTGGTTCTTACCACCGATCTGGCTAGGTATCTTAAGATCCATGACCGTCTAGGTAGATCTACACTCTGCATAGGTGGTCTATGGATAACGGCGCCACTTACTTTCACCCACGGCTCGACGTCGGTTCAGACCACCATCCTGTACCTATGTAGTTCATACGGTAAACTATTTCGACTACGCCATACCTTACTGCCCTCTTTAGAAAACCTCTAGCGAATGAGCCATTCTAACCAACACGGGTCATGCATGTAAGACCCCTAGACGCCCCTGCCGTGTATTGCCACCTACAACCATGTTATAGCCACGGTTACATTGGCTTCCGTTGGCCATCCCCCGTCCGTAAATGGAAGTTTCCGACTGCTACTTGTACTTGGGACAAGAGGATGTGATATAGAGAAGCGAATCGTGTAGGTATAAAAGAGGAGGACTAAACTTATACTACACGATGATCATATATCAGACATTCATGAAGTTATAACACACCCAAAAACCAAGACACTTAGTCTCATACGAAGCATAGCCATCACGCCCTCACTCAATTCAAGTCTTCCAATATGGAGTACTACCTACACTCCAAATCCACAGCCCAACAGCGCAAGCTAGGGGAAACACCCTCACCACCGCTGAGGGCCCTGAGGTCCATCAACTTCTCAAGTCATATTACCCAGGCTATGCAACTTATTATCTTAGCATGGAACTCCGCCCAGGGAAAATTCAGTCCCTACATAATTCCATGCATCGCAATCTGGGAGCTGGGATCGGCCCTCGTAGCGGCCCTCGAGCAGCCGGTTGGGGACGATCTCTTCATGCGCCTGCTCCTCATTGCCGCGTTCAACTGGACGGTTACGCTATTGTTCGATACCACCCGCTTAGGCAGCTTGAAGACTGGGAAAGACGGCGTGCCCAAGATGCTGGCGGTTCCTAAGCCCAAGACGGTTCGGTTCGCCTAGGGTTACACCATCAGCGCATGAAGACATTGTTCCGCACAAATCCTGACCTTCTTACGATAACTTGAGTGGGGAGATGTGTTGGATGTCTTGGTGGTTCTTGGTTCATTGAGACGAAGAAGGGCCGGCTTGCGGAGTGATGGTGTACTCCCGTATTTTATATTTTGTATTTATCAACTGCCATGAAACAAATATTTTACGACGCAATGGCTGATTATGATGCTATGCTTACTGGGATCCTCTCTCCCCTCACATTCTAAGTGCTAGATGGTGCTTACCGCCTTACACGCAGAGTCTCCTGGGTCTATATTGAAATCTAATAACAGCAGCGCTTATTCAACCCACGCCTCAGTTACATATAAGCAGGGCAGCCCTTGCGGTAGGGGGTTTAAGGAGGTTAAGCATCATATGGTCTCTAATGTACACATGGATACACCACCTCCCACCATATGATAATCACCTCAAGAGCTACTTTCCTTCACCTCGGGCCTGATCTTATATCGTGGCTTTGGCCTGACATATTTGGACCAAAGGTGCCGCCACCATCCCACGCACGAGCGAAGCCCAGTACGGTTTATACCTACCTACTGAGTACCTATTTGGGGAGCTTAAATCCCCCGGGGCACAGTTTCTGAAAGACTTCCTGAGGATCGTACTTGGCCGCCACGTCCTTCAAGAACGTCACATTGTCGGCACCGTAGCTCGCAATGACATCCTGCGTGGCGTCAGCGTACGCCATGTAGACCCAGTCAAAAAGCCCGCCATCAATGGACGCAGCGAACTCCTTGAGTTCGGCAATATACGCCTTTTGCCTCCCATACGCGAATTCCTTCTCCTCCGCGGTCTTGACCATCGAGTTGAGCTGGATCAGCATCCCGTGGTCTTTGTTCCGCTCCAAGCCCAGCACGTTACCCCCGGCTGCGACGGAGTTCTTGGCGAAGAGCGTCGGAATGGGCTGGAAAATACACTGCGTTTTAAGATCCTCAGGCGGGGCGTGGGCCTTCATGTCCTCGACGAACTTGTCGTGTACTTCGGCGGCTTTGGCCATGATGCGGGTGTCGTTCTTGACGGTTATGGTAAACCAGGTGGTGCTATGGTAGATATATCAGTCATCAACGAAAACGGCCGGGACTCGGATGACTCGTTCTCTAAAGGGGGGGATCCACTTACAACATCTTATCCGGCAGATACGTTTCAGCACCGAGGTCTGACTGCTTTTGATGCTTAAAGGAGTTGAACACGGTTGGTAACGTGACTAGTTCCTCAAAAGAGGCAGGCTTCTCGACGCCTTTGGTCTCAACCAACACTGTTGAGGCCATAATGTCTTTCATCTGGGGCAAGTAACTAAGGCTGACTACAGCACTGCTGTCTGGATGATCTGGTATCTTTTTAGTGAAATTACTGATCATCCGTATGGCTTCTTGCGTGTGCTCCTTAGGAATAGCCGCGATGCCGCCCCAGATGCGTTCGCAAGGGATAGCCTTCATGGTGAATTTCGTTACGATGCCGAAGTTGTTACCACCGCCCTTAAGAGCCCGGAACAGATCTGTGTGGTTGGCTTTGTCTACCGTGATAATATGGCCATCGGCCAAGACAACCTCATAGGCGGTGACGGTGTCGCAAGACCAGCCGTATCTGCCCGTCAGCCAGGAACTGCCCCCGCCCACGAGGAGACCTGCTACCCCAGTTTGGATCTCCCGACCGCCAACCACGGTATAGCCGTGCTGCTCTACCTCCTGGTATATGTGCTTCCAGCGAACTCCGGGGCCGAATGTCACGGTCTCCGAAGCCTTGTCAAAGCCCACACCACCCAGCAAGCTAAGGTCGATGGTCACACCATCGTGGATATTGTTGGTCCCAGGGAGTGGAGCGTGTCCACCGCTTCGCACAGCGAATTTCTCGTTGGTCTCTATCAGCGCTGTCAAGGCTTTAGACACCTGAGCAGCGGACAGCGGGCGAATGATGCAGGCAGGTTTGATTTTTGCCGTATTTGACCAATACGACTCTTCAGAGACTTGGTATTGAGCGCTATCCGAGAAAAAGAACTGTGATTCTAGGCCATCCTTGACGAGTCGCGTGGTGAGTGGACGAAGTCGCTCCACAGTTGTGGCCGACATTGTGAGCTAATGAATGAATGGTCTCGACGGGAATGAAGAGATAAGAATAGAGGTTAAGTTCTGACCATAATTACTAGGCCGCCAGTGAAAAACAAGAAAAGAGCCCCTTAGTTATAGAATATCCCAACATTCACCAACATGCAACGCGTTGGCATAGAGCATGCAGGAGGTCACGCCAAGTCCCTGCTAACCCCGACGGCCCCTATTTCCGCGAATGAGGCCGTGGACTTGCAGGTTCCTAGGGTTCCGGGCTAGCACGATCCAAAGGATCGATATAGAACAACGATGTACATTAACATACTCGATATGTATCTGGTGGAAGCCCACGCGGAACTAGGTATAATACATTTGGACTATTGTTAATAACAATACGTCCAAAGAGTACTAGGCATTCAACGTATATATATACCTAGTATTTTATTTTTATGTAGGATGTCACCTAGCTCAGGCTATAGACATAGAGCTCAGAAAAACTTCAAACACATTTTTGGCTATTTTAGTAAGTTATTATTGAGTGTGATATCCATAACCTTTGTCGCGGATGCATATCATCTAGTAGCTGCGAGAGTAGCTGCATAAAGTAATGCTATGGTTCAGGTGCGTGCTCCATCGTGGAGTAGATCTTACGACTGGGCGTCGGATATCGTGGATGGGACTAGCCCGACCCTCCCGAGCTAATCCTCAGATATCATAATTTATGCATACTAACCACCCCCATCATACGGAAGAAAAGAACTCACCACACAAGATACGTGGGTGGGTTGGTAAAGCAGCTCTTCGCATTGTGATCCTGACTTGCCAAGCCGGACACTCCTCCAGCGCGGCGCAGGTGGGAACCATATCTTGAGCATCGGCTATTGAAGCAACGATCGACAGAAAACAACGTCATGCCCAAAGCCTAGGATCCCGTCGGATTTCGAAACTGCAACATTCTCTAAAAATTCACTCAGCAGTTCCTCGAAAATGACGGATCCCGACGCTCTGCAGGATACCATCCCTGTCTTCTGCACGGCGCCTATATCTGAAGAGGTTCGTGTGAGCGGCTTCCAAAGAGATAGGATGGATTTCCAGGCTAACCGGAAGCCCACCAGGTCTTGAACGAGTTCTTCGAAAGGGGCTTGGGCCCGCCGGAACTCGCGGATCAAGGTGTGGATTGGATCGGTATGCGCACATGAGGACGTTTGAAGGCCTCGCTGAGCACGTATAGCCGTACTGGTCGATACTCTCGACGTCGCGACCCTCACAAAGCCCACCAGGCCACCCGTTGCGCCACCAACCTCGTGGCCCTTCCAAGGCTGGGGCGTTGAGGATGTCTACAAATTCGCCGAGGAGCATTTCGACCGCGCTGGGCAGGGCATCGTTCCTGACAACCTGGTCATCCTCGACAGACAGACGATGGAGGACCGCACTTGCCTGCTTGTCACGTCGAAGGATCTTGATGAGGAAGGGGAGCGGTTGGTAGCTAGATCCGACTTTCGATCCTCTTTAATACTTCTCACTATGAAGATCCTAGGGATCGCGGGAGATGAGCATTTTGAGAAGATCGACCCAGATGGGGTGATCAGGGTGGATAATCGACCGTAGCCGGCGAGCACGCCAATTCGGGTGATGGCAAGGTTTAGATTATGTGCGTCTAATATTTATCAGTAATCATCAGTGATAGGTATCCATCCGTCACTACATTAATAGATGTCGACTTGATGCCCACTGGGCAGGCAAAAATGCATCGGTGATGACTGAAATCTATTTTTATCTTAGAATCTTGCATTGTTGTCCTGAGACTGCGCGACAAACAGTTAGAAGGCCTTCTGTTAGCCGTACTAGTAGGTGTGTGGGATAGTGCAAGCGAGGACCTCGTCGCCGACCTTGCCCATACAGAGTCGCCTACCCCTCTTTCCACCGGCTTCTAATTTCTATATGACGGGCTGCTGCATGGGCTAATCACGGCATTGAAGGTAAGAGGCCTCGTTACACATACACAACAAACAGCCAATACGAAATGTATAACCATCTCCAAGGATTACAATTAAGACGCATCGCCCAGGTCTGAAATATTGAAATCCGTCTCTTGTCGATCTCCTGACTCTGAGTTCTTCTACACCAACTTGGAAAGATACAAAACTACGAAGATGGGGATCGATGCTGGTTTTGATCTGCTCCCGCCCTTGTCCCAAATACCGCAGCACAAACAGGAATACGAGCGATTCCTCAACCGCGTTCGAGATCGCTACAAGGACGATCCCAAGGTTGAGATCAAACCCCACTGGATCGAATTCAACGCCGGCGAGCACCCGATGTTGCCGTTCGAGGGCCACAAACTCTTGCGCTTCAGCGCAAAAGTCTCAGGCTCTACTGCGGCGAATTCTGGTGTCGAGGAGTATTTATTAGAAGTAACCGAGATTGCGAAGACAGTGCTGGGGTTCCGCGTTCACAGTTGGTACGAAGGATCGCATGCACGCGGCGATTTAGGTTGTGGCTTCTATGATTGGGGTGAGGTCAATGACTCTTGGGCATCCTACAGCCAGGTAAGTCTCCTAACGCCTTCCAGGTCAATACTGTACTGATTCACGTAGACCAGTGACCCAGAGCCTGAAGCCGTTGCTCCTAACGCCGAGCCCCCCTCAGTCACTTCTACTAGATCCCCTTAGACATGCAACACGTCCCAAAGTGTACCGAAAGGAGAGCCTATCAAAGCTAAGAGCCTATGGAGTAGAGCTTAGGCTTAGTAGGACTGGTACTGGGTGCTCCGGTAGCTCTGAAGATATGAGCCCTGGGCTTCGCTGCATACCGTAGGTAGTAGGCATGGAAGGGAGATAATGGTCTTGTGTTTGTGTTCTACAACGATTCGAGTGTCACAAGTCTACCATACATTACCCAGATGCCCAGTACCCAATTGGGTAGGAAGATCCATAAGGCACATAATTATGTCATTCAATTTGTCATCTCCAGCACCGAAGGTATAGGCACAATACTTCTATCTAATCCGGCGTGTAGTTTTCGAAAATGAGCTCACGTAGACACTGATGGTACACTCACGGAGAGGAGTCCTGCGAATATCTAACACCGCGCGAGTCCACAGATTCTAAAGACTCCACCCATGTCCCTTGGGACTTCGAACTCAAAGACAACCGAATTGGAAACTTCAACGACCTCGAAGGTTGCGCCGCGGCCCTGAATCACGCCAACAAGCTACTGCTCGCAGCAGAGGCGTCCCAACTAGCGTCGAAGGTGGCGGGATCGTAGGTGCGAGGGCAGAAATAACGGAATAATAAGACGTAAACTCAATATAATCAAACCCCTATATTGCGCGTTTAAAAGAGCGTATCGGGTAACTTGCTCAACGGCCACGCCCAAGCGATGGTATCTCTCGCCCCGTCGAACACCCCAAAATTAAGCCCCTGAGATGTTTCTTGTGCTTCCCACCGGTCTTCCTCGACACACACACTATCCCCTCCAAACTCCGTTTCACGCGAACGGCCCAACAGAATCGCCTACTCCATTAGGGCTCCCATCTCTTTTCAAACTCCTTGAACACCTCAAAGTCTACTACCTAATCGGGTCGATACTAAAGGGCACAGTGGCGAGCTCATAGCTCGTCCTGATCCCCACCGACAACCATATTGCTAAGCGGTCCTTTCTTCAGCATGATGCTCATGATCTCGTAGAGCGCATCCGCAGCCGCCATCGTCGTATGCTCGGCGTTCGTATCGTAAGCGGGCTACACATCCAGGACATTAGCAAGCGTCCTCACAACACACTCGCTCTCCCTTCTTCCCAGCCAACCCCGCTCATCGAGCAAACTCACCGCAACCTCCACAATATCCGCCGCGACCAGATTCACATCCTCAAGCCCACGCAGAATCGTCCTCAACTCGCGGGTGCTCCACCCGCCGGTCTCAGGGGTACCCGTAGCAGGCGCGAAAGCAGGATCAAGCGTATCGATATCCAGCGAGAGATACACGGGCCTCTCGGTGCCGACACGCTCGACGATGCGGCGCACGACGCCCTCGGCACCCTCCGGGCGGTCGATCTCGCGCGCCTCGATGATGACGAACCCGCAGTACCCGTCGTGCGCGTAGTCGCTGGGCCCGCTCAGCGTGGTGCGGATGCCGGCGTGCACGCTGCTGTCGTTGGCCAGCAGCCCCTCGCGCGCCGCGTGGTAGAAGTACGTCCCGTGGTTGATGCTCGCGACTTCGGATGGCGAGCCCCCGAAGACCTTGGGACGCCCTGCGGTGCGGTGCGGTGCGCGGTTAGTCGTGGCTCTTGCGGAGAGGAGAGGGGGAGAGGGGAGGGGAGGGGCTACTTGCAGGTGTCGAGGTGGCTGTCGAAGTGGATGACGGTCGCCGGGCCGTACGCTCGGTTGATGGAGCGGAGCAGCGGGAGAGTGATGGTGTGGTCGCCCCCGAGGGTGATGACCCGCGGTAGGGTCTTGCCCGTCTTAGATGGGCCGGGCTTCTTGGCGGCGGTCTTTGGGGCTCGGGATAGGATGTTGTAATGGCCTTCTTCGATCTGCTTCAGAGCCCACGTATTGTCATATCTATGGCTTAATCAGTCTGGGTGATCATAAATCTCTTAGCAGAATAGGGGGGACGTGGAGCTTACGAAGTCACCGGGATATCCCCACAGTCAAGAACCTTTGCCCATCCGTTAAAGGGGTTTGTGTCGAGGGGTACGTTATACCCCCCGCTATAAATCATTATATCAGCAAGTTGTATACATGACTGGTGTATAAAGGAAGCTATACTAGAGATTAAGACGTCGAGACCCTTGACGAATACCAGAAGGGCCAAATCGCGCCCCTGGCCTATAGGATGTGCCGGTATCAAAAGGAGCGCCTTCAAGCCAATTAGATCAGAGGCTGGGTGGCTATTACTAGTCGGCAAACCTATAAACGCCAGATCATAATTTATGTTCTCGTCTGTCAGGCAAGGTTGGTATGGCAAACGCCCAAACGTAGATATCCCGGAGAAGACCGAGTCCGCCTACGGTAAGAGTCAGATATAATAGTATATACCAATTTTATTCCTATTTGGTGACCCTCACCTGTGTCCCACCATCGCCAGGGAGAACATTGTACCACAGGGACTGATGCGGGCCAGATAGTATCTCCTGGCCGTGCGCGTCGTGAGCGATGGCGCTGGCTACGTAGCTGAGAGTAAGGAGAGACGTTAACATTTTCTAGGGGTCAGTGAGACGTCCTCCTAGAAGTATAGAATACTAGGTATGAAGCTCAGTTCCGGAGTTGGAGATCTACTTTGGAAGACTTGGTCGCGATATGAATGTTAAGTAGGTAGGCAATGTCAGGTCTTTCAAGTTTACTATGAGGGCGGCTTCTAGAACTCGGATTGGTAGAACGTCGCTATCGATCCTGCAATGACAACAAAGCTAGACTAGGGGTCATGAAGAGCTTATCGCCGGCAGCTACTATCCAGTAAGAGAGAGATATTTCGAGCGAGATCCATCTCGACTGGACGCTGATGCTCAACTTGCATAGCGGAGATGTCATCAGAACTTTTCTTGTTATGTAACACGTTGGAGATGTCTGCCATGAATGCAGGACTGGCATGGCAGTCGGACGCAGGGCGATTAGATAAAGCCTAAGAGGCCAAGATCTCAATAATGCGAACGAGCTTAGGGGGCCAGACCTTGTGTTTCCGGTGTAATTTCAAGGATGGACCATCTTATGGTGATACGAGTGATCACGATTAGAGTGGTTGTTGGTATTTGTATCGACGTTGACGTTGACGTTGGCGTTGCCTAGGCTGAGCAGGATGACCTAAGAGGCTTCTTATATATACCTATGCAGGCGCCCATTACGGCTGCAGATAGGTACCTACCTATCGGTACTATGTAGTTGGAATCCCACCCGTGAGATGTGGCTGTCTTCGCTCCTCCTCACCCTATGAAGCTGCAATATAGTAGTCAACCTGACACGCGTAGTAAGGCATCCTACATAGTACCGCATAGACTGGGTAAGCAGCGTATACGGGATCATATACGGATCTATCTTACTAACGGGAACGGATACCTTGTAAATGTGGTAATCCCACGTGGCAGGCTAGACGAACTGGGAGAATGTCAGCTACCGGGCCGGCCACTCCCCTTCCCGGCCGGCGCTATGAGTTAAGGGGAGGATGCCGTACGAGTCGATTGATATTGATATATTGGAATATACATGGTACGGAGTCAGGGTGTAGGTGGCATTCTTTTGGATGAGTCAATTACATATGTATTTGTTACCAGCCTCGAGATTCGTGAAATCTGCGAATGCTCGAGTACTTGATTGACCAATTTTGGGTTGGTCTTGTCAAGTGAAGACCCCAATTATAAGAAAAAGCGCCACTCTTAGGCACCTAAGGCGTGTGAGTTCGCATATGCGCGCTAATTAAGGTCAATTTCTTCGTTCGGAATCTTGGAATCTTGGAATCTTGGATTTGTCAAATCAAACGTGAGTGACTTGAAGGCTATTCTTAATTTTTCCGACGTTGGTAGTTGATAGGTAATTCGCACAGCACAAGCCCCCACCGCTGCCAAAGTCTTGGGGACGCGTACCACCTTTCATTCGATCGGAGCCCGCTTGTATCGCAATGATGGTGTTCGGGATCTGGATAGATTGTAGAGGAAGCGGCGCATAGTTCTGGTGCAGTGCCTAGGCCCAGTAGGATAGAGAGGAGAGGAGTGTGGGAATGCTCTGGCCATCTTTTTGACCATGTTCCATGTTCCAAGTTCCAGATGTGCATGTTGGAACTTTTAGATCCTGAAAAGACGAAAGGTGGTGGCAGTGGTACGGGCAAAGACCAACCGACCCACGGACCTACTGAGTCCTCTCCGACCTATTAAGAAGTACCCAGTACTACATATAGTATGTACATTAGTAGGTATCAATGATACAGAGTACATCATGTACCTAAACTTGGGGGTTGTCCGGTGATCGAGACACCTGATTCGCCTGAGATGAGCTGCAGGCTAGGCAGGGTCTGGCATGAGGCCGAACAGCCTTGTGCAGTTCAAGAAGCTCATTTGTCTCCGGTGACCTGAGTGGCTGCAAGCCCGCTGCAGCAGATGCAGCAGATGCAGCAGATGGCTCATGATCCACTCACAGGCCGCAGAGCTGCTGCATACCGCGCTGCACACTGCAGATTGTAAACCGCAGACGGAGCAAAGCACGACAGATGAAGAAATTCCTCTCACATCAATACGACATGACCTCTGCCCGCCCTTTCACATCCAGGATATTATACATACCGTATCAATATGTAGGCGGTTCTATAATTGTGAGTGTTCTTGGATAGCAACGTTTTTCTTGGCTTCATTTCTAGGAGGCATGGAGGATTAGAGGATGGTGTACCTATTATATAATGTACATAAGCTTAGGAGTATACCAGGGTACCTATGAATAGAATGACTTATAAGATATCATATCAATAGATCAATTGACAGATTGATGTGATTGATGTGATTGCAAACAAAGGTCTTCCAACAATGCTATTTTAGAAGACTCTATTTAGCCTCCTTTCGGCGCAAGGACCTCGAGCTATACCAAGTACTCCAGCCACTCTAGGGCACTTTGGCAGTTCTGGCTTCTTAGCCGGGGTGGAGACTTACAGGACTGACAGGACTTGGATCCTCAAAAGAAGAAGAAGAAAAAAAAAAACAGGGATTGACTATGCTTATCTAGGCAGTTGGCGCGTTTGTGTCAGGTGTGTCATTTCTGGCATTTGTATCATTTGTATCATTTATATCATACAATGTGCACTTGACGTTATGTACTATGTAGGCGACCTAGGCGACCTAGGCTATTTGTAGTACGCACCTAGCACACGCCCTAGGCAAATAGGTACCTACATATACATAGAAGGCGTTGATGCTATCCATGGATGTAGTACGTACAGTAAGTAGTACATATCAATAGATATTTCTACGACTAGCCACCTCGGGTTAGGTGCATCCGTTTTCCAGCCACCCCGATCTCCGAGTTGCTACACTATTCTCCCCCTCCACCTACTAAGTAGGCACATGGTAGGCACCTTGGAGGTGGGCAGTGGCAGAGTGGTAAAAAGGCGTAAGAAAACAGGGGGATTACAGGTCAATTCTGACGTTGCTTTCCTCGAGTCGTCCCCCCTCGTTGCAAACTTGAACTGGGCACAGGCAAGGTCCAAGGTCCAAGGTCCAAGGCCGTCAAGGTCAAGGTCAAGTTCAAGTTTCTCATGTATCGTTCTGTAGCCGCCGTTACTTCCAACATTAGATCCAATCAATCATTTTATCGTTTTCACTCTCCAGTGTCTACAATAGTACCCACTACCTAGTACCTATACTTTAAGGTAGATACGAGGGCATACCGAGACCTATTGTCTTATTAGTTATTCTTTTGTATCAACAATCCTTTCTTTTTATTATGGATGTCTAGGTCTATACCTGGTATCCAATGAGTGGTGCTTAGGTTCACGCTTCCACTATTTGTGCCGTAGGGTCTTGAGCGATTCACCTGTCGGATTGAACCTCTCCCCAAATCGAGCTGGGTCTGATCGCTGCGATCCCTGAGATCGCTGTGAGTGGTCCAATAACTGCCACACTTTCAGCCAGGCAGGTCGACCTCTGCGCAGACCGTGAAAGTTGCCTGGTCTGCTTCTGCATCGCGTAGGGGGTTTGCATAGGACAAGCAACACCCTCGGGGACCACGTCTGCGGTCAACGAGCTCACTTTTCACAACGTCCTTATACCCTCCAATTCTCTCAACTCACTTTTCCCTCCTACCTATCCACCTATCTAGCTACTCGGCATACCTACAAATATCAACCTACCTAGTAGTAATACAATGCGAGGAATTCTCTGGCTCGGTGCAACCTAGTCCGCCAGACACTAGAGGGTCGCCAGCAATGATAGATAACGCCGTATCTAATTCGACAATGCTCGCTTCTGCCGAAACCGTCTCGCCCGCGGCGTCCACGCCTCTCTACTTCGAGCCTTTGCATGATCGTCCTACCCTTGGCAAGCCTGATCATCGCGCCTTCAAGAAACATAAGGTCCTCCCACATCCAAGAAGCAATCGACCGTCTTCGGTGGCCACGAATCGACTTTCCCAAGACCTGTTCATTGATACAACGTCACCCCCGGAGTCGCACGTGAAAATAGCAGGTCCCTCAACCCCCCCGAACCCGCGACACGACGACAGCCCCCAAGTAAAGGCGCCTGGCCCTGCTCTCCCACCCACCCCGCCAGCGCATTCTCGCACCTCCTCCGGCAGCCACTCCATCCAGCCATCGAGTCCTACGTGCGTCGGTACTCCGGTCCAGAGCGCTGCAGATGATTCTATGAACGCGACGCCGAGAACACCACCGCACCAGGCGAGTCCGCCTACCCCAGACGTTACCCCTCCGCAGCCCGAGCGTCAATCGAGACCCGCCCGCCCCGTTTTAACAGATCGCATTCCCTCCAAGGCGACTGCTGATTCCCGTACCGAGTCCTTCAGGACAGCGCGCGAAAACCTGGATTCCTCGGAAGAAGACGACAAGCAGTTGACGCCTCGGCCGCCACTGTCTTCCAGTCGGACGTCCTCGAGCCAAACGTCTCAAAGCATAAGACGACGCATGATCGACGCGAAGCAGAGGAGGGCAGCAGATGTGGGACTGGGACTGAGTCTGGAGTCTGACGACGATCTCACACCAAGGACGGGGCGAGAATTTTCAGCTTTTGACGGTGAATGGGGCTCTGCCGGCAAGGGCGATCAAGAATGGGACCGTAAATACGAGAGGAATGTCAGGGTGGAGAAGCAACGTGGCCAACAGAAAACTAATGGACAAAAAGAAGTGGTCGAGGACGTGACGGTCACCCCTACCAACGCAACAAAGGCTCTACGATCTATGCCCCTGTCAGATCGACTACGCACGCATCCCTCACCACCTCCGGAATCCGCCAACAAGGATAGGCGCTGGGCCGCACCGTCTGCTTCCGAATCCTCGGTAAGTACTGACGTGAAGCGGTCCTCCGGCATGTCCTCGAAATCCACCGTCTCTACGGTTGTGGAGGCCATTTTGGTCGGAACACCCCCTCAGAGGCGGAAGACGCTGCGACACGTCCGGAAGCAAACAGCTCTTCGGGATTCCAGCTCTGAGATCTCACCCTCAAGCTCGTCGGCGAATACGTCTCTTCGCCAGACCGAAATCATCCAGCGCGCTAGGACTCCTAGGAGAGGAGTGGATGGCACCGTGCGATCCGAAAGCCTGGCATCTACTGGCACAGCCCACTCCATAGCAAGCCGAAAGGCTCGGCGCGAGGTATGGAAGAGCGGCGGCATTCCTGTGGTGGTCATCCCGGATCGTAGGGCCTCTATGAAAGCTACTAGGCCACCTTCTCTAAGAACCACGAGCAGTCACCACACCAAGAGAAGCAATAGTCTTAGTTCGGCGCCGCTATCCAATTCCTCGAAAACGAAGGACCTGACGCCTTATTTTGATAGGCCTTCGCGAAGGGGGAGGTCAGTGTCGGAATCGGATGGGTCGGTCCCGGTGGACGAGCTTACGATGGACTACCCCCCAATAGTCCCCATACGCAGATCCTCACTCTCGGCTCCGACTAGTAGAAATGGATCTAGGGCTGGATCTCGAGCCGGATCGCTGACTGCGGAGAGCTTGAAAGCACATAATACCCTGCTGGAGCAGGAGAGCAAACAGCAGCAGGAGCAGCAGCAAAAACAGCCGCACCAATCTCCACCGCAAGTTACTGTGGAACGTGCACCTCCCGTTGAGACTACGAACAGTCGTCCCGATCAGAGACAACTTCAACCGGCTCCATCCGTCGAGTCGCACAGGGAAACCCTTCATGACCACAGGCCACTTGTCGATAATAACGGGGACCCTTTCTTTGGCAAACGGCTTACCGCGCACAACACACCGTTTTCACAGGCATCCGTCGAAACAAATGGGACTCACTCTGCGGCAGACATTTCGGAAGCAATGGCGGTCAACATCTACCCCCATCAAAACAAATCTGTTTTGATGGTTCATCACATGTCGAAACCCGTCGACCCTGCCGCTGCCGCAAACGCTTTGCAAAGCCGCGAGGCTGCCCAGACGGGAGACGCTACCGAGACCAGCCAATTTCCAGGCAATCCTAAGATTACGGCGAGCGGGCCAGACGGTACTCCTGTTACACCTCCCCAACCCCAATTTTCGATGGATGATGTGGACTCTCCCTTAAGAAACCCGCGTGCTCCCCCCGAGCCGCCTGCGATCAAGTTCATCCCAGCTACGCCTTCCGGGCTCACACCTGCCGCTGAGAAGGAGAAAATGCTTGGTAACTACTTCGAAGAGACTCAAAAGCGACCCTCTCTAGTGCGTCGAGCCTTCAGCCTTCGGAAGAGTACCGAGAACGCCCGCCCCTCTGGCTTCCTGTCACGAACCCTATCACTTTCGAGGGGAATTCGAAAAGAAACCGCCGAAAGCCCGGTACTTGACAGGAGTAAGGATGCGCCTTTGCATCAGTATCCAACGTCTGATGACACGCCGCCCGACGACTCAAAGCTGCACCCATTCTGGAGACCAGCTTTCGAAGATGATGACATTGACGAGCAGGACGTCTACCTACGTGATGTTCCCGCGGAAGTGGATGGAATCTACCGATACCCGGCGGCCGACGATTACCCACCACGCCGACGCCGAAGTCTAAGTGAGCGCGTGAAGCGTACTTTTGCTATATTGCCTATCGATGACGAGGATCATTACACAGCGTCTGGTCGACGCAGCCCCGAGCGTCGTACCCTCAGACGTACGCCGAGCGGAAGACTCCGCATGATGAAGCACCGCGATAGCTACAGCAGTCTTGAGTGGAACACTCCCCGGCGATCCCGCGACTACGACCCCGAAGGGCGGCCATCCACTGCACCGGACCAGCCTGATCGACGCCTATTGGGTACCGAGAAACGTGTAGACGACCGAGGACGCAGACTGTTTCCCAGCTGGCAGGATAAGCTGGAACAGTACCGTCCGCAAAATCTACAGCGTCGACTCAGCGAGCACAAGCGACATAAACGCACGGAAGCTCTCCGACAAAAGATAAGCGGCCCACGCGAGGTTCGAGATGGTGTGGGCGAGGTCATCAAGCGCAACAGCTATAAGGGCCCCTCGTATCAGACGGCATCGCATGTCCACTCTGAGCGGGATCTCAGAATGTACCGTCAGCAAGCCGAAGCCCGGCCGCGCAGAGGGCCTCTCCGAGTCTGATCGTCTCTCCGTCGTGGGGCCGCTCATAAAGCTCGGCCTGTTTGTGTTTGTTCTATCCAAAAAATGCCTTTCTTCATGGGAACATGCCCCTGGTTTCGCGATTTGATTTACCTTGTTATCACGCCTCATGTGTTATCACTACAACCAACACCATGACCCCTACTTTACCCCCTTTTACCCCCTCGACCACCGGTACGACCTGTTTATTCTGCCTTGCCTTACTTACGACGCATATGAGCCACGATAAAACGACCTGATCATATTCCCCCGTCACGATTTTTCCCGTTCAATTGCTTTTTTCAAGCAATCCCCTTGTTATTGCTTCCCTGATGAAACGAGACGTACGAGACCTGGTTTTTAAAAAAGGAGTGGGGTGCGCACCGAGGTTCTGTTTTTGTGCTTTCTTTTCTTTTCTTTTAAACGGAAGACGGTTGGCGATGGGGGTTTCCTACGGACTAGATAGGTTGCGAGAGAGGCAGAAGACTCGGCGAAGGAGAATGGGAATGGGAACGTGGATTTGCGCAGATGTTCCGTGTGTCCTGTCTGCCGTGTTCCAACACGCACGCGAATTGACACTGCCGGACACTGCCTACTAAGAGGTAGCCAGAAATGGCGACCCGCGTCGTGTTTTTCTTCCTGATTTTTAGAGGTTCTGGTCCTGTGGACTTGTGCCTTCGGTGCTGCGTTGTTTTCATGCGTTGTTGCTGTTGCTGCTGTGGCCGTGCTTGCGGTTTCGTCCTGTCTTGGTACCTGGTGCTATAACGGATAGAAGTTGAGTGTGTTTCTACACTACGACTGCAAAGAAAAAGAACGCTGAATTATTCACGTATTAAGCCATATCTGATGTGACTGATGTGTTTCAATTAATCGACGTCCTGAACCCCGGTGCTACGGGATAGAACTGGTACAGACGATCTCCATAGAAACAAAGCTACACCGTCAACCGAAACGAGGCTCAACCGAACTAACCGAGGCTGCACTATCTTAGCCGTCCGACTTTTGTTCATGCAGTAGAAGCAGTAGTACACCGTTAACGCCATGCCCCTAAATCAAGCTTCATCAGCTCTTGGTATTCTGTCAAACTCCTCCCTTCGTCCTCTGACTCTCCATTTTCTGTAATTTCCTCCTTAAGCCGTGCAGTTTCTCATTCATTGGAACTGCTCGGATTTTCTTTTACGAGTTACACATCCCTTTGTTCTTGTTCTCGGCAGAGCCCAATTCTCAGCCCAGCTTTTCCGCAGCGTATCGTCCGTGAGGCATTGCGATCCGTTATCTTGTTTATCTTTTTTTCCAGCATCGTGGCTCTCGTCTAGGCTGTTGGTAGAGCGCCCTTTGGTTCGGACATGGGAGCCTGTCGATCTGCGGTCTTCTCTCTTCGGTCGTGGTGGGCTCGTCGTGGTCGTCTTATTCCACCCGGGTGCTGGGGCCGGCGGCTCGTGTCGTTACGCGGACGCTTCTAGCGTCCAGGGGGGCCGGCCTGCCCCGGGGGAGGCGGGAAGCCGCCAGCAGCGCCAGGAGGCGACGGGCCACCAGGGAAGCCCTGGCCTGGTGGTGGCATGCCGGGGAAGGGGAAGGGGGGCGCGTTAGCTCCTGGTGGTGGGAACGGCAGTCCGCCTGGCGGGGGTGGGAAGGGAAGACCGGAGCCCGGAGGTGGGATGGGGAGGCCACCGGGGCCACCAGGGAATGGGGGCGGCGGGAGACCTCGGCCAGCTTGACCTGGTGGAGCTGTGGTTGTGTGTTAGATTATCCTGCTACGTTGCCTGGCGGCATAGTGGCACGCGGGAAGGAAGAGAAGAGGGCGACTTACGAGGCATACCCTGGGGGAATCCGCTACCAGGCGGGGGAGGCACACCACCCGGCATACCGGGGAACGGTGGGGGAGGCATGCCACCGGGGAAGTTGAAAGGTGGCGGGGGCATGCCAGGGAAACCAGCCTGAGCAGCAGCGGCGCCTCCAGGTTGGTTCTGAGGCAGCATGGGGTTGGCGTGGGCCTGACCTTCGGCAGCGTAGGACGAGGTGATGGAGTCGATGACGGACTGTGCCTTCTCGTGACCAATCTGCTGGTAGTAATCGACGACGTTGCGCAGATGGTTTCGACCACTGTTGTGCGCCTTGCGCACGCTCATGGAGTCGTGCGTCAAGTAGACATCGCAGTAGTCGCAGAAGACTGTGATGATCATGAGTTAGTCCGGGTGGCTAGCTTTTTGTTATGAAAAATGTAAGAGGAGCTGCCAGTTGCAAGGGAATTACTCACACTTCGGCATCTTGAAGATAGGTTGATGCAGTTTGCCGCGTTCTATTATCGGAAGAAGTGTGTATTTGTCGCGAAGAAGAAAAGAGAAAAGAAAGAGGGAAGATGCGAATGCGAAGGGCGGATGATATGCGGAAGATACAAAAGGTTCAATTGAATGCGAAGGCGACGGTGGAGCTAAAATAAAGCTTGGACGCGAAAAAGAAAGTGGATCTTTAATCGATAATTCGCATATGGATCCATCAGCACGTGATGGCTGTCTTATCTGTCTTATCTATCCTCTGTATCTTCCGGATATGTACATATTGTTTGCATGCATGGCCGCGCCACCACCAGGTACGTACTGTGTGCATTTCACCGATCATGATTGGCCTCTTCAGCCACACCACTTGAACACGTATTGCAAGCCGGTACGAAGCTACAAAGACATTTCTCCCTTTTCGCATACAACACAATCCCAAGGTTCGAAATCTGAACTTCGACCTTAACAGCAGCGACAACCACACAATGGCCTTGCCACGAGCATTGCTGCAGCACATCTGCGGCCTCGTGCTCCTGATCGCCTCCGTCAACGCTTTAAAATTCGACCTACAAGCCCGCAACGCCAACGACAAGCAGGCCCAACGATGCATACGAAACTTTGTCGCCAAAGACACTCTGGTTGTTGTCACCACCACCGTCGGTGGGAGCAAGGGAGATGGCATGAAAGTAAACATGCACGTACGTTCTACCGAATATCCTATGGTATGACCAGCCACGGAAGAACATCGATTAACTGGGGCTTAGATCTTGGATAACGTCGGCAACGAGTATGGCAAACCGAAGGATGTGGTCGGCGAGCAGCGCACCGTCTTCACCACCCACGCCGACGCCGCCTTCGACGTGTGCTTCGAGAACGTCATGACCCACTGTACGTCTCTCCGTCCCCTTTCCATCTTCCCGTTTCTTTTATTCTTCTTCTCTACTTCTGGTGGGATAAGGAAAAAGAAAACGGAAGGCTAAATCCAAGTCATGCCCGAACTAAAGCTCTTAACCAATTCAAACCAGCGCGCATGAACAACCCCTTCCGAAGCGTTGAGCTCGACATCGACATTGGCGCCGACGCCAAGGACTGGTCCGCCATCCAAGCCACCGAGAAGCTTAAGCCCGTCGAGACGGAGCTACGCCGCATCGAGGAGTCCATCGCCGAGATCGTGGGGGAGATGGACTATCTAAGGGCTCGTGAGCAGAAGCTGCGCGACACCAACGAGAGCACCAACACCCGTGTGAAGTGGTTCGGCATCGGCACCACCACCCTGCTGATCGCCCTGTGGGGATGGCAGATCATGTACCTCCGCGCCTACTTCCGATCCAAGCACTTGATCTGAGCGACGTGCTTATGCTATAGTTGGAATCGAAACATTTCGAGGTGTCGTGCTGTAGCGGGATCAAGCAGGCTATACTGGCTCAGGCCCTTTACGTCGGCATATTTGACTACCGTCCTATGCTCAAAGATTCTATATCCCACAGAACACGGAACACGAGAGGGAGACGGCGTGGCATGATGAGCATGTGTTTTGGAGGGCCCTTAAAATGGACATGATAGCATGGAACACGAATTCTCATGCTTTGTACGCATAATCTGTATAGGCATCTTCTGATGCTACGGACTCGGGACGTGATTAAAATTAAGGATTTGACACCAAATCTAGCCCTATAACTATATTGCCTTGGGTTATGTTTTCTGTCTGGTTTCTTACATTGGCATGTTGTGCTATCGTGGGTGATAGTTGTAACACTCCAGCATCAAATGCCTACCCACTTACCTAACCGTCTAGTATTTAGTCGGGGACGAACGGAATGCAACTCAGCTCATCCATGGATTTATGGATATGTTGCTGCATCACTGATGTATTAGATAGGGGCCGAAGCGGCGGGTGACGGGGAACCAGTGGCCTCGGCAATTTCACATGGTGGACGAATGACAAAGCTTTCATTGTCGACCCAAGCTCCTCAGCATATCTTGATAATCTTGATATCGATCCATGACCTCGAATACCCACCTTCGATGTAATCAGTTTATCTACTTCCTAGCTGGACCCGATCCGTGGGCCCTCTTGGTAAGCTTCATTCTAAATTTCTCCAACTACGTCAACGATTTCGAAACTCAATTGCATTCCAGTTGCAATTGCAATCGTATTAGTAACTTCATTTTAATATCATATGCGTACCTCGCAGTAGGAAGACCACCATTGAATTGATTAAGCTACAATAGACAAGAACCCTCAACACAATGGCACCAGCTGCTGCACTCGCCCCGCGTGCTCTTCTGCGCTCAGCGCAACGAGCTGCCCCCCACGCACGATCCGCCTTCTTGCTTCGCCGCCCTCTCGGCACCACCCACGGCCGTCGAGCCGGCGTCCTAGCGCCCAACCTCCCACCCATGGAACCCCATAAGGAACGCCCCAAGAGCGACGTTGAGGTCGGCGAGCTCGAGGGCACCGAGTTCCGCATCGAGCCCATGCGCCGGGTCGGCGAGGACGACGCCACAATGCGGGCACGGCTCGTCTGTACGTTCTTATTTCCTTTCTTCCCTTTTTTTTCTTTTCTCAAGCTTCCTTCCACGACCCCACCCCCGAATAAACCCAAAACGCAAGAACACGCACGCTAACACCACCACGCAGACCAGAGCCGCAAGCGCGGCACTCTCGAGTCGGACCTACTGCTATCAACCTTCGCCGACGAGTACCTGCCAACCATGACGCGCGACCAGATGGCCCAGTACGACCGCTTCCTCGACGAGAACGACTGGGACATCTACTACTGGGCGACGCAGGAGCCGCCTCCCAACACCGTCTCCGCCGACACCAGCACATCTCCCACCTCCCCCACCCCGTCCATAGCCACGGACGACACATCCTCGGCATCCTACGCGGGCGGCGCCGAAGCCGCCATCTCAGAAGCCACACCACTGTCCCCATCCCCATCCGCATCCTCCTCAGCCACACACCACCAGGGACAGCAGCCGGTAAGCACAGGCGGCAGCCCGCCGACGGGCGACGCCGGCGAGGGCAAGGAAGCGGCGGCGGCGGCGAGCGAGGAGCCGTACGGCGCGCGGCGGGAGACGGGCGAGTGGGCGCAGACGGTGGGCACGTTCAAGCCGGCGTACCGCGCGGTGCCGGCGCGGTGGCGCGACAGCGACGTGCTGCGGCTGCTGCGCGACCACGTCAAGCGGCGCGCTGGTGAGAAGGGTGGGATGGCGTTTATGCCGGCGCTGCGGACGGGCGAGGGGTCTTGATTGGTTTGGTTGGTTGGTTGGCGAGGGGTGTGTGATGTGTGGTGGTGGTGGTGGTGTCGTGTGGGTTGGACTGGGGAAATGGGGGAAAAGAAAGTGACGGCGGGAGAGGCAGGTCGGGAGGTATGGTGTGGGAGTGTAGATTATTCTGGTTTGGTGCCTACCTGCCTGCTTAGACCTAGTACGTATGGTAACGATTGTGACATCTGAGAGAATTTCAAGTCTGTGTCTTTCTCTTCCTTATATCGTACGGAAGCGAGAGAGGGTGGGCGCAGAACACATGGAGGTCAATCCATGATGGATCACCAAGGGTCGCCTCGACAATTGGCTCTCCTTTCCAATGATATCCACAGTCTCGGTTTACGAGCTGAGATTGCAATACTAATACCCCCTTGCCAGAACATAAGATCTCAGCGTACAACAGCACATCGACGGCGTACCTTGAAACGGCAGCATTTACAACTAGATTGCCCAAGCAGGCCCTTACACTACTTAGGCAAGCAGGTAAGCAGGTAGATACCAGAGACGATAATCACGGGGAGCAGCTGGCCATGCATCAAGGGATTCATTATCTCGTAAAGTACTCAGGAGCCGCGGCACACAAGGCAGCCCAACGCAGATAGAAACAAGGACAATGGTATTGGTGGTATGAAAAACACGGATGCAAACGCGACGCAGCGCAACGCCATGACGACCCCGTCATAACCCTACCCTCCCGCTACCCCGTTCGACAGAATGCTGAATGAACTGATTTCTCTTGCGAGCGTGGGTGTTGTTGTGTATGTCCATGTTACCCGGTGGTTGTGGTTGTGGTGGTAGTGGTAGTGGTATCTTCCAAGCAATGTCATGCCGTACCCTCCCTCTTCCCTCTTCCCTCTTCCCTATTCCATCCTGTATTTCCTTTCTCCATGCTCCGTTCTCCATGCCAGGACCGGGGGGAAAGAATTTGAAACCATGAACGCAGAAAAAACAACGATTGGAAGCCTTCTCTTCATGAACTAGTCCGGACAATAAAGTGGCGGACGCTATAGAATTTCCTCGTCTCTCTCTTCTCCTTTGCTTCGTCTTTCTCGTACTCACCCTCCGCCTTCCGGTGGTAGTATACGGCCTAAGCTTCGCAAGACTTCCATGACTGGCATATCCTTGGTGCCGGCGCTGGCCCGCTCTCGCTCTTCGCGTTCTTTTAACCGTGCCGCGCTGAGCGCCAGTACCCGGTCCGCTTGTTGACCTCCCGTTGCCATCCGCTGCTCCAACGTGTGCACGTTGTCCGCGAGGTGGTCGACCTGGGTCTCGACGGACGTTTGGAGAGATCGGAGCTTGGATTGGAGCTTTTGCGGCCGTATCGAGGCGGATGGGTTGGTGAGAGATGCTAATATTTGCGCCTCCTCCGAGTCGAGGAGAGATGCGTCCGGTGGTGGTAACGAGTCTGTCTCTGACGGTGGGAATAACGGTGGTAATTCTGGAGGCGGTTGTTTTAATGTTTGCCATGTTTTCTTTTCCAGTTTTAAGCTGTGATCCTATTAGCAGCTGCAAACGCAAATCATCAACTTTATACATACCGCTTTATCCTTTCTTCTAGCGCTACTATCTTCTCTTCGTGCTCGATATTTCGTGGGTTCGGTTTCACTATTGCTGGCGGTCGCGGGACATCTTCTCGCGCAAACCAATCTGAGAACTCTGATTTCGCAGAAAAGTCCTTCAGGAGCTGATCCTGAATTGCTCGGGCTATGAAACTAACGTTAGCCTAGAGGAAGTCGAACGGTCTGCCTTGTAGAATAATCCTTACCCCCAAGAATCTCGTTAGAATTCGTGGATCCCAATGGTGGCTTTTCCGACAGCGCTCGCTCTCCGCACCACGTCAGAAGCTGTTTCATCCGTCTCGGCTCTATTAGCTCGGCCTCGATATGCTTGTAGAACTCGGCAGTATCCACGGCTTTGTGCGGTATTGCACTGTGACCATTGTCGATTAAGGAGCTTGCTCGCCGCCCGCGCATGCCCAAACTACTCCTACGAGCACCTGTCTTCCTCCGCATTTCTTTATTTCGATTCATGATCGGCGTGTCGCTAAACGGCAAAGCGATCTTCTTCGGCTCCGAAGCATCGTCACGGCCTCTTGATTTTTGTACGTCCACGGGGGTTGCCTGGGCTGGTTCTTCCTGCTCCTCCTCCTGTTGCTGCTGCTGTTGTTGGACCTGTTGGACCTGCTGGACCTGCTGGACTTGCTGGACCTTCTCGACTTTCTCGACTCGTTTCTTCGTTTTCTTGGGAGCCCCATTTGTAGCTTTTACTGGCTCATTCTCCTTCTCTTGTTCTACCACCTGTTTCTCTGCGGAGGGGCGGCCCCTTCGTCGCGTACTCCTTTGCGGTGGCGGTGGAGGGGGTGGTGGCGACGGTGCATCAATCTCATCGGACGTTATCTGACTTGATCTTCGCTTTGCATTTCTCCTTGGTGCTGGTTGTGGCGCTGGAGGAGGAGGCGGTTGCGCTGCTTCGCTCCCCTTTGCTTTGTTCTGTCTCGGTCTGCCTCTCCTGGGAGCTGGTGCTGGTGCTGGTGCCGGCGCGGGTACGGGAGCTAGCACAGGTTCGTCTTCTGGTATAGGATCTGGCTGCGTCTTCGCCCGCTTCGAACCTCGAGAAAAAAGGAAATCGCCATCCTGCTCATCGTATGCTAATATAATAAAACGTCATTAGTAATCCAATCATATCCGATGATACCAATCCATGTTTTCATCCCCCGCAGCGAGATTCAGGAGTCGAACGTACCGGCAAGGCGTGAGCTCCTGCGGCGCTTGGGCTGATTGCTCATGCTCAGGACTTGTAACGGTTGACGGGTCTGCACGAGAGTAGTCATGGACGCTACGTATTTTTGTGCATCGGGTCGATATTCGTTTTCGGGTCGTAATTAGAGAAATAAGTCGCGCGAGTTGTGACGTGACGGGATGAGATCGAGACAAGATAATCTTAGACGAGGCGAGCTCCAGCGCGGGATGCAAAAGTTGCAACGCGTTTAATTATTAATTGGCGACAATTTTACTCGTACCGTATGAACTGTCAAATGGCACCAAGGATTTCGGGGAATGAGGTTATATCGATGCTGACTTTTCCTTTCTTTTCTTTTCTTTTCTTTTTTTCGGGTTTGGCGTTTGGCGTTTGGCGTTTGGCGGGATACGTTTGGCATTAGAGGTTTAGAAGGTGCAGGGTTGCTTGCGGTCATAGAGGCGCGAAGATGTTCCTCCTGAATCAATTGTTTACATACGGTTTTTGTGCACAGACCAACTCCAGCCAATGCTAGCGTAGCTTTGCTTTGGTTGTTGTGGCGCTATCCCCATTTAAATCATAAAACTCATTTAGCAAATAATCTACGAATTTTATAAGTTTAATGAGTTAATGAGTTAATGAGTTAATGCATTGTTAATCCCAACCTTGGAACTTGGGCAGTGCATCTCCTCAAACCCCATCACCACCACAACCTCGGGGGCATCGTCATCATCCCCAATCATGCTGACCATATGTCAGATAGATCTCCTATGTCTCACCTACAATTCACAATCGATTAACCAATCAACACAGAATGAAATAACGTGAGAACGCAAGCTTCGTTTACATTGGCATACGTGTACCAGCTAGCTAATATAAACGGTCGAAATGAAGGCCATTTACTCCCGAGGATGAAGACGGCGTAGGTCCCTGATTACCTACCTCCTCCACCTCAACGCCGTTTGTTATAAACGATGAAAGCATTCCGAGACACCTCCTTGAACACCGTTTTTGATGTGTATGCCCAGCCAGATACGTACATATATCAATAGCAACCCATGTCATGGCCAGAGCCGCAGTTGCAATGTTCCACAGCAACGATGTGCTGTAGACTTGCCACAATGCAGCCATAGCCTCGAACGCCCTATCGTGCTCTCGTGACTTTCGAATGTTATTACAAGCACCAGAGTATAACGAGCGAGCGCCTCCCTATCCGGGCTGCGCTCACAAACCTCCTGTGCCGTGAGAAGACCAAGAGCAACGCTTCGCTTCACCGCCCCTACCATTAGAAAGGTCCATTTTTTGAAACTTTTCCTTTTCTTGATGCCACGCCCGCCGCCTAGCAGCCCAAGACTTTGAGGGCCTAGGCTTTTGTTGTCCGAAATTTTATGATGGTCGTGGCTCATATTGGCCTTGACCAGCCTCGGGATAGGCTAGTCCTTGGGGAACGGCTTCGTCATCCTATGAGAAGCGTCGCTGTACTCCCTGACCTGCCATCACGGGTTGGTTAGGGATAGGTGCTGCCATGCCGTAGGGGTTAATTTGGGGGTTGTAAGTTTCCATGGCTTGCTGCATGAAAGCGCCGTGTAACCCTTGCTGCTGTGTGACCGGACAATCCTTGTGGGCCAGCAGCAGCGTCTTCAAATTGACCACTTCTTCTCGAAGCTGAGATATCTGGGCTGTCAGGGCATCATTCTCGCTGCTGAACATCTCCACCTTGTTCTGAAGATTTGCTAGCCACTGTTTCTTGCGTTGACGGCATTTCAACGCGGCAACCCTGATCATCATGTTAGCAAGCAATATCACAACATCAAGTCCATAAAGCAACATACCGATTCCGTTCGAGGAAATTCTTTCGCTTTTCCTCGTCAGTCATCTTTGACTTGGGCTGTGAGTCATTATTCTTATCATCCTCATCCTCGTCGGAAGAGTGCTCGTCGGTGCCGTTCGTCGATGATGCTGTCTTAGTCTTCTTGTTCGCCGGTTGCTTCGCAGGCGCCTCCTCGGCTTTTCGACGACCGTTTGCGGCAGCGGCCCCACCACGCTTGCCCTTTCCTCTCGTGTTTGGCTTTGCCGGCTCGCTGTCCTCCGAAACCCCGCTAGCTGCTTCACTAACTCCACGCACCGGGGTCGGAGCCGTCGCGCCGTTGCCATTCATGTGAGGCGAAGTGCTGCTGGTTGCAGCGCGCTGGGGTGGTGCTGGATGAGCATGAACTGGTTGATTTCCACCGACGGGATATTGCGTTTGGGGGCCGTTCCGAGTTTGCGCACCCTGGGCCAGCATAAACAGCCCGTTAGCAGCATCGTTATCATGCGGGTCAAAGGCACCCGACGCTGGTTTAGTCTCCGTCTTGATCGCTGCTCCATTTGCCTCAGGTGGTTGAGATGTCACGGGCTGGGGCTGTTGCTTATCACGGTTCGCCTTAGCAGCAGCGGCACTCATGGCGGTTCGGTGGAAATCAAGCGTGCTAGGAGTCGCGGTGCCACTGGCTAATTGGGCAAAGATTGCTTGCGAGTTGGGGCTGGGGGCAGGGAACATAGAACCACTTCCACCCGGCGTGAGACCCGTGCGAAGGGAACTCTCGTTGGGTGTAAACCCACCTCGCAGAGTATGCGACGTGTCGCCGAAGTAGTCATTCGTGGGACCAGAAAGCATTGCTGGGCTGAGCGGTCCCGTCCTAAGGGAGCCGCCTCCCCAGTTGAATGGTGTTCCCCCGTTTCCAGGCAACAACGACGATGGTGAGGTTAGAGCTGCCACGCTGGGCAACTTGGTACCGCCCGGGGTTTCCACAGTGCCTCCGGTGCCAAACGACTGCTCAAACGGATTGGGCTCAAGGCTCAAGTTACTGGAGAAATAATCTTCGCCGGGCTTAGGCGGAGGCGCCAATGGTCGGCCGGGCTCGTTGTTGGCAGTGCCTTCCGACTTGACTTCGGGTTTCTTGTCACCGTTGGTTTCTACCGAAAGCGGGTTCAAGTCAGCAGTGACGTCCAATTGAGCGCATGCCAATCCACGGCGGTCGTGCGATCACACAACACGGACACGGACAGCGATGACGGAGAGAAGACAGGGACACGAAGCAATGAGGCAATGAGGCAATGACAGAAGATTGGTGACAGTGACCTTGACCGGGTGGAGGTCGGTGCGAGTGAAATGACAAGACAATTCGGTGAGCTCACCTGACAAAGGATTATCTGCTGTTTTGGTTTCGGTCGGAGCCATTGTGACGACGATGACGAAGTTTGGTTTTATGGCGTTGCGTATGTGCGTCCTTAGGGGAAGGAATATGATGTAACAACAATACGCCCTGACGCACAGCGGCTGACTGACTTGGGTTGGGGAGGCAGCTTGCAACAGTAGGTATCCCGAAGGGGTGAAAAAAAAAAGAACGGCAAGCTACGTCTGGGGGGAATTAGGGAATTAGGTGCGAACAACGGTCCCTACCTAGGGTATCGTGGCGAGTAATTGATGAATGAGTGACGGTATAGGCTGAGACTAGTTTACTATTGTCGGGTACGGATTGTATGGATTGTATGGATTGTGAAAAGAAAATTGATGGGAATGTGCTTGAATGCGTGTTGCGTAAAATGTGGTTGCTGCCACCAAAGCTTGGGCTTGGATGCTGGGTTGCTGGGTGCCGTTATGCTGTGTGTTGTAGTGTATTGTAGTGTGTTGACGCAGTTGGTTCAAGAGTCGGAGTGTGATAAGTTGCGGGTGTGTTCGAGGAGATGTTGGCGATGAGGTCATGAGGGAAGAAGTGACATAAGGGGTGGTTTTTGGGAGAAAAGGCAGGCACAGCAGACGTAAAAGCCCCCCGAAAAATGCTTGGAGCCGAAGGTGGACAAGACCCGCAGTAGGCATGGATGGACCATCCAATAGGTGAACAGAAGGCGTGATCGAAGATCAGAAAAAGTACCCGTACAGTGCGACCTTTGATCGACTTTTAATCGAGTGGTTCCGTTGTTGTTGTTGTTGTTTTTCTTTCCTTTGCAACCGTTTAAGTCTGTTTAAGCCTATTTGGGTATCTGGTACCTGGTACCTAACAAGGTATGCCCAGGTGATCTTAGCAAGTTGGTAGCGTGGTAATTACCTTGCCTACTATGTAGGTACTGCGTATTGACTTCACTCGCTACTAGGTACCTAGTAACTAACATACAGGGCTACTAGGAGAGGTAATTACAGTAATAACCTGGAAGCAACCTACCTACTACATAATGTAGGTACCTACAACAAAAGAACGAGCGATCGTTGACACGCTGGCTGTTCAAGGATACGGCTACCATATTGCCAGGACGGTGATTCGTCCGGTTACTGCAACGCTGTAACGGAACGGGGCACCCAACTCCATTTTACTTCTTTGAACCGACCAGCCCCAGTTTGATTCGTACTATGTAGCGTGTTCTGCATTCTGCGTTCTGCTCAGAAGCGAGTGATTGGACCTTTTTTTCAAAACATACGAGCTCTTCTTACGTAGTACACTCTAATACCAACTATCAATCATTGCTGTACACGCAGTACTTCTCTATTAGCTACATACTAGGTACTAGGTAGGTAAGCTCTAATAGACGACGACATGAGAATTACCATTATCATGCCCGTAAACTTTACTTAATATTTTAGGCAGGTAGCTTGAAGTATTACCACTTGGTACCTAGTAGCAGTGTTGCTCACTATACTGTAATGTTTGTATCCTCATACCACATAATGACTTGATTACCTCGTCATCAATTTGAAATCTTATCTCTAATCTCCCCGGTTTGCCGGCGCTTACACCAGCAGCTGTGACCGTCTTGCAGCGAATGAAAACGGACAATTCTTCTCCTGGTGGTAGATAACGATTCTGATCTCCAGATCCCCATAGGTGAATGATGCACATCACATACTTGTGTTGTCGGATCCTATGGGGAATATTACCGGAGACAACTCCCTAGCGTGACTTAGAAAAGAGGCGGTATGGAGCTTGAAACCCGACCATCTAGCTGTCCTATCCGTCCTATCTGTCCGTCGTGGAAGATTACAAAGCCGACGAAACGAGATCGCGATCAAGGGCAAGAAAAGACAGGAAAAAAAACCTTCAAGCCGGCTAAGAAAAGTGGAAAGGTGTAGAGCATTAAAGGGCGTCTGATAATGGAGGCTCGAGTTTGATGCCAGGGGAAAAAGACAAATCAAGACAAGTCTTGTACTTTGTAGATTGTATTCTTCTATGTAATAGTTGAACAACATTAGATCGTCTGCTGTAACATCCTGCATCCATAACATTAGAAGCCTACATAGTACTACGTACAAAGTCGGACGGAATACGCTAGAGAAAACAGAGAAAAAGCTCCAGGGTCGTTAAAAGGTCTTTACGGTCTTCAGGATGACGCTAGGTAAGATGCGGCAGGCCATCCACACCATCCTACCCGGGAAGTCATCAAAAGTCGATTTGCGAGTGTGGCAAATAAACCGTTTCTTCAAATCAGATTCCTCATTCTCCAGCTGCGATGCAGAACCCCCCCCTCCTCCTCCCCAGTCACCTCTTCTACCTCTCCATGCGTGCTCCGTCGCGTCTGACAAATGAAAAGAGAACAAAGGAAAAGACTCCGCGCGAACGAGATACCTGTACATACGTGTTACACTGAAAACCATTCATGGGCAGTAAGGAGATGCTTATCCCAGGGAAGTACTGCAGTAGTACCTGGCACCTAGCACCTAGACCTAGCACGTACTGCGTAGCATGGCAGCCATGGTAAAAGGGGGGGTTTTCTATTATTCATCTAGGCAGTTGGTTCGTTCGAGACTTTAGATTAAAGCCGACTTGCAGGTAAAGATTGCCTCCCTTGGATATTCGATACGTACCTACCTACTCTTTTCTTTCCCTTCTTTCTTTCTTTACAATCTTATGATATCAATTATATTCCTTAATCCATCTCTCGGCGCCTTCTTGTAGAATTATCTTCAACACCTGTGGTACCTAGTAGTTATACACATCCAAGGTAGTTGCATACCTAGGTACTGAGTAAAATACTACTCGGTAGGGATACAGCGAATTTCGTATTCGCGCTAATAAAACGTAGAAAAAATTCGAAAAATTCGAAATTGGGAAGGATGGATGAAAAGGTGGTCAGGGCGGACGATTCGCAACGAATTACGTCACTTTCCAAGTTTCCCTAAGTACCTTACTCAGTGCGAGTTTAAGTCTTGGCAAACGGTGTCTCCTCTTTTTTTTTTCGCGTTTTCTTTTTCCACCCCCGTTTCGATTCCCAAACCGGACAAGCTTCCACCGTCTTTCTCCAACCCGTTGCAACACTGATTTCTTACTTCCAATAAATCATAATAAATCATAATAAATCATAATAAATATCTTGAACCGGCCTAGCAGCCTACTATTGTTAGGTTCATACCTATTCGTAGTCTTGTCCACCGGTTTTCGATCCAAGATCGTACCTATAGTTGAGATGATCTTATCTTGCACATGGGGATCGCCTCTAGCATCTGTTATCGACTATCTACCATCTACCACCCATGGATCTACATACCTTGAATCGCATATCATTCTGGCTTTATGAACACACGTAGCATGTTTTCTAAGCAATCGGTCAACTCACGAATGTCGTGTTGTTCTGCTATACTATGAATAATAAGCAGCTCATGTGAGTTCTACTTTTAAAGGCTTCTTTCACCACTTTGGTGCCTGGTATCGAAGGGATTACGTATGGAATTTTGATCCCTCCTCCATTCCTTCGCGATGTAATTATACAAAGTTCAGAGAAAGACCAGAGATCCCATCCCTCTCCGCGATGACGCAACTCTTACGGCAGCATTGAAGTGACCCCCGCAGCCGCCATCCCGTGTTGGGGTGGCTTGCCTTGGTGTCACAACCCCAAAATAGTCGAGAGGTCTTGATTCTTTTTCAAACTTGTATTCATATATGATACCTACCTACTCATATATTCTCCTATTAAGAACCAAGTGATACGTATAATGGTGATGGCACGCAAAGTGCCGGGACATGTCTTGGCTTCTATCCGGGAACAACCTTATACCACTCAGACACCGTCCCGTCCCCAACAACTCCTGTCGTGTTAATTGCTCGCAGCTTCTCGTTACCGAACGGCCACATCCCATCTTGGACGCCCTTTGCTCTGCCGGTACTTTGCCTTACTTCGTCCCTCAGCTACGGTAACATCCAAGTCATCACACAGCATCTGGGATACATTAGGGCACATTAGCGTCGCACTACACACTACCGGTCCTCTCGGCATTCGTCTCCGGGTAAAGCTACTGTAGAAGCCATTCGGAAATTGACCCCAACCGCCATCCACCTTCGAACCTTCGAACCAATCAGCACGAGGTGGGAATGTCTCGCTTGGCTAGACGAAGCTTAATCGAGTTTACCTTGCCTTTCCCAACTCGGAAAACATGAGATTAGTTACCGAGTCCATCCAACTAGCGGCCGCATCGTAGTACTGTGGTATGGCACGCTGCGTAGTATACGATTCTACGACTTGCGTCACTCGGCTGAATCAGTTATTAATCCCGTAGGTGCGTGATAGTTTCATGGCAATGCAAAACATGGCGACAACGTCGTTTGGCTTAAAGTACCTAGGTATACTGCAATACAATATGGGTAGGTATACAGCCAACGTACCTATGAACCGGTAAACGTAGAAATCAGTTCGCGCCGAATGGTTGAAGTGATCAGTTACACATCTATACACAGGATAAGAATGGTTGCTGGTAAGTATATCAGTAGAGGATCAACTGCTATTCATGGACGCAGCAAATTGTATAGCGGAGAGCGATTACGTATACCGAGTAAGAGGAGTATTACCGCACAGATCCAAGCCCCTATTTACAGTTTAGATTCACCGTCACCGACCTTGACAACCCTAAATCCAACTCGTGGCGCATGGAGTCTGACCGATCCCAATTTCCCTTGAATCTCAATCACGACCTGTGTCTCATCGATACTCACCAGCTTTCCGGCATCCTTATGGAACGAGCCCGTATCCGTAGGCCATACCTTGACATCCACCCCCTTTTCCAGGCCCTCCGCAGCCACCACCGGATCCTTCGCATCGATCCCGCCGTCGTCCTCCGCGAATGCCGCACCCACAATCGCCGCCGCCGCCTCGCCGCCCGTTAGAGTCTTCGGCGCGCTGGCCTGCGCCTGCTTCTTCTCGCTCACCGCCGCCCGGCACCGTTCTATCCACGCGTACACCCGCGGGAAGACCCCCGCGTCGATGTACCCCGCCGGCAGCGCTCCCGGCATGCTGTCCAGCCATTCCACCAGCCACACCGCTTCCAGGTCCACCCGCTGCGGCCCCTCTGCCTCCCCGGATATCCAGTCCCGACCGCCCGCCTGCAGCGCCGCCTCCAGCTGCGCGAAGAACGATCGTATCTCGACCAGGGCCTCCGGCCGCGCTACCCGGATCAGCTCGGGCGCGAGCGGCGATATCGGGCCTTTCTTGCTGCTCCCGCTGCCGCTGTCGTCGCTAAGGCGTATGCCTAGAAACTCGGCGCGGTCGCGCACCAGCGCCGGGTTCTTCTCCAGGTAGGGCAGCGGTATCAGCTGGCCCCCGCGCAGGAACAAGCCGCCGGCGATGACGGAGCGCGCGATCATGGCGCTGAGGAATTGCTGTGGTGAGGAGGAGGAGGACGCGCCGGGAAGGGCTGGGTGCGCGGCGCTGGGCGGGAAGTGGCGCTCTAGTGCGACTAGGATCATCCGCGTGTCCACGTACACGTCGCGGCCGATGGCGAGCACGGGGATGCGCCGATAGGCCACGCCGAGGTCTTCTTTCAGGTCCGGGCGTGGGAGGATAAAGGGTTGGAGCTGCGGGGGTGGGTTAGTTAGTTAACGCTAGGCTGAGGTGGGGAGGGGAGGGTGATGCGGTCGAAGATGGGATGGCGACTTACGCATTGCGAGTAAGGAATATTTCGCAAGGTAAGGTACCATACGATTCGCCGACCGTACGGCGAGGCCTCGTAATGGTAAAGTACTACGGGAGGGCTTGAAGATGCCATAGTGCTTGTTGGGTATAGACGGTGAAGATGGTGCAGATGTTCGGTGTGAGGATAATAATCTATAGATCTGTAGGATGACTACCTACCTCCTAGTATATATACTAGTCCACCTATCTAATAGGCTATCGATGTTATCCCGTTAAGTTATCCCGCCGACACCCCGCTAACGCCAGTACCATTCCTTCAGCTCATCCCTTGCTCCCTACAGCAAAGCTGCGTTGTAATCATTCCGACCAACCGCGGTCCGATCTAAGCCTCCGGCGGCCGCGGCTCGCTTCGCTCGAAACGGAATGAACGCCGCGCTGAAGGTCTGGCCGATGGGGTTCCTTGGTTCGCATTACACACACCGGCGCCGCACCCGGAAGGTATCTCCTGTTTCGCCTCAATTCGCCTACTTAGGCAGGTAAGCGAGCCCTTGGTGATTTCTATTGGCTACTGGATTTTCGGTCGATTTGGTCCTCTATACGCTTATAAAGCGTCAATGTTTTTTTGTTGTGTTTTTTTTTTGAATGTGCAATGAATCCCGTGAGCTCGACGGGATTCTCTTGGGTCAAAGCAACGCAGCTGAAACCTTTGCCATCTATTCTTCGCGATTCCATGGGGGGGCGAACACGCCGGCGCTTTCAAATCACAATGCGAATCCGATGTCATAGCCACCCCGCAAAGACATGCATCGTACGAAGAAACTTTTCGCATACTTGAGAATTTCTCATATTTTTGATGGCGCGTAGGGTCTTGGACTATCTCCTGTGCATCTCTCTTAGCGAATTCATGACATAAAACTTCTATCCTGGGGGATGCTTGAAGTACCTTGGGTTGGAAGTTATCGAGTATACGAAATAGTAAAAGGAGTCATTTGAGAAGATTGGGCATACGCTACTATACTAAACGGGTTTTGCTCGTACTGGCGATTGATAAATCACCACTCGAGGCATCGGACGTATGGATATGCGGCATTGTATGTTCTGCCCTACCTGCACAACACGACGTCGATATCCTTACTGCCCTATGCTTCCAGCTACTAGAGAGATGCGTAGTATCTGGTAGATATGTCCCTAGTTCTGGGGAACGTGGGTAGGAGAGACGGCATATGCGTTCTCTACGACTGTTATATCGGCATTGTGTTATCAAGCTGTTCACTGTAAAACTCGGAAAAGCTAAGTTATACATATCGCTATCGCCGCGAGGTTCTACCAAACGAACAAAGGCAAATACCTAAACGGAGCGCAATTCACCTGGCTCACATCAACTCCAACCTACACACCCGACGACCCGCCTAATCTCGCCCTCGCTCCCCTAGCGAATCCTTACATTTTTGGCCATACATGCCGGGTTGAGGCCTCTGCGATTTCTACACGTACTGGATGAGTACTAGGTAGGCAGTGAACATTCAATGACTGCATAGACATCCCCAGGGAAATCCCCAACCCCAGATCCAAGAAATGTCCATCCCACGCCCACGATCCGGGGGCGGGGACGAAATCTCCCTACGGAGTCTCAGACACTCTGAGGTAGGCGGACGTCCATTGGCCGCGTCCAGCCACGCGAAAAGCAAGCACGCCATCGAGCGACCTGGGATTCCCGAGCCGACAGCGAGGTCACACCTCGTGAGACGAGACACCGCCCCAGAAGAGACATGCCTGGGCGGGTCTGGGTGAATCATCCACCGGGGAAAGCCCTGGTCTTCTTCGACCGGCCTCCTGGGTGAACCACCGTCTCTCGGGTTCTGGAATCTAAGATCAATAGGCTGCGCCGCCGTATGGATGTTCCCGCGGCAAATGCCTTCTTCGCAGTAATTGTGCGAGAATGTGTCAAACCTGGGCGGTTGGGCGTTGATAGGTAAATCAACGATGTGCGTAGCACGCAACTAGGAGTTGTTAGATGAGATAACCCCCCGGCTGCTGACTGCGTCTGCGCGTGTTGACAGCGGGACGGAAGCTCGATCATGCTGGTATCACAGGCAGCCACAGGGAGCGTGGCAAGCTCTTCCCATAAGAAGCTGGTGCCTTCTGCCGTGCGATACGGGTGATTTCGGAGGGAATTCAACGCATTCCCTTGCGCTGGGGTGCGTCTGTCTCGGCTGGCTGCGAATGACAGTCGATATAACCCGAATATCGAAAACACTGTGCCACCATAGCTGGCGCATGTCTTGCTGCTTATCTGAACATATGGGCCGACCATGGGCCATGCGAGTAGAGAACCCTATATAGTGGATGGTCAGGTTGGTATTTGCGTCTGGATATAAATACCTAGCACGAATATCTTTAACTACTTTGAAGGCATCTCGAAGACTTGGGCTCGAAGACGATATCGAGCAGCCAGGCCAACTACCGACTGGAGCACCGAGCAGAAGGGCAGCGCCATACCCGCCCACCATGGATCGCAACATTGGAAACGGAGAAAAGAATATCAGTTCGGTTGAAGAGGGCGAGATCGATTCGTCCAGTGGAGAGGCGCCAGTACACACGAAGTCGGGCTTCTTGGCCAAGCTGCGAAGGTACGAGGATGCCCTGGACCGCAAGCTCGGCGTCGAATCGCATAGCATCGAACGCAAACTACCAGAAGATAGAAATCCGTTTTATGCTCGGACATCGAATCAATTGGTTGGTGCCCCTTAATATACCTAGTACCTAGGAATACCAAGCAAGCATTCTTGGACGATTGGTGGGAAACCCGCTGATACCCGCCCCGCCTCAGAGCTTGTTTGGCTTTTGGGCCGCAGGCTGTACGAACCTTGGCTCCTTCGCGACGGGATTCCTAGGCTGGGAGTTAGGTCTGGACCTCCGACAAAGCATCTTGATCATCGTTTTTGGTGCATTCGTGGGTAGCTTCGTTACTGTAAGCTTCCCTCTTCCTGGCCGGAAAAATGAGTCTTGTCCAACTGAACCTTCGCGGTAGAGTTGGTGTGCGACGATGGGACCGCCGACTGGCCTCCGCCAAGTTTCGATATGCCGGTATTCCTTTGGTTGGTATCCGTCGAAAGCCATCGCCATCCTTAATGTCGTCCAGCAGATCGGTTGGTGTGCGAGCGGTTCGATAACAGGAGGACAAGCGCTGTCGGCCTTTTCAGACGGCAAGGTCGGCACCGAAGTGGGCGTCATCATATGTACTGTGGTGAGCCTGGTGTTCTCATTCTTTGGCTTGACGGCGATCTACCGGCTTGTGAAGTATGCTTGGTTTATCTTCTTGGCCATCTTTCTCCTCATTCTGGGAGAAACAGCCAAGTTCAGTAACTTTACTTCTCCACCCGCTGCTGCTGGGCCAACAGGCTCTGGAGCGGTGCTGACGTTCTTTGGAATAATGTACGGTACGAGCGCTTGTTGTGCCGGATACGCTTCTGATTTCTATGTTGAGTACCCGGCGACAGTATCAAAGGTCAAGATATTCTTGTTGACCTTCTCTGGCTTCTGTGAGTACAACTTCTGAGGACCGCAGAGTCTGGGTTTTTACTTACTGGTATAAGTTACCTCCGTTGTTATATCCACCGTACCAGGAGCAATCGTTGCTTCTGCCTTATCAAACAACACAGAATGGAGCAACCAGTACGAAGCTGGAATCGGCTTCCTTGTCCAGTCTATAATCTATCCGTATGCGCTAGCTAAGGTGGTTCTATTCATCTTAGTATTTTCCGCCGTCAGCTTGAACTGCGCATCGCTGTACTGCGCCACCCTTTCGATTCAGCAATCTGCTCAGAGATTAGCGGTGATACCAAGATTCATATGGACATTCATCTGTTTCGCTGCTGTTGTTGCTTTAAGCTTGGCCGGTAGTAATCGCCTCCTGGTGTTTCTTCAGGACTTTCTCAGTTTATTGGGTTACTATGCCACGGCGGTTTTTGCCTGTCTGGTTACCGAACATTACCTATTCCGTCGTGGCTCCTTCGAGAATTACAACTTGTATGTCTGGGATAGACCTATGTCGTTGCCGGTTGGCTATGCTGGCGGACTCGCCTTCATCTTCGGCATAGTCGGAGGTAGGTTGTGATTAATCTATTCGAAGGCGCCTGTTGTTGACTCGATGTGTAGCTGTCCTGGGAATGGCCACAACATGGTATACCGGGGTAATTGCCAAGCTGATTGGAGATGTTGGTGGTGATATCGGGAACGAGCTTTGTCTCATGTTCACCCTGATGGTCTACGTCCCAGCTCGATTTGTGGAAAGGAAGCTCGTAGGGAGATAACCTATTAGACATCTGGGTACAAGCTTGGCAGGGGGGTGATTGCTCCCTCAACACGGCATCATGCATATCTGCATCTGCGCAATTATTTTGTACATGTTCGACTCGCACAGGATCGTAGCATTACTCCGCTTCAAGACGCCTCCGTCGTCTGCCAAGACAGTTCACCCACGCAGAGCTCAATGTGGTTCTTGAAGCACTCCTTCTGAAGTAGGAAGCTCCCCGAAACCTGCAAACCTGACTGGCCGAACAGTTAATACTCGGAAGCTCGGTTTCATTGCCGTAGGAATTCACCGGTTTCTATTATACCGACAAGGTAGCAAATCGTCAGCGAATTGATACTTTGAAATGGTAAAGAGGATCTTCGCCATTTTGGGATGAAGCAATCAAACAAAGTGCATTTCGAGAAGTTTTATCGAGCACGATCGTGACGTGCATATGCCAAGGGTGCACTCCCCGCCGCTCGACTCAGGAAAGAAGCTGTCCTAAACAAGGTCTGGGGAAGCGGAAAGACAGCGTGGCTGGATTCATTAATTCTGGGGAAAATCTAGCTAGGAAATTCCAACTACTAAGGACACAATATCTTGCTGGTGGCCGCAGGATGGTAGGGTTAGGTAGCTCGGTATCTCACTGTATGACAAAAAGAGATTTGTGGTGGACATCCACGAAGTAAGAGGCTCAATTATGCAGCCACAAACGACACACCGTGTTTAGATCCCAAGAAGCAACCTACCCGTGGACAATGGGGGTCCATCCTCCAATGACGGATTACCCGCCTTGGTAGGCACCTAGCTAGAATGCAGGTTTCGGGTTGGGAAGCCAGCTTGTCGCCTTTCCTTCGCAATGACGTGTAAAAAGCAGCCCCTATAGAATCTTTACCACACTGCCTTCGTGACTAGGTAGTATCTTAACCTACTATGTACCTATTAGTTGCTACTGGTGTTTGTATTGTTACTTCGTAGCAGTAGCTTGATGTTGATGTGGCGCGTTTTGTATATTGAGACATGCAACTTCCGAGCTTTCGGCACAGCACTTGGATATTGCACATTCAGGTGGACAATCTTTAATGAGTTCGGCACCCGATCAAGATTAGGAAGACAAATAGGACTTTGGCTTATCAAAGTCCGATATTGCACGGCGCTAAGCAGATAGTCCCGAGATATCCATATGTAGTCCCTGTGGATAGCGCGAGCTCCATGAGCCCCTATTTCGACGGAAAGGGGGAACTGTAGTGAGTCAACAAAAATAGTTCTCGTAAGCTTTGTCAGATAGCGGATGACGACAACGTACTATACATCGCAGCATGTTCGAGGTGCTATGGAGTCGGGGTGAGATTCTAAATAAGGATGTGTGTCCCTAGTGAGAAGTGAATGTCTACATAGTAAGAGGTTAAGATTGTGAGACTTGGCTAGCCATCTTGCACCCGTTGGTGGCGTGTACCTAGTATATAGGTAGACAGCGGGCCGCTATGATTTGCAAGACTACTAGGTAGTAAAGCTTTCAGCTTAAGCAGGACAACTTGACACGACGAATATTGTATGGTAACAAACTGGATAATTTGGTAAAAAAAAAAAAAAAAGGTCGGTCCGCCTGGGCACTGTGATGTTGCCTATTACTCGAGGAGATTAATGGGCTACTTTTTGTTTGTCTCGTATTTCGTGCCATGAATCGTCATCTATTCTGCCTTGGGCCGACACGGGGATGAAAACTAAGACACTAACCGAGCTTACTATTTGCTGTAGCACTCTCAACCAGACACCTTTGGACCGTATGCCGGTTGTGTGTGTATACGGATTGAGGAAGTTGTTTCTTTTAATCTCGTAACAATATTAACCAAATGTTGTCCAATACGACGATGAGATATTGTAAGTTGATATGGCTGTATACGGAACTGTATGGCTGTATGGCTGTATGGCCTTATGCTTCTCTATCCACAGGTTGTCCGCGGGACGACCGCTGATCAGTTAGTGATCGACGCCCAGGCTGGGTTAGGTAGGCTGGCAGGTAACGTTAAACCTCCTTAGCACCTTTATAGTAGCAGTGATTGACATGGAGCATCAACGGGGCGGACGGGGATGGTAGCGGCGGGAGGGAGAGGAGAAGTGGCAGTTGTTTAGATTGATGTGTCGGCTTTTTTTTTTCTTTCTCTTTTTTTCTCATAGGGTCGATACAGAGGCAATGGTCAACTAAAAAAGTACTACTACGGTAGGTAGGTACAGTACATACATGTACCTACTCCGCGGGTTGCCGTGGCTGCGTGGGTAATACGGTACTTCATGTCGGTATCCACTGATGAGTCCGCTTCTACCAATGTTAAGCCCTTGTAAAGCCCCCTGCTTCCACATGGCTCTCCTGTTTCCTCTCCCCCGTGGCCCCCCATGGTCCCCCAGGGCAGACCCCCTCGTCTCCCCCAAACACCCAAATTTCAAGACCCTCGCTAGAAGAAGTATTGTATAATTGTACTATGTACAGCTGGTAATGCTTACTTGGCCCCTTCTATTCGAGCTTCCATTCCACCGCCTGAAGTTCTGAAATGCTTCTACCCCACAGGCACCCCACTTGGGCAGCCCCGGGTATCCCGGGGAAGACGGGACTTAGCCCAATCGTTTCCAAGTCCTTTCCAGTTCAGGGCGTTCAAGGAGTTATAGGGTATTAATGTGCTCCCTACTAGGTACCTACTAGGTAAATACCTACTAGGTACCTAGGTATGTACCTGTACTGCGTATACCAGCGGACCTAGTCGCTGTAGGTAGCCCTAGCAGCGTACCTGGTAGGTACCTACATAGCTGTACCGCATTACAGCAGTACCTCAATCACTGCTACATTAGCAAGCTACATGTAGCGACCCCCAAACCTCGGTCCATTTCCAACCTAGGATTGGCTGGTCAACTATCATTTCGCATAAATCTCAACCTGGAAACATCACAACATGAAATGATAGCTGAGAGAGACCGAGCTTGCTTCGAAACTTGGAACTTAGGATTTTGTCGTCCAACCACACTCTTACACACCGACCAAACCTATATCACGGTTACTATTTGCTCAACAGCCAAATTTGTGTTAATTCCCGCTTAGACCAGTCTATTTCGATACCCCCCATCACCCCCTTATTGTTTCCCTACTGCTTCCCCCTTTGCTCGCAACTATTTGTAGCACACGACACTACCGCGTACCTGGAAACGTGACGTGCGACGCCTGCGGGCTATTTGCCTATTCCGGACACCCGACGAGTTTAGGTGCATTTCCATGAAAAAAAAAACTGAGGATATAACAAAAATAAAGATAAGGAGTTTGCTACGTAGGTACTAGGTATCTAGGTAACTAAGATGCTAGGCATCCTCGGGGGTTGCTTACAGATTACTCCTTGCGTTTGTAATACACGTACTTATACGAAAAGGAGAAAGGACGAAAAAAGCACACGATAACTGGCGGCATTTCTCTTTTCTTCTTCTCGTTTCAGCCCCAGATGACTCAACAGGTTGGACCCTGAACGTATCATATTCCGAAGCCTTGCTGTGTCGGTACCTAGTACCGTAGTACCCCAAGGATATCATTGATGTTAGCACTACATTGAAAAGGCCCCCCAAGGTCCTTGAGATCCTCCGTGGAATCTCGCCCCGAATCGATCCTGATGGATCCCGTACCTAGCTGCTATCGTAACCGACGTTGGCTCGCTGCGCTACATGTTTAAATTTCAAAGTCTTACGATACTCCGAAGGGAAGCTGACCTTCATCAAAAATATCGTCGCAGGAATCTTACTGTGACCGACTTCAGTGTTGTTATGTAAAATATCTACCCAAGCATCTACCCAGGAAGAGGACCGAGGATGTGTAACGGTAGGTAGGTAGGTACCTGGCCTACCGACCTACATACCGACGATATAGGCAGGCAATCTTATCCCATGAGTCTTGGATTCTTGGAGGGAGACGTAAGGCTTATGTGATGATACGGCCATTCCTGCTAATATGATTCAAAATCATACAAATCATCCAAGTAATACATTAACGTTCCAGTAAAGCGGTTCCATCATGTTCCAACGAATGCCTTGTGCAATAGTGTGCCTAGGCTGCTGAGTAGGTACTAGGTAGACACTTTCCTGGCTCGCCCGAGAACTCATCGCCTATCGTACCGAGGGCGCGCAAGGTTAGGTACCTATTCCAGGTATTCCCGGAAGTACCGCTACAACCGCCTCCCTGCCTAACTGGGTCCTGTCGTCCCCAAAATCCGATTACCCCGGTTCTCTATTCCCCATACTTTCGGTTGTACCTTGTACGTGCGCTACTTAACTCGGTAAGTCCATCGTGTTCTGTGTTCTGTGTTCTGTTCAAGACATTGATGTATCAAGACGAACGGCGCCAGGTGGTTTGGGTGACGGGTCCCCGGAATAAGTGAATCTGGGGTTAGAAGAGGGTGTTTGTGTTTAACTTCCCCAGGTATTAATTTGGTAGATATTTATGCCCACCTAGTAGGTAGTAATAATACCGAGGAGGTCATTTATCATTGATGACTTTCTCCTTTCGTCTCGTCTCAAATTCATGATGCCTGTGGCTTAATCAATAAATAATAAATACCAACGATAGCTTCCCAACAGCCAGTCAACCCTCCCTCTCATACGTAGCCCCCTTCCCCTTCCCCTTCCCACACTTTTACATTACACATCCGCGCGCACTTACATGCCTACATGTCTACATACATGACATATAGTACACATTGATAGTACCTACCTACACCCCCAATATATCCACGTCAACATTGAATATTCTGACATATTGTTCGGAGTGCGACATCTAATCTGGCCAAGCAAGCCAAACGATCTCGTGCTCTGCAACTGGTCTACACCCGAGTTCTCGCAACTCCTCCTTTCTTGAAGTTGCCGACCACTATTCCCCTACCTAACCGAGCGTTCACATCCAACCGGCGGCCAATCTAACTTCTCGGGATCTAACATCGTGGAGTTGCTTGTGGAGTTTGAGTTGAGCTGGTGGAGTGAACGGAAGCTGCGCGCCAAAAAAGAAAATAATAGTTTTTTATTTCATCCCGTCGGCATCAGCTTTGCTAAGACCTGCCTGACCTACATACCCAGCATCCAGCATCCAGCACCCGGCAGCCCTAGTATCACACGCTACTGAGTACTTTGCTTCCAATCGTGGGGTGAAGTGAACACGCCGTTGCTAGGGACGGATGATTGATACATCAAATAATAGTACTTACCTGGCAGCTTTTATTGTTATTGGTGTGTGACTTACACACGCATACCCACCGCTCTTTCCGTTACCTTCCTGCCTTCCTGCCTACATAACTGCCTACTGCCTACTAGGTATGTACTACTGAGCTATCTAGGTACCTAGGTACTTACCTACTTGTACTTACATAGTGCTGAAGGTACTTGCTTCCAGGGCTACGACGTTTCTTGCCTTATTAATTACTCCTTGCTCCTTGCTCCTTACTCCTGATTCCTGACTCTTACTCTCGCCCTTTCCTGATATTTCTACTTATATCTCTTGTTGCTCCTGCCTTCTGCCTTGTGCACTTGTGCCTCGTCACCTTTCCAAATTCTTTTTTTTTTCAACTCGACAAACTTCCACCTCAAGGGACCCACATACATATCAGTACCTACCAAGGTACCCTTCAACTTAACTCAACTCAACTTAACTCAACTCAACTCAACTCAACTCATCAAACTTTCCTTCGCGCACAGTTCCGACTTCAACAAGAACTCAACATCCAAAAAAAACCAGTTTCGACATATCTCCTACGCGCTTGTCACGCATCGTACCAAATCATATATTATTTGTCCTTCCGAAGACAAACACGAGCAAGGCATCACCAAGTTGCTTCCATCTACTACTATCCCTCCAAACCGACTCGTGAGTCGCACCTTTATATATTCACCTAATCAGTGAAATGCCTTGCTTGCTCTGCTCAATACTGATAGCCTCTGTAGAATACTCTCAACATGCCTAGCCAAATCGTCGCTCCCATCCCGGTCACGCCACCTCGCAAGAGCATCAGACTCGGCTCATCCACAGACCTCTTCGCCAGTCTGAATGCTACTCTCGCCTCTGACAGCAAGCGCGGCACACCTATCCGCACCATTCAAGAGCGCGACTGGGATGTGCCCGCTCCTCCGCCGCCTAGCCCTGTGAGCTTCCATCCTGATCACTGGCAGCACACCCTGCGCCATTGATTGGCGGCTGAGGGGCTGTCGGCATGGCGCCGCTCCTGCATGAGATGCCTGAGCATTGTCATGCAATTCACTTTCCCTCTCTGTACTGGTGAGGAGGGATTCATGGTTCTTTCAATCAGGAGTTTACGGATGTGAATTAGCAAGGGCACCAGGGAGATAAAGATAATCGGTCTACACAAAAGTCAAAGGTCATGGCGTGTGCATTTGAAAGGGAAAGGCCCGGGGTTATGGGAGCATGCTGGATGCATGGGCATGGCTTTGCTCTGTGACGGAGGTGACCTTTTGCGTCTCTCCCATTCCGCGATTGATATTACACGTTCCGCTTGCCAAGATCGCACTATCACCTCCAGCTCCGAACTGGTCTGGGGTTTGTTAGCTCTCCAATAAGGGATACCACTAGGTACCATAATTGATCACTACTTTGGCACGATAATTATCAAAAGGCCACTCGGGTATAATGAGTGAAACGTCTCAAGATATTGCGTGGTTTGAAAAAAGGATCCAAGACGTCGGAGTCGTAGTTCCGCACCCAATATGAGGCGCCGCTAATATAAGTGAATGTGCCTACCTGGTGGTACCCAGCAGGAACAAATAGAAAACTCAGCAATGTTCAACAATATGTTGAGTGCCGAACGTCTAGCCCTAAAAGAAATTGTAAATACCCCAAACCATCCAATCTGTGAATGGTCGGTTCAATGTTGTTTCCCCAAGAATGAAAAAAGAGCAACGTGCACCGTAAATATCAAAGAATGCGGCACTAGGGGAGCTTTGCTGACTGATCATAAACAATGCCACAAGGGTGTCGTGTATTACGTACACACCGAGAAGCACACCGAGAATCGTGGGCAGGGGATGCCCACGGGGGTACAACCAGCCAAGAAGCGCGACTTTCGGGCGTCGGCTGCATGGCAAACTGCATGGGATGGAATGGGATGGGACGAGCGAAATGAAGACGCCTCAACGAGTGTAAACCTGCCATAATCATGTTCTTCTCGCACAGGCTTGGTCGACAACCGCAGCGTAATCTCCACGCGCAACTAGCTGCATGGCACTAGGTAGGTGTTTGATGTGTAGCATTTGGCTGCCAATCTTGCATTTCTCGCCATCGGAATCGAATCGAACAGTATACGCCGGTCCGTGGGATCGTCGATGCTTGTGTCGGTGTCTCATGCCAGCTTCGTATCTTCGGCAACGAACCACGGGGGGCACGATGTCGAGGTGACGGAACAAAGGCCCAGTTGAGAAATTCCGGAAGGCTTCCCGTAACTATACTAGACTAGACTGAATTCTAAGAGGTAAGCTTCGTATTGGAGAATGTAGGGTATTTGTCGGACTAAAAGATCAAAGTGAGGGAGAGAATTAGCTTATCAGTGACAGTGGCTGCTCAGGAACGTCTGCCAAGTATGTCACTGTGGCGGTATCCACATAGACGTGGTAGCTAACGTATCTGGAAGCTTGATGATTCCTGCTAACCCAGGTAAACAACTTGCCTCGGTTGTTAATGATTTGAGGCCTAGGTGAGTGCTGGTCTTGATAAAGGTAGGATAAGATATGGAGTTGTAGGGGAAAAGGGTGGGCATTAGCTAATGCTACACTAATTCGCGTCGACCTACTGTACATCTCCCCTACGCAGCTGCAGGTGCAAGGTTATCCGAACTGCGCTGATTAAAAGATTTTTCTATTCAATCGTCACCATACAATTTGTGACATCAATTGACTAAAGCGTGAGTGGTGTCGGGATGTTGTTCCTCTGTACTCAATGAGGGGCATTTGTTTGCCTACAAACTGGTAACTTTTCTCAAAATCCTATGATTCAGAACTATGACTGATTCAATTCGTTAGAAAATGGAATTATTTTGATTGCTCTTCTAAGATATCTACCTAGTACGTAAGAGATATTATATGTACCTAGGTAGGTAGGCATAGGCATACAAAAAATAAATGGTATTATTTTCATTGTTGTTTGCTTAGAAAAGAGTCTTGGCACTATACCTAGTACCGCTTTTCCTAATTAGTACAATTCGATTCGCTCATTTACGCGTATTTTGGTTTGCGACGCGTCTTCTGCACGATGATTGTGGATCATCGCGTCTCCTATGCGCGTGGGTCGCGACTTGGGACTCTTTTCTCGTCAAACTAATAATAATTTCCTTACCTTGTACTTTTTCAATTGCCAAAGCTCTTTCTCCTACCCAATGCTCATTAATAGTACATCTTCACTACCAACACAACTGCAATCGCAATCGCAATCGCAACCATAACCATAACCCAGCACAATCAATCTTTCCCTACCTTACATTGTGCTTATCTCTCATCGCTCCATCGTGTACGATCTCTCTTGTGCCTACCCTCGTAGGAAGAAAAATCTGACAGCCATTGCCCATTCAATTGCACCAATCCACAATGGCTAGCCCTGCTGTCAAGCAGCAACGCCGAAAGGCATCAGCCAAATCCCAGGTCACCCAGCAGAAAGCTTCATCGAACATCGGCAGCTTCGCTCGTGTCTCGAAAACTGTAACGAGGAGCGGTAAAGAGAAGGAGGAGCACATATCAATCACCACACCGAAAAAAGACACCACCGGAGCAACTACACCCGCCTCCCGAAAACGTAAGGCGGTTACCAACATCGAAGATGGGGATTCATCGGCGGACGAGAAGACACCGACCAAGCTTGCTCGCCCTGCCATCAAGCCAATCGCCAAGCGTGGCCGTCCCTCGAAGAAAGCGCGTCCCGAGCCTGCCACGAAGAAGCGAGCACGAAGTCCTAGCGCATCGGATTCAGACGAATCGGCCATCAATACCGGCACGCTACTAAAGAAACTGCGCCTGGAGTCTTCGCCATCCCGAGGCTCTTCTCCACTAACACCCAAGTCTTCGTTCACCGACTCCGAAGCCGAGAGTGAGATTAGCGCACCTAAAGCTAGTCAACTTCCTGACGAGGTTTTAGCTTTGCTTGATCTCCACTCGTCGTTCCTCAAGACATTGACGTTGCACTACACACACAATGGTTTCAATGTTCCCGTAGACCTGCGCGTCCTATGTCCTAACGTGGCCCAAGCATGGGGCAAGAAGAAGGTGACGGATGCCGACATTCGCATCTGCCTCGGCGTTCTCAACCTAGCCTCCAACAACGCCTCTCAGACGGAAAGCAGCACCCTCCTCTCGCTTTCGAACTACGGACGTGGTAAAATATGCATCGAGATGAACTCCGCCCAGCGCGGATCCCGCCGTATGCTAGACGAGCAAAAGCTCAACACCCAATTCCGCGAGAACCTATCAGCGCTCTGGTCCCGCTTCGTATCCGCCAACAGCGAGCCCAACCCCTCCACCTTCACGAGCACCCTCCCCAAGGCCCCCGTCACCCTCTGCGAGTCCCTCGCCAGGGCCGCGCCCGTGCTCTCCAAGGGCCAGAAGCGCCTCGAGGAGTTGAAGCAAGGCATCGCGCTGAAGAAGCAAGAACGAGCCGCCAAGGCCAATGGAGTAAAACCACAACCCGACCAACAGCAGCAGCAGCAGAAAAACGACACCCCCATGGCCGACGCCGCCGCCCCCAAGCTGAGCCTGCTGGACCGCATCCGCCTGAAGTCGCTGCAGAAGGCGTCCGCGGCGGCCACCAACCTCACACCCGCACAGCTCGCCCGCCGAGCCGCGCTGCAGCGCGCCGCGGAAGTGGCGTCGTTGCTAGGCATGCTAAGCCGCGCGGGGGGGCAGGGCGGCGGACGCGTGTCGTTCACGATGGCGGCGACGCTGGAGAAGCTCAAGGACTCGTTCCGCATCGGCATCTCGCGCGACGAGGGCGCCGCGTGCGTGCGGCTGCTGGCGCAGGAGGTCGCGCCCGAGTGGGTGCGCGTGGTTACTGTTGGCGGGAGGGAGAATGTGGTTATTGAGACGGATCGCGAGATGAGCAAGGCGGAGGTTGAGGGGCGGGTTAAGGGGTTGTTGGCTAGGGATTAAGAGCTGGGAAGCTGGGGTTAAGGAGAGGATGCGATGCAGAGTGTGTTGGTTGGTTTCGTGATTTTCGGAAGGCATTGCGTAGCGTTGCGTTGCGTTACGGTTGCATGATTCGGCACCGCCGAAGGGAGTTTAACACAGGCGTGTCACCCAGATTAGGCGTTGAGGATCCATGAACACGGCTCACGCTCCAAGAGTCAGTAATATACTAGTACGAATTAAAAGCAAAATGCACATTGCAAAAGCAGGCACGAAGTCAGCAAGCGAGTGGATATGGGGGAGAATGCACGAATGCGACTTTTTCTATTCCTCTAAATGTAACTGTAATGATGCCACGCACTGCGATGCAGAAGGAGAGTCCTCGCAGACCTCCTCGTAAACACCTCAAGCCGAGCCACGCGTGCTATGCAACGGACAACGGGGGGTTTTGTGGTGGGCTGAGGAGAGGGCGTTGGAACAGAAGATCAATGCTACGCAAGCATCGCTCGCGAATCCGAGCCCCTCCCCGCCCAAAACGGACTCTCATCTTACAAACCGGGAATGAACGCGTCTTTTGGTTATCATTCCCGCCGGCATCCCCGCCATTGCTCGTCGTCACTCCGTCGTCATTATGCGTGGCTAGCTAGCTCGAGTTCCCAGAGAACGGTACGGTAGCCTCAGGTAGGGATGCACCTACCTACCTGGGCAGGTACCGGATAAGTTAAGCAGACAGAAGGGGGGGGAGGGGTATCTATTTGCTCTTGGGTTTGAACTTGGGCTCGCCGATGCCGGTGCCGCGGAGCTTGACGTTGAGCACGCGCTCCATGGCGGCGAGGACCTTCTGATCGGGGGTGGCGGTTCCGCGCTCGAAGTCGGCGACGACGGAGGGCGTGGTGTTGCAGCGGGTGGCTAGGTCCTTCTGCGTCATCTTGGGCTCCATCTTCTGCCGCGTCTGGCTGATGGCGTCGCCCACCTCCTTGCCTACGGTGTTCGGCTTGATGATGTCGTCGCTGCGGTCTACCTTCGTTAGACGCTGGCCTTCGGGGCCCTTGCCGACCTGTGTTTGATGCGGGTTAGTGTGCTTGTCGCAAGCAAGGGATGCTTTCACGTGAAGGTGGGTGTGGAGGTTTGGGAATGTCTTGGGTGCTGGGCAGATGGGGATGACATCTGTCATTTTTGCGGTGGGGGAGACTAGGGATTGGGGATAAGGCTGGGGGAGTGGGAAGGGACGGCTCCGATGAGGAATAAAACTTACAGCATTGCCGGTGGAATACTTCTTCTCCGTTGCGATCGAACCCCCAGAGCGCTTGGCGGCGTTGAGAGCAGAGCTACCTCGCACGACAGTCTCGCGCTGCGATGCGCCGCCACGGGCCTTGCTACCAATCTTGGTGACCGAGTCCCACTCGTCAGACATTGTGAATTGTGGATTGTGAATTGTGAATTGTGAATCAGAAATTAGAAATCGAGTTGGATGGGTATGGTATTTTCGTTGGTCAATGGCTGGTACGAGGTGAGGTTGTCGGGTTATTGTGGTGAAGATTGACGTTGGAGTCGACGTTAGGGTATTATTTAAGTTATAGGGAAGTGAAAGAGGTGGAAAAGTAAAAAGACGCTCTTATGTCTTCCAAGGTTACGATATAACAACCTTTTTGTGGCTATGGAAAGATGGAAGGCGAAGGAATGATGGTGAAGTGGGCTGAAAGCGGAGCCTCCCTCTCTCCGCTGACTCAATCGGAGTGAGATTTCCTATTTTTGGCGGGGAGAGGCAACCAAGCTTTTTTTTCCACAAACGAGCCACTTTGCTTCAGGGCTGCTTTATCTCCGGACTTGCTGTTGTGGCGTACCTAGTACCCGGTACTTGTTGCATGAACAACCCCTTCCATGCCACCTTAATGTTTTGTTTGTCAGGATATCATCAATGATCCTAACTTCAAATCAATGCATTGTCTTCATTATCATTGATTCTCAATTCTCACCTTTGTAATTGATTAATACCATTCTTTGATCTAATCCTTATCAGTTCGTTCACCTTGGGAGACAGATAGGAATGACGTAGATCTCCATCGGTTTATCGGGTTGTTGCATTCATGTTCCTTAGATGGATGTCACCCTCGGCATGTTCATGTACGCTGCCGTTCTGCAAACAGCTGCAATAATTTACTACTCTATCTTTGGAAAACTCGGAGATCTGGTACTTCTTGCTTTTTTCTTCCTATGGCGTAAGAGTCCCGTCATTCTCTCGCTTGTCCAAGTCGACAATCATGGTGTGTTTTTACCGGTGTTTGTGACGGGGGCGGGGGCCTTTGCCTTGTTCGAATATATACGACATCGCAGCCAAGCAGCAGTAAAGCCACCAGCATGGAATGGTCCAGGTCGACCTTTGCTTTTCCCTTGTAAAACGACACATGCTAGACTATTCCCGAAGAAGCACTCCTTCTCATATTCTTACCTTCTAGTCGGGATCCCTGTGGGCTGGACTGGTGTTGCGGGCGGCATGATATCAAACGGCGAGAGTCGCAATGGACCGAAGGGCTGGTACCATGTTGAGGCTGCAGACTATCTCGAAAGAGGGAACGGTCACCTTGGTCTAAGGGGAAAGTTGGACGCTTACCTAGGTTCCCAGGTATGTCAATTCCCAGCTCGCTTTAGAGAATCTAGCGTTGATATCATCTAGGGGGTTGATCCTTCTGTGTACCCATATGCGTACTTGACCACGGCGGCCAAGTTCCTCGGTTATCATTTCAACCCGGTTTCTTTCTGGTATCTTTATTCTGCGGAAAGACGTCTGGCAGCAATGATTCTTGAAGTTAACAATACCTTTGATGAGAGGAGGATGTACTTCCTAACGACTAATGAAGCCAAGACACAATCAATAGAAGCTCCTGGAAATGAATATTTGGAAACTGCTGGCCTAGCCTCAGGGCCATTGAGGCAAACCTGGCAAAAGGACTTTCACGTATCGCCTTTTAATTCTCGAAAAGGCGCATACTCACTTATAGCACATGACCCCTTCTCACCGAAGATGAAAGGACCAGGCGCAATTGACAATACAATATCCTTGATATCTTCGAAGAATCATACGAAACTGGTTACTCGAATTTTCTCGACTTATGACCCCGTCGATCCTGCTGCGATGACTTCCTTCCAGAAGTATAGATTCCTGGCTTCATGGTGGTGGGTAGGCTTCGTTACCTTCCCCAGGATCCTAAAGGAAGCTGCACTCCTATTCTTCCAGCGAACACTTCATGTTTGGTTCCGGCCCGAGCCGTTGAAGACAAGCATCGGGCGGCACGCCGACGAGGCAGAATCTGAACTTGAACCCCTGTTTAGGAGTTATCTGAGGCATTTGGTAGAACAGTCAACTGAGCGATTGGTATTGAAATACTTCCCAAGCGGTATCACAGACGTGCCAGCCGAGACTATGATATCACCCTTGGCCGAAAAGGACCTCAGTCTTGCCGAGGAGATCGAGTTTAAGGTCTTGACGCCTGTTTTTTATTCGAGATTCGTATACTATGCTCATGACTTTGAGGCTATGTTTTGCGAGCTGAACGAGAGCGACACTATATGGGTGTCAAAGCCCCAGCTGCTGCCGAAGCTGGTCGTCAAGAAACAACCGCCTCCATTGCTGCAGACTGCAAGTTACTTAGACTATGCCTATTTCACTACAATCAAGAATCTGCGGCAGAGACCCGAACGGATTGAGCGCCCTTTGACGTCCAAACAGACTGATACCACCGGCTCCCAGAAAGATATCCGTGGCTTTCGGCTCTCATCCATGGATGGATTTATCCTAGCTAGCGGAACCGGCGAGATGAGACGCGCATATCGGAATGTAGTCTTGAAATTGTTCATTGCCGACAGGATCGCCATGGGCAATGTTACTATCCTAAACCTCGAGCACTGGATTCTCAGGTTATTCCTGTCTTGGGCTATAACGTCCTGGCCAGATCAGATATAATCCATACTTGAGACACTAATGAAATGGCTCGTCGGGTCTTACACGGCTCCACGAGATTTCTTACCTTGCACATGCCCTCCATCTTTACTGGTGCCTCTAAGATGTTGCCATAACCAGGCTCTATCGAACATCGATCATGAATGAATAGTATCACATTATATCTCGGGCCTATGCCATGTTGCGTCTCATATTCTCGCGACTGAACATAGATGTGCACTTGCGTATATGGGGGCCATTGTCACTGATCGGATTACCCCTGGAGTTTTAAGTTTGACGAGCAATTCAACTTATGAAGACGTGCAGCCTGTGGCTTCGTTGTCGAGACATCAGCAATCAGTATTCCAAATACAAAGAGCCACTCAGCATCAGCACCTCCACTTCGGGAGCTAATCAATGGAAACCTGGTTGGTGGGCTTTGAACGGCGGAGCTTGGACTAGGATTTTTGACAAATACTAATGCTTAGTTTCATGTGCCACGGCAGATGTATCGATCCTGATGTCTCAGACGAATTTTCCTATCACTCATTGCTTTATACGATCCTCGAGAAGAGTAAACCGGCACAACAGCGCTACATGATCAGAGGCAATTGACCTTCGGGTTTATTTACGGATTATCAACGTCGAGACTTTTCCCCTATTTATATGTCGAGTAAATACTAGTAGGTACCTAGTACTTAGTAGGCATCTCCTACATTACGGTTAGATATCGACTCCACCTCAGAACGTGTTAGGGCTGCAAGGAGATCGAATTACCGTACCACACATCCTGACGTAGGCTAGACGCATACCCCGCCAACGGCCCCTTGAAAGCTCTCGACCCCACTGTCAGGTAAGCCCTCGACGAAGGCAATAGAAACAACATCCAGGTGCCTACAATACAGGTCCTGTGCCACCAGTTACACCAGTGACTAAAACACAGGCCCTTCCCTGGTTGACCGCATGTTGAGGCGGGTTCGGTTTGGTACCTGCTAATTATCATTATGAAGACGTCCAACACGTAAGAGTGATACGAGAAGCCGAGCGTAAAAAGCCGCAATGCTTATCCACCATCGTTAAAACCGGGACTAGGGGAGCTCCCGAAGTCGATCAGCCAAGCTATGTCATAGAAGCATTATTATGCATACGCTTCGGTTTTGACTTCAGCCCCTCCCCCTCATAGCTTTCCGTATAAGAAGACTCCATCTCTCGTAAAACTTTTGCGTTATAGAACCTCTTCATAACTAACTCAAGCTCTTATCTTAAAGAAAGTTCTTGTTTTCCTATAACCCACAGCTTAGCTTTCAAAACCACAGTAATCCTTCACGATGGGTCTCTCCGGTCACTGCCTCTGTGGTGCCGTTAAGTACACAGTAGACGCCGATCCCCTCATCGTCGGCTACGATCACTGTGACGACTGCCAACGCCAGACAGGCTCAACGTACTGTAAGTACTTTCGTTGCCTACCTATGAAGTCTTCTCGTTCCTGCACTTCCTTCCTGTGGTTCAACGAGTTCCGGGCCACCCCCACAGTGGTTCCGTAGAGAACCGAACCCTATCTGCGGCCCAATGATAGGAGTTTGATGTCTAACAAGCACCAAAACAGCGCTCGTAGTCGTAGTTCCCAAGGACAAGTTGACCATTACGGGTACGACTAAGAGCTTCGCCAAAGCAGGCTCGTCTGGGAAGCCGGTGCACCGCGTATTCTGCCCCGAGTGCGGATCACCCATCGCCCACGACCCCGAGGCCGCGCCCCCAATCATCGCCCTGAAGGGTGGTACTCTTAGCGACGCCGACAAGAAGGCGCTCAAGCCCGTGAGTTATCCCCATTGCTGTCCCCTATGTACGAACGTATCGATGAAGCGGAAGGAATGAATTGAAGAGAAAAGAAGGGATTGGGGCGTACAAGAGAAGACCTGAAAAGCTAACCTGACGGATACGGCAGGACACCGAAATCTGGACTGTTGGCAAGCTGCCCTTCTGCGCCGAGCACCTCGCCAAGCCCTTCCAGCACATGCCCGAGTGAAGATCGATATATATAAATGCCTTTTCATGATCCTATCGACGTCGCAGAAGCCACGATGCTGGGATTAAGGGAAAGAATCGCAAGTTTCAATGAAAGTGGCTCGGTCACCCCTTGAACTCCGGGAAGAACTGTTTCATGGAAGCCCAGAATTGAAGAGTTGACGGATGTGGCCATTCGATGGATACCAGCAATACCAAAAATACTATTTGAGATACTTCGTTATGGGCTGTCTTCCTTCGTGCTCGTAAACCTTTCTCCTACTAATAATCCCATCCATGGTAAGGATATCGCATGGTCCATTCGGCGTTCTACGAATGAAGCATAAAGGAAAGATCCCTAGCGTAAGTGTAAAATGATGAATGCTCTTCCCCTCCGTACGATGAAGTGAAGTTGAATTTAGACTCGCCCACACGTGGTCGCTCCGCTCCGCTCCGGGGTGAAGACTAACGCAGGCACATCCGTGGAGCCGCGCGGAACCTCCTGCATTCGTTTAACGCCTCGAATTTCCCCCAGACTAAGGCAGGGAGGTTGTTCCAGCAGACTAGGTGGTCTCTAGCAAGAGAGTGTGATTGGCCATGTGATACGAACGGAGGAGATTTTGGCCAGCAAGGTTGGTCTTGACCATCAAGGTAGGCACATGTACCCACCCATCTCCCTTTCTATTAGATTAGCTACTAGATACTGAGCTGAACAAGTCCTCTAGGTAAATAGAGTCTATGTCTAGTATATATGCTTGAAAGGAGATGACCATACCAAGACAGAGATACATCCTACCTACTACGTTGTAGATATGGAGGCGTCAATATATCTATATTGCGCCACTGGGCCAAGAGTGGGTTCTCCGGGTATAAATATATTACCTTGAGCACGTTCCTTAGGTAAGGCAATTTACGCGTATAGACATCAATGTTCATACTGCTGTACGCTACTCGAATGGGTATATTGGATAGATGACATCCTAGGCTATTTTATGCACATCGCTCACGCTTCGTTAGTATATCCCCTATCCGGCGGTTGCAAGCACGCCGCCCACTTCCGCCGCCGCAAGCAACATCCCTTTTATATTCCCTACTACTCCCGCGGATGTGGTGAAACTATTAAGGCTTGGCGTCGCTAGAGACGGTCCCGTCGTCATCTCATCATCTACACTCAGCGACAGCCCTCCACTTGCCGTCGCTGCCCTCGCGACACTCGTGATGACGCCCGGGTCTGGGCCCCCCCTCGCCTTGTAGTACAAACTGGCGGCCGCATTGCTACTGTGTACGTCGCTGCGCACCGCGCCCAACGACTTCGTGCCCACGATGCTGGCCTGATACGCTGGCTCGATGTCCCGATCGTGACGCAGGGCGCTGCGGCAGGTTGCCAGTGCGCTTTCGTCGGCCTGCACACGGAGTTGGAATAGGCGAATTCATCCCACGCGAGCGCTTGGCATGCGCTGACGAGTAGGGCGAGGGTTCGTGGCGTTGGTGCTGTTTGGAGCACCATGCCTACAGTAAACATGCGGACTGGCAGGCAGCGAGAGGGTAAGTTATATTTTTAAAAAACATTCTAATCATCACCGCCTCAGGAATAGCTCAGTGGTTAGGTACGCCTATCCGCTGAGTGTTCGGGCACTCTGTGTTCACCGGGACTACACCGGTTCGATTCCTGGGGCGGGCGCTCGGGGGATTTAGGCGAGTTTTAAATGTAGGAAAATATAATATTATATATTATAACTAGAGCGGATATGTTGGAGGAATAACATCTAATACCATATATCGGTATATGTCTGAACTTTTTGGGTTTGTCATCTACCTACCTAGTAGGTACCTACTCATCGACTCCGACCTCAGTCATTTGTGAGTCAGTGCTGAGCAGCATATCCTTACACCAGTGACAGTACTAGGTATTTGGTCGTTACTACTAAGTAAGGGCCAACGGAGGTTTCCAATGACCTTTTCATTATATTGGAGGAGAGGGCCTGGGTAGTGCCACGGGATATCCGATCCCTTAAAATAGGTACCTAGTATATATAGAAGTATAAAGTTCTAACGATCATTCAGACTGAAGCCCATTCCGCTTATAATAAGTGCCTGGTACTTGATGTATCCTAAACCTTACACCAATTCGACATCACTGTGAGTAGCTTCGTTCTGTGCAGGTATGCTGGCATCCTTTGTCGTATCCCAAGGACTGTTCTGTCCTATTATTCACGGTGTAGCATCTTGTTCGACTAACAAAAGCAGTACCTTTATATCGGGTTTTAAGACTTCGGAAATTTATACTTCCATGGTGCGTTTAGCTACTACCAGCAGGAGACAATACGACACGCCAGCCTCTTACCTTCACTGAAGTTTGCGATGGTATTCTTCCAGCTCCTGACTGCTCAGCCTCTTAGCGGATCTCCTCTAAGTAACGTCGATGATGTCAAGCCCACTGGGTGCCTAACAGCAAGCCCCTCCGCAGCGTAACACTGGATGAATGGGTTGTCAGTATTAGATAAGCAAGGGTCTACAAAGGGATTTAGAGTTGAAAGAGGAAAACACGGTCAAAGGTCTAGAGAAAGGGGGGAGTTCAATGTCAACGTCGGTAGTGCATTTTACCCAGTCCCGGTCCCCCTCCTATGGGAGCTCTCAACGCCATGGCTGGACCTGCTAGGTACTAGGTATGTAGGTACAGTAGGTACCTGGGTTGTCAACGATGACAGCTACTGGAACGTCGATGCTAGCGAGCACTCTATTGGCGCGACACGACGACAAGCCATACTTACCCACCTAGGTACCATATTGGGTAAGCCGACCCAGGTGTCGTCCTCATAGCAGAGTACATACCTAGTACCTAGTACTTACCTAGGTACCTAGGTTGGTACGTTGTAGAAAAGCTCCTCGACATACCCAAAACCACCAAAGACCAACGGATTTGATAACAGGGTTATATCCCATCCTTCTGCATACCTAGTACTTACCTGGCATTAAATCTAATGTGGTTGCGTAGGTACCTAGGTAGGTAGGCAGGCATATACAGAGAGTGCCAGTGATCAAGGTCTTGATCATTTAATCATGGTTCTCAGAAATCCGGCGTTGTCAGCCGGGACCACCCAACCAATGATGTGCGAACACACGCAAATGCGTGACGCCTCCGACCTGCACGATCCCAAGTCGTCACCCTCTTGATCAAATACATCCCCGCTTGGTAACAAGGTAGCTTATAATCAAAGAAATGATCATAGAGTACGGCGAGCAGGTTCCCCTTAAACATAGTCTTGATCAAGCATGTCGTCTCCTGCGCTGATGGCCCCCAAGGCAATTGGGCGCGGACGATGGAAACAAGTTATGCTACGAAGTGTATCTAAAGACAGATAGACCCATTAGAATTTAACCTAGAGTGTAAATGCAAGGCTTGGAGATATCTACATCAAGTGACTATTGTTCGAGTAACGCCCCTCATAGAACTATTACGATAATAACTACGATGAGCGCACGACAACGGAAGACCGTGTGGTATTGTGTAAGTATGGCGAACGGGTGACCTCTGGATCCAAGACAATTTATTAATTTTAGCACCTCTAGTGTTATTGCGCACGTCGGTCAGGGGGTATGTCCTCAGAACTACACGATAAATGTGTAGATTGCTGTGAACACGAAAGGTGCATCAGCTGCCCTGCGGAGTATGCCAAACAAAACGATGACGGAAACGACACTTTATATCCAAAATTGGGGGCAAACGGAGTCACCGAGTGGAACAACCCCCACCACGGCCCAGAGCATGAGGCTCTGCTAAACAACGAACAACGAAATGAGCAACGACTAAGCAGAGCCGCACCGTTATCGGCTGAAGACACGTTTGGAGGTTCTACCGAGGATCATACGTATTTGGGGGGATCATCCGCGTTCGATCAATCCCTAGCGGCTATCCCTGAATCAGCGAGTCGGGCACACTATCATCAAAATGAGATTGGACCTGCTGGCGTATTAGGATTTCGGAGTAACGACGCCGATGAGAACCAGGAGAACGGCGGCGAATGTACCCCTCGCAGTACAATTGACCTACCCCTCACAGCTGAAGAAAAAGAAAAGGCAGACTCGACAGGTGCTTCCCTTGGCTTGGACGGCTGGAACTGGGACAGTCCCTTCGATTTCTTCAATTTTGACGAGCCAGTCGGCCCATTCTTCTCTGAATCTCTCTCTTCTTCAGATTTGAACCAACTCAATCTTGGGTTGGATATAGCTCCATTCTCGTTTGATGAAGCATCAGGGATACAATCTCTAACCTTTTCTCCATCACCGGAAGAATTAAGTTCAAATATCGCAGCTGTTACAAATACCAATAGCAATGAGCCTTTCGATCTGCAAGCCCTGGTTGGGACACCGAACCACGAACTTACTGTTGACCCCCAGGCTCTCTCATCCAATGTCCGTACTGGCATTAACGTAAATAAGAGCACGAATGGTTTTGACAGCTTTCAAGATCCACCTTCACATTCAAATTGTTGGGTGGACGAGACTGTGAACCTTCAATTAACACCTGGATTCCCCTCGCATCATGATATCTCAAGTGAAGTTCCAGCATGTCCGCCAACCCCTCAATCTTTGCTGAAACCATCCCCCCAGCGGTCAGAATCCGGGGTTCTGACGGGCCAGAATGAATTATCCTCTCAATTCATCTCACAATCCACCCCCCAATCCCCTCCATCCCCCTATCCTACGCCTCTATGCGGCAGCGAAATTTCTAGGCGAACTTCTAGCAAGCGAAAGTCCTCTCGGACAGCCCGCAAACGTAAACATCCCGCCGAAGCTATCAGAGCCTGTGATTCTTGCCAATCGGCAGATCAAACCGAAGGAAGTAGACGCCTTGCTTGTCATTTTTACAAGCGCAACCCAGGCCGGCATTACGTCTGCATTGATAAGAAATTCAAAACCATCAGTGCCCTAAGACAACACTTAGACAACGACCATAGATTAGGCGAGTTCTATTGCAGAATCTGCTGGGAGTCCTTTGAAGACGACGCATCCAAAAAAGAACATAAGGATTGCAAGCCGACCGGAGGCGTCCCTGTAGAAAAGCTGCCTCCGATCCCCAAGATTAAACGTCACTGCACCGAGAAGTGGTACTGGACTTGGGCAAAGCTCTTTGGCGACAGCACACCCGCCCCGCAATGCCCGCACCCGCACCCGGAACAGGATATGCGCGGCCAGTGTCTCGGCCAACTCTTCCAACATCTTCGGACGAAGCTTGACACTTGCGCGTTCGAAAATGAAGCACTACAATGGTATGCTTCTAATCCTAAGCCTCCCAACGATTGCCAATTGATGGATTTACTCCTTGCGTCTACCCCTATTCGCTGAGTTCAAAATACGAGCCTGTAGGCCATAAATGCTTGAGCACGTTACGAACCCAGGTTGCGGGAAGAGGGGAAAGCAATGCACAATGGTCGCTTTTCTGGATCAAGGCCACATCTCCGACTCCATTGGCACTTACCTAGAAGGCATCACGGAAAGCCATGGCAATGGCTTACTTGCTTTCGTACGACAGTTAGCATTGAACTAGCGTCCGACCCCACCAGACACTGAGCTTATTGGCGATAAGTTTAAAGTGGTTATCATTAGATTAGGAATATTGTGAGTTGTTTCATCGAGATGAGCCTGCACGGCTCTCTGAGGTTCATTTATTCTAATTCTGTCTTAGGCATGAGACCACAGACCCATCGTAGGGGCGGATGATACCCCTCTTCAGACGACGTTCACTGGATTGTTTGAGTCTTATGCAATACCTCTATAGAAGTCTATAGAAAGATCAATAGAACTTAGATCCCATCCAAACCACTTATCGTGCAAATCACTGGGTATAGAATACGGCAAAGAGTTTCAAGATTTATTTAAACCACTATTCATCACAGCTTTTTGCGTCTAATGAAACAGCCACGCCATTTGCCTCTTCCGGGAACACCGCAATCCCATAACGCTGTGCACCACCCCCTTTTTCCGATATTAGCTTGCAAGACAACAGCAGGAGTCTCCACTGCCCCTGAGCCGCGAAATTATTGCTACGTTCATGATTAGGTAGCTCGAAGACAACTCGTCCAGCCCTCTACTCGTACAAGAATGAGTCATAGCTTTCGCAACTCCCGCACACCAAAGACAAAAAAAAGTCATTACTATCAATACACAACGACGGCCAAGGTAAGATGAACCTATTAAAACGTTGGTAGTCCACGCCTATTCTCGTCCATTCTAAATGGACCCAAAGAGGTGGGTGAGTAGGTGCCGAGTGCGCACCCAACAACAAACAACCAGGAGCCAGCCAGGGCGCAACATCAAGCCGTACAGCCCGACATATGTCTCCAGCTTATCAAGCACCTACCTGCCTGGCCAGCATCCCGGTAAGAACTTTTATTCGGACCGCAAAGCAACAGCACACGGCGCATAAGCACAGATGCAGGCTACTCCCCGCCGAAGAAGCCGTTCTGCCGCAGCTTGTCGACGTCGCCGCCAGCCGCGCGGATAGCCTGCATGTAGCGCTCGCTGAGCTCGCGCTTGTGCTCGAGGGCCTCGCGCTCGCGCCTGGCCTTGGTCTTGCTGGACCCGCTGGGCGCCACGCCGTTCATCAGCACCTTCTTGTCGTTCGGCGTATAATTGCAGAACTCGATCGAGAACCCTCCCCCTCCTTCGGACCCCCGTCGCGGCCCCATCGACTCGTAGCTTGCGGACCGCGCGGGGGTGCGCGGCTCTTGCGCGTGCGGCGCCTGGTGCTGCTGCGACGCCTGCCGCCGGCTCCACGACCGCCGCTTCCGCACCGCGAGCGACGACGACGACGCCCGGTGCCGCGGGTGCGGGCGCGGCGTCGGCGATAGCGATTCCTCGCGCAGCGCGTAGCACGACGAGATCTTCCGCGGCGACGTCATCGGCGCGCCGCCCGCGTGGTAGCTGCTGTAGTGCCTGGCGCCGGAGGACGGGGCGCGGGGACGTGGGCGCCGCTGCTCGCTGTGGGGCGGCCCGCGGCTGCTGTGGTGGTGGGGGTGCTGCGAGGAGGATGACGAGGAGGAGGAGTGGTGTCGGTGGCTGGAGGGAGCGGGGTAGTAGCCCGATGTGGGCGACATGCTGAGGGGGTCGTTTATGCTGGAGCTCAGCACGGCGGCCTGTGGAGCGCGGGGTTGTGGCATGTGGATCATGAGCCCTGAGAGGTCGGCGTTGCTGTTGCCGTACTCGTAGGACAGGTCGGCTTGCTGGTTGTGCATGGCGAGGTTGAGCGCGGCGTTGCTGTGAATGCCGTTGTGGCTGCGGCCGTGCCCGTTGGTATGTTGCGGAGTGTCCCACCATCCAGGGCTTGCCATGGCACCCCCACCGTCGGGGATATACGCCGCAGTTGACGTCGGAGATGCAGTCCAGACATTGGTGTCGGTGGTGAGGATACCTTCCATCGGCCATTCGGCCGAACTTGTGCTGCGTTGCTTGGGCTGTGGCCGTGGTGCGCGGAACGTGTGCTCGTGGGCGGAGTCCAAAATGGCTAAGTTATGATGATAGAACGGATCATCATTCAGCGCTGGTGTATCCATTGGAGTGCTCAAGTCGATATCATGGTGCTTTGTTGACGAAGTGATGGTTGCAGGTGGGGCTAGCAAGTCATCGTAGAACGGATCCTCGAGGTGGCTGGTCACAAAGTTTATGATGTCGTCTGAGCTCTGTTCATGAGGTATCTTGCCCGTCAATGGCGGTGACAGAGGCAGACCGTTGGTTTCAAGAGGCTCAGGCGTTTCTTCTAACTTGATTTCCCCGAATCCGTTCATGTCGAACTCAGTGGGGATCTCGTAGCTCGTGCTTTCCTCCTTTTTGAAGGTATCTAATAACGCCGCCACTCCGTTGGTTATCGTCCCCGAACGGCCCTGGGGCTTACTTGGCTTTGACCGATGTGTTGCCCGGCGGAAAGTGGCATATATGGAGTCGAGGACGCGACTATGTTTTCGCGGGCTCGTGGAAGCCGAAGATGCACTTGGGAAAGGCGGACTGGACGGGGCTGTGTCATTAAGTTTTGGCGATTTTAGGGAAATTCCTTCTATGCGGAGCAGCTCCGAATCCGAGATCGAGCCACCGCTTAATACAGGATCTGCTACTAGGGGATTTGTGTGCTCTGGTGGGACGGAATGGGTTTGATTGGAAGTTGGAATAGAAGGAGAGTGTGTCATGGGTATGTCGAACGGAATAGACGCAACCACCTCTTCGGGTTGGGGCTGCCCGGGCTGCGTGTCCGAATCATTGGACGAAGAATGGTCAAGGTTTCCATTGAGAGATTCGAGCAGCAGGGAAGGACTAGGGGGATCTTCGAAGAGCTCGCCGCCGCCAAGAGCCGCGGGGTCTGCGGAATCGAAGGTGACAAATTGGTCAAAGAAGTTTTCGCTTGCCACCCCTAGCTCCTCGCCTTCTGGCCAATAAGGGATTTGGTTCTGGTCTTTGTCCATCGGATAATGTACTGCCGTGAAGGCCATGGCTTCGAAGCGGGGAGGGAGCAATTCCAGCTTGCGTATTCGCTCAAGAGTTGGTCAGACCAAGTTCCTTTGGAGCTTGGGTTGGAAAAGAAGAAACATAAAAAAATCTACCAAAGAGAGAAATAAGAGGCTCGACTGAGGCCCTTGTATGTGAACATATGTAAGTCAACAAAACATGAGGGGTCTGCCACAACAACAGCAGGTATGGACAACTTAAGCCACGTTGAGGCTGGCGAGGCTTAAGAGCTGATCATCATTGATTTAGCTATAGCAACGAGTGAAGGAATAGATCGGGTGTATGGAGGAATGTGCATGAAGCATCAAGTGAATCCAAACACCAAGTAACCCATTCCAACCCTCCCGGGGGATGGTCCTTTAAAGACGAGGAGCACATCTTTACATCTTTCTCCCCACATCTTCGGGGCTCTCACCAGTCTATCCACTCGGTGAGCCCAAATGCGCCTTCTCGACCCATCCTCATCAACGAGAATAACAAAGAGGATGCTCAAAGGAAGTAACCATGGCCGTTGTTGACCGATGAATAATTATAATGAAGTATCCCGTCCATCGATGTGTAGACTTCTACAGAGTGGGGTTTGGGAACAAAGAGGCGTTGGAATGCGATCTCATCTCCCTAGGGGGGGCTAAAGATGGCATCACACACGATCTAAAACTCCCATCAAAACTCATTCAAACACTGTTCGGGAAATGCCGATATTCAACAGAGCGCTTGTCATCGGGGTTTATTTTCTATGACGTTATCTCTAGGTATCCATGGAAATATAATCACAGATGTCGATGAACGTCAACAATATCCTCCCCAAACGAAACCCCATCCACTTCCCAGCATATGAAGCACCAATACCTATCCTTTACGAGGTACTTTCCTCAAGTCTTGTAGTTGAAGTAGTCTCGAGTTAGTTTTACCGAGACTCAGGTACGCTGTCTTTGTTACATCCATTCACAAGAGAGGTGACATCTCTAAGACAAACTCATGATTAGATGGTAGCTTATTGATAAACACGTTTCCGGAAACAATGAGGAGCTCTTGGAGGCTTTGTGCTGGGGAAAAAAAGCTTCATTGATTGAATCTTTGCTCGGATCTTCCTCCGGCTCATGTACCCCTTTCACAACTTCATTTGCTGTGACAATTATCTTCGATTCATGAAGTAGACAACTCGATACGCGCACCAAATGGCAATATACCGTGTCAATCGCATGAGTCTCATCCGATGAGGTCTGACAGCATTTCGATCGTCAAGTGTTGTATTCCGTCCATTTTTCACCCAATGTATCTTTCAAATGCCTCGCGCTTTCGCAGCGCAAGCTAGCCTCATAGAAAACTCGCATCGGCACCCATAACGCCAAATCAAATGCTGGTAACGCCTCGTATGCCGCCCTGGCCCGTGGTATGCATGATGCCATTCCTATCCCTGTCATGACCTGTCACAAACGCCAGCCTCGCCTCGGGGGTATATGGAGCAAAAGGAAAACAGTCTAATCACACAATGCCGAAAGCCCGCACTCGAAGTCCCCAAGTCATGCCGCCGTCGCATGCGGGCTCGCCTCGGGATTCCGTCGTTTCGTCGTCGTCGTCGTCGGCCGCCGCCGCATCCGCGGCACGTTCTTCTTCATGTTGCTGCTGCGCGAAGCCGCCTCCAGCGACGACCTATACTTCAGAAAGCCGAACTTCCGAACCCCCGCCGGCGCGCCCGCGTCCCGCAGCGTCAGCGCCTCGCTGGGCGCTGCCTCGCCTTCCTGCGCGCAGAAGTCCACGTCCACCTCCATCGCCATGCCGTCGTCGTTCGCCAGTAGCGGTTGTATGAAATCATTACCAAAGGTGGGTTGGGATGTCGAGGTGGAGGTGGAGGGCCCCGGAACGCGCACGTTGTATTGCTCGCTTTTTAGGGCAGGCCATAACACCTAAACCGCCAAACCGCCAAAACTTTTTTAACATATATTTATCAGATCTTACGTAAGCATCATATATGCATTTATACAATATTAAACAATGACTAAATAATGATTAAACAATGATTAAATAATAATTAAATAATGGTTAAATAATGGTTAAATAATAATTAAATAATGGTTAAATAATGGTTAAATAATGATTAAATAATGGTTAAATAATAATTAAATAATGGTTAAATAATAGTTAAATAATGGTTAAATAATTATTAAATAACGGCTAAATAATGGCTTAATAATAACCTTAAAATTTATTAAATATAAGCTTTTAAATATAAGTAAAAGTTATTTATTTATATAAAAAATAACTTTAACGTAATAAATTAAAAGGTAAATATATATTATTTTTATTTTTAATATATATATATATTTATATTTATAATTTAATATTTTTTAATTTTTAATTTTTAAATTTAATTTTATATTAAAGGCTTTTATTATTAATATTAAAATAAATATTATAATTAAAATATATTATTATTAAAAATTATTAAAACATATTAAATTAAGAAATTTAAAAATTTTATAAATTATATTTTAAAAATATACGTTAATATTAATAAAAATAATTATTATTATATTAATAAAAATAAAAGGATAATATAATTATTAATGATAAATAATATGGTTATAAAATTATTATTATTACTTATAATATCGGTATATTTATTAATAATAAAAATTTTAATAATTAATAATTACCTTTAATTATTTAAATATTTTTTAATAAAAGATTTATAAATAAAAACTAAGCTATTAATTAAGGATTAAATTAAATAATGTTAATAAAAATTAAATTTAATTAAAAACCATTATTAATAAATATAAATAATTAAATTTTTATTACTACTTTTAAAGCCTTAAAATAAATTAATAATATATTAATTTTTTCTTTTAAATACTTTTAATAATTATAATATTATAAGCTTTTATTATTTTATTTAATTTAATAATTAATAAATATAAATTAAATATATTATAAAAGGTAATAAAAATAAAAAAAAGTTATATTAATTAAATGTTTTAAAGCTTTTATTATTAATAATTTATTATAAAATAAAATAAATTTTATAAAGTATTTATAAACTTTTTACTTATACGAATAAATTTTAATATATTTGTTTTATTAAATGATAAAATATTAGTTTTATAAATATCGTTATTAATATTATTATAATTTATTAATAGTTAAAGGTAAATATAAATATTAAATTAAATAATATATATATATTTTAAATTTATATATTTAGTTAATTTAATAATTTCTTAATAATAATATTTTAATTTCCGTTAAATCTTATATATTTTATTTATAAAATAGTTATTTAATTATATTAATCGTATATAAATATCTTATTAAATTAATTAAGCTATAATAAATAAATATATAATTTATTAAAATTAAGAAAATCTTATAAATTAAAATTAAAAAAAAAAAAAAAAATAAAATATTTAAAAATCTAATTAAAAATATTTAAAAATAAACTATAAAAATTTAACACATATACACATATATATATACACTTATTAAATACTTTAATATTTAATAACTTAAAACATAATAACATTAATAGCTTATTATTTTAAATAAAAACATTTATAATATTTAAAAACTTAAAAATATACATTAACATTACCATTTATATTATAACATAATATTAATATTTATAAACATTAAAATAAACAATTTAATCACTTAAAATTAATATTATAATTACTTATTTAAAATTTTAAATTTAACATTTAATACATTATATTAATTAATCATATTTTTAACATTAAATAAATTATATATTTATATATTAATAATAATTTCCATAAAACTTATATATTTTATAAAATAAATTTTAAATAAATATAATATTTAATTATTAAATTATTTTAATACATATATTATAAACTAAAGATATTATATTATTAATTTTAAACATTTAACCCTTTTTTAAATATATAATTTTCCAAGTTTTTTCTTATATTTTCTTAATTAAATAAAAACATTTAAAATATAAAAATTAAATCCTTTTTCGCTTAATTAAACGTTTTAAATTAATATAAATTTTATATATATTTAATAAATAATTATTAAATAATTATAAATTAAATATAATAATTAAATACAACTTATAATAATTTTAAAAGATATTACTTAATATTTTTAAAAATTAATACCGTTTAAATTTAATTAATTTTTAAAATTCCACCATTTTAAACCTTTAATTATTTAATAATTATTTACCGTATACATATAAAACTTATACCAATTTAAAACACTTAATTAAATAAAAAATACTTAAATAATTTTTCACGCCTAAAAATACCTATTATAATTAAAAATACGACATGTTATAATTTATTATTATTAATACCGTTAAACCGCATTAAAATTAAATTATTTAATAATACTTAAACAATAAAATTTCTTAAAAAAAATCGCTAATAAACTTAAACATAACCATAATATCCGTATTAACTAATAAATTTTACAATAAATCTTACATTTCTAAAAATTTATTAAAACATATAAAATATAAATACTTTTAAAAATAACATATTTCAATTATTCGAAATAAAACTATCATACCATTAAATCATTAAATATATTAATAATAAATAATTTAACATTAAATTATCATAATAATTTTCGAATATAAATTATAAAAATAAAAAAAACATTATAAATAATTAACATATAATCTTAAACTTATTAAATATATATAACACTTTTTACCATTAAAACTTATATAATAAAAAATTTTTAAATAATTTTATAATATATAAAACATTAATATTAACATTATAATCCTTATTTATATTTAACGTAAACATAACATAAAATAAAAGATAAATAATTTAAATAAATAACTACTTTTAAAAATTAATTACATTAATTTTTTAATTAATACTTATAAACATCCGATATATTTAAAAATATAAAAAAATTAAATTTAAGATATTACTTAAAAACACTTAAAATTAAATATTATAAAAAATAATATAATAAATATATTATTAATAATATCTTAAAATTATAAAATAACGTTAATATAAAAACCTTTCATTAAAAAGGCAAAAAAAAGATTTACGGTTTTAAATTTTAATTATATATAAAATATAAACGGATATTATAAATTATATTTTATAAAATTCGAAATTTATATTAATATTAATATATATTTTTAAAAATATTATAAATTAATATAAATAAAAACCACGTTAAATATAAACGTAATAAAATAATATTTTAACATTATTATCCATTATTAAATACGGCCGTAATAAATCCGAATTAATTATAAAATTAAAATTACCTTTTAATATATATATAACATTATTTAATTACGTTTATTAAACTAAAAATAATTTTCGTTAATTCCGATAGCGTAAAAATTATAAAGTAATAAAATTATCACATTTATTAATTATATAAATAAAAATTTAATAGGCTAAATAAAAAATAAAATAATAATAAGCGTAATTATTTAAAAGTATAATAAAGTGTTAAATTATAAATAATATTATATTAATAAAAATTAATTTAAATTTAATTAACGTCATTAAAATTACTTTAAAACGATAATTAATAAACATATATTTAATAAAAATATTATTACCGATTAAATAGTAATATATATTATATATAATAATATAATTAAAAAAATATATTAAATTCGTAAAATAATAAAATAATTATCGTATTAAATTTTATATGCGTATAAATTATGTTTAATTTAACCACGTAAATTATATGTGGTTTAATACGGGTAATAATAACATGTATAATTATATAATAAATTTAATTTATAATAATAACGTCATTTTAATACGTTTAACGGGTAAATTTAAGGAGTTATTTAAAAATTTAACTTAAAAACTTTTTAACCTTAAAATGAAAATATTTTATAATTAATAATTAGCATAATATCCGTTCCGCTTTTTAATTAAATCCGGTTATATTTAAATAATTATTTTACTTTAAAAAATATTTATAATAATATAAAGATAATTATAAAAACTAAGGCTTATATTAAATAAAATACTTAAAAATAATATTAAATGATATTATAATAAATTTAATAAATTATAATATAACCCCGTTTAATTATAATAAAATATTAACGATTTAAAACCGCATAAAAATATATGCGATTAAATAATAATAAACATACGAAATAATTTAATAAAAATATAAAATTTTATGTTAATATTTATAATTATTTATTATATTAATATTTTATTTTATTTAATAAATATAAAATAAAAAATTAATATAACATTATAAATAAAACTAACATTTATAACACATTAAATATAAAAATTAATTAAATAATTAATCTATAATATTAAATATTAATATCACATTAAATACTTAAATTATTAATAAAAATATTTAAAATTAAATTTATAATATCTTTAAATAATTTAAGCTATAAAATACGAAATTTACTTTTTAATTTAAATAACCTTTTACATTTTTTAAACTTTAATTTTAAATATAAAATAAAAAAAAAAGACTTTAAATTTATCGTATACTTAAATTTTTAATTTTAAAAATTATTATATTATTATTAAAAGCCTTTATTTTAAAAATTTAATTAATTTTAAAAATTTTTAAATCTTTTAAAAAATATTAATAATTATATTATTATAAGGCTTTTATAAGACTTTTTAAAGGTTTTAATATATAAACTACTTATTTAAATATATTATATACTTAAATATTATATAATTATTTATTATATATTAAATTATAATTTTATTTCCTTTATAACACTTATAAACCTATTAAAATAAAACGATATTAATTAAATACTTAAATAACTAATATTATTAAAATATTAAAAAGAAAATTATAATAATCTTATTTATTTTAAAAAATATAATTAACTTTAACATTTATATAAATATCTATAATTTCGGCCCTTATTAATAACAATTTTATTATTTAAAATATTTAAGATTTTATTTATTTTTAAATATTTATTAAGTTTAAAACCCTTTTAAAAAAAAAGCGGAAAAACTAGATAATATTTTAATAAAAACGTAAAATAAGAAATAATGTAATAAAATTATTTCCGATAATTAATTAAAATTTCTTAATAATAAAATAAAAAGTCATATAAGATTTTAATTTAAGGTCATTAAAGGCTTATAAAATAATTAAAAACGTAGTTAAAAATCATAATTAATTTTAATTTAATTTCTTAATTAAAATAAAACAAGTAATATTAACATTTTTTAAATTTAAAATATTTAAAAAATCTTTAAATAAAAACAATTAACGATATTTTTAAATAACTTAAATAAACCTTTTTAAATTTATTAAATCCTTTAAACAACTTAAATTTATATAAAGCCTAATTATTTATTTTATTACATAAATTATTTTATCTTTTTTACATATAATCTTTAATATAATTTCGATATTTTTTTAACTTAACTATAATAATAACCTTAATTATCGATTAAAAATAATTTAAACCCTAATATTAATCATAAAAATAAGTAATATTAAATATTATATATATTTTAAGTATAAAAAATTTACAATTTATAAAATTATTTAAAAAACTAAAATAATTAATAATTAATAAAACCTATAAAAATCTTTTAAAGAATATTATAATTTATTTACTTATAAAATACATTAACTTTAATAATTTTTATATATATATTTTTTATATATAATTAATTAATTTTTATATTAATTTTTAAATTTAAATAAACTTTTATTAATACACATTTCACGTAATTATATAAGCAAATAAATAAATTAATAAATGATCGGTTTAAATATTAAATAAATAAAATTATAATTTATTTATTATATTAAACTTAAAGAAATTTCCATAAATTTTTATCGTTTTTCCTTTATTTTAAATAATAATAATTCACTTTATTTTACACGGATATTAAAAACAGCTTTAATTTATAAAATAATTAATCCTTATAAAAATAATATATATATATATATTTTAATAATAGCTTAAATTAATAACTATTAAGCGATTATTAATTTAGCCAAATATTTTAATATTTTATATTAAAATTAATATTACAACTTTTAACATAAAAATAAACATTAAATTTAAAAATTTATTATTTAAAAATAAAAAAATATTAATAAATATTTCGTCATTTATTTAATAAAAAATAAGAAAAACATTTTAACGTTATAAACATATATAAATGGATTTAAATTTAAATTAAAATATTTCATAAAATAATAACTTAAATAACTTTAATAATAATAATAATAATAACAACTTATTTTTTAAATTATTAAAGACTTTTATATAAACTAAAATTTATTAACTTTTAACAATTTTAACCCATAAAAAAACCCGTTAAATAAAAAAAAACATGTAAATTATATATTTAATTAAAAAACTTTAAATTTACCATTAATTAAAAAAACTAACTGATAAAATATTAAATTTAAATAAAACTAGTTTTAAACTAATTTCGATTTAAACTTTAATATTATAACGTTTAATAATAAATTTAATAATCCGTTAAAACGTAAAAATTTAAGGCTAATAAAAATATAAAAACTAATTTAAAATAACTTTCCTTTTAAATATAAATCCAACGTAACAAGTTTTATCGGTTTTATTTTATAAAATAAAAATAACTTTATATTAATAATTTATAAATACTTTAATTTCGTTTTATAAAATAATAAGTGTTTATCTTTTAATATTTCCTATTTACTTATTTAATATATTATATTAATTTAATTATATTACCGCCGTTTTTATTTAAAACCATTTAATTTTATAAAATAAATAAATATATATAATATTATATATATAAATAAATATATTTTTATATATAAAATAATATAATATTTCCATTAAAAATATACCGCCTTTTTTATCTTTAAAACAAATTATATTTTTTATATAAGTTTTATTTATAATATTAAACATTTATTAAAATATAAAATAATAAAAACTTAATAAATTCTTTTATTAATATTTTTAAAAATATAAACATATTTTAATATCATTTATAATTATAAAATATATATTAATAATATATTATCGATTTTATAAAAAAATGGAAAATAATATAAAAAAATTATAAATAGGTTGGTTATTTTCATACATTTATTTATGTTTATAAATATTAAAATAATGATTTTAATAAGATAAACGTTATAAAACGAAACATATATTAAGCTTGTAAAAATATTTATTACCGTTATTTTAATAATGATAACTAACGTAACTACCATTTAAATAATTTAATAAAATGATATAATGTTAAAATCTGTCCTTATTTATTTTATAATTTTATAAACTTTTTTAAAAATAAAATTATACTAATTAATACTATATAAACGGTTATAATATAATATTATTAAAAATAAAACCGTAATAAAAAAGGTTAATAATAATAGTTTGTTTTATGGTTATTAATAAACGTATATATAAGCTTAATTTTTAAAAAATCTTAAATAAAATAATTATTTACATAAAATAAAATTCCATTTTATTTAAAATTAAAATTAAATAATAATTAACCCTTTATTATTAATTTAAGCTGTTAAATTATTATATTTTTAGATTTTAAGTATTAAAATAATAATATTATTTATACGTATTTTCCGTATTTTAGTTAAAATTTAAGTAATATATTTATTTAAATTTATATCATTTATTAAATTTAATTTATTATCATTATTTTTAATATAAATAACATTAATAAAAGGTTTAAATTAAGTTAAAATATTATTATTTTTTATAAAATCTTATTTAAAACATTTTTTTAACGTTAATTAAGGTTTAAATTATTAATATAAAAATTTAAGGCTTTTAACTTTATATTTAAAATAATAAAAACCTTTTATTTTATTTAATTAAATTTCTTTTTATTTATAAAAATATTAAATTTTAAAAGAAAAGTTATAAATAAAATAAGGTTTAAAATAATTAAAATATGTAAATATTTAATGTATTTTAATTAATATCGAAATTAAAAAATATAAGAAAATTAAGTAAATGTAAACGTATTAACTTACTTATTATTTATATAATAAATATTTAATATATATTTATTAAAGCCACGATTTAAAAATCGGCTTTTTTAACATTTACTTATTTTTAACTTTTATATTTAAAATATATAATAATAAAAAAAAGAAATGGATTAAATTAAATATTAAAAATATAAAAACTATTTAATACTTAATATTTTACTTTTTTAAAAATTAAATTTAAAAAATTATTAAGTTTTATAAAACAAATATTATAAAATTACTAATTTTATAAAAATTAAATTTTTAATATATATATACTTTCGTTAAAATAATAAATATTAATAACTTTTACTTAACTTATTATTATTTATATATATTTTTTACTTTTTATATAAAAAATATAAATAAATAAATCATATATAATAAATATATAAACTTAAATATGATAGTTATAAAGTAACGCCTTTAATAAATAAAATAATTATATACTTTTTAATTACTTAAAATAAATACGGTAAAAGTTATTAATTTTACCATTTTAATAATAATATATTTAATAATTTAAATATATAAACACATTAAAAATATATTAAATAAATAAGCTTAATAAATTAAATGTAATAATATAATAATTAAAGCATTTATCCGATGTTAATAAATATATGGATTATATTTATACATTTAAACTTATATAAATGCATGCATTTATACCTTATTTTATATAAACTAAAACTTTAAAAATTAATAAATTTTATAAATCTCATTTATTTTTTATAAAATCATTTTTATACGTTAAAATAATATATGTTATTTATTTAATTTGGCGTTATTAAATATAAAATAAAATATTAATTAAATAAATAACTTAATTAATAAATATATAATATTAAATTATATAATTACTTACATATGATATAATATATAATTAAATATATTTATACATATATAATAAAATTTTAAAACATAAAAAAATAATAAAAATCTTTTAAATAAATATTTATATATAATTTTCTATTTATAAATATAAATGATAAACTTCGTTAAGCGGAAAGTAAAATATAAAAAACACATTTTAACTTTTTAAAGCTTATAAAATAATAATTAAAAAATATAAAACTAATTATATCTTTTTTAAACTTAAATTAAAAATAATTTTAAATATTTACATAAATAAAAATTATAAGTTATAATAAGTTTTTATTACTCATTTAAAAATTATTATAATATTAAATAATACCGTAAAAACCTTTCCTTTATTTTTTTTTTTTTTTATTCCAGCTTTTTATTTTTTTATTTACTTAATAATTAACTTTTAATCATATTTTAAACTTTTTCCTATTTTTATTATTTAAGCTTAAACCTTTATAATACCTTAACTATTAAAAAATATTTGATATTATTTATAAATAATAGCTAATTTAAGCTAAATTTTTAAGATTTATTAACTTAATAATTTTACCATTAGCTTTTTAAACCCTATAATAAAATAAAGATTTTTTAAAAATCGATCTTTTATTTTATTTTAAACATATATGTTTTATTAAATAAATAAAACCTACCTTTAAAAATATAAATAATAAACAAGTTAAAACTAATTTAAACATGTTATATAATTTAACACATTAAAAATTATAAGACATAAGTAATATTATCATTAATAAAATTAATTTCAAATATTAACATATTAAAATATTATTTCCTTTTTAAACTTTTAAAATTAAATGCAAGGTTATAATTATGTTTTTCGATTTCTTTTTTTATTATTTTTTACTTTTATATTATATTTAATAAATTAAAGAAAATATTAATTTTAAAATAAATACTTAAATACCTTATTATCTTTATAAATAATTACGCCTTTTCATTCCTTTTTTAGCACTTTTTATATAACTTATTATCCGGCTAATAATTTACTTATTTTTTATAATTAAGTATTAAATTACACCCGTTAATATTATTAAATATATTTATTTTTATTATTATATTTTAACTTTTTTTTATTTTTCCTTTTACATTTTTTATTAATCGTTAATTAATATAATATTTTATAATATTCAGCTTTATTACTTTTATTTATATTTTTTAACATTATTTAAATAACTTTCCTAATAATTAAAAATATTATAAAACTTTATAAATACTATTTATTAAAAAAATATAGCTTTTAAATAATAATTATTTAAAATTATTAATAAAAAATATTATTAAAACTTAAAATAACATGCCAAACTTAAAAATATAAATAAACACATTTAATTTAATTATTACATTAAATTAAAGCTTTTTAATGTCTAATATTAAAACAATTTTTAATATAATTATATTAAATTAAATATTATTTTTAATTTAAAGAAAATTTTTTACCCGTTAATAAATAATATAAATTAAGTAATTAATTCGTTTAATTTAATATAATACACCGTTTATTTATTTATATATACACGCTTTAATTAAATAAATAAGTTAAATAAAAATTATTAGTATTATTTTTATTATTTAAAATACTTTTATTTTATATTAAAAAAAACAATAATAATAAAATAAGGTAAGCTTTTAATAAATAATATTATTACATTATTTTATTCGAATAAATATTTAAAATTTAAAATATAAATTACTTTATAAAATATTATAATAAATTAAATACATTAATTTAAATAAATATAAATAAATATACTTTTATTTAAGCCGATATATATTAGCTTAAAATTAAAATAATAAACATTTTACAATTAAAAACCGGATTAAAATATATATTAAGGCCGTTTACATAAAACTTATTAAATAAAGTTATAAAATACGGTAAGTTATTTTAATAATTACTTTTATATTATATATAATTAATAATATATATAAAAGCTATTATAAATATAATTCCTTAAAATAACTTTTACACATTTAACTTATAAATATAAATTTAATTAAAAACTTATTTATAATTATTAATTTATTAAACGTAATTTTAATAACATAAAAAGAAAAAGTAAAAACATATAAAAATTATAAAAATAATTACTTAAAATTAAAATACTATATTAATTTACAACTTTAATTAATCGTATAAAGCGGGTAATTAAAATAATAAATATTTTTATAATAACTTATTTTACATTTTTATTAAACTTATATACTAATTTTTAATTAATACATATTATAAACATATTTCATTTTTTAACTTAAATAAACTTATTTTAAAAACGTTATAAATAACTTTATTTATTAAAATATAATAGCATTAATTTCGATTTAATTTACATTAAATATAATCTGAAAAACCCGCTTATAATTATAACATTTAATAAATTAATACCTACTTTTAATAATTTATAAAAATATAATATTATATATATATCGCCTTTTTATTTTTATAAAATTATTTAAATAACATTTATTTTTAAATATAAAACATTTATTAATATATTTTATTAAAAATAAAAATATAAAAATATAATATCTTTTATTTTTAATAATATTATTATATAATAAACCCTTTACCTTTTAAAATAAAAAAAAAATAAACATTTACTTAAAACTAAAAATAAATATTAATATAAATAACACTTATACCATTACATTTAAATTTTTTAATACATCGTTTTTACCACCGTATCACATTATAAATTAAAAGCTTATTACTATATAAATAACATATATATCGTTACATATTATTTATTAATATAATATGCTTCGGAATTTTTATATAAAAGTCGATATTTAAATAAAAAAACGGAATAAAAATAATAATAAAAATCGTATTTAATTTTAATTATTTATTAAATTTACGATATACCATAATTATAAATAAACTAATTTATATAATAATAATTAAAATCGAAACATTTAATTAATAAAAAACTAACGTATATATTTTAAAGATATATTTTATAAATGAAAAAATATGTATAAAAATATTAAAATATTAGTTTTTCGTAATATTATATTTCCTTAAATAACCATTAAATATAATGCGTATATTACTTATAAAAAAAAACATTAATTATTAAAAACTATAAATACCTAAAATTAAAAAAATCTACGTTTTTAAATATAAAATTTCATCTAATTTAACTTATTAATTATAATTTATTTAAAATTTTATAAAATAAAATTTTACGGTTAAAAAACCTTTTATTTTACTTTTTTTTATTTACTTAATATTTTTACTTAACATTTTTACCTATTATTTTAAGGTTATTTTTTACATTTTATTAATTAAAATTTAAGGTTTTATTAAACCCGTTTAATTTTTCCTATTTTTAAAAAATTAAATCCGTTTTTAACTTTTAATACTTATATATACTTATTTATTTTACCATAACATTTATAAATTAAAACTTACTATTTAACCCGCTTAATATAAAAATATATTTAATTTTTAAAAACTTTAAACGATAAAATTTCTAAATTTATTACTATATTAATTAATTTTAACAACTTACGTAATAAACTATAACAATTAAACATAAAATTAAAAATATAAAAAAACATTAAAATTAAAATCGCCGGCATTAAAAAACCTTACCCACATTATTATTAAATTACATAATAAATTTAAAAAAATAAACATTAACCATATATTAAAAACTTTAATAATAATAATTAATTTATTATAAAACTTTTAACAACGAAATACACCAATTTAATTTTAAATATACCGATATATTTTTCGAAATAAAAACTTTTAATATAAAAATAAAAGGTACTTTTATTATTAACCCTTATTTTTTAACATTAGTTAATGTATTTATAATAATTACGTTTTTATAAATAATAATAATATTAATAATAATAATATAAACCATTTTTAATAATTAATTATAATAAAATTATAAATAATTTTCTTAATAAAACCTTTAATCTTTTATAATATACTTAAATAATTATTTTTAATAGATATTATTAAAAATATCTTTATATTTTATAAAATTATTTATTTAAACCTTAAATAAATATAATTAAAATATTTATCATATTATTTTAACATTTTATTAAACCTTTTATTAAACATAAAAATATAAATAAATAGCTTTTTAATATTATTAATAACTTTTAAAATAATAAAAACTTTTTAACCTTATTAACCCTTTAACTTTTTAACTTTATTAACCTTTTTAGCCTTATTAACCCTTTTAACCCTTTTAACCTTATTAACCTTTTTAACCTTTTTAACCTTATTAACTTTCTTAACCTTTTTAACCTTATTAACTTTTCTAACCTTATTAACTAATATTTACTAAAATACTCACACATTTACTTTCTTTTATTTTAATATTTAAAAATTTTAAATTTTTATATTATTTTTAATTTAAATTATAAAATAAATACATTTTAAATTAATAAAATGTAAAGATATTATTTCCTAAATTTAAAATTTAATTAAAAATATTATAAACCCTTAAAATTTACAAATCCGTATAATAAACATCATTTTATTTATAATAAATATCACTTAATTTAAATTTAAAATTTATACTTATATAACCTTTTTAATTTATATTTTTATACTTAATTATATAAATATTTATATATAATTATTTATTTAAAATAAATACCTTTTAATAATTATTACTAATTTAATCATTTGTTTTTTACTACGTTTACCACCACTTATAATTTAAAACATATAATTTTAATTTTTAATTTCGCTTAATTAAACACATTTAATTTATATAAATTTCGAACCGGTGTAATATTTAATTATTAAATTATTTTAATACATATTAAATAAATACTTATATTATAAATTAAAGATATTACGTAATTTTTTAAGGCTAATATTAAATATTTTTAACCATTATTTTATAATAATTATTTAAAAATTTAACATCACATTTATTTAAAATTTATATAAATTAAATGCTTTTAATTAAATAAAACTAAAGATTTAATTTATATATTTTAAATTATTAAAAATAATAAAAAATTAATAATTTAATTAAAAATAATAATAATAATATTAAATAATATACCTATTATTAAAATTTCGTTTTTATTATATTATATAACGAAACATATTAATAATATATATAACTTAAAATATAAAACAAATTATATTAAATACATATTAATTTTAAATTTAAATTAAATGATATTTATTATATAATACACTTTATTAAAATAATAAACTTTAACGGCTTTTATTAAATCTACCATTATTAACATATATTTTTTCTATTATTTTTATATAAAAAATATAAATAAAAAATCCATAAATAATTAAAACTTTATTATTTTTAAATATCCACTTTAACTATTTTATTTAATAAAAACCATTAAAATTTACCATTTTAATAAAATAAAATAACGTTAAAAAATTAAACACCTTTTATAAACTTAAATATTTAATAATTATAATACTTTTATAAAACATAACTTTAACACACATAAAATTATCATTAAAAATTAATTATAAATATTTTTAAAATTCATATTTTATTATTTTATTTTTAATAAATTTAAATAATTTTATATAATTATAAAAAAAATTAAAATAAATTAATATTAAAAAAATACCCAACTTTTTAATATTATTTTATAAAACATATATATAAACCAGCTTTAAAAACTTTAAACTTTTAATTTAATTTTATTTTTTAAATTTTTAAAAATTTTTAAAACTTATTTTATCTTTAAATACTTTATTAATTATTATATATTTTTAAATACTTATTAAATATTATTTATTTATTATAAAATTTAATATATAACCTAGCTTTTAATAATAACATAAAATATAATTAATTTTTCATAAAATTTACATAATGTAATAACTTTCTTATTATTTAAAATAATAAATAAATTTTAACTACTTTAATTAAAATTAATATTAATATTTTTACCATTAAAAATAAATTTTAAATAATTTTTTCGATTATATATATTAATTAATTTAATATTAACATTTTAAAAATAATATAACCGTTATTAATATTCGTGTAGGTGCTTTTAAAACCTGGCTAAGTATTTTTAAAACCCGGTTTAATATTTTTAAAACTTAATTTAATACCTTTAAAATTTAGTTTAATGTTTTAAAACTTAAGTTAATATTTAATTCGATACTTTTATTAAATATATATTAGTTTCGTAAATATTTATCTTATTATTTATTTATTTTATTTATTATTAATTATAATATAATATAAAAAGCTAATTTTATTACATAAATAAGTAATTTTTACCATTAATAAAAATTTTAAGTTAAAATTACTTCGGTTTATAATTGATAATATAATCATTAAAAATTTAAGTTATTAATTTATTTAATTAAAAACTTTAAGGTAAAACCCGTTTATCTTTAAAAAAAATATTAATAAATGATATTTTATTATTTATTAAATACGGTGTTAAATTATATTTTAACGGTTTTAAGCTTAAATATTATTAGCATTTAAAATGTAAAATAATAAAAACTGTTATTTATATGTAATATTATAAAATTTTATATTTAATTATTTTTAAGTTATTTTTAAATATTTATATTTTACGTTTATTAATATTTAATATTTTTAAGCTTATATTTATTATTTAAAAAAAGGAAAAAAATATTTAAAATGCTTAATATTAATAAGTTTATAATATTTATAAAAAGTTTATTAAGTAATAAATTAATTTATAATAATTAAAATTATTTAAAGTATAATTATAAATAAATTATGCCATAATTTTATAACATATTAAGCCTATTTATATAAGATTATTTAATTAAATATAAGGCATTTAAAATAATATTTATAATTATAATTAATGTTATGTTATATACGATTTAAATTTAAGTTTATTAAAAGTATTATTTTATTTATTATACGAATAATTATAAAAATAAAAATACTTTTTTAATTATAAATGTTTTTACTTATTAATTATATCATTAATATTTAACAAATATATTTTACTTTTATATATTATTATTATCGTTATTATTATTATTATTATTTTTATTATTATCGCTAACTTTATTTTATTATTATTAGTTTTATTATTAATACATAAATATTAAATTATTTATATTTAAAAATAACGTTATTTTTAGATAATTAAATAAATAATAATTAGTTATTTACTATAATTTTAATACCATAAAACCAGTTTAAACCCGCCTTTAATTAATAAATATAATAAAAATATAATATTTAAACGTATAAAACTTATTATATTTCGCTTTTTAATAAATCATAAAAATTAAGGTAAGTTTTATTTAATGTAATTAATACGATCCACGGTTTAAAATATAAAATAATATTATTTATATTATATTTAAAGTAAATTTTATTTATATTATTTTTCGAATTTTTACTTTTTAAGTTATAAAAATAATTTAAAACGTTTCGTTATATTATTAAACGATGTTAAACGTTTTATTAAAGGCTTTAATTTTATTATTAAATGCTTTTACGCTTTTTAATATATATAAATTTTAAGCTAAATTATTTAAATACTTAAAATTTAACTATTTATTAATTAAATTTTAAATAATTAAATAATTAATTTTACTTAACATAAAACAGCTTTTATACTTTTAAAAACATATATATTATATTATATAAAGCTTTAATAATTAAATTAAAATACGTAAAGTATTTTTATTATTTATTATTTACTAAAATATATAAATTTTTAAGCTTTAATAAATAATTACCGTTTATTATTCGTTTTATTATTAGTAAAATTATTTAAAAACCTTTTAACGGTATTATATATAATAATTATTTTAATTATAATTAACGGCTAATTTTTTATAAGTTATTAAAGGGTTAAATTGTAAAAATAACATAAACTATTAAAAATTAAATTTATAATTATAATAATATTTTTACTTTTATTTATATTAAATTTACTTTTATTAAATATTAATATCTTTTTTTTTTTAAAAGTTAATGTGGGAGTTTTTAAGGATTAAATATTTATATAATGGTTATTTTTACTTTTAATTTATAAGTTTATTTATTTAAATGTGTTATTAAATACCGAAAAACATATACGTTATATTTATATAAAATAATAAGGTAATTTTATTAAAATCGATAATAAAAATATGCCTTAATTTATATATATATTACATTTTATTTTAATTTTTATATTTATATCGTAAATTATAAAATAATACATTATTACGTAATAATTAATTTTTCCGAAAAATTTAATAAATATTTAATATTAGTTTTATTTATTAATTACTTATTAATTAATGGGGTTATTTATTTAAGCCTTAACATTAATAATATGTTAATTTTATTAAATTTAAGTTATTTATATTTAAATTAAATAAATAATGTTAAAAATAAATATTAAAATTAATATATAAAGTTATAAATAAAAATAAATAATTATAATATTTTAATATATAAAAGTTAAGCTGTTAATTATTAATAAATAAATTAAGTAAATAATATTTTTATTATTATTAATTTATTTATAAATATTTAAATATTATAAGTAAATATATAATAAATAATTAAGATTAAAAGAGTGTTAAAAAGTTTAATATTATTTTATTAAAACTGTTTAATATAAACATAATTTAACTTAATTATTATTTCCTTTTTTTTAATAAAATAAAAAACACTTATATATATTATAATAAATTATTATTATTTTAAAATAAAATGCCGTAATACCATGCTTTTTTAGTAATATTATTTTAAAAGTTTAGGAATTTTTATATAACTTAAAACCGTTATTAAACCGATGATAAATAATTAAAGATTTTTTTAAATAGTAGGAATTATATAATGTAAGTTTTACCGGATAATTTAAGACTTTTAATTATTAAAATATATAACTTAACATATTATTAATCGATGTTTAAGATATTATAGTAAATTATGTTTTAAACATTTTTAAATAAGTAATTAATAAAATAAAATTATTCGGCAAATGAAAAACAGCGATTATAAAGGGTTATATATGATTAATTTACGCTATTTTAAACGATATTTTAAAAAGTAAATGCTTTTAATGTTTCCGGCTTTTAATATTTTTATGTTATTTTTATGATTATTTTTCCTTTTTAATAATTAATTATTTTACCACTTTTTTATTAATTTATATATTATTTTTAATCTTTTTACGGCTTTAAAAGCCATTTAATTTAGCTTTATTATGGTTATAAATGGCATATATTAAAATGGTATTAATTTAACATTATTTGGTAAATATCCGAATATTAAAAGTTTTTTATGTATAAAAATGGTACGAATTATATAAAGATTAATAAATGTTTAACTGCTTTTTACCATTTTATTTATAATTATCGAATTAAATTTTTAAAGAAAAAATAAAAAATGGAAAGTTTTCGTAATTTTACCGATGTATTAACTTATTTTTATTTTTAATAATAGTTATAAAAAGATATTTACGACATTATTTAATAACGTATTTTAATAAATAATGTAAATTAAATCGGTTTAATTAATTAGACGATAATTTATCTAATAATTATTTATTAATTATTTATTATATAATAAAACCTTATAAAATTATAATAAAACTATTTTAATATAATATTTTATCCGTATTTGTTATGGTTAACCCATTTAACGAAAATATTTTTCAGAATTTTATTACGGTATAACGCGTTTATTTTAAAACAACTTTTTTCGTTAAAAAATCGATTTAAAAGATTTTATTAACGTTAATATTTTATTATTTCGTTTAAAACGATATTATAATTATCGAAAAATGGTATATAAATTTAAAATTTAAATTTTAAATAATATAATAATTATAAAAATAAACCTATAAAAGTATTTAAAGCATTTTTATAATATATAAATAATTAATATTTTATAGGAAATTTCCGATAATAACTTTAATTTTCTTAATATCGAGAAATTATTTAAAAGGCATATGTTATAAATTTTATTTTAAAAAACTAATATAATTTCGAAAAAAATACAATTATAAAAGAAAATATAAAGTTTAATATATTATTAATGACTAGTAAAAGCTAAAACTTAATCGATTTAAATTCAATTATTTTCATAAAATACATAATTTTTTTTAAAAACTTAAAAAAGTAATTTTAATAATAAAAAAGATAGGTTAGATATTATTAAAAACGCCAGGATTTTTATTATAAGCCCTTTATTAATTAGCTATAACTAATATAATATATTTTTAAATTTTTACGTAATTATTTAACTTTTAATAACATTTTATAACATGTATTTAAAATAAAAATTAAGTTAATTAACCGTTAATTATACCTTTAATTTTTATTAATAAAGTAATTAATAATAAAACTATAAAAAATAAAAAGCTTTATTATTAAAGATTAAATATTAAACACCGATAAAACGATATAATATTTATAAAACCCTAAGTTTTTAAAGGCTAGTTATTATAAAAACTTGTTAAAAACTTTAAATTAATTTCTTAAGTATATAAATATATTAGTTAATTAAAAAAGTTTATATAAATTAAAATTATTAAAATTTATCCTTTTTTTCGATATTAATTATTATTAAATATGTTAATATATTTAAATTTTATAATTTACTTTAAATATTTAATAAAATCTATATTTTAAATAAATTTTTTTATATATTTATTTTATAAACTTTTACTTAATATTAAAGCTATTTATTATTTAAATAAGTAATTTAAAAGACTTTACTTTTCCCTTTTTTTTAAACCTTTAAATATAACATTAATATATATAACGTATGCCGAAAATATAATTTATTAAAATGTTAAAATTTATATAATTTCATTACCATAACATAAAATAAAACCATTTTATAAATTACTAAAAATCGTTAATAATAAATCGTAATTAAATAAAAATTAAATCATATATATATATTATTTTACTTTTTATAATTATACCGTTTTTCCGGTATTAATTTTTAGTTATTAAATATATTTAACCGATTTTTTAACCTTTAAAATAATTAAATAAAAATAGGTTTAATTAAGTTTAATTTTAAAGATATTTACTTATTAAATATGTCGGTTTTAACATTTAAATTTATTTAATTAATTAATAATATTTTATTATATTAAATAAAATATAAATGAAATATAAAATTTTATTAATAAATTTAAGCTAATAAAAGCCATTATTATTAATAAATTATAATAATTTACATTTTATCTTATTTATTAAAGCCTTTTAATTATTAAATTTAAAAACATATAATATTAACTATTAATATTATTAAATATATATATTTTTTAACCCTTAAAATTATTTAATTAAGCGAGGAAATGTTTTAATTATAAAGCCGTTAAAGGTTTTTAATGTTTCGTAATTATGTGGAAAATAAAGTTAATTTATAAGTTAAATTTTATATATATATATAAATAATTTTAAATATTATACTTAAAAATAATATATTTAATTTACTATTAATTTTAAATATTAAAGTTATTTATTTATTACTTACTTAAATATAACTATTATTATAACATCTTTTATTATATTATTAAATTTATATAATAAAGTTTTATATTTAATGTATAAAAGATTATTTAATAATTTAATATTAAACATATTAAATTTTACATTATTTATTACCAACCATATCATAAAATTATGTTAAATAAATTTAAAGAAAAATATAAGGCATTTAATAAACCATTTAATATAAAATCTTATTTTATATTTTAACTTGCCATTTTTATAACTTAATAAGTATTATTTATATTTATTTAGTTAAAGTAAATATTAAAATTTATAATATATAAGTTTAAATTAATTTTATAAAAAGTAAAAAATAACACATAAAAGCTTTATATTAAAACAATCATTATTTTTAACTTTAATAAAATAATTAAAAATATAAATAAAAGATTTAAAAATATAAAACAAAAGTTTATTATTTTACGAACGTTTAAATAAACACACTATAAATAAAATATAAATAATATTATATTAAAATTATTTTATTTTTATGCGAATATTATATTAACGGAAAAAAATAAAAAATCGCATATAATATTTTTTTAATGAAAATAAGTAAATATAAATTAAACCAATATTTAATTTAAAGCTTAAACTAATATTTATAATATAAAATTAATAAATATACCGGTTTCCGCTTATAAATAAACCCGGAAATTATATAATTAACTATTTATTAATATTATATATACATTAAAAACGCATTAATAAAAAATATATAAAATAACCAATTTTAATATAAAATTTATTAAAAAATAATAATAAAAGCTTAATTTAAAATAAATATAATTTAAATAATTAATTATAAATTAATAATAATAAACAACTTATATAATAATAAAAAATACCTTAAAATTATTAAAAATATAATAAAATTTAAAACTTATATTACTTATATAATTATATATTAATAAAAGATTTTACTTCCGATTAAAAACGTAAAAATAACCTTTTTATTTTACATTAAAATACCTTTTTATCAAAAACGTAAATTAAAAATAACCTTTTTAAATATATAATCTTTTATATTAAATAATTTTACACCTTTAAATAATAACACTTTATAAATTTTAAACCCACCTTTATTTTATCCGGTAAAAAAAGATAATTAAAAATAAAAATTTATAATAAAATTTAAAAAAAGGGCTTAAAACTTAATTTTATATAAAACATTTTTCCTTTATATTAAAAGCTAAAAAATTAAATATTAACATTTAAAATAATAATATAATAATAAGTTTTATTAAAATATAAATAATTAAACTTTAATTTACATCGAATAAAATATAATATATTTTACCGCTTAAATTTTAATATCATTAAAACCTAAAATAATTAACCTTACTTTTTTTAATTAAACTTAAATATACATTAAAAATGGTATAAAAACCAAATAAATTATTAATAACAATTAATTAAAAAAAAAATCTAGTTATTAAAAAGAATTATTTAAACTTAATAAAATAAATTCGATTATAAAAAAAAGATGGCATAACTTTTAATAAAAACTTAATTAAATTAAATACCTTAAAAATCTAACTAATTATATCATTAACTAATAACATACGTAATATTAATACGTTAAAAATAACAGTTATAGTTTTAATAAAATAATATAAATAATTAAAAAATAAAACCTTATAAATTTTCATAAACATATAAAAAACCTTAATAAAAATTCATATTTTTCTAATATTAATAACATTAATACATTTTATATTATTTTAAAGGTTTTTAATTACGACTTTTTATTTACTTAAAATAAATCCTTTATATTACTTATTATTAATTATATTACACCGTTTATTACATCTATTAAAAAGTAAAAACAGGTTAATTATTAATTTAATTTATTAATAAAGCTAGTAAAAATAATATTATAATTTATAACTTCTACCATTTTAAAAAACAGATATTACAATTAATAAAAATCTTTAACATTAACTTATTTATATAAAACCCATTAATAATATTAAAATTTAATACATAAATAATAAATAAAAATTAATAAAATATAAAAATAACATTAATTATTATAATATATAAATAAATAAAGAAATTTTTATTTATATAATAATTAAATATTTAAATAAATGAGTTATATAAATAAATATTAATACATATATATATTAATATATAAGTTAAAAAGCTTTATTTAATTTATTTTTATATTATATATAATATATTTTTAAAGTTTTTCCGCTAGCTTTTTTACATTTTTCCGCTTTATTTTTTACTTATTTAATATTTAAATATTTAAATAACCACCTTAAATTTTTAAACTTTAATTTATATTTAATAAATATAAATATATTAATATAACATTAAAATTTACACTTAATTTTATTATTATCTTTTTTAATTTAATTTATTTAAAAATATTCCTTATATTAATATTTATCATTTTAAATATCTTAATTATTATCCATTTTTATTAAATTTATTTACTTTAAATAATAAGGTTTATTATAATTTAATTTATTATATTTATTATATTATTATTAAAAACATTAGTTTAACCCTTAAATAAATATTAATACTACTTATAATATATCGATTATATTTTTTCCATATTAAAAATTTTTCTATTTTAAAATTTATACGTTTTAAAAATAATCTTTTTATTTTTATATTACTTTAAAAATAAAAAAACGTAAAATATATATTTTTTTATATTATTATTATATTTATAAATATATTTTCCCTTTTTTTTCTTTTTCCTTTTTTTTTAAATTATTAAAAGTTTATTTATTATAAATTTATATTTTATTATGCTTATATTTAATCATTAAATATTTTCCCATGGAATTATTTTTAATTTATAACGGTTAATACACATCTTTTTATTCTTATTTTAAGGTGTTGGTTTTTTCAAATAAAATATTAAATTATATCTTTATTTATAATAAAATTTATTATGTAAACTTAATTTATAACATTTTTAAATAATTTCATTTAATCTTATAATTTTATAATCAATGATTTTTACATAATTATATGGCAAATTATTCGTTTAACCCGTAAATTATTTCCGAATTAAACGAATTAAATAATATTTTAATAATTTAAAAAATATCTACTTTTATTTAATCGTAAGTTTTAATTATTTTTCTGTTAAAAAATAGCCTGATTTTAAGAAATATAAATTAACATTATTTATGTTTAATTTTAACCTTTTAACCTATTTAAACTAATAAATTTATACCATAATCAAAAGCTTTAAAAGTTTTTAACTTAATTTTTAAATTCCTTTTACACATTTTATTCGGTTAATTTTAACAATAAAATAATATAAATATTTAACGGTAAAATTAATTTTATTAAAACACTTTTTCGTAAATTTATAAAAATGGAAACGGCGGTAAAATTGTTAAATTAACCTTATTATTTAATCTTCTTTTTTTTTTTACCTTTATTTAGGAAATTTTATAAAAAGCAATTAAAATTAAGGAATAAAAACGGGTGCATTTTATTAGAAATTAACGCTTTTTAAATATTATTTAATTTTTAAAAACGATATATATTTTTTTAACACTAATAATACTAATAAAATTAATTAATATAATCGTACGATTAAAAAATATATAATGGCGTAAAATATTTTTTTTAATATTAATAATAATGATAAAATTAATTATATTAATTAAATAATTAAAAAATATATAATAGCGAAAAACTTTATAAAAACCGAAAATTTTAATACTTTAATATATTAAATAATGTTTTAACGCTTAATTTATCTTAATTTATTAATAATATTATTAATAATAATTATAATTAAAACTTTAAGATAAAAATATTAACCGATTTAATTTTAATATATAATTTTATTATAAAAGGAATTATTTTTTATTTTTACCGTTAAATTTATAAAAAAAAAATATTAAAAGTTTAATTAGCTATATAATTTAATTAATATTATAATATTTATTATTTACGTTTTTATTTATATGCCATTACTTTATTTATTTATATAATTAAATTTTTATTTTTTATATTTTTTATATATATTTAATAACTTTAAATTACTTTATTACCTTTTAAATTTTTATTTAAATTTAAAATTTTATATTATAATTTATTTTTAAGGCTTAACTTACTAAGCTTAATTTATAACCGTTATAAGTAAAAAATGTTTTAAGTGTTTTAAATATTTTAAGTTTTTTTATAAAATTTATAAATATAAAAATCAATTATAAGCTTAAACTTATTTATTTAATATATATTTAATATATAAACTTAAATAAATTAAATCGTACGTTTTAAAATATATATTAAAAATAAATGCGATAAAAAAGTTATAAATAAACATATTAAAATATTATAAATATTATAATAAAATATAAATAAATAATATTAAAAGGTATAATAATAATTAAATAATAATTTAACCATGGCTTAATAACGGCTTAATAATAATAAAATAATAGCTTAATAATATTTTAATTATAATGCATATTATTAACTAATTATTTATGCGTAAAAAAGGTTTAAAAATAAATTAATTAAGCTTATTACGTTATTTTCTTTTTATATAATAATATGTAATTTATTATTATTATTATATTTAACTTATTTACTTTAAAAATAAGTTTAAATACGATTATTATATTAAATATTATTAATTATAATATAATGACTTTAAATTAAAATAAACGTTTATAATAAGTTTAAAACTTTATTATAATTGTTAAAATTATATTAATAATAATATTAAATTTCGTAATAATTATAATAACGTTTAATTTATATTTAATTTAAGGTTATTTTTACGGTAAAAAAATAATGGTTATTTATTTAAAACCGATTATTTTATATTTAAGGTTTTATTAAATTATTATTAAATGTTAATTAATTTAAATATAAGGTTAATCTTTAATTTAAATATTAATAACTAAGTTTTTTAAGTATGATTAATATTTAATAATTATTTAATTATATTTAATGTATTATATAAAGTAGAAAAAATATGTTAAAAAAATTAAACGTTAAAAAATATTATAATTATGTAAAATGTTAATAAAATTAATATTTCTAATAATAATAATTAATTATATATTAATAATTTATTATAAAATTATTTAATGAAAAAGTTTAAATTTTAAAAATTAACGGAAAAATGTTTATTATATTTATTATATATAAATGATTAATATTTAATAATTATTAATATAAAATAAATATATGACAGAAACGTTTTTTAATTTTAACATTATATACGGTGTAATTTTTAAAAGTTTAAGTATAGGTTTAAAAATATTTAATTAACGGTTAACGGATTAATAAATAATTAGTTTTAATATTATTAACGAAATTTTTATGTAAAAACGAATAAATATATTTATTAAATATGTGTATAATTAATTATTAATAAATGTTAAATAATTAAAATATTAATAATAAAAGTAATGCTTATAATAAAATTTATAATAGGAAATTTATAAGTTAACTTTTTATTAAGTGGTTACGTAATTATTGTTAAATTATAATTAATTAATTATTTATAAAATATTTTAAAATTTTATTTTAATTAATATTTAAAAAAGTGTTATATTTTTCCATAAATTTAAGTAAGTTTTATTTAAAACATTATTATTATAAAAGGGTTATAATGTTAAAATTTATTAATTATAAATTTTATTTAAATAACATAATAAAATTTAACTTTATAATAAATAAATTAAAAAAATTATATAAATTAAACACTTTTTAAAGCGTTATTTTAAGTTTTTATTAACTTATTTTTAAAAAAAAATAAAAGATTTATTAAAAATAAAAGACAGTATTTTATTAAAAATAAGTTTATTATATTTTAAAAATATAATAATATTTTATATTAAATTTTTAAAAAATGTGTTAAAATTAAAATAATTAAAAAGTTATCGAAATAATATATAATAATGCTTAATTTTCGAAAATATAAATAAAATAATAGCGTTAAACGTTGTAAAATTAAAGATAATATTTTTATTAAAAATTTATTAAATATTAATTATTAATTATAATAAATCGTTTCTTTTTAATTAAATAATAAAGTAAAATGCCATTATTTTTAATAATATTAATTATTTTATTAATAGTTAATTTATTATTATTTTAATCCGTATTTTATAATTTAATTAACGATTTTTTTAATTATATGTTAAATAATTTTATCGCGTTTTTTTATAATAATCTTATTTTTAAAAAATAAAATAATGATAATTAAAATGTGTTAAATATAATTATAAATAATATAAACTTTAATAAAATAATAATTAGTTTATTATTAAATAAGTTATTAAATAAATTATTTAATTTAAATTTAATAAACTTTAATATTAACGGTAATAATTATAATGATAAAAATTTTATTATAATAAGCGTAAGTAATAATATTAATTTAATCGATATTTAATAAAAGCTTGTTAAAAGGTTAATTAAAATTTTTAAATTTATAATAATTTTATAGTTATTAAATATTAATTTTAATAAGATTTATTTAAGTTAATATTATAATATAATAATAATTTAATTGTTAATAAAATAAGTTTTTTAAAAGTTTTTTAATTTTTATTAAAAAATTAAGTAAAAAATCTAGTATTTGTTATTAATAATAATTAAAATAAATGTTAGTAAAAAAGAAAGTTATATGTTAATGTTATTAAAATATATGTGTTAAAAATCGATCGAAAATAATAAAGTAATTTTTTATGGCTGTTTAATTATTATTTATAAAAAAATGTTAATATAAATAAAGAAATTAAGTTTTTTAAGCTTTAAAAAGCTTTAAAAAATGGCTTTATATGTGATTATATATTTAAACTTAGCTAACGGTTAATAACTTTAAATTAATAAATTAATTTAATATATAATCGTAATTATTATTTATAAAAATAATGTTATATATTTAATTAAGTTAATAATTTATTTAAAGTTTTAAATTATTATAAATTAATATTAGTTTTATTTTATTAAGTTTTAAATAATAATGCGTTAATTATTAATTTATATATTATAATATTTTTAATTAAATTATTATTTAATTATTATTTAATTATTATTTAACCATTATTTAATAATAATTTAATAATAGTTAAATAATAATTAAATAATAATTAAATAATAATTAAATAATGGTTAAATAATGGCTAAACAATGGTTAAATAATGGTTAAACAATAGTTGAATTATTGTTTAATATTATATTAATATATAATGTGCTTACGTAAGATCGGATAAATACATATCAAAAAAGTTTTGGCGGTTTGGCGGTTTAGTTCTTACGGCCCACCGTCTTTTTTTTAATTATGCTCGTCATGAGGTCCACGGCTCGGGGGTTTGACGAGGTGCCACGAAAACGTGTCTCGGGTGGTCGCTGCGATCCATTGCGTTCGTCGGCTGTCAAATTGTCTGTGGAGCCTTGAACGACGCGACCGCCTGGCGGGTTTTCCTTTGACTCGAGCCGTGGTGGTTGTAAGTGCGATTGCGATTGTAATTGCGGTTGTGTCGGAGAATTATCATCGACATTTTGTGGCGGTTGGCTTGGGGAGAGGCCTACGGAAATTTCGATTGGCTGTGACGGCGGATGTATTGACGTTCGGCTTTGGCTGATTGACACTGCTTCGCGCTCCGAAGACTTCAATGGCAAGCCAGGTTGCGAAAGTTGCGTATCTCGTATGAACGTCTGTTTGCTCATCTCACGAACGAGATCCACCATGTGGCCATTGTCCGAAATGCGTAGCGCCGCCGGCGACGTTGTGGGTGACGCTGAGTCTCGACATATCTCTTGTTTTGGAGGTGACGGCGGGTCATCGTCGCTCAAAGAAGTGTCCGAGTTTGCCCTCTGACTGAAAGCAAACTGCTCGAACATCTTACTCGATCCAAGCGGATAATTGATGGGCGAGCGAGGACCAAAAAAGCCCAGGTCCTGCAATGGGGCTCTTGGGATTTAATACAGTAGGACAGGTACCTAGCTAGGTGGGCGTTGCCAAGCATAACACACGATGTGACGCTTGATTTACCAGCTGGCCGGTTCACGCACTAAGGTAAGACGCAAGCAAAAGCCACGGCGTGTTTGGCGCGTGGTCAAACGCCTATCTGTGGTCCTCCCTTGCCTCCAACTTTTCCTTTTCCCTACCTAGTGACTAGATAGTTTTTCGATCGACGGGCAGGACGGAGTTGCGATACCAAGTGCCCTTTCCCACAACGCATACCACGAAGTAGATTGAATAATGGGCGACAAAGAGGGAAGTTAGGGGTGCAAGGCCATAGCAACGAACAAAGCGTAAGGAACCTAGAGATTCTTGAACCCCGGGTCCAGTACTTGGGCACCGTGGCTGGTAGGCTTTTACGTATTGAGGTAGCTATCTACCTAGTAGGTAGTGTATGGATGGGTTGCACCCGGGGACGCACAAAGGCGTGTATCAAAATAGAAAAACACAGTAGCAGTGTAGGTGCATACTAGGTAAGTACAGCAGCCCTTGGGCGTCCGCAGATCTCGCTAGCCGGTAACGAAACGGACCACACCCTTATTTCCAAAGTCCCTCTGACCCTGTTACTCGGTAAGTGGCGATCAATGCTGATTCGGCAAAGAACGCGAAGATCCAATATATCGAATGACTTTGGGGCGAATTTCTGATCCGAATGCTGGGGTTTACTGCAGTGTTCGTGTCCCGCAGATATTGATATTGATGTCTACGCTGAAGTACCAAGTGGAATAAGATTCCGTATCGTAGTAATCGAAGAATCGCTAGTGCCTCTTTCAAATTACCATCATTGCCATAAAATACGAACAGGCATCAGCCTATACTTCTTCAGGCAGCTCAGGATGCTCATCTACCCCCATGCCCAAGGGATAAGTACACTGGATATGTAAACTAGGGCCCCTGCATCTGTGAGTCTGAGAAATCGAACGGGATGTCAGCGTACTTTGGTACCGTGGCAGCAGTTTAATTTGCGGACACCCCGCTTCGGTGGAGGCTTCTTTGAGCGTTGGAACTTCTGACCAAAGTGAAACCAATGGGAAGCCGTCAAAGACTGCATGCTGGTGGCGCTCATCCGCCCTGCTGGAACACACCATGTGGCACAGGACAAAGAAGCGTAGGTGCTCAGATACTCAGGTACATAATGCCTACTATGACACGTACCGAAGAAAGGGATGAACGAATACCGCCGAGACCTTTTCAGATCTTTCTTTGTACGAAGATTTGCTATATGTTGAAAGAAAGATCTTATCAATACTATTACTGATGCTCATATAATAAGGAACTACCTGCTATAGGTAGGTACCGAAGCAAGTATAGAACATAAGCACGATCCACGCGTTATAGGTTGATTGTATACTCCGCACCGGGGCTAGCCGACGCAGTTGGTGCAGTTAATACACTTAAAATGTGATGTGCCTCAACTCAGCATAGCTACCCGCTAATGGCTACCATCGCAGATTCAAATCTGACTACCTACTATGTAGAAAGGAGCCCTCCGTGTCGAACACATACAGATTGATCCATATACGTTGGCAATACCTATAGACCAGGATGAGAGCGGAAGCATACCGCGCTTACGCAAATGCCCTAAGATGATAATCGTCACAAGTCCAGCTTCAAATCCCTACTACCTAGCAGGTACCTACACTACCTGGTACACAAAAACAGGAAATGCTTTGTCAATCGCGGTGACCACTTGTTTTTCTTACTTCCTTTATATCCCACGATCCTTTCTACTTCATATACCTCATAGGAGCTGCCAATTCGCCGTGCTCAAAGGATCTTGATGCATACATCGGCGGACAGGATCCATTGCGTGGGGGTAGCCCGATTGATCCCATTGCACCATACATGTACCTACCCAAAGTTCGGGCATTTTGGATCAAGCGGGTTGAGTTGTTCGGGCTTGATTGACGTCCCCACAAGCGCCGAGACGCCTAAGCTCCAACCCGCCAGCCCAGCAGCCCGCCAACCCGTCAACCCGCTGACCCGTCAACCTGTTACCCGTGGGCTAGCAATGTAACAGGTCCACGGAGTTAGCATCGAATCGCAGCCTCCAGCTCGGATCCCGATTTGGTGGATTCTGCCCACGTAG